>CAWUFW010000382.1:480000-1680000 GCA_963921515.1 Calotriton arnoldi | reverse complement strand
CAAATTTGCAATTAGCGCTGTTGATACATGAAGTGACGCTAGTCTACGCCCAAGACGGCTATTTATGTGCATTGAGCCGTGTGGCCAAAGGAAGTGAAGAATGTGTGCGTTCTCCGCAAACTCTGAGGGTGCATGAATATAGTACCCACAGCATGATTGGCCTGGCCAAAGTTAACGCCCAATCACCTCAGCGGGTAGGAGTGTTGAACGAAGGGTCTGGCCAAAGGATAGGTTGCGTGCCCTAATAAAACAAGGGCAGGGAAAATGCTAACGATGGATTAAACCCAGATCTGTTGACTGGGGGTGAATGTTTGCATTGTTCAGCATTCCGTCCATCATCTGTTCTTTTTGCTAATCCTGCACCTGCAGCACACTTGGCCACGCAGAGTCACTTCTTTGGGGTATTCCTGTTGAATGTAAGGCTTAGTTGAAAGTAAAGCCCTGCACCCAGAAAACATTGGTTACCAGAGAAGTGGGCTGTGGCATCAACAATCATTCACAATCAGTGCGCGATCACGAGCAGTGCACTGTGGCAAGTTAGTGTTGCATTGATCACCATAACAGGTGAATTGCTGTGGTTTTTAAGTTATGTAGCTTACCCATAACGTCCAGTCTGCTGATTTTTGTAGCAAATTACAATATGCTGTTGAGTGTTAAATACTTATAAGTCACCCCTAATGGGAGGCCCTAAAGGCCTATAAAGAAGGGTACCTTACATTTAGAAAGTAGGACATGTGTACTTGAGGTTTCCATGTCCTGGCAGTCAAAAATTCCTTAAGTGTCTTTTCACTGTTGTAAGGCCTATCTCTCCCATTAACACTGGGTTATATTATTACATTTAATAAGTGCCAACTATGGATTGAGAGAAGAGAAAGATATCCAGTTTAAACTCAAACACATTGTAATTTAAAGTCCTCTTTAATGGTAAAGTTGGATTTTAAGTACAAATTCTGAAAGTGCCACTTGCTGCTACCAGAGGAGTGTCCTGCTGCTTGAGTCTAGCCTTGTTCCCAAGCTGTCTGCCCTACTGCTTGGAGTGTGCCCTGCTCTCTCACAATGAAAACTGTACTTGCTCCGCTCCCTTCATCCCAGGCTAGCCCGACTGAATCAAGGGGCAGCTGGCTGACCACCTGTTCTGAGCCATAGGGACACTACAAGCTCCAGAGGCCTTCTACAACTGCCGAGATGACCTGCTGCAAGCGGACCTGCCTGAGACCTGCTGGCCTTTGCTAGAGTGAGTCACAGATCCCCAAGAAGTGCCTCGCCAGGTTCTGGACCCTTGGTTGGCATCAGAGTGCACTCATCTGCAAGAAAAGGAGAAATCCTGAAGTTTTGGGCCCTTTGCGACTACTAACGTGCCCGTTCCCACTGAGACTCTGCCACCCGTGACGATTGCCAATGTGAAGCTCCAGTGAACAAGACTCTTTGCACTACAGCGACCACCAGCGACGACCATCAACACAAGATCTGCACTTGGTGCTACCGCACTGACAGCCAGTTCTGACCGCCAACGCGAAGCTCCAGCAACGACAATCAGTGATGCCCGACCGGCTCCTCGTGTTACAGTGACAAAAATCCACGCAGCCTGACTGGCTCCTTGCGTTACAGTGATGACAGCCCCCCGCCGCCTGGCCTGCCCTTCACGCTACAGCGATGACCATCCACGACGCTCACCTTGCTCCTCACGGCCTCCTACACCACGAACGGAACTCCTCGAGCTGGAATTTGAGAAGGTAACATTTTCAGCGTGACTAACCTGGTACCTGTATCCGGCCTGCGCTCCTTTGCGGTCGGCCTGAACTTGTGACTTTCTCCCTGTCTAGCACGACCAGATGACTACGAGTGGCGCTTTTTGCTTTTAGGAGCTATATCTACATAAAACTTTGAAACTGGTTGTCTTCGTTTCAACTGATTGGATTTTTGTCATTCTGATGTCATTTTATTTATTACATTTTTCTCTATTTTTCTAAATTGGTGTGGGAGTTTTCTTGTGTTATGTTTTCACTTTATTACTCTTTGTGTACTGCATAAATACTTTACACATTGCCTCGAAGTTAAGCTAACTGCTTTCTGCCAAGTTACCAGACAGTTATGCAAAAATTAATTTAGTGACTTTTGTGGTTCACCCCCTCAATCAATAACCTGATTTCTTACAATATATATCTTAGTCATCCATAGAAATAGACCTCGCCCAATTAGGCCTGTGTGGCCCTCTCGATGAGATGACCTAGTTCTTATGTGTTAATTCCTCGGGCAATCTCTACCTTCCCCAATAATAATCGAGGAGTGTTTCCCACCTTCCGTGGTGGCAGCACATATTATGCAGTGCGGCAGAAAGGGGAATAAGAGAGCTGGTGTCATAAAACATGCTTGCCAGTACTGAGGGCCAGATTTGGCTATGGACATTGGAGTAGGGTCCCATCTTACCCTATTTCACCCACTGCAGTTGATGGGTCTAACAAGTGTTGATAAGCAGCGTATTACGCTCCTGCTTAGATGTTATCTGATCTTGGGTTCCATCAAACTTTTCTTCATCGTCAGAACCTCTCTGTCCCTTGAAAAGCTTTTGGGGGCTGTAGTGACACCGGGGAGTATGGCTACCAGTGGCTCACCAATCGTATTGCTGCACCCAGCAATGGGCCACAAGAGTTCTCTCTTGACTCCACGACGTACTATAATTGGGCCTTCTCGAGGGAGATTTTCTTCCTTCTGATCAGCGTGCTGGAATGACAAGCCTGGACACCATCAGTGCTGCCTCACTGGCAACATTCCTGCAAGTTTTCCTGCTCTCTGATATCTGATCTGAAACCTTACATACTAACATCACTTCTCTCTCACTCTAAAACTCCTCTCCAGACTCTCACCCAGTTTCATACTTGAAAGCACGGTTTATCATTCAGACTCAGTCCATGCATACCTCTTGACCTTATCATTCCTGACTAACAGGGCACACTGTTCTTTCAACTTCCTGGGCACACTAACTGTATATGTCGAACAGAATCAGTCATACAACTAGGAAGCAACTTGATGAGGGCAACAGCGCACCATCACTTCCACGGTCACTCATGCATTGAAGCTCTCTAAAGCTTCAATGGCAGAGGGCTGTATCATCACACAGAGACAAAATTGGATGGAGAGGGAAACAGTCCAACCTTTCTGAAAACTGTTGCACTAAAAGAGGGCCTTGGGAGACAGTGCAGGTAGCTGTAGGAGGGGTTGACCTTCACATCATGGTAGCAGGATTTGCCGGAGAAGGGAGGTGAGGTGGAGCCTAGGAAAATCTAGGGCAAGTTGGACCTTGGAATCAGTACAACTTCTGACAGAGAAGCCACCATGTGCTGGGTAAACGAACCAAGAGACAAAAAGCCTGAAAAAGAGTGTATGAAAGTGATTCGGAATATCAGTGTAGAGCTGGCCACATAGCAGAACGATGCAGACATGGTCTCTTCTTTTTAGCCATTTCACTGAATGTTCTTCCTTAGTGAACTTTCCCTGGGCCTTATATATAGTCCTTATAATCCCCCTCTCCAGAGATAAGAGAAACAAGGCAAAGGATGAATTACCACCCCAAGAGAAGTACCAGACCGAGGGAAATAAGTGGAATCGCAGACCATAGCATGAGGTGACAACAGACTATATGCAGTGATAACCTTCTGTTACCAATTAACTATGTGTAAACAGATATGTCGTTGGCATCATCTGTGCACCCTGGACTTACCGTGTTAACATGTACCCCATTTTAAAGTGGGTACCTACCAGAACTGCTAAAACTCTTAGAAGGACACTCAACTCTTAATAATCCCTCATAGTAAGAAAAGCTTACCATAGACATGTATCTCATTTACACATTCAACCATAGATGAGTGCAAATCAGTGGGTTGAAAGGACCCAATACAGAGCTTGATTGGGTAGCCACACAGAGCAAAAGCAGAAATCACTTAATGGAATCTTTCTTTAATATCCAAATTCCAAGCACATCAGGCCAGTTCTCTGGGTTCTCTGGAACTTACTGGAAACAGGTACATCCATGTGACAAGTGTTGCTGCTGTCTATCGGTCGGTCCCCAGAAGCCAGATACTACTTCATGCTCACTGAATGGCCAAATACTACTACTAACGCCTTCGACTGTCCGAGATAAGTGGGGTTGTACAGTAAAGGACTAATCTTGAAGGTATTCTGTGGTCTAGATTATTTTCTTCAATGTGCATGCACACTGAATCAGCATCCAAGCAGGTTATCTTTTTAAAAAATAAACAAGGCTTTATTTCTATTAAATATACTTTGATTAGTGATCTGGCTATCTAATATGTCATCAGTTCTGAATAAGGGCCAATAGATACTTTATATTATCTTTTGTGCAAATGGACTATGCATAATCATACTGTGTCTCAGCAAGGTTTACAATACGAAAAGGAGCCAAAACACAGTGGGTTTAGGAGATTAGAAAGTGTCAGCAGCATGAAAGTCTGGCTCAATGTTTGGTTGCATGCCTGGAATAATTCAATTCTTCTACGCCGGGAGACTGTGGT
The DNA here is from genome assembly GCA_963921515.1 of Calotriton arnoldi. Lineage (NCBI taxonomy): Eukaryota > Metazoa > Chordata > Amphibia > Caudata > Salamandridae > Calotriton > Calotriton arnoldi. Next base: position 1,675,471 of record CAWUFW010000382.1, on the reverse strand, counting down.
GTTCGAGCACTGTTCTCTCACCATTCAGCAGTTTGTTGAGGATATGTCGCCATCCAGACGCGAAGTACTGCTTCATCCTCACAGTTCAGTTCTTCCAGTGGGTGGTGGGGAGAGGTCCTCTGTTCTCTGAGGTGACCAAGGTGGATCTCATGGGCCTCAAGATGAAGTCAGCATCTGGCAAGCCTTGATCTCAAACAGGTGTAGGAGACTGACCAGACCCGGTAATGAACATGGGCGTCCTCACAAACATGGGAGCTAATGACCTCGTAACTGCATTTGTTTTCCCGCAGGAAGGGGAAGGACCATAACATCGGTATCGGCGCCGTTTGACCAATGCCGAACGTAACCTTTTTTGAATACACACCCTCTACCAGGCGGTCAGGCTCACGCAAGAGGGATACAGGAAACAAACCTCACAAGCCCATTTTTAACTATCTAAAATGGCCTTGATAGTGCTGGAGGCATGTTTTGACCAATGCCGAACGAAACCTTCATTGAATACATACCCTCAACCAGGCGGTCAGGCTCACGCAAGAGGGACATAGGAAACAAACCTCACAAGCCCATTGTTTACTACCTTAATGGCCTTGGTAGTGTTGGAGGCATGTTTTGACCAATCGGGTGGGGCGATTTACAGTTACGCCTCCCACCAGGCGGTCAGGCAGTCCCGTAGAGGGACACAGGAAACTCACTTAACGGGCCCAATTAACACTGATTAGCTCACTAATTAGTCACAGCTCTTTAGTATAAAAACCCTCTGAATCTCACCATTTACCTCCGGGAAGAACGGCTGGAAGCACTGAAACTAGACAGTAAGAGTATGCCTGAAGGAATGCTGGTGTGAACTTGAATGAATAGATGGTCCATTAGTTCTGGATTTCACCTTGTTATGTTTGCTTTAACTAGGAACCTTGGTCCTGGTTCTTTCTGAATACTGGTGACTAACCCTTAACTACCAGTAGTGATTTTATGTGTTTTTCCCTACAGAAAGTCTAAGTAGGTCCTTCCACCTCAGCCCTCCCATGGAGCGTTTAGGGTAGAAATGCAGGGTAAGAGTTGGTTTACAACCACTTTTTAACGGTGTGAGTACACGTTGCACCTGCCACGTGTCTCATAAAGACCACTTCACACCACCACGCGCGCTATAGGTATGACGCGGGATGGATGATGTTTATAAACTATTTGTTTACATACTCACACGGTTTGGTTTGTATGTTTAGTTTTTGTTTTTCCTTTCTCTACAGAGTTACTCTCAGTGGTACTATACCAAGAGGGAAGTATCCACCTACATAGTGTTTTTTAACCCCTCCCTGATCTAGCGACAGGATTTTCCTTCCATTTTTCACTAGTTAAAAGGAAGTGAACACATAGGGTATATAACCTCCCCTTCCCCCCCTTTTTTAGGTCCTGAAGAATGCTACGTACCCTTCGGGGCACCTCAGCAGAAACATGTCGACCGCATTTTATAAGGTGAAGGGAGAATAATATCCCATACCACCGTTCACTTAGTTTTTAACCACCATACATTTACCATTTGAATAAAGCATAGCACATGGACTAATGTAATAGTTTTTAAATCACTTATCACTCCCCCACGGCCTTCACTTAGATTTAGAAGTGCATCCCTGTCTCCAGGTGTATGCCCGCCCTCTATCAAACCAAGTTTTTAGAGGACGAGGACAGCCGATGATGAAGCATGACACCGGGCGGTGTGAGGCCAGTCCGTAACTTTTTATGAGATGCCCCCACTGGTAGTGCATCTCTATAGAACTCTGTAGATTAACATAGGAATTGATTCAAGGGGCAGCCCACTTTTGTGTATTCATGAGATAGTGGAGGTTGGCTCGCCCTTTGGCCCCGTGCCTCTGGTTCCCACCCCCAGCAACATTGCTGGGGTTAGTGTGTGTGGACTGTTGTGCAGCTTTCGAGCTGTGGGAACGTACTGGGGCTCTACACGTGGTCACAAAGGACCAGAGGGTCAGGTTAAGCCTTTACCGACCCTTGCAAATTACGCTAAAAAACAGGTGGGCTAAGACAACATCTCACCCGGTCTAATCACCCTGATATTTCGACCATGGAGACTGAACTGGCTTTCGATGAAAGCACATATGCAGACATACTGAGGACCCCATCAATTCTGGAGGAGGCGGTAGTCTCACAAACTATCAAGAACTCAGATGAATGGGAGGCTTTATCAACAAAGAAGAAAGAACAAATCCGCACGGCTCTACATGGAGCATTTATGACGGAATATTTGAGAAAGAACACGGCACCACGGGGACTCGTGGTCACAAATGAACCCCGGCTGTTCCTAAATAACAAGGAATTTAGGATTAATTGGTCGAGCATAGCATGGAAATGCACCAAGGACTGGCTGGTGTTGATCATCAGCACAGCCAGACAACTAGCAGATGCTCTGCTAGTTGAGATACAACAGAGTGAGAGTAATTTGAAAACATCAGTTCACATTACCGCCTTCAAAAAAAAGCTTGAAGAGATAAACAGTGAACAGTCAGCATACAGGGAATATCTTACCCAATCTAAAATAACCAAACTACAGAAGGATGTCCAGAAGTTCAAGCGGGAGACGGTGTACCCCTACACAACGGACGAATACTATGACAAACCCCAACAAACATCTGCACCTAGACGTCAGCCACGCTTCAGACCTACACCTCAAAACTGGACTTACAGCTCAGGGGAAGAGAGAAGCGACAGCAGCAGCGATGAGAGCACAGGAGGGCAGCAGACACGGAGATACCAGAACCCTAACTTACCTATGTTTGCGCCACCGATGCAGCCATTCGGCTTCTGGTCACAGCAATTTTACCCCCCAGGGTTCGGGCCCCACCAAGGACAGCAGCCTTTTTTATTCCGAGGCCGAGGCAGAGGAAGAGGCAGACAGAAACCGAGGAGGACAACGAGGATCCAATGGGAAGACGAAGCGTCAACCAGCGGCGCAGTGACACGGAGCAGGGGCAGAGGCTCAACAATAACAACGACCAGGGAATAACCAATGTTGTAAACCTGAGTACGCATAGCCTCAGCATAGAAGAAGAAGCGGTTCTAGCGAAAGGCTTGGGTTTTGTCCCCACCCCAAATAACGACCCTTTCTTCCTCAACACTGAATTAGCTCAGTTCTTCAGAAAGATCAAGCTGAAAGATTATTTTGGCGAAAACGAAACACTGGACAGTGACCGGACCAGCACTGGACTACGGAAGAAGTCCACTTTCTCTCCCCGAACCAGAACATATCCTGCAATGTCCTGGCATTTAAACAAGCGGTCCTCACAGAAGTGGAAAGAATTGACTTCAACAACATGAGGGGATTCCAGAATATGACCAAAGGAGAGAGAACGGCTCTGGAGCAATTGAAGAACAACCATGACATAATCATCAAACTGGCAGATAAGGGGGGTGCCATAGTCCTGATGGACTATACTATGTACAAAGAGGAATGCTTACGCCTGCTATCCGACACCTCGAGCTATGAGCTACACCAGGAAGATCCAACACCCCGCATCATGACCAGCATCAAGAACATGGTCAGAGAAGCAGAAACCCAGGACTGGATTACCAAGCATGAGGCTGAGTTTTTAGTGAATTTGGAACCAAGGACTCCTAGGTTCTATACCCTTCCTAAAATTCACAAAAACAAAACACCCCCACCGGGCAGACCGATAGTGTCGGGTATTGGGTCAGCTCTGGAACCACTTTCCCAGTTCTGCGACTGGTTCTTGAAGCCGATTGTACAGAAATCTCGATCTTACCTTAGAGACACCAAAGATGTACTTTGCCATCTTCGAGACCTGGACATAGATGCAAGCGAAGACATGTTCATAACCATGGACATTGAAGCGCTCTATACGAGCATCCCCCAGAGGCGTACTCTGGAGGTGGTGGAACAGATTCTACTGGACCAGGATTGGACATATGTGACACCCACGCATTTCATCATGGAGTGTGCGGAACTAGCACTTACGGAGAATTTCTTCGAGTTTGAGGACACCCTGTACCATCAAGTGAGCGGCACATCCATGGGCAGCACCTTCGCGCCGAGCATGGCGTGTCTGTACGTACACCGCTTTGAGGAGGACCACATCTTTAACCCCTCGAACCCCTTCACACCTCGAATGAAGACATGGAAACGGTACATAGATGACATTTTTGTCATTTGGCGAGGTACCAAGGTTAGGCAACACGCTTCGTGGAGTGGGTCAATGGCATTGACCCCCACCTCAGGTTCACACATACCATCGACAAAAATCAGGCTGTTTTCTTGGATCTGGATATAACCTTAACATCAGAAGGAATATCCACAAAAGTCCACACTAAACCAAGAGACAAGAACAGTTTATTAATGTATGACAGCTACCACCCGAGGGCCCTCCGTGAGAACCTTCCTGTAGGCCAATTCCTGAGGATTGGAAGGAACTGTTCTGAGATAGATACATTCCAGATACAGGCAGAACAACTAGAGACAAAACTCCTGGAGAGACATTACCCCAAGAAGATGGTTAAACGGGCAAGGAAAAGGGCGAGGAATAATAACCGGGATGCCCTTTTGGAGACAACACATAAAGAAAAGAAAGACCGCCTGGTCTGCGTTACAACATACACGCCCGTGTCGAACAGAATCCAGAACATTATAAAGAAAAAATGGGCCATCTTAAACAGCGGGAACAAGAAGTGGGAACCCCCACTATTCGCATACAAACGGAGTAGGAACTTGAGGGACACCTTGGTACACTCCAAAACTCCCAATGATCAAATTGAGAATCAGATGACTCTGTGGAGCCAACCGAGACCAACAGGCCACTACCCATGCGGCAACTGTGTGTGCTTCCGGCTGACCACCACAACAAAAGAAGTCGACATAGGTACAGAGAGACCCTGGAAGCTAAAACATTTCAGCAACTGCAATACAGAAGGTGTGGTGTACCTCCTATCCTGTCCATGTAACCTGAAGTATGTCGGGATGACCACCAGGAAGGTGAAGACGCGGATCAGCGAACATCGGAGTACGATTAGGTGCAGGAAGACCAACACCAAACTGACTAAACATTTCACGGAGAAAGGCCACAACGACCTGGACCTCAGATGGGTGGTGCTTGAGGTTATGAATAAACAAAAGACTGATATCTCTAGACAACTTCATATCCGAGAACAGCGCTGGGTATACAGGCTTCGCAGCGATGATAAAGGCTTAAATGATGAGATACCATGGCTGCAACTTGCGAAATAGAAAATGTATAGAATTGACCATGCACACCTTCTTTAGTCAACAACCAACTCCAAGAAAGCTGGCCTAATAGAGTAGGGACTATTCTCTACTGCTACCCCTCTACTTTATTTTAAGTAGTTCACTAAGAGTGGGCCCATTGTTATGCTCGCAAATTCAAATAGATCAAGCTGGCATGGGGAACACATTGGTTTGTGTAAACCCATGTTATCAAACATAGATACCAGCTGTAGCAATTACCACCACTGACTCTCCATGACTAAGCAGGTCAACGCCGTTTCCTCATCCTGCTTCAACATCCTCCGAATGCTCCGCAGGATCTTCAAGTGGATCCCCTCCGAAACAAGAAAAACAGTCACCCAGGCCCTCGTCACCAGCAGGCTGGACTACGGAAACGCCCTCTACGCAGGAACGACGGCTAAGCTCCTGAGACGGCTGCAACGCATCCAGAACGCCTCTGCACGTCTTATCCTCGACATCCCCCGACGCAGCCACATCACACCCCACCTGAGAGACCTGCACTGGCTCCCTGTCAACAAGAGGATAACCTTCAAGCTCCTCACCCACGCACACAAAGCACTCCACAACTCCGGACCAGCCTACCTCAACAGACGACTCAGCTTCTACACCCCCACCCGCCAGCTCCGCTCGACCAGCCTCGCCCTCGCCACAGTCCCCCGCATCCGGAAAGCGACCGCCGGCGGCAGATCCTTCTCCCACCTCGCCGCCAAGACCTGGAACACCCTCCCCACCAACCTCCGACAGACCCAAGACCTACTGGCCTTCAGAAGACTCCTCAAGACCTGGCTCTTCGATCAGTAGCAGCACCACCCCCCTCTTCCCCCAGCGCCTTGAGACCCTCGCGGGTATGTAGTGCGCTTTATAAGTGACATGATTGATTGATTGATTGATTATCATTAGTGTGTATTTCACACATATAACAAGTGAGGTACCATTGGCCCGTAATCCCATTATGAACAGAGTAATGTTGCTTTATTTTTCTCACAGTGTTTAGACCTCTTGGGGTATCCCCTCACTTTACGGGGATCTCAAGCGGCCCCTGCTGTAATCCACGCTGGTAGTTATCAGTGCGCAACGATAGGAGCCATAGCAGGGCAAGCGTCTCACGGAATACACCTAGGTGCATGCGCGGTAGTGGGTTTCCCACTACTTCAGCGCATGCTCAAATACCGGGAGACTGACCAGACCCGGTAATGAACATGGGCGTCCTCACAAACATGGGAGCTAATGACCTCGTAACTGCATTTGTTTTCCCGCAGGAAGGGGAAGGACCATAACATCGGTATCGGCGCCGTTTGACCAATGCCGAACGTAACCTTTTTTGAATACACACCCTCTACCAGGCGGTCAGGCTCACGCAAGAGGGATACAGGAAACAAACCTCACAAGCCCATTTTTAACTATCTAAAAGGCCTTGATAGTGCTGGAGGCATGTTTTGACCAATGCCGAACGAAACCTTCATTGAATACATACCCTCAACCAGGCGGTCAGGCTCACGCAAGAGGGACATAGGAAACAAACCTCACAAGCCCATTGTTTACTACCTTAATGGCCTTGGTAGTGTTGGAGGCATGTTTTGACCAATCGGGTGGGGTGATTTACAGTTACGCCTCCCACCAGGCGGTCAGGCAGTCCCGTAGAGGGACACAGGAAACTCACTTAACGGGCCCAATTAACACTGATTAGCTCACTAATTAGTCACAGCTCTTTAGTATAAAAACCCTCTGAATCTCACCATTTACCTCCGGGAAGAACGGCTGGAAGCACTGAAACTAGACAGTAAGAGTATGCCTGAAGAAATGCTGGTGTGAACTTGAATGAATAGGTGGTCCATTAGTTCTGGATTTCACCTTGTTATGTTTGCTTTAACTAGGAACCTTGGTCCTGGTTCTTTCTGAATACTGGTGACTAACCCTTAACTACCAGTAGTGATTTTATGTGTTTTTTCCCTACAGAAAGTCTAAGTAGGTCCTTCCACCTCAGTCCTCCCATGGAGCGTTTAGGGTAGAAATACAGGGTAAGAGTTGGTTTACAACCACTTTTTAACGGTGTGAATACAAGTTGCACCTGCCACTTGTCTCATAAAGACCACTTCACACCACCACGCGCGCTATAGGTATGACGCGGGATGGATGATGTTTATAAACTATTTGTTTACATACTCACACGGTTTGGTTTGTATGTTTTGTTTTTCCTTTCTCTACAGAGTTACTCTCAGTGGTACTATACCAAGAGGGAAGTATCCACCTACAGCGTGGAGAGGTGTGGTGCAGCGGCCAGGGCAGCTGACTTCGGAGCACAGGGTTCACGGTTCGATCCCCGGCTCCGGCGGCAGCTCAGCTCAGCACCATGTGACTCTGGGCAATAGCTCACTTAATTTCCACGACGGCCCCCAGCGCCTTGAGACCCGTAAGGGTGAGTAGCTGCGCTATATAAAAACGGACTTACTTACTTACATAGTGTTTTTTTAACCCCTCCCCTGATCTAGCGACAGGATTTTCCTTCCATTTTTCACTAGTTAAAAGGAAGTGAACACATAGGGTATATAACCTCCCCCTTTCCCCCCCCCCCTTTTTTAGGTCCTGAAGAATGCTACGTACCCTTCGGGGACACCTCAGCAGAAACATGTCGACCGCATTTTATAAGGTGAAGGGAGAATAATATCCCATACCACCGTTCACTTAGTTTTTAACCACCATACATTTACCATTTGAATAAAGCATAGCACATGGACTAATGTAATGGTTTTTAAATCACTTATCACTCCCCCACGGCCATCACTTAGATTTAGAAGTGCATCCCTGTCTCCAGGTGTATGCCCGCCCTCTATCAAACCAAGTTTTTAGAGGGCGAGGACAGCCGATGATGAAGTTTGACACTGGGCGGTGTGTGAGGCCAGTCCGTAACTTTTTATGAGATGCCCCCACTGGTAGTGCATCTCTATAGAACTCTGTAGATTAACATAGGAATTGATTCAAGGGGCAGCCCACTTTTGTGTATTCAAGCCTTGATCTCAAACAGGTGTAGGTGTATGGAGGCATGCAGCTCTCACTGTGATGCTGGCACTTCAGGTTGATGGCAATGCCAGCGAATCCCAGCAAAGGAACAATCTGAGAACACATCCAGCCAATGGGGTATCAGGACCTTCTAACACTCTCCGGGAGGGGAAGCACAGTTCAAGGTAGAGCAAGGGACAGAGGGAGATCTCTGACAAGCTGCACTCCATTTGCAAGCAGCCCAGATGGCTTAACTTCTCTCTTTCTTTGTTCATGGTACTGCAGCCATAATCTTGGTTGGGCTGGAGAGCACTCACAAGCCATCAATATTCAGTCTCTAGCACACAAAACTCCTTCTGGCAGCATTGTGGAGCTGGCTCTGCGCTGCACCCAGACTGATTCTCTACATGCCAAGCAGTCTATTTCCTTCTCTGTTCCAAGCTGCAATACAACACTCAATCCTCGAGCATGTGCCCAAACTCCTTTAGGTAAGAAAGCCAAAGGTGTCCGTCTCTGCACCCAGTCTTTGTCTGCATAAGCGTTCATAAGCCAAAATGGCTAACAGATTCAGGAACAGTGGCAGTTTGTCTGAAGTCAACTGGCCTATTAGATGATTTAATGTTGGCCCATATTGCTGGAGAAAACCAATCATTCAAAGGTGGATTTCCTTCAAGTCCGAACCAGTCTCCGAGGTGAACTATCACTCTGTTTTTGTAGGTTGGATCACATCTCTGGAAAACAATGCGGGATATGGGAATTGCATGCGAAAACTGATGCAGAAATGCCAATTTCTACAGAAATTCTCCATTCTTCATGGGATATCTCAGAATAGGATAGTAATGCTGCACCAAGAAATTACCTCTCTCGCCTTGTTGAGAGTTTGGGTGCAGTATTACCACACTGAAAGTCATGCAGAAATGTGGATGAGGGCTTGTCTTAGCAGAAAGCTCATGTGCTGACGAGTACAGTGCTCATGACCTAACCATAAAAACACCACACGGATCCTAGGCACCAACACAGAGGTGTTTCTAGAACATTATTTGACCGTAAAATGGTCAATGGAAGCAGAGGGGCTATGGGGGAGCTCCATGAATGCTCAAGTGAAGTGGAAATAGTGCACTTGAAGGGTAGCCAGTATCTCTTGCACACACAGATTTAGCTCCTCAGGTAGGTAGGCTTCTGAGGTAGCCCACTGGCAATTTTAGCACAGTGGAGAGGGAAGTAGGACAGACCTACCTAAGGTACCTGGAATCCAAGCAGAAATGTCCTCAAAATATGAGATTAGGAGGAATGTACTAAGCAGATATGGTCCAGACTAGAAAGGTACTGTAAACCAGAAAACTGGTCATGAAATAAAGATGCCATTAAAAACATTGTCAACACTGGGGGGCGTGGCTTGAGAGCTGACCAAGATGGCAGCTGCCTAGCGAAGCTCTGCGTCTCGTTCACCTAAAATCACCACCATCCGTACAATACTCCGCCCTCGCCCACATTGAAATACCAACGTAGCGAAGGAAGATAAGCGGGACAACAGAACGATCTAAAATGGCCGGGGAGAAATAAAGCAAATCCACGAAACCCTAGGGACGAGGCTTGTGACGCACCAGCAGCGGCCTTCACGCCGAGAGGGGAAAAGCCAGCAGCAGGAGGCTAAGACGACAGAACCATACCCCTAGTAGAAGGCAGTACGCTGCAGGGGATGAACGGACAGCGATAGCCCCCTCCCCTCCTTCATCTGCTCTCCCCATAGGATAACGGCTGGAAGGAGAAGCCCTCCTAGGAGGCCACTGCATGCCGGCCGGGACGGAGATGCAGCTGTGGACTTAGGCGGCCTCTGGAAGCGACCTAGCACCGGTCTGGAGTAGGCGAAGGGCTTGAGTGTGCGGTGAGGCTTGGCACGTAGTAGCGCTCGGGGCTGTGCGAGGAGGCGCGGTGCATTGGACCGCAAGCACGAAGCGGCATAGCAATTAATTAGTGTGGGTGGGGCAGAAGAGGGAAGAGCAGCCTTGGGCAGGAAGTTTGGCCGCAATCCACATATGGATAGAAGAGGGGAGAGACGGGGTGAAGAGAGTCACAAGATGATTGACTTGCAGTAGCCCCTGGCCTATTCCGGAAAACAACGAAGCCCTGAATAGGAGGAGTGCTTGGTGGGAAGGCCTAGAATCGGATCATACACAGAGCACTCCCCAGGAGGCGAGACCTGGCGCACACAGACACTGATGCAGGCTGGAGGCAAAAGACTAACCTGGCATCCTGGGTGCCGATCGGGGGTGTTCTTAGAGGACCCAAGTGGCCGCTCGAGCCAAGGCAGGAGAAGCAAGTGGGGCTCCACGAACAATACACTGGTGAACCAGTCCCCAAGATAGACGTGGACAAAGACAGAGGGACACACTAAAAACCGAGGGGACTGGCTTTACATACAGATTAATCAGCCTACAGGTAGGAAGACATAGTGGAGGATCATTGTGGAGATGGTATCTCTGGATCCCACAATAAGGACTCATTGGAACTCAGAATGCAACAACAGCCATTCACTACCCCTGGGATCCAAAGCTTGCAAATGAGGCCTAAAGGGCAACCAGGGGCGCAAGCTAACAAAATGGATAAATATGCGGTCCCAAGGCTGGCAATGGGGACCCCAGGACAACAGACGGAGGAGCCGGCAGAACCCACTTTAAGCACCATAATGGCAGCGATTAAAGATTTAAAAGGAACAATCAAACCTAAATTAGATGCAGTGACTCTTGATGTGAACCTGCAACGAGCAGACTTCCACAAAATATCAGACAAGGTGGCCGCGACGGAGAATGAGGTGGCACAATTGCAGGTAACCATGAAGCAGCTAGAAGTGCAAGTACAGACTCTCACAAAACAACAAGAATCCATGGCGGCAAGGCTGGAGGACCAAGAAGGAAGAGCGCGCAGGAATAACATAAGAGTGGTAAGGGTCCCACGGGGGCAGAAGGGCCGAGTGTGGACCTATTCCTAGAAGACTTGGCACTTAAACACCTTCAACCTAAGCGGCTCTCAAACTACTTCACGATAGAACGTGCGCACAGAGCCCCGCTCCCCAGGCCAAAACCTGGAGCACCGCCAAGAACGATCATAGCTTGGATCCTAAACTACAGAGATAGGGATGCAATACTACAAGCAGCACGAACGCAAGGGGACCTTCAGTATAAAAACGGAGTTGTTAGGTTCTTCCCAGACTTCACGCTGCAGGTACAACAACAGAGACGAACGTTTGAAGCAGTCAAGGGAGAGCTGCGTAATAAGGAGATCAAATACATGATGTTATATCCAGCAAAGTTGAGAGTCATGGCAGAAGGTAAAACCTGGCACTTCAATACACCGGAGGAGGTCTGGGAGTGGCTGGAAGGCTGGCCTACAGTGAGTCGCAATACCCCAAGAGACAAAAGATGGGGATCACCGAAGCGTCAACAGGACGAAACGGCGGAAGAGATGGTGCTTAACGCCGATTGAGAAGAGACTAATTGGGGGGACTGAAACACTATGAACCTGCATAGAATGGAGTCCAAAACTAGTGAACATTAAGATCGCTGGCTCCACACGAACAAATGGGTCAAAACTCTAATAATATCCTTTGATAATAACGGGGGGGAATAAGTATTCAATGGATCCTACCGTGGTCGTCAGGAATAGTACCATGATTAACACTCAGGGGTGAAGGGGTGAGCGACGATGCTTCACCACACTAATCAGCACTTGCCTACCCCAATTTAGTTAGCAAGGTTATAGGGGCAACAGGCGATCTGCAAGTTGGGGAGGTGGGTGGTTTTTTAACCCGCCTAGCAGGGTAGCAGGGAGGGGGATGTTACGAAGTTGGGGACTATTGCAGTATTCCCAATATAGTGGGATTGTTTATTGTTTGTTCGAGAAATGTCAAGTTGCAGAACAATGAATATGTCCAATACAGGATGGGGGAGGCGCTAGGGAGGTGATCTCTTCAGAGGCACAGTGGGTGCTAATGGCCAAGATAGATAAATGGCTAACAAGAGTATGACTGGCCGTCAACCGGAAGTTATGAACCTAAATACACAGAGTTAAGGGGGACATAAAGGAATCAACTATCTGAAAATCCTATCCTGGAATGTAAATGGGCTGGATAACCCTATCAAGCGCACAGTAGTATTACAGTATCTTCAGAGACAACCCCCCGGACATTGTGTTACTCCAAGTAACACACCTGAAGGGCAATAGATATAAAGCACTACATAGATATGGCTACAAACTTATAGGGCATGCAGGCTATACGGCGGGCTCGAGAGGGGTGGGGGTAGGTCGTAAGTAATTTGACACCAATTTTTGGGATATGAATAGGATACTGAGCCCACTGGTGTCTTAGCCCGCCGGATACTGTTGAGGCGAGGCTTTATACAGTGAATAGGATACTGAGCCACTGGTGTCTTAGCCCGCCGGATACTGTTGAGGCGAGGCTTTATACAGTGAATAGGATACTGAGCCCACTGGTGTCTTAGCCCGCCGGATACTGTTGAGGCGAGGCTTTATACAGTGAATAGAACACGTTTATGGGTATTTAACCTGCAGCAATACTATAAGTGGTAGGTAGTTCTTTCCACGTATACCACGGTGTGTAGGTAGTTTCACATTATATTTTTTTGGTCCTGATGAATTGCCATAGACCCATTAGGGCTGTCAAGGCAAGAAACATGTTGACCTATTGGAGTAGAGTGCTACCTTGTTCTGATCCATTAAGTCAGACAAAGCCGCCTCTCTTTTTTCTTTTAATCAGGTAGTAACCAGAGCCAAATAAATTATATTGGTTACCTAACCTGTTTTAACCTTCACTTTTCACACACACCTACACTTTCTAGGCCCCTCACTCACACCTCACTAAATGGCAAGGAACAAAAGATCTCCGCCAAAGAGCCCCTCATTGGGTGCCCGTTGGGTATTGCAGCGCCAACCCAACGAGGAGCAGGCCCAATGATGAAGCATGACACCTAGCTGGCTGGGTGTGTGAGGGCCCTAGTTCCGAAGAAGGGAATTCCCCTTCCGGACCCACATTATTGGTTTAAGGTGTCGGGTATAATTGTCCTCCCGGTATGCATTCTTATATATCTCTCTCTTTACTTATCAAGTTAACCCTTGAGGAACAGCATACCTTTCTTTGGATTGAGTAAAGAAAATTTGGCATGACCCACTGGGGAGATATGTTGCACTAACAGTGCTGTGGGAGGGACGGGTCCTGAACATAGGCTCGGTCTACATACCACCAACCCTGCATGCGGACACCTTGCCGGCGCTGGGGGCCCTACTGGTTTACCTCCCACTGGGGGGAGGGGGGACATGAACGCAACTATGGAACCAGAGATAGACCGGGAAACAAAAGCTAATAAGGGCAGGGGGAATGAGCCGCTAAAGGCATTTGTGGAAGCCATGGACTGACTGACCTTTGGCGTATACATAACCCTTGGGTAAGACAATATACCTACTATTCAGCGGTACATGGCAGCTACTACTGCTTGGACCACATTCGGACACATGTGGAGAGTGCCGGGTTATTCTGAAGCGTGGCACTAAAAGCACAGGGCATATCAGATCATTTACCAGTGGAGATGATACTTTAGGGCCCACTGAAAATGACCGTACTGCCACCCAGAATAGGTCCCTGGGTTTTCAAAATCAAGGCTCTAGTAGATCAGATTAGGGAAAGGACAGACTTCTATTTCCAAGAAAATGGGGGATCAGTGGACTCGCCATGCACCCTGTGGGAAGCATATAAAACCGTGATACATGGATATATACAAGCCCTGATAGGGGGCCAAAGGTAACAAAAGGAAATCCAGTGGGAGACCTTAGAAAAGGAAATAATACAATTGGAAGCAAAGGCACTAGCAGGAGAGGAGCCCGATCCTCCAATTATGCACCGCATTGCCCTTAAGCAACAGGAAATGAAAGACTTAGCAGAAAATGCAGCCAGATCCTTGGCGCACTCGTCAAAGAGGCGACTGTATGATGTGGGTGACAAGGCCAATAAAATGATAGCATGGCTGGAAAAAAGGGATAGAGAGAGAAATTGTTTAGTGGAAATAAGAGACTCTAGGGGGAGGATACAGGCATTGAGAGAAGAGATAGCGAAGGCCTTTGCAGAGTATTATGAAGGAATATATACCTCCAACCCCGCTAGGACGGAGGGTGACTGTCAAGAATTGCTTTCGGAAATCCGTCCCCCAACACTGATAGACGAGGCTAGGGATGAACTAGAGAAGAACTTTACAGTCGAGGAAGTTATGGGGGCTATAAAGGATCTACAAGCAGGGAAGGCCCCGGGACCGAACGGTCTGCTGGCAGAACTTTACAAGGGTGCAGCCGGCATGGTTGCACCGCATCCGCTGTACATGTTTGTAGCAGCGAGGGAAAAGGAATACCTGCCAGAAGACCAACGAACAGCCACTGTAGTAGTGATCCCCAAGGCGGGCAAACCCCCGGAAGAGTGCAGCTCATACAGGCCTATCTCCCTGTTAAACCTAGAGGCTAAAATCCTGGCTATGATTCTGGCAAACTGCCTTGGGGGTGTGGTTCCATCCCTGGTACATCTTGACCAAACAGGATTCATGCCCAATCGAAGAACTAGACTGAATCTGAGGTGCCTATATGGGGTGATGCATTTGACGAGGTCACGTGAAGGAGAAGATGCAATGCTGCTGTCATTGGACGCACGTATGGCATTTGATAGTATTGAATGGCAATATTTATTTGCGGTCCTAGAGAGGTTTGGATTCGGTCCCCAATACCAATCGTGGGTCAAACTACTCTACACGAACCCACTGGCTAAAGTGTGAGTACATGCCTCGATCTCTCACTCCTTTGCCCTGCATAGAGGGACAAGACAGGGATGTCCACTGTCCCCTATGCTGTTCGCATTAGCATTGAAACCACTTGCGGCCTGGGTATGAGGAGATCCTCTGGTGACAGGGATAGGGGGCGATGGAAATTGGGAAGAACGCATAGCTTTATATGCAGATTATGCTACTAGACCCCGTTTCACAATAAACAGGCTGCTGCAGATATTCCAGCTATTCGGCAGCTACTAAAGATATCAAATAAAACTGGGACAAATCTATCCTCTTTGGACTGACGGAGGAGGTTCTACCTCCGCCACTTAGTGAGATAAAGCTCCAAACTAAAGATAAATTCAAATACTTAGGCATCACTATCATGAAGACAGAGATAGAATTCCTTGTAGACAACTTGACAACACAATTAGAGCGCCTGAAAAGAGATGTGGCGCATTGGAGGAGCCTACCGATCTCCCTGATGGGAAGAGCAGTGCTCTTTAAAATGATGACACTACCACGAATGCTATATGTCCTACAAAATACCCCATATAAAATACCAGATAGGTTTTTTTAAAGATGTAGATAGGGAACTACGGAAGCTCCTATGGGACGGGGGGGCTCAAGGATAGCATTAACCAAACCCCAAAGAAGTGTTTATGAAGGAGGCCTGGCAATTCCAGACATAAAAAAATATTATTGGGCTTCACAGATGGTAACAATCAATGACTGGTTATTTGCAGACAGAAATGAACTGGCATATCGAGTAGACCACCTAGTGATGGGACAGAGGGGCTACCCAAGAGCAACATCTGAATACGAATGCCCTCACATACACGAGAGGTGATACACGCATGGAGAGGTGCCACCAAATTCCTAGGATGGGAAAATAAGTTAACAGAACGCACTCCTCTATGGGATAGCGACATGTTACAAGAGGTAGGCGAGCTACAGAGGTTTAGTAAATGGAGACTATTGGATATATCTCACCTAGGGCATGTATGGAGGAGTTTGGCAATAATCCCATTTGAAGACCTACAGAAAGAATACCAGTTAGCAGACTCAAAAAGATTTAGATATATGCAATTAGGGCACGCACTCTGAAGATATATTCAAGAAGGGGACTAACTACAAGAATATTCCCCCTTGGAAGATCGGCTTTCAATGGACCCGATCTGTGATAAGGCTACCTCCTTAATATATAGGAAAATAATTAATAACTTGCCTGACCCGTTGAGAGCCCTAAGAGAAGCTTGGCAAGGGGATATAGGATTGCTTGAGGAGGATGACTGGACAGAGGCAATACAAAGCCCCAGAGAGGTAGCGGTCAGAGGAAGATTTCGGCAGGTCCAGCTTAGAATTTTGCATAGATCCTACTATACGTGAATACTGATGCACAAGATAGGACGTAGCCCCTTCGAACAGTGTGCAATGGGATGCAACGACAGAGGTACCTTCTTCCACATCATTTGGGGATGCCCGGTCATACAGAAATATTGGAAAGGGGTAACACGGACCATTTCTGAGGTACTAGGGCAAGATATACCCTTAGAGCCCAGATGGCATATCTTATGCGTAACGGGTGAGCAGACATGACAAAAATATCAGAAAATGTGGCTAATGGTGACATCAATGGTAGCCAAAAGGAACATTGCCAACCCTGGGAAGCATGTCTCCCACCGAAGATAGGGCAATGGAAGTCCGACCTGGATTGGTGCAGCGCTGCGGGAAAAGTGGTTTACGAGAGTAGAGGTTGCCCCCGGAAATGGGAGAAAATATGGAGCCGATGGGTGGAATATAGGGGAATCTAAAGGGTTAGTGGTTGGCTTGGGACAAGGGATACAAATTGTATGATATAAGAAGAAAATATGTGGTCAATTGTCACTAAACGATTAATTAGGATACTACCCAGACTTTAGGATATAATGGCGGAATGTATAATGGACATGTAAACTACTTTGAGTGTTAATAATGCACCTGTTCATGTGATGTTCTTTACTGCAACTGACAAATGTTTAATAAAAAGATATATTTGTTTTTTAAACAATTTCAAAACTGTGCTGGCAGTACAGGTGAAAGTCCAAAGTAAAGTTGTGGCGTCATAAATGTCTTATTGCTATTTTTGATGCAGTTTTCTCCTTCTCCACAAAGAGCATCACGTCTCCAGATTTATAGATGTTGGTGCCAGTTAACTGAAGGAAATGCTAGGCTCCTTCCTGGATCGTGGAAGGAATTTATACAAGATGGAAAGGCACCTTGCTTTCTGTTTTGTGTATATCCCATTCTGTAATACTCTTAATCCATCTTCAGTACCCCAAATGCACAGCGATCCCGCCATGTTTCACTTTCTCTCTTTCACACACTGCCATCAGTCTTTCTGCGCTTGAGGTCTCATAACAGGAAGGATGGTTATTTCAGTTTTCCAACAAATAAGGGATCTCTGAGTAGGAAAGTCTGCATCAACACAGAGGTTACCAGTGCAATCTTGCGATCAGAGAAAGGACTTCTTCACATGGGTGGAGGATATTTAAAGTTAAGCGAAGGTGGGTTTGTGGTTGGGAAGAAGAAATGGATTCACTTGGGAAAGGTTGGTGTGGTGGGGTTCGGGTAGTCCATTGTTTGGGTGGAAATCTTCAGCAGTAAAATGCAAGTCAGAGCAGAAGTGACCCGGGACTCCCCTACACTACTATCTCACCGGAGCCGTCTGCCTCACATAGGCAGGTTCCTTTCAATTTCTGCAAGGGGTACAATCAAGATGAGCATGTGGTTTGTCAGCAGGGCTCACCAGATATATGATTCGCTCTTCCCTCTCTCTCCTTTGTTCAGAGGCATTGGTCTCCCAATTTACTATGAAGCCAGTCTACTTTGGCCCAAAGCACTCTTATAATCACTTAAGCTTCAAGAAAGTACAACAGATTCTGACTCCAAATGCTCACAGACTGGCCTCTGCACCTTCCTCGAAGCACCTTGGAAGGTCAGAGATGACAGTACCAAACACATCAATCAATCTCCCAACCACACATCTGAGCCCCATCAATACCTGCAAGCAACAACGTTCTGGTTTGCAATACCTAGTATTGAGAAAATGTCTTCCTCCCTGCTAAGGTCAAGTATTCATTCATGTCAAGTAGAAAATAAAGAATATTCCAACTCTGATGTTTATCCTATGTATTGACTTGTGTCTGGTTATAATTTCTTTTCAACTAAACTAAAAGCTCTTGCCTTCCCTTTATGCCTATCCTTCATGACTCATATTTACAGTTATGGGTAATGAAGTAACTTCACCACTAGGCAAGTTGCGTACATCGTAAGGCTGCGGCGCCGTAGAACTACTTACGGTTCTCCCTGTGGTGTGTTTTCAGGTATGTGGACAGTATATGTGGCATTTCTGAACTGAGGTGGTCGAAGTCCGGCAAAGACTGATACAGAGGCTGGCGGTCCTTTTTTGCCAAGCTTATCGGAAGCTTGCACCGTTAGCAAGTACTCCTTATTCTTCTCCAACGACAGACCTGTTGTACGGATCCAGCCAGTATTTCTATCAACTTCAAATCTGTCTTCTCCACCTAATGAGAAATCGACCAAAAGAAAACCTTACAGTCAACAATATTTCTGTGGACCGGTCATGAGATGAAGTAATTGCATCCAAACCTATCACAAATGGAAAATACTAAGTACACTAAAGTAAAGTTCAAATACTTAAGAACAACAAATAATGTGAAGGCAGAACAACAGGAGATACAGCAAGATAGCGTGGAGCCACGGAAAAAGGTAACTTACAACAGTAAATGTATGTCAAAACACGGTTGGGCAACCAATGTGTTCTTTATATACATTTACTCATCTCGACTAAGCATATCTCTAGTTTATGCATGAAGGACAACCATAACCACTGGCAATTGATGTGACAGAACATTTTTGTAAGGCTAACCTTTCTACCCATTGGGTCCCTCTTAGAGGTATGGTGGCATAAACTGATAAGACTTGAGTCATTTGGCAGAGGCACAGGATGTCTCCAACAAGGTGGTGGGAATGGGTTATGACAAAGTATACGTGACCCAACACTATGATCTATGCAATAGTTCTAAGTAGTGGTTTAAAAATAAGTTTTTCAAGCAGGGGGGTTACTTCACAGATACAAAATCCTTCCCGTGAAATATGAATTTCATCTAATTGGAAGCCTACTCTCTAAGCATGGCACTACAATTAGGTAAAGACAGCCCCAAAGCACTACGCTAAGATTTTCGATTGTCCTTCGATAATAAACATTCTCTTAAAAACAAAAAAGGGTGACAAAACCTGAACAGTCTAATTGAAATCAGGGCCATTGTTAGCTTAAACTTGTAGGGCCATAAGTACGAAGCATTTTTGCCATCGCAAACGGCCCGGATCGCAAAATCGGGCTGTTTGCGATGGCAAAAATGCTTTTCCTGTTGTACAACCACCCAAACTGCGATTCTCCAGAATCGCAGTTTGGGTGTAGCAAACGCTATTTGAAAGGGGCGTGTTTAGGACGTCCATTCCAAAAAGCGATTTCCAGTGTCATGTATCAAGGTTTTGTGGCCAAAATGCAGTCGCAAAACCTTGATATTTTACCACCAACTCAAAGTTGGTGGTAATATATTCGCAAATTGGAAGGAGTCCCTATGGAACCCCTTCCTCTTTGTGAATGTTGGAAAAACATTTTTTGAGAGTAGGCAGTGGTCCCACAGACCACTGCCTGCTCTTATAAAATGAAAACAAAATGTTTCATTTTTTAATTAATGAAACACATCCCGTTTCCTTTAAGGAAAACTGGTTGCATTTCAACAAAAAACCTACCTTTATTTAAAGGCAATCAAAGATGTGGTGGTTTGCGGACCTCAGCAGGCCACCATCACTGTGATGGCAGGCATTCCTAATGGAAAGTAGAGGCTCCTCCACAAGAGCGGAGGAGCGTTGCCCCACAAAAAAAAAATGCCCCCAGAGTTGACAAATAAAATGGTAATAAAGTTTATTTATTATCATTTTATTTTTCAGCAACCCATGCTGAACCGAGTGTCAGGACGGGGTGTGGCAATTGCTGCTGAGTGGCAGCAGGGAGCTGTGCACTTATGTTTAAAGTGCGCATGTCTGTTTGGCCGGCCGTCTTGTGACAGCCAGCCAGACATGCGCATTTTAAACTTCTCTAAAATAGCCGTCTTAGACAGCTGGGTTACAGAAAGCACTGGCCTCCAACGCTCCTAAGAGCACTGAGAGAGGCGGCTCTCTCCAATCCTGACACTTCTCTCATCCTGTTTAGCAGCATGAGAGCAGCACCAGGATTGAGTATTGCAGTTTTCTGGGTCCCGGAGCTTCGAGGAGAGACGAGGAGGACGTCGTGGGGCAAACCAGAAAGGTAAGTGCCATTTTTTTAAATGTATTCTTTATTTTAGTACCACCCACCCCACCACTCTAAATACTTGCCAGCTGCGACTGTTAACGGGTCGCAAACGGCAACCTACTTCATTAATATTCATGAGGTAGGTCGATTTGCGACCCACTGGGAATCGCAAGTATGAAATAAAAAGTTTCATACATAAGGAATAGCGATTTGGATAAAATCGCTATTCAGAAATCACTATTTCTACTCTTTGTACATCTGGCCAGTAAAGAGCAGCTTCATAAATCTCTCACTTCTACAGACAAAATCGGTTTTTAACTAAGCAAAAGGTGTTTTTACAATCCTTTAAACTACTGAACTCCATAATGAAACATTTTCTTTTTTTACCATAAATAAGCAATCAATCCACTATTTAATTTACTGTTTCAATAAACAGTTACTAATTTGTAAGAAAACATAATTGCCATGCTAACTGAATCATAGTACATAACAAGTAACATATATAATATGCTCCAGTAATGCCATCTCGAGGATTAGATGCCATTTACAAAGCACTTGGCCTTTGGCCTCTTGGTTTATTGTCACCAGAGATCCTAGGGACAGTATATTGCCATATTGCATGCTTACCCATTATATATCAAATATATGTGTATATATGTGTGTGTGTGTGTGTAAACATATACCTCCAACATGATATGGCACTATACACAACCTACTCACTCCGCCATAACCTCCATATTCCAAGGCGACAGTAGCAGGAGCTTACCTTCCAAGAGAAAGTATTCTACTTGTCCATGCTCCCCTTCATCCGCATCTTGGGCTAGAAGCTGGTAGACCTTGGAGCCACCGGCAGCCCCTGGGGACACCACGGCCAAGTATGGGAAGGGCTCCATGGTCCATTCCGGTGCATTGTCGTTCACATCCAGTACCGTAAGTTGTAAACGAATTAAGAACCAGTTCATACCTGAGAGGAGAAAGACAACTTTGAGAAAAAACACTGACCAGGCGAGCTAACAAAATTTCAAACAAAGTTGAAAGATATTCGAATACTTTAACCAGAATAACCATTGTGCCAATAGCATGACTAAACACACTCAAAAACTACACATCTTCAAGTACAATGCACAAATGGTGCCCGAAACACCTCGATAAAGTAATCTATGAAATTTAGCTTCAGGTAGCTTTTATACTTTGGGATTGCCATACTAACCGAATATTGTACCACATTTGCAACCCATCCTGCCATCAGAGGTGTGTTAACTTGTGTCACAGCAGACATATTCTACATTTAGCTAGTAGAAGTGATAGCTGCATACATTTTTTCATGTTTGTACAACAGAATATATGTATAGACCCAATACACCTTTATTAAGCTCTTCATTTCCTCTAGTAGGTAGTTAAAAATAACACATTTCTCTTTAGTATACTAGGTGGACAATCCCACCTCAGATGTTTCTATAAACGCCTATATAGAAAGGGAATTTTTTATATCATCAGAAGTCGAAGGGCTGACATTTTCATTCTGGCTTGTTTAAATGTAGGTCCTGTGCAAATATTTACAGACGTTAAAGATGTTTTGCATGCTGAAGTCACAGGAGCAGTTTATCATACGTGGTGTGACGGTTACCAAACACTGTAACTTCATGTTTCTGAATCACGGACCACTTTTGTCAAACCCACTTTTCAAGCCAGGCTTTCTTTTACACACTGAAATCGCGTAAGATACGTTTGGCAGAAAAATACTTCTGCTTAGAGTCATTTTTCAATTGATAAACAGAACACTAGTTCAAAAATATAATTTTCCTTTAGAGTCTTGGACACACCAAATGGGTGCTTTTCCTTTAACTATTTTCACATCAGTGCGCATAAAACCTCAAAACTGAGCTGTGTATATGTGTATATATATATATATATATACAATTTTATTTTATTTTTCCTATTGCAGTCAGTGGCTCTCGGGCGGGGCTGGCCAGAGCAGGGTGAGGAGTGGTTTCCACGAAACAAAGTGCACATGACTGTTTGGCCAGCCAAACAGTCATGCGCACTTTGCATCTTCCCTATCATGCTGCATTACACAGCCTGCTGAGGAACATGCAAAGCCTCCCAGTCCCCGTCTGAGCGCCGAACCAGGGCGCTCAGACCAATCACAATGCTGCATTGCAGGGGAGCCTGGGAGCCCGGGTGCTTGCTGCTGCTCGGGGAGACAGGAAGAAGGAAGAGGACGTAGGAGAGGCGGTGGCCGGCCAGCACAGGTACGTTTTTTTGGGGGGGGGTCCCCCCCCTCGCCAACATCCCACCACCCCTGTCCGGTAGCAGCCGCTCATGTCACTGATGACATCTCAAATGACGGCCATGCCTCCTGGGTGCCCTGGAGCTCACCCTGGGCACCCAGTGTGCAGCATGGGGACCATGGGGGGGGTCTCAAGGCCTCTGTGGTCCGAGCAGGAAAGTCTGCAGTTAGGGAAAGAGATTAAACCTCCGCTTCCAGCGGGTGGGAGCACTTTGACAGCTCCTGCCTGCTGGAACTGGAGTGTTTGCCTTTGCTTGGCTGGAGCTGTGAGCTCTGCCAAACAAAAGCAAACAAGCTATGTCCCGGGGGTGGGCACCCCGCGACATAGCATGAGCTGGCCCTGGGGGGTGGCTGTCCCCAGGGCCATAATTGACTCCAGGATGGGGGCCAGGTGGCCCCCTCTTTAATGTTAATTGTAGGTCCCGGAAGGTGGTAGTCCCCGGGGCTTGGGGGAGTCAGCGCACCCCCCCTATTCCTTTAATTTAAGGCCCCGGCAAGGTGCTGGGCCCTTGGGCCTGGGGGGGATCTGTGAGGCCGGGACACATTTTGAATTAACCTAAGCCCTGGTGAAGTAGTGGCCACCAGGGCCGGGGGGCCCACGCGACCCCCAGCGTAAAAATGCCCATGGAGGGTGGCCACGTGCCCCCCTCCTTTAACTTAATTAAGGAGGCATGCCCCGGGACCTGGCCAACCCGGGGCTTTATTAAAAGCAAGCACGGGAGCAAAAAACCTGCTCCCACCTGGCAGGAGCAAAGTCAGCTCCTGCTGCACCCAGGATGGGTGCATGTAGGAGGGCCTTGTGGCTCCCCCACACTAAGTCTCCTGGGGTCATCAAATCCATGACCCTAGGAGAACTTACTATATTTTGTTTAAGCACTCCTGGCTGGAGCTCTATGTTTTTCAGCTAGAGGGCAGAGCCCCCTTGAGGTCAGTTCTATGACTGCACTTTGTAGCTTGAAAATGTTAAAAAAAAAATACATGTTTTTTAAATAAAGCTTTATGAGATTAATTAATGACAATCACTTTAATTACCCATTGACCTGTGTGAATTAATTAATTATACATTTTTATTATAATTATTGGTCACTTTTTGACAAAGACAATAGGCCCATTCTTTATATGTTGATGTTTTGAACCTTTGACAAAGTCAGTAGCTCTGCCTTACTAAAAAAGACACCCCTACTATCCAGCCATGACAACAGTGGAGGTTTGGGCGCTAGGATGTGCGCCCAGACCCCCAAGTCTGCATGGCTTGTGTGCAGCGGTGGGGTTGGACAGCGTTGGGGGTGGGCGCCGAGCTTGGCCAACCCCACGCTGCACATGGCCGAAGGCTATGCGCAGTGTGGGGTTGGCTGACTGCGAGGGGTTGGACAGCCCTGCGTCCAACCCCACGCAATGCATGGTCGAACGCCATGCGCAGTGTGGGGTTGGCTACCCGCCTAGATAACTATAACTGGTGAACTTCAGTGGTTTTGATAGTTTAAAACAGTATGTTTAAAATGCCATTTTCACCTAACTACAATATCCCTTTAACCTTTGTTTTTCTTCAGTGAATGTATATATAGTACAATAATACTGCAAGACTGAAGACGGAGCTGGACACTGACTAGAGTCGACAAAGTTTTAGATACGTTATATATGTAATGTAATCATGCTGTGAAAGCAAAGACAGCATCTGAGACTATATATAAAGTGGACAATATTAAGCATATGTGAGATCTCTAATGCAGTCATAGTGTGAGTGCAAATATAGACCTTGAGACTGATTAGCATGGACAGTATTGCAGACACTCTATATAAGGAAACTGCAAGAGCAAATACAGATCTGGAAACTCAGAAGAGTGACATTACATGAGATGAAACTTTACTGCAAGAGCGAAGACAGTGCAGGAGATTAAGAGTGCACAGTGTTGTAGAGCAGGGTTTCCCAAAATATGGGTCAGGACCAATTTTTGGAGGGTCGCAAAAGTCCCAGCAACAAATAAAGATGCCTTTAAATTCTGTATTCATCCTGTCATGTTTGCTGTGCTTCAAAGACAGAGGTCAAATGTCAGGCTATGTCTTCTGACGAATTGCTGCTTATTTGTTTTAACATGGGGATCGTATTTACAAACTCCTCTCACTGCAGTCAGAGTAATGTGAAAAATGCGACAATCTTGCTGGGGTACAGGCAGTGTGAAAGGAAAGACTGTAGGATGTAATTTTAATGAAACCCAAAACAAAATGTAAATACCTGTAAATGAACTGTACACATTCAGAAGTTAGGTAAGCAAACCATGAAGTACATTTTGTTTTGTAATTCTGAAGTGTGATGGAAACAGAGACTTTAATAGGATCAAAACAAATCAAGACACTTTAATTGGTGATGCACAAATAATAAATATTCCCTGAAACCCAACTTCCACACATTATCATTTATGTGCAATATAGTTATATCAATAAGACTGCATGTCTGTGCAAATGCAATGGTCATTTCAATGGAAAATGTGCTGACTGTAAATGACAGTGCACTACCACACGCTGCTTTAGTTACATTAAAAAAAATTGCCTGCTCAAGTCCATCAAAGCTAGGTGGGTCACAAAAGTTTGTTGTTCTAAAAAGTTTGGGAGGCACTGATCTAGAGTATATAGTGTTGCTTACACTTTACCTAAAAGAATCATACTGCAAGAGCAAAGTTAGAATTTTCTTCTCGCCTTCGTGTTTAAGATGAAGTGCGCCTTTAAGCAGACAAACCCTGTGAGACGTGCAGCTTCTTGCAATTGTTAAATATTTCTACTGTGTGAGAAAACGAGCTTTTTGGGGGTTTCACCCCCACTGTCTGCTCTAATTGGACTACTCTGCACTGGTGTAATGGCTCTGAAATGCCCTGGGACCTGCTAACCAGGACTCAGAGCATGTGCTCTGACCTTTAAAAAGGTGCATGGTTGATTGACTTATACCCACTTGGCATAGTCTAACTTATGTGTAAGTCCCTAGTATATGGCACCTGGTGTACCCAGGACCTGTAAGTTAGAGTCCCCTCAGAACCTGCAGCACTTGTTGTGCCACCCTGAGTAGGAAAAGGGAAAACATGGCTCCCAGTCTGCTACTGGAGACTGGAAGGGCAGTTAAAAAACTGCTCACTCGACTTTGACATTCAAGATAATGGTATATCCAAGTCTCCCCTTTTTAATATATATTTATGTAAGTCACCCCTAAAGTAGGCCTGTTGAGCCTGAAAGCAGGGTGCTGTATATTAAAAGGTGGAACATGCACATTAACATGTTCCAACACTAAAAACCCTAAGTTGTTGTTTTTACTGTGGAAAAGGCAAGTAGCCCTTATTGGCGAGTGTAGAGGTACAGGTTGACCCCTCAGTCCTGCTAACATCTGACTGGAACTACTAAAGTTCGTACTGTAAGGTTTCAAAATCTGATTTAATGGTTAAATCTAATTTGATGTCACCCTGCTGCAATGGCAACAGTCCAGCTCGAACTGCTGGCCAGGTCTTCCCTGAACCAGAACACAAGCAACCCAAGACCAGTTTCACCCTTATTAGGGCTCATCAGTTAAAGATAGCTTGGTTCCTGTGGCAAGCTTTACCCGACTAATGAACCCTAATAAGGGCAAAACCGGTCTTGGGTTGCTTGTGTTACGGTTCAGGAAGAACCTCCCCTTGCATGAAAAATTGACCTTGACTACAAACTATCAATTGTTCTCTCGCCTTTCTTTCTATCGAAATCTCTGAGAGTAAACTACTCTAAGTTGCATGCCTGTTTGCAGGGGTAGTAGGTGCCAGATAAATGCAATTACAATGCAATATAGTCATATTTGGACACCGGCTCAGGTACATGACCATCTCAGCCATGAAACAGGTTGCAACTGATAATGAAATACAAATGCCACAGTGCCAGGAAATAATCTACACCTTGTATATATTTATTCACCCCCCTCCCATATAGGTATGTGAACATGATAAACAAATACCTACAGTGAAAGGCAGCTGCAAGTCCATAGCCCACACGTGTAAGCACTGAAAGCCATGATAACACTGATGGAGCACAACACGCACATTGTGTGACTATGAGAAACACAGTTGGATGACTGTTAAAAAGTCATAGGAATAGCAATAGCACATCTTACGCATGAACACATGGTGAGAGGGAGCAATACCCACCACTAAAACCTTAAAGCACAGACACATTGCAGTTGATCAAACCAGTAGGTTTGGGATCATCCAATTCGGTTTCCCGACTGAAGAAGACGGGATGAGAGCCTGAGGTCCCATCCTGGTGAGCACGTGAACTGATGACTCTGAGAAGAAGGGGTGCTGGCCCACAGGTAGATCTGGGACTTACCCAATCCTATTAGGTTGGCAGTCATTTGAGGCCCGCAGATCACCAATCAGTTTGGGCTACATGGAGATCCAATACAATCCAATACAAGGCGGAGAGTGTAGGATCACCATGGAAGTGCTTAATTTGAGGAGGTGATTGTAGGTGGGGCCCACCGGCATTTATTTTTGGGGACCAGCACTCAGTAGCGGCTGGTGTGAAGTCGGAGTGGAGGGGTGGGGGGAAGGGGAGTACAATGGACGAAGAAAACAAAATAAAAAGTAAAAGAAAACTTACCTGCTGCATCGCACCCGCTGAAACGCCACTCTTCTGTTTCTTCCTCCTGCAGCACAGGCTCCCAACCTCCCCTGGGCCAACCCTGACGCTGCTCTCATGCATGAGAGCAGCATCAGGATTGGGCTGAGCGCCCTTGATTTGCGCTCCCAGGGAGACTGAAAGCCTCTGACTGACGTCTCCAACTCAGCAATGCAGCTGCGGTTGGAGAGAGCTTCACTGCGCATGACGCAAACCTTCAGGCTCACTAAATCACAGTGCTAACCACTCTCCTCTTGCCTGGCCCCGCGATGGCCCCGACCCCAAGCCTCATTCAATGGAAGAAAAATAAAACGATAATAAAGACGTTTTATTATCGTTGTCTTTTTTGAATTTTGAGGCTGGCGGGGGGTGGGGGGGAACGCTCCTCCGCCATAGCGGAGGAGCTGTCACTGCCCGCACTTATTATTCCTCATCAGACTTTGACCCTGAGCAAAACCGTGAAAAACACACAAGGGGGAAAGACGCAGAAAGAGAAAGACTGTGACAAAGGGAGCAAGCTTGAACCTACAAGAGAGATATACCGGCAGGGATTGTCTGGTGGGGGATGAATGAGACGTGAGGTGGAATTAAGATTATGTCAACTTGGTACTTGGCATGTGACATACAACAGCGCTGGCTGCAACTTCTGAGCAAACGTTTATTTATTATTTTACAAATTAAGCACTCCACCAGGGACTTGTGCAGTGTGTTGCTCATTGGGGTGCAGGCCCTTCCAATTCCCGCTCCCTCTAGGGCAGTGACCAGCGATCTCATTAGAAAGAGACAACGGAACAGGAGAACTGAAGTCAACAGGACTAGGAAATAATATTGAAATCATGAATAGTGTGGGAAACAATATACAAATCGAGGCCCCAGAGCCTTGATTTCTCTGAGACCATCGGTATTTTTCTTTTTAAAGATGTAACAGGTGTCTGCAAACTCCAGGTGAAAGACTGGTTGGAGCAAATCTATTTATACTCCTCTTTTTCTCTTTCTTAACGAGGCACAGATACGTAATCCTGCGAGTAGTACAACTAGAACCCGCCCCTCATATATTTGCTTGCTGAATACTCTATAACTATCACTTAATTCCAATATCATTCCAGCTTCATTCAACTGATCGTTCACCAGCCTTTAGGGAGAGCTCTAGCTGGCTTCAAGCAGACCTTTTCCCTTTTGAGTGTGGTGACCCCTTCCTGTGAATGTGAAAGACATGTTGGCTCTGCTAGGACTCCCAACCCTGCCCACCTTTCTGGTCTGACCATGTATTCTCCAGTGAAATCGGTATTTTGTGCACTTCCCATTGTGCACAACATTTCACTTCAGGTTTAAGAACCTTGACTATCTCTTCAGCTGTAACCATAGAAGATTCAAGGCAGCGCTCATCAGGTTTTCGTTCTGCAAAACCAATGGTGGTGTTTTGGTCTGGAACACAGTGCAATGCTTTCTGAATGTCTTGTAGTTTCATGACGTTAGAATTAGTGGGCAATTTAATGTTGGCTTCATGGCATTGAAGATGTCATTTGGCTAATGCTTGCACATTGTCTGGAATACAGAGCT
Organism: Calotriton arnoldi; assembly: GCA_963921515.1. NCBI lineage: Eukaryota > Metazoa > Chordata > Amphibia > Caudata > Salamandridae > Calotriton > Calotriton arnoldi. The sequence continues at coordinate 1,646,552 of CAWUFW010000382.1, read as the reverse complement.
CTAATGATCAGTCCTAACGTCTCTCAATGGGCATGACCGGATCCCTATGCTGGACACAATTATATATGGGTATCACTTCCCAAGTACCTGGCCTTTCACATAACACCGTACTCCAGGCACCAAGAAGCAACCTTCGTACAGGGAGTTGGTAGGGTGATCATCTAAACTCTCAGTCATCACTCTTCCTCCAGTCAACTAACATCCCCATGTGGTTCTTCCAGCATACCTTCAAACACACGCACACTTAGGGAAAATGGGTCCCATGTTTGATGCGTAAACAGGAGAAAACCTAGCACCAATCATACCAGATTCTTCAACTTCACTCATTTTCTTAAAGTGATACCTCATTATCATATCACGAATGAAGACATACAAAAATGAACTCCACCTGACCCTCTTCTGACCATATCAGGCAAACCAGGGTATGACTTCATTACCTCAATGCTGTCAAACTGGAGTCAGGCAGTCCACCTTGATCACCAGTTTTCTCAGGTCCACCTCTCATCGAGTAGCAACTCTGAGGAATGGAGCTTAGATCAATGAAACCCATTTTCAGCCTCTGGAACCTGGGATCGCTCTCAGGATAAGTCGTAGAGAGACGGGGTAACTCTCAAAATATGGATTACCCCAGAGGCTACTTATTCGAACCCTCTTATCCGTGTTACCTATGTGAAAACTACCACCCTCCTATACAGCCTTTCTGATGTGGACTCCTCTCCTTCCTCTAGTCCTCAACATGTCCACACACTCCTTCACCATAGCAGCAGTGCCAACATTCCAATCATGACATCACAAAAGCTTCATCTCTGGTTGGTATAGTAACATTCTGTACAGCAGTAAACACAGAAACACCTATCGTACAGATAGAAAAGCAATGGAAAATCAGGAGAGCATGTATATCTTAATCCGTACATGATCCACGGCCACTGTAAAGGCTGCACACCAAGTAACACTGAACCACTAAGCACTTATTCCCACGTAGGCACTAGATTTGTTTTCCTCATAGGCGCTAGACACAGATATAAAGACTTGTACTGACAGTGTGGCAGTGAGAACTTCCAACCGCGAGATTAGTGTCTTGTCAGAAGAGGAAGGGGAGACCCATCGAGAGGTGGAAATTACGGTTAAATACATTGTCAACCTCATTTTTACAGTGAATGGGGGGTGGGCCATGATCATGTATTTTTCACAGAGGGGTGAAACACCTTGCCTGGTCCCATAATTCTTATTGCAAGATAGCAATATTACTGGGAAACGTTCAAAACCATCTCCATATTGAAAGGTTGGAAGGCTATGTAGCATAATAGTTTATGGGTGTCAGTCTTTGAGGACTTATCCACATGCACCGCCTCTAAACTTCAAGCATGCCGGTTGCCGACCCAATGGCTGAGGAAAAAACAATTTAGGTATAAATTGAAGTTTCAAATCTCCATTTCTTTTGAAGTTCACATGGAAAGCTACGAATGCCCTTTTCACTCGATTTAGTGATAATCACAGAGGTGCTGACATGAGGACAGGCCCTTATTCAGATGAGTCCATGGAGAAGGGAGCGAGAGTTGGTTGCAGGATTGTCCAATGAGTTTTGTGCCTACTGTAGGAAAGTAGGATCTGCTTCTTATGGTTACCCCCACCTTTTGCTTGATGTGATGCTGTTTTTGACTAGTCTGCCTGAGATCCTGCTAATCAGGACCCCAGTCTATCTGCTTTCTCCCTAAACTGTTGTTTTCAGTACCTAGGTTTATCCCAGATTGGATACTGGGGTACCCTTGTCAGTCCCTAGTATATGGTATCCAGGCACCCAGTGCATAGGTAGCCCAGAGGTCTCCCATGGGCTGCAGCATGTAGTATGCCATACATGGGAGACCATTCAAAATGGAACTACAGGCCTGCCATTGCAGCCTGTGTAAGTTGGTGCATGCACCACTTACGAAAGATATAGGTTTACTATATCTAAGGGTCACTGCACTTAAAAACTATAAGTCACCCCTCTAGCAGGCCTTTACAATCCTGAGGGCAGGGTGCTTGGTTCTAAGTGAGAGGGTGCCCCTGCAGGAGCAGGGCACCCCTGCAGCCTACGGAGTCCATTCTCCCGGGTTGTCAGTGAAGCAGCCATATACTATATAGAGGGGCATCGCGTGACCGCACGATGACCATTTTGAAAACGGCTGCAACTAATCCTATCATGTTTGGTATCAAACATGTTGGAATCATACCCCCACACCGTAAACGGTGTGGGAGGTATGATTCCAAGCACATACCCCAGCACCGTAAACGGTGTGGGAGGTATGATTCCAAGCACTGGAAGAGCCCTCCGTTAGGCTCTCAGTGTTCCCGGTACCAGCCTTCTAGTCCCGGACAGCACAAAATGGTTGCTGCCGACCAGAGACACATTTCTGCCCTCCTGCTGCTGAGCCAAGCTCGAGCAGGGGAAGGCAGAACAATAGGCATCCTGTCGCAATGAAGTGTGACCACCTCCCAGACAGAATTTAGTGTATTAGGGCTGGGTGGGTGCGCTTGCCAGTGCCTGAAAGTCTGCATGAGGGCCACATTTGGTGTCCCTGTGCGTAGTCCAGTTCAAACCAGTCCTGGGAGCCATTGACTCCCGCTCTGGCGTGAAACTAGACAAAGGACGTGGGAGTAACCTCCCCCTGTCCAGACCCTCCCCTGGGAGGGTCCCCTGAATCTTCCCAACCCTCTCCTTAGGGTACTTAACCCCTTCGCTGCTAGGCCTTTCCCCCCCATGTGCTAAGCCTTTTTTTGGCTATTTGGGGTAGTTCGCGCTTAGGCCCCTGTAACTTTTTGACCACATAAGGTATCCATGCCAAATTTGCGTCCTTTTCTTTCAACACCATGGGGATTTTAAAGGTACCCAGGGTTTGTTGATTCCCCTGGAGGGGACCCAGAAATTAGCCAAAATACAGCTAAATTCTGTTTTTGGGGGGGGAAATGGGAAAAAAGGGCTGCAGATGAAAGTGTCTGGTTTTTTCCTGCAAATAGTATCAACAAAGGGTTTGTGGTGCTGAAATCACCATCTTCCCAGCTTTCAGGGACTGACAGACTTTTGTCAGAAAACCAAAAATTTTCAAACAGTTTTGGCATTTTACTGGGACATAGCCTATTTTTGCTATTTTTTGTGCTTTCAACCTCCTTCCAGTTAATGGTAAAAATGGGTATGAAAGCAATTATGGATACTGAAAAGCTTTACATTTCTGAAAAGTAGACAAAATTCTGAATTCAGCAAGGGGTCATTTGTGTAGATCCTTCAAGGTTTTCTTATAGAAACTAACAGTTGAAAATAGGAAAAGTTGAAAATGAGTTAAAAAAAACAGCCATTTGTGCCAACGTTTTCACCTGTAACTTCTTATAAGTATGACAGATTTTTTAAAGCAATATACCGTTACACCCGCTGGACCCTTCTGGTTGTGGGTATATATAGGACTTGTAGGTTCACCAAGAACCCGAGGAAACCAGAGCCAATAACTGAGCAGCGTCTTGCAATGGTTTTTTATTGTGTATCGGGTACATAGCAATTCATTTGGGAAAATATAAACAGGCAAAAATCGGTATGAAAGACACCTATGTGTTTCTGAAATGGGAACAAAATATAGAGTTTAGAAACAGTAGCTATTTGCACATATCCGAAATTGTGGACACCCATACCAGCATGTGAATTATAGGACATTTTTCAAAGTAACTTCTTTTTTACACATTGTCTTACATTTGGAAGGCAGAAATGCATTGAAAGTCAATAGGTAATAACAGTTGCTCTACAATTCTGTGTTCCCCTAGGTCTCCCGATAAAAATGGTACCTCACTTGTGCGGGTAGGTGTAGTGCCCACGACAGGAAACGGCCCAAAACGCAACATGGACACACCACATTTTCACAGTGAAAACTGACCCTTTTTTTGCAAAGTGCCTAGCTGTAGATTTTGAACCCTAGCTCTGCCGGCACCTAGGGAAACCTAGCAAACCTATACATTTTTAAAAACTAGACACCCAGGGGAATCCAGGATGGGGTGACTTGTCTAGCTCTCATCAGGTTCTGTTACCCAGAATCCCTTGCAAACCTCAAACTTTGTCAAAAAAAACACATTTTCCTCACATTTCTGTGGTGGAACGTTCTGGAATCTGCGTGGATCCACAAAATTCCACCCACCCCGCATTTCCCAAAGTCTTCCGAGAAAAACCGTACCTCACTTGTGTGGGTAGGCCTAGTGCCCGCGACAGGAAATGGCCCAAAACGCAACATGGACACACCACATTTTCACAGTAAAAACGGACCCTTTTTTTGCAAAGTGCCTAACTGTAGATTTTGAACCCTAGCTCTGCCGGCACCTAGGGAAACCTAGCAAACCTATACATTTTTGAAAACTTGACACCCAAGGGAATCCAGGATGGGGTGACTTGTCTGGCTCTCACCAGGTTCTGTTACCCAGAATCACTTGCAAACCTCAAACTTTGTAAAAAAAAACACATTTTCCTTACATTTCTGTGGTGGAAAGTTCTGGAATCTGCGTGGATCCACAAAATTTCACGCACCCCGCATTCCCAAAAGTCTTCCGATAACAATGGTACCTCACTTGTGTGGGAAGGCCTAGTGCCCGCGACAGGAAACGGCCCAAAACGCAACATGGACACACCACATTTTCACAGTGAAAACTGACCCCTTTTTTGCAAAGTGCCTAGCTGTGGATTTTGAACCCTAGCTCTGCCGGCACCTAGGGAAACCTAGCAAACCTATACATTTTTTAAAACTAGACACCCAGGGGAATCCAGGATGGGGTGACTTGACTGGCTCGCACTAGGTTTTGTTACCCAGAATCCCTTGCAAACCTCAAACTTTGTAAAAAAAAACACATTTTCCTCACATTTCTGTGATGGAAAGTTCTGGAATCTGTGTGAATCCACAAAATTCCACCCATCCACATTTCCCAAAGTCTTCCAAAAATAATGGTACCTCACTTGTGTGGGTAGGCCTAGTACCCACGACAGGCAAGGGCCCTAAAAGTATTGTGGAGACTTCAAAATTACCTATCACAAAACGACCTGGTTTTGCAAGGGGGGACACCTGGGTTTTTGGCCCCGGGCTCAGCAGTCATCCAGGGAAAACTACCAAACCCACACATTTCTGAAAGCTAGACACCCTGGGGAGTCCAGCGAGGTATGGCTTGCGTGGATCCCCCAAAGATTTCCTACCCAGAATCCCCTGCAAACCTCACATTTAGCTGAAAAAAATCAAATTTTTCTCAGATTTCTGTGTGGGAAAGTTCTGGAATCTGCATGGATCCACAAATTTCCTACCACCCCGCATTCCCCAAAGTGTTCCGAGAAAAATGGTACCTCACTTGTGTGGGTAGGCCTAGTGCCCGCGACAAGCAAGGGCCCTAAACGTATTGTGGAGACTTCAAAATTAGCTATCACCAAACGACCTGGTTTTGCAAGTGGGGGCACCTGGGTTTTTGGCCCCGGGCTCAGCAGCCATCTAGGGAAACCCACCAAACCCACACATTTCTGAAAGCTAGACACCCTGGGGAGTCCAGCGAGGTATGGCTTGCGTGGATCCCCCAAAGATTCCCTACCCAGAATCCCCTGCAAAACTCCAATTTAGCTGAAAAAATCACATTTTTCTCAAATTTCTTTGTGGGAAAGTTCTGGAATCTGCATGGACACAAATTTCCTACCACCCAGCGTTCCTCCAGGTCTCCCGATAAAAATGGTACCTTACTCGCGTGTGTGGGTCAAGTACCCATGACAGGCAAGGGCCCAAAACGTATTGAGGAGACATCAAAATTACCGATCACAAAACGACCTGGTTTTGCAAGGGGGGGTCACCTGGGTTTTTGGCCCAGGGCTCGGCAGCCATCTTGGGAAACTACCAAAGCCACACATTTCTGAAAACTAGACACCCGATAGAAAGACTGTGGCTAATTATTTGGGGGGTGGGGGCATTGGTATGCCCATTCTGGGCAGCCCCCACGCATAAAAAAAGCCAGCCTAATCGCTGGCGCCTAGTGGGCTCTCTGATGCCCCCTGGGGGGGCAGATCGGGGGCTACTGCCCCATCTGTCTCCTTGGAGGGCAGAAAGACTATGGCATTTTTGGGGGGTGGTGGGGGCATTGGCATGCCCATTCTGGGCAGCCACACATTGAATTAAAAAAAAAATATTCCCTGATGCCTATTGGGCTTTCTGCCCCCCCCCCCCCGGGAGGCAGATAAGGGGCTTTTGCCCCTATCTGCCTCCGGGGGGAGGGGGCAGAAAGACTGTGGCCATTTTTTTTGGGGTGGGGGCATTGGCATGCCCATTATGAGCAGCCCCCACCCCTATGTATAATAAAAAACTAAAAAACCCTGGTGCCTAGTGGGCTTTCTGCCCCCCCCTGTTGCCCCCATCTGCCTCCTGGGGGGCAGAAAGTCTTTTTGCCTTCTTTGGGGGGTAGGGTGGGGGCATTGGGATGCCCATTTAGGGCAGCCCCCACCCCTGGCCTATAAAAAAATAATCCCTGGCGTCTAGGGTGCTTTCTGTCCCCCCCCGGGGGGGCAGATTGGGGGCTACTGCCCCATCTGCCTCCCAGGGGGGCAGAAAGACTGTAGCATTTTTTGGGGAGGCGGGGGCATTGTGGGCAGCCCCCACCCCTACGTATATAAAAAAAATCCCTGGTGCTTAGTGGGCTTTCTGCCCCCCCGGGGAGCAGATCAGGGGCTATTGCCCCCATCTGCCTCCGGGGGGGGCAGAAAGTCTTTTGTTTTGTTTGGGGGGGTAGGGTGGGGGCATTTGCATGCCCTTTCTGGGCAACCCCCACCCCTTGCCTATAAAAAAAATCCCTGGCGTCTAGGGTGCTTTCTGCCCACCCGGGGGGCAGAAAGACTGTTTGTAGCCACATTATATGGGGGAGCAAAGGCCCTTGCCCAAGGGTGGCTAGTGGGTGGATCCCTGCTTGGGGATCGCCCTCCTGGGGTGATCCCCAAGCAGGGCTCCACTAGGGAAGGGAACCATTGGAAAGGGGAGATTCTCCCCTTTCCAATGATACCTCTCCCAAGTGTTTCGGTGCTCGGGAGGCTGAGATAGCCTCACAAGCACCAAAACAATGAAACTGAAACTAAGTTTCAGTTTCATTTTCATTGCAATGACGTCAGCGCGCGATCGGCATTGCAATGAAAATGCAAATTGGCCTTGGGAGGTTGGGGAAGCTCTTCCCCAACCTCCCGAGGCCAATAAAAAAAAAGGGAAATCCCCCTGCTGTCTGCAGCAGAGGGATTTAGTGCCCCTGTTCTCATGACGGAATGGTTCCGTCATGAGCACAGGAGCACTGGTGCTCATGACGGAACCATTCCGTCATGAGCACTCAAAGGGTTAAGGGCTTACCTGGGTGTTGGTCCCTAGATTCATCGTGGACAAGATTCAAAACTGAAACCACTGCACTTCTACCGTCTGGGCACTCTGGACTTCGCTGGACTTCGTTTGGGCCTGACTTCGCCTCCTTTTCAGTCTGCTGCATCGTCTGTGCCCTTGCACCATACAGGATCCGTGCAGGACCTGTGGAGCATCCAAGACACTTGAAGATAATCTCCCTTGGAGTGAAGGAGTCACTTCCCTGCATTCGCAGGCACCTCAACAATGCTGACCGGTCTGCTGATCCCAAGCTCCTGCGGACTCAGAAGGGTTCAACAACACAGGTGGTGGTTATCTACATCTGCCGAGGCCCGAACTGCCCTCTCACCAAGTCTGAGGTCAGAATCCCTTGTGGGGGTGCATTAACTGAACCCCAGTGCACGCAATACTTTTGCAAGTGCATATGCTTGTTGGCAACTCTGCGACAAGTGCATTGGGCACCAAGTAGCCTCAACCTCCGGCAACTTCTTGCACCAAGATCTTCAGCCACACCGCCTCGTGGGCACCGTGGCCTGCTCCTTTTGGTGAGCTGCTCGAGATCCTCTCGCAACTCCTGTGCCTACGGCCAGTAGGTCCAATTGAGGGTCATCTTTGTTTTCCTTGGGCTCCCATGAGTGCTCGAGCCTGCCGTGACTACCCTGGTTATGGTGAGTCTCTTGGACCTTGCTGGTCCCAACCGTGCAACTTCTTGATTTCCTGCGTGGGTTGCATTTGCCAAGGCTTGTTGGGGCTCCCGCCGGACACCAACCCCTCAGCACTCGACATCTTTCGTGGGACAGCTCGCATCCGAGTCCTGGTCGTCCTCAGCGTCGCCTGGTCCTCGCAGCTGCAAAGTCACGGTCACAGTCATCCTTCCTGAAGCACCAGACATCGGAGGGCATAAGTCTTCCAAGTCTCCTGGTCACTCCCGAGTGACATAGACACTGTCCCCTCTGCTTTCAGGTACTCCTCTTCCAGAATCCACATTTGGATACTTTCTCCTCTTTCAGCAGCGGCACTTTACTGAAGTCCTCCATTGAGTTCGACGGCGGTTTCCGACGCCACTTCACACCTATGCACCCGGCTTCCCTGGGATAGGTAACTTGGGTACCATGGTATCCACAGGTGGGGTGGCTCTCCAACCTTCTGTCTTCCACGTGGTTTCTTCAGGGTCCACTGGGAAGGGTCCCTAATCTTTAAAATTCCAACCGCGAATTGCACATAGACTTGTATGGAGCATGCGGTCGTGTTCACACACTGCACACGCTCTCCGAGGGGTCCCTATCTACTTATCTTGGGTGGTTCTTTGGGTCCCCAGCAATTCTACGTCCTCCCAACATTGTCCTGACTCGGTCGTGGTTCTTATACCACTTTTTTTAGTATATGGTTTGGTCCCCCCCTGGGGCCCACTGTGTATTAGTGCTATTTACAGTGTTTACTTTGCTAAAGTATTGTGTGCTTTGTGTCTATCTCCGTGTAGGAGATACTGTAACGTACTAGAGAGTGTTCTATAATAAATACATATTTTTATACATACTTTGTGTGGTTCCTTTTCATTGAATCTATACTATAAGATTGCATTCTGGTAAAACAAACGGCTTTACACTCCTTCAAGACTAAGCCTGAAGGCTGTTCTCCACAGCTACCACTTGGATAGCTTTCTAAGGTTGTCTGAGACCTTCTAAATCACCATAAGGCAGTGGTTCCCAAACTTTTTTGACCCGCGGCTCCCTTGACCCATTGGCCATTGCCCATGGCTCCCCACTGTTATTTTTTTGGGAGGGTGGGGGGGATGTAAGCCCGACCTCGGGAGTACTTGCATTTTTCTCCCAGAAAATAATTAGGATGAATATGATGAAGGTATTATAATCATATACGCAGGGTGTTTCGTATTACTAAGGTGGCGCCTCTAATAAAATATTCCTAGTTACAATTCTTTGCCCATGCCATTTTTAGAGTACCCTCTCAAACTTTTTTATCCCACTTACAGTGCACCCCTATGCATGTAGGCCCCATTGCCAAAGTGTTTCTGCGCTTGAAGAATATTTGCATGCACTTCCATTTCTACCCATGTCATACGTGCCAACACACCTGTCTCAGCAGGGTGACTCATGATTTTGTAAACCACATACAGCTTTTTTTTTTGCTGTCTCCTCCCTAAAATTGCCTCCAAATCAATGCAAGTAAAATGAATTCCTCTGAATTTTTTTTAAACATCCCTCTTTCTTGCTTCCAAATGTTGGCATTATGCCATTGACAATAAATAGTTTACTGGTGATGGAGCAAGGACTCACAAATGAGACTTGCTCGGATGCAATCTTCTCAAAAGTATTAATGTATTAAATTTGTATTGTTCATACTAAAAACTGCACACACAAACATAAGTAGCAAGGAAGCTTGCCTATGTGTTTATACTAATAAGTAACGCTTGTCTATTCTAAAATGGCCGCTAAAACGCGGGAACTTTACTGCGCATGTCTCAACCATATCACGTGGTGTGACGTCTTTCTTTGCTTGGAGGGAAAATCTTGCTTCTGCGCAGTGTGCATTAAAATGGCTGCTTCATGTTTTCACGTGCTACAGCTTGCTCTTGTGTTGCAATTAAATTGTGGTATTTTAACGCTACTAATGCGGGATAGAATTTATAAGTAAATGGGAATAGAGTAGAAAGAGTGGGTATACAGTGAAACATTTTATTTGTGATTTTAATATTTTCTTCTTTGACTTTTATTAGTTCGTAAATATGGGCCTGGGGTTGGTGAACTGAAAACTCGTGTGACCATGGTTCTGCGCATGGTCCTTGAATGGCTGCCCAGAAAGAAAAGGATGAAGTCAACCTGGACGTCGTCCAAGGCCATGACCTGATGGCCAATATTGCTGTATTCATGAATGTCCCTATAAAATTGTAACAATGTACATGAAGAATGTATAAACTTTGTCATGAGACAGGTGGGAAATAAAGCAAATGTATTAAAAGTGAGGGGCGGTATTTTAAAAACAAAGGGCTTTAAGAAAAATGAATTAAATCAATATGGTGTGAGGATCAACCCCCTGTCCCTGTCCAATCAGAAGTAGTGGCCCCATAATTCTGCAACATTTAGGGGAGGTACATGGGCGTAGAAGGGTATAATAGATATAGAATTAGCTAATTAGCTACCACAAGCACAAGCATTAGCACCAGCACGGCGTATTAGCATTAGGACGCTCGAGATCCAGACGTACAAGCTGATCGGTCGCAGACTGAACCGCTGTCCAGAGAAGTCCTGAGGAGGGGGCGGAGGAGTCCATTAGAAAGAAGTCACGGGAGAATTCGAGAAGCGAAGTACCAGAGAGGGGAACGACGCATGCGTCGTGGATAGAGAGGTCACTGGTCCTGCCCTGATCCGGGAGGAGATCTTTGCTCTTCATCCTTCCAGGGTCCTATCTTTCCAACTCCTTGGCCAAGGGGTTTGGTTCTCGCACTTTAGGTAAATATAAATGCAACCTTAGTTGCGCTGCTGTCTCTATCTTCTCTTTTCCTAAGGGACCGTCATTGATCGATAATTGATTATTATGCTTCAACCTTGATATGCGATCTAAGTATCATGTGGTTCTGTAATTTACTCTGCTAAAACTTTAGATAAATATTTTTAAAACTTCTTGACTCAGTGATTATTTCAGAATTATGAATTGTATGGAACGTCACTCATTTTAAACTTCCCAATTAGCAAAGGGTCCATTGGTAAGTCATTACTCTTCAATCGGAAAAGTAATTGGTAGCAGGGATTTTGATAAAGAGTACCAATTGACCCACCAGCGGAAATTGCTGTATTATGTGTATGAATGCTTGTTGCTAGTAACCCGCTGGATCAGTTTTCTGGTTATCAGAGGATGGTTTCACTTTGTTAATTGGGTAATGAGAATTTTATTTTTATGAACTAACATCCGTTATTGTTTTAAGTTTGTTTTATGTTGTCTAGAATCCCCGGGGGAAAAATTGAATAGCCGATATTAAGTGGAAGCCATACTGCAGTGAGGTTATCTGTCAGGCAGAAATAGTACTGAAAAGTTAAGTAGGGCTATCAGTACTTGTTAGGGACTCTATGTGTGTGAGTAAGAGCAAAGGAATATGCTAGTGAAATGTTGATGTTATATCACCTAGAAAGGGTAACATTGAAGAAGTAGCAGGTATTTTCGGAGCTTAAGTGAAGAGTAAACGGAAGTGTTTTTACTCGTAGTGTATGATTAGTAAACGGAAGAGTTTTACTAAGAAGTGAGAGAATCTATCTATTCAAAGTTAGTGAAACTGGCACGATAGCGAATGTTTTATGTTGTTACTGAACTTAAAGAAGTATAGAGAAATGAAAATTTTGCGTACGTTTTTGTAAAGGGAGGGTCAGCTACCGGAGAGGAAGCTGACGTCACAAACGCCGCGCTGGGATTGGTTGAAACCGCGGGCGTAGAAAGACTCTTGTAAAGGAGGGGTCAGTAGTTAGGAGTAACACTGACGTCACAAGTGTCGCGCTGGGATTGGTTGAAACAGCGAAGGACAGAAAAGCGCAGATTGTAAAGGAGGGGTCGTCAGAAAAGACGTCACTGAAAAGCTGCGCTAGTATTGGTTTAGAAACAAAAATTAGCTGGAATTTGATTGGTAGTTACCATAGAAGTTGAAACCTTAGTGGATAGTGGAGATTATATGTTAAAAGGTGATCCGACTTTAATAGGAATTCGTCCGGATAGGAGATTCCTAGGCTTTGCAGAATATAATTTTATACATCGAGATTTGCCAAAAATGTACGGTGAGAAGAGGAAAATGTCAGTTCTACAGAAGATTAAGAATTATTTTAAAAAGGACAAACCAATAAAAACTAGGGAAGGAATTATCATTCCACCAGCAAAAACGCCCGCTTCATTTATGATGATGGAGAGAGGATATCATACTTGCGTATGGATAGAAAATTGGATAGAATATACCAAAAATGATGGAATATTAGCTTTTCCCGAGAATGGTACTTTCAATGGGAGAATTCTTCAAAATCTGAGATTAAGAATGAACGATTTAGAACCCAGACCTAGATTGACTCAATACGAAGCCTTAGAAGAATGGGAAACCGAGGCATTTGAACGTGATCGATCCAGAAGTAATAGGGGTATCGGGGATTTTTGCCCAGATACCAAAACGAGTCAAGGGATGGTCAGATGAAACAGTGGAGAAGAGCAATGCTTACAGAGGGTCTGTATCCGATACTAATGGCAGAAGAATCAGTAGGAAATAAATGCACAGAAAAGACAAAACATCAGACTAGATTTGGAGATTCCGAAGATGAATTTATGGAAGATATATTAAAGAATCCACCACCATATCAGGAAGGAACAAGTGGATGCACCCCAAGTGCACCCTTGTTAAGAACACCCTTGGTACCACAAGTATTACATGATTCACCAGTTAGTAGAGTACTTCATGATAAAGAAAAAGAAGCGATAGATAAAAACAGAGCAGAATTAATTCAAAAAGTAACACAATTGAGTGTTCATCCGGATTCATTGACCATACCTGTAACGATTGGTCCAGTGGTTCCCTTATATGGTGACAAAGTAACTTATCCCAAACCTCTAGTTATGCCTACACCTGTGAATGTCCCTAGACCTGAAGCAGTAGTAATGGTTGAGGATCACTTTAGTGATTGTGAGTCTATGATTTCACTAATGGACTTGCCCATTCGAGATTCTGTAAATAGTACTCCAAGAAGAGTAACACCTCGTTGCTCTAAAGATGTAAACATGATAACTTCATCAGGAACGAAAAGTGCCACAGTAGTTACACCTGAAGACTTAGAAAGGTGGGCACAAGGATCAGACAAACAGAATTCACCCCCAAAGATCATGGACATTTATAAATTAAAAGTTGAGTTAGAAGAAATGATAGCAGGAAATGTAGGAGTAGATCGCCTAAATACTTACGATGAAGAAGAATTATTGTTCGTATGCAGAAGCATCACAAGAAATGCAAAAATATTTCATGAGAAATTATCAGATTTAGCTCAACAGATGGGAATTGAAATAGGGAAGTCAAAGGTGTTACAAAAACCCTACAGAGCAGATTTTTCAGATAAGGATTTGGAAAATATGAATGCCTCTGGAAGAAAATTACAAGTAAAAGAATTAATGACAGTTTTGCAGAAATGGGGAGAGCTAGATAAATGGAAAGTGAGATGGACAAAGAAAAAGGAAGAGGCACGATATAGTAAAACCACTTCAGAATATTTAATGAAGGAAACAGGGAAAGGAGATCAAATGTACCCGATGCGAGAAGTTCCAGGAGGGGGATATGTACATGTCCCATGGAGCAGACAGGATATTTTGTCATTTACGAATGATTTCCCAAAATTGAGGGAAAAGCCAATTGAATGGTACAAGCAGGTTGGGAGGTTTGTGAAGGTGTCAAAGGTATTGTTGAAAGACTTGGATGGTTTGTTTGACATAGTGGTACCTGCCGATTTGTGGACAGATTGCAAAATCACAGTTGATTGGCCCAGTGAGGAGTATCCTAGAGATCCAAAGACAGGTGCCCCGTCCAATGATGTAATGAAAAAGTATCAGCAGGTGATAACTTACCTGAAAGGGAAAATACCACCAAAAGAAACAGATTGGGTGAAAATAGACAGAACTACCTAAGAAGCCAGTGAATCGGTACACGCCTACTATGAGCGTTTATTGCAGGTATTTAAGCAGTATAGTGGATTTGAGGACATTGGAGATAAAAACATGAGTCAGTTTGTTTACCGATTTGTTTACGGTCTGAAACCAGAGATTTGTCAGATGATTAAGCAGCACATGTTGTGCTGGCAGGGGAAACCGACTGACGAGATTTTGAAATATACAAAATATTGTGGAGATGACATTGAGGATAGGCACAAGAAATTGCAAGAGAAGGTGATGTGGGCTCAGGTGAAAATGGCTGAGCGACAGGGAATTAATTTGGATAATCCAAATGATAATCAAGGAAAAGATTCTGGAACGAATGGTGACACTGGGAACGGAGGAAAAGTGAGAGGACGAATGAGCAGAGAAGAGGCTAAAAAGAAGTTTCCTTGTCATGGGTGCGGAAAATTAGGGCATTGGAAGGATGAATGTACAAAGATTCGGAATAATAATGGCCCAAATCAAAATTTAAATCCACAGACGCAGAATGACTCACAGCAGGGTGTAAATCCTCAGAGTCAGTTGCCACCTGCACCTATACAGGGTAATGTAAGCAGAGCAAAGCACGGTACAGACGTCGGATATCAAGGAGGAAGTGGTAAGAATGATTATGTAACATCACAATTTCTTTTACAGGACGACTTTTGTACCTATAATCAATGACGGTGCCTAGGAGAGGGGAAGAAGGAGTGCGTACTTGGTGCATCCTTACCGGTAGATCAGGCAGGTCCATATGTTGAAGGGAATGTGAAAGGTAATGATATTACTTTTCTTTTGGACACTGGTGCTACTAGGTCTACTGTGAGAACAGCAGACATCCCAGACCTTCCTCTCTCTGGAGAAGCTATCCAAGTTGTGGGGGTGGCTAATCAGAAGATTAGAACACCTCTTACCGAACCAATGGAAGTAAAAATCGGAAACTTTAGAGAAATGCATCAATTTGTAGTGTGTGATTCCAGTCCAGTAAATTTATTGGGCCGGGATTTATTATGCAAAATGAATTGTACAATTTTCTGCACGCCGGATGGTGTGGCAATTCAAACCCCAGATGAAGACCATGTATATAAATTTATGATTGCAAAGCAAGGTACAGAAGTAGATGAGATGTTTTCATTGATAACAAAAGATGAGTTACCAGAAGAACTTAAAACTACAGTGAATTCCATGGTATGGGATTTCACGGGAAAAGAAGTAGGACTTATGGCCAAAATAGACCAAGTTAAGATTACTGTAAAAGAAGGTGCGATTTTCCCAAACACCCGACAGTATAAAATGAGTGCAGAGGTAAAAGCAGGAGTCATTGAAGAAATTAACAGAATGGTAAAACAAGAAATACTAAAAGAAGTAATGAGTAGCCCTTGTAACTCACCAATCATGGGTCTAAAGAAACCTAGTGGAAAATATAGGATTGTTCAGGATTTACACAAAATAAATAAGATTGTGGAACCCTGTTGTCCTATAGTACCAAATCCTGCAGTAATTTTGTATCAGATTCCTTGGAGTGCAGGATGGTTTACTGTGATTGATTTATGCCAAGCATTCTTTTCCATACCATTGCATCCAGATAGCCAGTATCTATTTTCATTAAAATTTGAGAACAAGGTCTATGTATGGAATCGTGTTCCACAGGGGTAAACGGAAAGTCCTTCCATCTTTAATCAGATATTGAAAAAGTGCCTAGAGAGACTAGTGATGCCAGGAAGCTCAGTCTTAGTGCAGTATATAGACGACCTATTAGTGGCATCTAACACCAGAGAGGACTGTGTTGTTGACACCATTGCACTATTAAATCATTTAGCTAAAGAAGGGCATAAAGTTTCACCTGAAAAATTGCAGTTTTGTACAACAGCAGTTAAGTACCTAGGACATCAGATTGAGAGGGGCAGAAGGAGAATAACAGCTGAGAGAATAAAATTAATAAAGAAGATGCAGATGCCTGTCTCTCAACGAGAAGTAAGAATGTTCCTTGGAATAGTAGGGTATTGTCGACAATGGATATTAGGATTTTCCCTATTGGCAAAGCCATTAATTCAAATGACAAAAAAGAAGGCAAAGGACCCAGTTGAGTGGGATGATGAGAGCGTAGGTGCGTTTGTAAAATTAAGAAATGCTTTATGTGCAGCACCTGCCCTAGGCATGCCTGATTATAAGAGAAAGTTTGCATTATTCTGCCATGAAAGAGAAAATTGTGCACTTTCAGTCTTAACCCAGAGACATGGTTTAGACAGACGTCCTATAGCATATTTTTCTGCTACATTGGACCCAGTGGCAGCCGCGTTGCCAGGCTGCTTAAAAGCAGTAGCGGCTACCTGTTTGAGCATTGAACAAAGTGAGTCAATTGTAATGGGACACCCTGTAAAAGTGTTCGTTCCACATGCGGTTGTGATTTTGTTGACAAGAACTCAGAACTCAGCATCTTACTCCTAGTCGGTTGACTAAATATGAAAGAATAATACTGGGTGCTGAAAATGTGACCATTGTAAGGTGCACAATAGTAAATCCAGCTACCTTACTACCAGACCCATATCATGAAGAAGTTAAAGATGACGAAAAAGAGCATGATTGTTTACAAGTCACAGAGTTGTGCACGAAACCGCGTCCTGATATTCAGGAACTACCCCTCAGGAAGCCAGACAGGGAGCTGTTTGTTGACGGTTCATGCCAAAGGCATGAAGATGGAAAACTAACTGCAGCCTATGCAGTGTGTGAACTAACTGGAATAGTCGAAGCATCCTATTTACCAGGAGTCAAATCTGCACAAATAGCTGAATTGATTGCATTAATAAAGGCTTGCAAAATTGGGAGGAATCAAAAAGTAACTATATTTACAGATAGCCAATATGGTTACGGGGTTGTGCATGATTTTGGCCAACTATGGATGCAGAGGGATTTCATGACTTCTTCAGGATCCCCCATTAAAAATGGACAGTTCGTAAAAGAACTACTGGAAGCAATACAATCACCAAAAGAATTGGCTGTGGTGAAATGTGCCGCACACCAGTCAGGAGTTGACTGGGTGGCAGTCGGCAATAGATACGCAGATCTTGTGGCTCAACATTGTGCCAAAAACATATTGTCAGTAAATAAAAGGGTGGAAAGAATGGGAATCAGCTGCCAACTTATGCTGTATGCACCTCCTGAGACATGGAATGATGTAAAAAGATTGCAAGATGATGCTGATGAAAGTGAAAAGAGTACATGGATTAAAACGGGATGTTCTCAAAAGACAGACGATGATGTATGGATTTGTGCCGATGGCAGACCAGTCATGCCTGATTGTCTGCTTTCACAAATGGCTAGGATGTATCATGGAGACACACACGTAGGGAGAGATGCAATGATTAGACTCTTTAGACAAAATTGGTACAATCCCAGGTTTAGGGCAGTAGCAGAGAGTCTTTGCCAGAGATGTTTAACTTGCCAAATGCATAACCCAGGAAGAAAGACAGTAATTGGGTTTGGGAAAATTGGAAAAGCGGAGGGTCCATTCATGAGATTGCAACTTGATTTCATTCAGTTACCACCATGTAGAGGACTGAAATATGTACTAGTCATAGTGTGTCTGTTTTCCAAGTGGGTGGAGGCATACCCTACCAGAAGGAATGACAGTATTATAGTCGCAAAGTTGTTGCTACGCGAACTCATTCCTAGATTTGGTTTTCCAGTAACTTTGGAATCAGATAGAGGAAAGCACTTTAACAGTGAAGTGATTAAGATAATCTGTGAAGCATTCCAAATTGAGCAAAAATTGCACTGTGCATATCGTCCAGAGGCTTCTGGAGTGGTGGAACAATTGAATGGCACGATAAAATCCAGACTGGGAAAAATGTGTGCATCAACATCATTAGATTGGCCAGATGCATTGCCTCTTGTTTTAATGGGACTCAGAAGCATTCCTGATAGAAACACTGGATTGAGTCCGCACGAGATACTAATGGGAAGAGCAATGAGACAAGCACATGTTCCCACGAATAAACTGCTGAATATATCTGATGATATGGTTCTGGATTATTGCAAAGGATTGGCTGACCTAGTGCGTTCTGTCTCTCACCAGGTTGGAGAAGAACATGATCTGAGTCCCGGAGACTGGGTGGTAGTGAAGAATCACACCAGAGAAACGTCTCTATCACCTAGGTGGGGCGAACCTTGTCAGGTCATACTGATTACGAACACAGCAGTGAAGTGTGCAGGATTTCCTAATTGGATTCATGTAAGCCACACCAAAAGAGTACCAGACCCTGAAGAAGAAAATCCTCAGACAGCATCAATAACTGAGGAAGCTGAAGGTTGCCCAGCTGAAGAATCTCAAGAACAAGATTCGAAGGAAGCTGAAGAAGAACAACCGAGCACAAGTCAGGACTGGATACCAGTGGTGGAAATACCTGAAGTCTACAACAGAACAAGAAGTCAAGTAAATTTAGAAGAAATTGAAGAAGATCAGATAGGTGAAGAAGAAGCAGCTCAGGAAGAAGAAGAAGAGATAATAAGAGAACCTGAGCAGGAACAGATAGGGAGAGGAAACTGGGCTCAAATTAAAGAAGAACCAACAGATTTTGAGCAGGGACAGACAGGTCTAGAAGAATGCGGTCAGGCTGCAGAAGTACAAAGTGCAATAAGCCCTGATCAGAACCAGTTAGATCAAGAACAGTACACAGAAGAAGAAGATCCTGAGAATCTCGAGCAGGAAAACGTAAATCAAGAACAAGATCAGTTACTAGAAACTCACAGTGGAGCAGCTGAAGAGAAAACAATAAGACCTGAAAAAGAACAAGTAAAAGATACTGAAATCGAAGCAAACCAAATTGTGCCACAACTTGAAAATAAAAGAATTTCTAAAGAAGAAATAAGAAGTGAAGAAACAGTGCAAACAAAGAAGATCAGAAAAGGTGATCATTGGCCTAGTGTCATTAAAAGAGTAAAATACCACATAACAACCAGAAGTGAAGACCCAGAACAAGTGAATGAAGTAACAAGCCAAACGGGACGAGAAAATAAAAGTGAGAAACGAAGAAGCAAAAGACTGAAACTTGTGAACAACAAATTCAAAGGTCCTGATTGGACTTATATTATCCTTGAAGATTACGAAAGCTCAGAATCAAGTGAAAGTGGTGACGAAGGAACAAGTGCGGAACTGACTTATGAAAAAGAAATAGAACCACCTTGAGAAACGTAAAGAGACTTGAAGAATACGATAAGAAGAGCAATCTTCCTTGTCAAAAATGCCTGACGATAGAGTTACTGGGAGACCAAAGCAGAAAGGTTGTAAAAGATGTTGTGCTATATGCATATGCAATCTGGTAGTGATGCTTATAGTATGGTTAATCGTGATCGTAGCAATTCCTTATCTTATGATAATAGATAGAAAGATTAACAACGAAACTAAGGAAAGAACAGATAACTTGAAAAGCAATAGAGTAGAACTAAAGGTAGAAGACGAACCAGAATTTCATCATGAAGTAACAGATAACGACACTAGTTTGAATGTTTTCACAAAGTTATTATTTCAATATGTAGATACCATGGAAGTTAGTAATTGTTATGTCTGTATGAAACTACCTGAATCAGTAGCAGAAGGGTTAACGTATCATCACTTGCCATTAACCTATGGCATATCATGTAGTGTATTGACTAGTTTATTTTATAGAACAGGATGACTTCAGTATTATTATTCAAATATAGATGTGATATTTTCTGAGGTTCCGATTCGAAAGAATATGAATCCAGTGCTTAGTAGCAAAGATGCACAGTTTATGGGAGAATTTTTCTTAACAATGAAATCAATAGACATAACACATGCACATAGAAGCAATCTAACATGTTCTTTACAAGAAGAAGAAAAGATATTTTTGAATTTAGTAGAGAGTAGAAGACAAGATTTCCAAAAGAAAGCTTCTGAGCATAAGGCTCATTTACCACCTTGGGCTGAGAAAGAAAGTAGTTACACACCTGGCAAGGCTCAAGCTGCTATGGCTCTTGATTTTGTAAAAACAGGAAAATTTGTCTACATAGGTTAAAGACTGATTATAACAATGTTTTCATCGGTACCAGTGAATGTGAACAACATTTCTTAATTCTTGGAGGTTGGGGACTCAAAGGAGGAACAGATTCAGTTTTTCCTGGAATTTATTATGTGTGTGGGAATAAGGCTTACTTTAGGCTTCCTGCACGGTGGTATGGAAGTTGTTATTTTGGAATAGTATTTCCAAAAATATACCACGTAAAAAGAAACACTGGCAGCAATGAAAACATTAGTGAATTAACACGCAGAAAAAGAGCTAGTTTTTCAGAAATTGTAGGTGATATATTTGGTGCATTGATACCTTCAGTGGGAATAATTCTGAATTCAAGGAAAATATGTAAATTATCTACAGTGGTTGATCGTTTATCAACTGACACTGTGGGAGGATTTCTAATGATTAATGCAGAAATGGTTGCGATTAGATCTATGGTTATGCAAAATCGACTTGCTCTTGATATTATATTGGCAAAAGAGGGCGGAGTCTGTAAATTATTGAAGACAAAACACCGTTGCACTTACATACCTGATAAAAGTGCAGAAATTGAAACGTATATACAGAATATAACAAAACTTGAGAAGGAACTAAAACCACTGGAAGTTGATAGTGTATGGGAAAGACTGACCAATAGTATTAGGTCAATTGGTATTTGGTTTACTAATATAGGGAAATGACTTATAGGTCAAATATTAGTACCCTTAGCAGGGATAGCAATAATAGTATTTTCAATAATAATATGGTGCAAATGCTGTAGAAGGAATGAATCGTATAATGTGACTGAAAAAGGAAAGAAGCGAAAGTTTGATGAAATTGAACTTGAAGATTTAAGAAGTGAATTATACAAGAAACTGAAAGGAGACGTGAAAAATAGAAAGTGTAAAAATTAAAGTGAAACTATATTATGCTAAAAGTTGGCATCTGGTTGTGGGTAGTATTTTTGATGGCTCAGAAACTCCATCAGAGAGGGGATTTGATGGAGCAAGGACTCACAAATGAGACTTGCTCGGATGCAATCTTCTCAAAAGTATTAATGTATTAAATTTGTATTGTTCATACTAAAAACTGCACACACAAACATAAGTAGCAAGGAAGCTTGCCTATGTGTTTATACTAATAAGTAACGCTTGTCTATTCTAAAATGGCCGCTAAAACGCGGGAACTTTACTGCGCATGTCTCAACCATATCACGTGGTGTGACGTCTTTCTTTGCTTGGAGGGAAAATCTTGCTTCTGCGCAGTGTGCATTAAAATGGCTGCTTCATGTTTTCACGTGCTACAGCTTGCTCTTGTGTTGCAATTAAATTGTGGTATTTTAACGCTACTAATGCGGGATAGAATTTATAAGTAAATGGGAATAGAGTAGAAAGAGTGGGTATACAGTGAAACATTTTATTTGTGATTTTAATATTTTCTTCTTAGACTTTTATTAGTTCGTAAATATGGGCCTGGGGTTGGTGAACTGAAAACTCGTGTGACCATGGTTCTGCGCATGCTCCTTGAATGGCTGCCCAGAAAGAAAAGGATGAAGTCAACCTGGACGTCGTCCAAGGCCATGACCTGATGGCCAATATTGCTGTATTCATGAATGTCCCTATAAAATTGTAACAATGTACATGAAGAATGTATAAACTTTGTCATGAGACAGGTGGGAAATAAAGCAAATGTATTAAAAGTGAGGGGCGGTATTTTAAAAACAAAGGGCTTTAAGAAAAATGAATTAAATCAATATGGTGTGAGGATCAACCCCCTGTCCCTGTCCAATCAGAAGTAGTGGCCCCATAATTCTGCAACATTTAGGGGAGGTACATGGGCGTAGAAGGGTATAATAGATATAGAATTAGCTAATTAGCTACCACAAGCATTAGCACCAGCACAGCGTATTAGCATTAGGACGCTCGAGATCCAGACGTACAAGCTGATCGGTCGCAGACTGAACCGCTGCCCAGAGAGGTCCTGAGGAGGGGGCGGAGGAGTCCATTAGAAAGAAGTCACGGGAGAATTCGAGGAGAAGCGAAGTACCAGAGAGGGGAACGACGCAGGCATCGTGGATAGAGAGGTCACCAGTCCTGCCCTGATCCGGGAGGAGATCTTTGCTCTTCATCCTTCCAGGGTCCTATCTTTCCAACTCCTTGGCCAAGGGGTTTGGTTCTCGCACTTTAGGTAAATATAAATGCAACCTTAGTTGCGCTGCTGTCTCTATCTTCTCCTTTCCTAAGGGACCGTCATTGATCGATAATTGATTATTATGCTTCAACCTTGATATGTGATCTAAGTATCATGTGGTTCTGTAATTTACTCTGCTAAAACTTTAGATAAATATTTTTAAAACTTCTTGACTCAGTGATTATTTCAGAATTATGAATTGTATGGAACGTCACTCATTTTAAACTTCCCAATTAGCAAAGGCTCCATTGGTAAGTCATTACTCTTCAATCGGAAAAGTAATTGGTAGCAGGGATTTTGATAAAGAGTACCAACTGACCCACCAGCGGAAATTGCTAGCGTAGTATGAATGTATGGGCCCAAGTGAGTATTATGTGTATGAATGCTTGTTGCTAGTAACCCGCTGGATCACTGGTAACAGGAAGTAGTAAAATGGGCACCCTTGTAAGTCTTTTCCTAAATCTCTGAGAAGGCTCATTAAGCCTCTTGACTCCAGTGAAAAGGTTTCCCTTTTTTGAGAAGGTCAGTGATAAGAAGCAAGACCTTAGAAGCAGGTTTACAAACTTCCAGTAGTCAGTCAGTAATAACTTTATTCAGCCAAAATTAGACATAAAAGGTATACAAGCAAACTTTTAACATACCCAAATAAAACACGTAAAACATCCTACAAACAGCATAAGAACAATACAGTACCAGCCATATACAGCAAAAGATAATATACAATTTTATATCTCGAAGGTAAAACTCCTATTAATACCCAACGATAGTCCACCCTCAGTCTCTATGGTAGGTCCAATTTGTTGCTGACAGTGTAAAGGGCTGCCCTCATCCAGGAGGCTAGCCCTCCTTTGATTTCCTGCATCTCACTGCTACTTTGAGAAAGGAGCAGACCCTAAAACAAACATTGGGGCTGCTTAAAAGATGAAGGTAAAATAACGCTTCCCTACATTTTCGAAACCCTAAGGGTTGTCTGGACTGGTGCAAGGTGCCCACTTACATTAGTAGACAGCATGTACCAGGCCAGCCTCTCACACCTACCTTGTGAGGAGGGGTTTCCCCCCAATTTATGGGCCTACTACAAGGCAGTCCAATGTACCTTTTTGGCACCATAGGGAAAACGATGGTACGCAGTGGACAGACCTTGTGGACCATCCAGATTCCCCCTCTTGGGTGAGGGACTTGGAGTGATGTTCCAACTGGGCGATACCAAGTATTGTTAGGGGTGATCCGACCCTTGAAGGCCTTTGGTCATTCTGGGCAGATGGCCACCTCTAACGCCAAGCTTTAATTCAGGCCCTCCTGACAGCTCTCTATGATGACCCACTTTCACTGCTTATAAGATAACACTAGCGATCTGTCACAAGGGGTTAGAAGCTAGCCTGGGCAGCTTTTTGGGATAAACAAACAAATGACATTGCGATCTGGAGCTCAGAAATGAGAGTTGATCTCCTTTTTCATATAAAGAGTGAGCAGCATTAGGAAAGATGGGAGGAAACGTGAAAGAGGGCTCTGATTCCACTTAAAGATGGGCGGAACAGCTTGTTGAAATATAGAACCGAGGATCTGTAGGTTTATTATTACAAGAGGCTCCACTAAAGTAGAGAACAAACTGGAAAAAGGAGAATCTTCGAAATGATGCCTCTACCGAGGAAACGAGGCACCCAGCCAATCATGTTGCTCTGACAGGATCTGTAGTGTAACTGACTGAAATGAGCCTGCAGTCCACGGCCAGTGACCGACTGCACTTCCTGGTAGATGTGTGGTAATTGGCCCTGCATGTCTGACACTTTGCTTTCAGCCACAATTACTTGATTTTAGTCTGCAGCTCGCGGCCGGCAGCACGTGGGGAGGAGTTGAGGCAGGGTAAGAGGCAGCAGCTGCCCACGGTTATCGATGAGACCAGACTGCAGGCGAGTTATTTTTGCAGTTGGAAAGGGGCAACATGTGGGAGTGTGTGCACCCGGACCAGGTGTGTGCGGATTTTTCTGCTTCGTGTGCATGCGTCATTGAATGCTTTCGTGCCTCTGTGTTTGTGTGTTTGTCTGCCTTGTGGACACCCATGGGTATCTGTGGCCATCCAGTAATATCTGGTAGCCAAAACCTGGTACGTGGTAGCTACTCATTGTCATCTGTGGCCACTAGCCTTAGGCAAATGGTAGTCAGTACCTCTGGCATGTAGTTGTATTTGGAAATACTAGTGGCTTTTTAAGCTTTATGGTGGCCAGTACTGTTGGTGACCCTTGACCCTTGCAGCCACATTGTGTGCAATCTATGCATCATACAGATCTTATTAGCACATTATGGACCTCCTACTCTTATGCATTATACTGCTTCTCCCTTGTGGTCGCCATCCATGGCTTCCCATCGGTAAAATGGCATCTCCAATCTCCAGTGGCTGCCGCCTGCATACGCCTGTATCCTCATCATGTTGTTTGAGATGTGCCTGTGTGGCACCTTGGAAGTGGAGCACAGTCAGAGCACCTCCCAAGGGAGCCCTTTACAAAGGGCACGCGTGCCCCAGAACCCCCCCCCCCCCAGGCGGGGTACCACCATGAAACAGGTGCAGTCAGGTGCTTCACTGCATGTAGGGGGAGGGACGATTCCCGCCTGATCCCAACAGTCAAGCCAGCCCACTGGCAAAAAAAGAGGAAGGGCAGTCTGAACCTGCTGCTCTGTCTTCAGAACACGTGTGAGGGTCTGACGGTCATACCTGTGCAGGGGCGAGCACATGGTTGAGGTCCGTGTCATGCACAGCTTGTGAGACTACGACGGAGTCAGACTAGGACCACGCTTCGTATTAATGCGCCTGGTGGGTGTTGCGTGGACTGCGATGAAGAACACAAGATTTTTGACGGCTTCCTTGTTAAGTCTGAAATTCTCTATGGGTTCCCAGTTGTATCGTAACAAAGTGTCACCCTTTTGACCTCAACTTTCTTTTCCTGTGTGTGCTTCTCCCCCTACTGCGGTGCTGCTTAGGTATGCATGCCAGGAGGAATTGTTACAGGGAACAAGACTGAGACCTTGCAAGTTGCATGTTGTTGTTGTGAAACCTGGTTCAAATTCAGAGATGGTTTGCCTGTGTTCAGCAGTTGGATAGCGATGGTGCCATGGACCTTGTGCAAACAAGAAAATGGCCCCCCTGACTGCAGTGTGGGTAGTACTATACAGCAATTATCAGAGTTCAGTAGGCCCCTCAGGCCTCTGGCCTGGGTGCAACTGCACTTGCTGCACCGTTGATGGCTACGCCTCTGGTGTTTAGTTTGTTGAGTCCATCTTTGAGATTCTGAAGACTTGGCTATCGCTCGATTAGCCGCAAAGTAATATTTGACTTATTACGCCACGTATTGAAAAAGAGTTTTTGCTAGTAATGATAGCCTTGGGTCTATTACAAGAACAAACTAAAGGGAAAGAGTAGGCATGCTTGCAGGATCTCCATTCATAGTTTAAATATAGTAGATCATCTGTGGTCTGCTCAAACTTTGGAATTTGTATCTGACTGAGCATTTGAGACCATTTAACAAATGCCAGGCCAAAACCCATCTTCTAAACTACCTTCTCCAGATACACCAAACCAAACTTGGATGCCACTGCTGTGTAAGACCCTCAGCTTCTCTACTTCAATGGTTGTTGCAATCTGTATACTGTAACAAGTGTGTGTGGTCGTTAATAACCTGGGTGAAGTCTCAAGGGCATGCAGTGTTTTCATCCTGCTTATCTACATCTCATTACATATCATGGAATGCCAATTAGGTAGAGGTGTGCAACAGCCATATTTGCTAACATTTCTAGGTATTGTGGTTCAAAACCATTTTCATTGTCTCTCTCAGGTTCTTCAATGATTACTACTTCGAAGGTGATGGTCAACCAACTCATTTCATTTATAATGAGTTATGGCTACTCAATGCAAGCGATTTTCCAAGGGGCCTATTTTTGTCCTGAAGTATAAGTGGATCTGCGCTGGTGGTGCTTTTTGACAGGAGACCTTATAGGAATCAAACGGAAATAAAAGCAACTCATACATTGGTTTCTGCACTGTAACGTCAGCAGGACTCTATACGTGCTTATGATATTCAGTAAACATTTGCCTCAATGTACAGGGAATTAATTACGTCTCCGTCCTCATTCTGGCATCCAATTATGGTACTGTGGTCACAAGCATGCCAACACCAGCTGCGGACCTGTGTGAATGAGACCGTGAATCCTTCATGCACCCCAAGCGCACCACCTGGTCTGCTGGTGTGAAACCATATTACCACAATATCACCTCCGCAGAGCCAATACCACTCTCTGGTGAGCCCTGTCTGTGGAGGTAACACACTCTAAGGGTGAGCCTGTCGGAGCCAAGTATAGCTTTGCCTCACTGGTATTGTATTTTGAGTCTATCCAAGTTCCAGTGAACTTACAGAAGAAGAACTGATTGCAAGAAGTTTCCAACATGAGTCGTCAAACGTACATAGATTATTGATCAGCAAAAGGCATCTTTTTCCTAGATTGAGCTTGTCTACGAGGTTTATTTCAATGCTAATGGTCTTTGGACTGTATCAGTGGCCACTGCTCCTGTGGTTGTGTCTGCAGTGCTGGTGGGATGGTTGATTCTGAGAAAGATTAAAAAAAGAGATTGCTGAAGCACAGGACTGTGACCACAGCACAGTCAAGATGCCGGCTGTGAGAGGATAGTGGGCGAGCTCCCGACTGACTGCAACATTATTAAATAGTCAATCCAGAGGCAGCTGAAGGCGAGGACCCGCCGCGACTCATCAAGGCGATAATGGGGGCACAAGTAACATCACTAGGAAGTCAGCAGCCTTGAGTGTCTCACCTCTGGCAGAGTGCTTGAGCTTAAACAGTGCGGATCTAGGAAACCTGAAAAGCCAGGGAACCTAGGGCTAGGAGTGGTACAGGGTGGTGGGAGAATTGCCCCAGCCAAAGAATGCTGAGGCTGCCCAGCGAGGCACGGGCTGCTTCATGGTGTTGTGTAGTTCCTATAGTACCCATGCAGGACCTGCGCGTTTGGATAACATAAACTGTGGGCTTGGTGGCAGACTGATTCTGTACACCCCCACCCAGAAATGTTAGCCTGTTTGTATTAGCTAGCTCACAGTGCCACTAGTGTCTCCTCTTATCGGGGAGAGATTAGTTTCTGGCAACCTCAGAACATGACAACCCTGATCCCTCAAGATCGTGGAAACAATGTACTACTTTTCGCTCAGTCACTCGTGCTCATTTAGTTTATCTCAGAGGTACACAGAATAAACAGTCTGGGCATTTCAATAAGGATTTATTGAGCAGTTGTTATTCTCGTGTAAAGTATATGAGCTGAAACAACCATTAGACAGTAGCAGAGATATATGATTAGCAGTACTATGAATATAAAAGGATAGTACAGTTCTATCATCTTGCAACAAGCATGAATAAATACATGAATATAAAATGCATTGATAAGAGAGTGCGTACTCCTACGATGCCTATCTAGATGTACCCAAGTGTACCTAGCATGTGAGTAGGTGTAAAGCCAAGAATCCCTCTAGGATTTAGTCGAACCCCATTACCTGAAGTGTGAGAATGTAGGAGCCCTTCTTGGTCCCGAGTTGGACACCCCGCAAGGGATGTTCAGACCACTGTCAGCTGGAGCGTCTGCATGCAGGAGCCTCAGCGTCTCTGGTCAGTGTGTCGGCATGGAAGTCTCGGTTCCCTCTAACTACTGATAGCAAGAGGTGCTGTATTTATACAGAAAAGTATATAGAGTCCCTTTGTCCCTTGTTCTTGTGTTAGCCATTGTTGGGTATGAGGATGACGTATGGGATGAACCTTGTGCGTAGATATTAGGAAGGTGGTGTATAGCCCCTGCCTTGTTTCCAAGTAGCCTCATGAATATTTTATTCATGCAGTGTCAGTCTAAAGATGAAGTCATAGAACACTATTGTTCGGGAAAAACCCTCCTTCTGCACCCAGGCCTAGAACTAGGTAAAAGGTTCAGTCCATAAAAGGCGTTCAATCCTTAAAAGGCTCGTTAGTGTGGAATGTAGGGGAGGTGATGTAGATGAAAGGGTATGATGTTACCCGGGCCTATATTAGGGTACCTATATGAAACATAACAATGGCCCTTGCAGGGCATAGGACAGTATCACAAGCAGAGGTGTTTGCCTTTGTGACCTCCATCTGAGACAGATGAATCAGCACTATCTAGTTGTTGAATGGCACTGGGGACAGGGCCTGCGGATTGCCTGGTACCTCTTTGAGCTGTAGAATAGTTGATTTCCGGAGACGCTGCCTTGTCTATACAACTGGACCTCTTTCTTGCTTTTAGCTAAAGTAGTCAGAGGCCGGACACTTCTCTACTTGCCTGCCTCTGCTCTGTAGCTCTGCAGGACCACTGAGGTCATATGCTAAGAGGCGCCTGTAGCCCATTAGGGTACATCTTGCACCTCGAAAACAACAGATCTGTAGGAATATCATTTAATATGTGGGTATACCACGCTAATTGAATCAACATGCAGAACCAGGCGAGGTTACTACAAGAAAGGATTAAGAGCCTGATTTAGATGTTGGCGGATCTGGTTCCGCCGTTACATTTTTTGCAGGATTCCTGCCTGCCGACGTGGTGGTCGGCTCCCTATATTTAGATGTTGGCGTGTCTCTAGAAGGAAGACTGCCGGAGTTTTGCCGCCTCTGCCAGAATATTGCTCCTGCATCGGCGGTGTCTGAGGCAGAAGCGGGTGTCGGAAGGAGTACCCCAAGAATACCGCCATTCCAATTACAATGTGCCTTTCCGTTCAGGCAACTGTGGCGGCAAAACCTCCGAACTCGAGTTGGCAGAATTGAAGAAAAAGAGGTGAAAACTGTCTTTTTTCCGGTTTCCCACTTTCGTTTCCGTCCTGAACCCCATTGTCCAGGTCCTTCCTGTGCTGCTGCTACCTCACCATGAAGCTCAGCAACCCCATTATCACCGGAATCTAAGGTAGGCCTCTGGGTCACTTGTCTCCCTATGAATCGTGTGTTAACATTTGCTATCGCTGCATGTAGTTTTACTTTGCTCTCACATGCAATTTTGTTGTGTGTCATGCATAAGTGTTCATCTTACAACTTATCGTGGTAAAATGAACACACCTGTTCTGACACTCACAAAAATAATTATTTGGTGTTGGTGGTTGTGGGTGTTGTGCTAGTGTGCCTGTGGGTGTACATTCAATTGTGCGCATATGTTGTTAGTGTGCAATGCTACATGTAAAAAAAGGGCATGACGCATTACCTACATATACATTATGACACATTCACAACCTATATGTGTAGTAAGATAATGATGAGTAGTACTTACCTCTCTCCACACCACCTTGGCCTCACTCCATCAGGATTCCTCCGCCAGGACACGGTCAGCACAACGAGAACTTCTAAATTGGTGTGGCGCAAGCTTGCCAGCCTGACGGCGACGGAGTACTGTTAGCCAGCAGAGAAGATCACTGCCACGGCAGGAACCTGTCTATTGTTGCAAAATGAAATTATGGCAGACGGACTGCCGTCAGCTCAATGGAATACTTGGAACCGCCGCTGCAGCAGGAAGATGGGAGTACCGCCAAAATCTAAATCAGGCCCTAAGGGCCTGATTTAGATGTTGGCGGATCTGGTTCAACTGTCGCTTTTTCGATGGTATTCCCGCCCGCCGACTTGATGGTTCCCCTGCTGAATTTAGATGTTGGTGGGTCTCTGGAGGGAAGACCATCGGAGTCCCGCCGCCTCTGCCAGAATATTGCTCCCGCATCAACGGTGGCAGAAGCGGGTGTTGGAGGGAGTCCCGCCAAGAATACTGACATTCCGATTACGATGTGCCTTTCTGTCGAGGCAACTGTGGCGGCAAAACATCCAAACTCAAGTTGGCGGAATGGAAGGAAAAGAGGTGAAAACGTACCTTTTTACGGTTTCCCACTTTCGTTTCAATCTTGAACCCCATTGTCCAGGTCCTTCCTGTGATGCTGCTACCTCACCACGACGCTCAGCAACCCCGATGGCGATGAACTCAAAGGTAGGCTTCAGTGCCACTTGTCTCCCTATGAATCGTGTGTTAACATTTGCTATTGCCACGTGTATTTTTACATTGCTCTCACGTGCAATTTTTTTATGTGGCATGTATAAGTGTTCATCTTACAACTTATCGTGGTAAAATGAACACACCTGTATTGGCACTTAAACAAATATTTATTTGGAGGTGGTGGTGGTGGTTGTGGGTGTTGTGCTTTAATTTAGTGAAC
Source organism: Calotriton arnoldi (assembly GCA_963921515.1). Classification (NCBI taxonomy): domain Eukaryota; kingdom Metazoa; phylum Chordata; class Amphibia; order Caudata; family Salamandridae; genus Calotriton; species Calotriton arnoldi. The sequence continues at coordinate 1,616,078 of CAWUFW010000382.1, read as the reverse complement.
TTACTGGACATCTTGGAGTCATTTTGCTAAAGACCTCATTTAACTAAGTGAATGTGTGGAGGCGTGGAATGGGTATCAACTGATGACACAGAACTCTTTTTAGAGGATTGTTAGTCTGGTTTCTATTTTACTTCTGTAGCACCTTTCACAGTAATACAAAGTCTATATTTCCTCTTAGCAGGGTTCTCTTGAAGATAGTCTACAAAAGGTCCTGTGATCGCTACTTCATTCACTTTCCTTCTTGTCTTTTCTTTTAGATGGAAGACTCAAGGCCGGAGTCCCACGGAAAGAGAAAGTAAAGCACAGAAAAGTACCCTAGGGAAACAGACTTCACAACGCGGCATTTACCTCGCAATGCCTTTATCACGCATCCGTCACCATACAATGCCTTTACCATGCAGTGCCTTTACCACGTTGGTCTTTATCACGCATATGCCTTTACCATGCATATCTTTACAATGAAATGGAGGTATATATCAGGTAAGTGTATAAGTGTGTATAGGTAGTTATAGTTAGGACCATGTTTCCATAGGAAAAGCGTCTTTTGACTTGCCTATATTTTTGGTGCCGTTTGACGAATCTTCACAAAAGTTTCCCAAAAATGTGTGCCAGTAATTTTATTTGTGCATGGAAAGTTGTGGGGCGATCTGTCAAGCAGGGGGCGAGAAAAAGGGGGGGGGGGGCTAAAAAAAAGTGCGTTTCCCATGTCAATTTCCACAGGAGTTTGAAAACGATTACAGCCTGAACCGTTGGACAGAATTACACTGCCTTTGGCAAAAGGTAGCTTTTGGGTTGCAGATTATGCTTTCAGTTATTTGGTGTAAATCCGTTCAGTAGTTTCACTTGTCGCCCTATGAATCGTGTGTTAACATTTGCTATAGCCGCGTGTATTTTTACATTGCTCTCACGTGCAATTATTTTATGTGGCATGCATAAGTGTTCATCTTACAACTCATCGTGGTAAAATGAACACACCTGTATTGGCACTTAAACAAATATTTATTTGGAGGTGGTGGTGGTGGTTGTGGGCGTTGTGCTTTAATTTAGTGAAGTTACTGGACATCTTGGAGTCATTTTGCTAAAGGCCTCATTTAACTAAGTGAATGTGGGGAAGCGTGGAATGGGTATCAACTGATGACACAGAACTCTTTTTAGAGGATTGTTAGTCTGGTTTCTATTTTACTTGTGTAGCACCTTTCACAGTAATACTAAGTCTATATTTACTCTTAGCAGGGTTCTCCCGAAGATAGTCTGGAAAATGTCCCGTGATCGCTACTTCATTCACTTTCCTTCTTGTCTTTTCTTTTAGATGGAAGACTCACGGCCGGAGTCCCATGGAAAGAGAAAGTAAAGCACAGAAAAGTACCCAAGGGAAACAGACTTCACAACGCCGCATTTACCTCGCAATGCCTTTATCACGCATCCTTCACCATGCAATGCTTTTACCATGCAGTGCCTTTACCACGTTGGTCTTTATCACGCATATACCTTTACCATGCATATCTTTACAATGAAATGGTAGGTATATATCAGGTAAGTGTATAAGTGTGTATAGGTAGTTATAGTTAGGACCATGTTTCCATAGTAAAAGTGTCTTTTGACTTGCCTATATTTTTGGCGCCGTTTGACCAATCTTCACAAAATTTTCCCATAAATGTGTGCCAGTAATTCTATTTGTGCATGGAAAGTTGTGGGGCGATCTGTCAAGCAGGGGGCGAGAAAAAGTGGAGGCGGCTCAAAAAAGTGCGTTTTCAATGTCAATTTCCACAGGAGTTTGAACACGACTACAGCCTGAACCGTTGGACAGAATTACACTGACTTTTGCAGAAAGGTAGCTTTTGGTTTGCAGATTATGCTTTCAGTTATTTGGTGTAAATCCCTTCAGTAGTTTGCGAGAAATTAAAGGAAATCCAAATTTGTATATCTGCTACCGCAAATCCTTTGCAAATAATAACAAGCTCCTGCAGAGACCTGCAAAGCTCTGATTGGCTGCCAACTGCCAGCACTTCAACCAGGAAGTGACGGCAGCCATCTTGGAACTCATCTTCAGACGAGTCCCAAAAAAAGAAAAAATTAAAGGGGGCAGGGTGTGAATACCCAAACACCGTAGCCTTGGCCCCGGCAGGGCAAAAAAGGTATTTTGTCGTAAAATTCACTGTGAAATTTGTGAATATCGCAATGAATTTAAAAAAAAGTGTGGTCTCCCGTGCTTGTTTTTCAAGAAGGCTCCGGGTGGGCCAAGTCCCAGGGGCATGCCGATATTTATAAAATAAATGCAGGGGGTGCACTTGGCCCCCTCCAAGGGCATATTTATGCCCCGGGGACACCACATCCCTGGTGCCACATACAGATATACAGGGGTGCTGAACCCTCTGGGCCACCATCTCCCCGGCTTTTTTTTTTAAAAAAAAGGAGGGGGACCACATGAACCCCCCTCCTAGGGCTATTGGAAGCCTTGGGGACCATCACCTCCCCAGGGCTACATTAAAGAATGTAGAGGGGGTCCGTGAGGACCCCTGACTCCGGGGACCACCACCTCCCTGGGCAAATGCAAAAATAAAACATGGAGGGGGGCCATACAGCCCCCTCCTGGGCCATTTAAGGCCCTGGGGACCACCAACCTCCAGGGGCAGGCCTGTGCAGAACAAAGGAGGGGGGACGTGCAGCCCCTGCCTGGAGCCAATAATCGCCCTGGGGACTGCCACCTCAAAGGCCGCCTTCTGCTATGTCATGGGGTGCCCACCCCCAGGAAATAGCTGTTTGCTTTTGCATGGTGGGAGCTGGGACAGCTCCCGCCAAGCAAAAGCAAACACTCCGGTTCCAGCAAGTGAGAGCTGTGAAAATGCTCCTGCTTGCCGGAAGCGGAGTTTTCATCTCTTTCCCTGCCCACAAAAATGTGGGCAGGGAAAGAGATGAAACTATTGCTCTTGAACGCAGGGAGCTGCCTTTCCAACAGCTCCCTGTGCGCAAAGGTAATGCCGACTCCCACAGGAGGTGGGGAGCCGGCTGGGACAGCGAGGACTTTGAAGCCCCCCCCCCTCAAAGTCCCACTTTGTGCCCTGGGTGGGACCAGGGCAGCCCAGGAGACATAGCCTGGCCCCAGGGGATGGGGTCCCAGGGGCCGAAATCAGCCCAGGGAGGGGGGCCCCACATCCCTCCCCCATTAAGTTGTGGCTGGGCCCTGGGGGATGGGGTCCCCAGGGCATTCTGGCCCTGATGCTCATTTCACAGAAATTAAACCTCAACGGGAGGCACTTACAAATAAAAATGTCTTTGTATTCCTCGGCATCAAGAACTCCTCACCAAAATCAGTGGGAAGCACATTGTGTGATTTGCACATTTCCATACTTGGAGTAATTTGAAGGGAGAACTGTGGGCTCTGTTCTCACCAGGACAGGACAGCAAAGAAACCCCTTGTCACAGTCACATACAGATTGCGCTCCAGTAGATCAATGATACATTCCCCTCCACAAAGCATTTCAGATCGTTTTTCAATATGGAATTGCTGAGAAAACACACTTGCTTTGCATTTGCCAAGCCCAGGAGTTAGGATCATTTGTCCTTTACAGAAGTGGAGCTTCAACGGGGGCATCTGCTATGGTTAATAAGGGAATACATCCACAGAGCCACAAAGTAACTGACATAGTCATGTGCAAAACTACGGCCCTGAAAAGGGGAACAACCCTAGCCCTACAATATCAGTCTGCAAAACGGGGAGGCATGGGTGGGGCTGTAAGGAATCTGCAGCTAGATAGAGTCTCAACCAGATAATGCGCTACCGAAGGTAAGTAACTTGTTCATCTGATAGAGACTTCTAGCTGCAGATTCCTTACCTTTTAATCAGATACCCGAGCCATACCATCCCGGCGGTGGGTTGCGGTTTCACATCCTAGACTAAGAAGTCTTTCAGGACTGAATGGGCAAAATGTCAGTCCCTGCTCACTTGACCTTCAAGGCAGTAATGTTTTGCAAACATGTGCAAAGAAGCCCATGTCGCTGCGTGACAGATGTCTTGGACTGGGACACCTCGAGCCAAGGCCGTAGTCGCAGCCTGGTAGAACGGGCCCTTAATCCCTCAGGGGGCTGCTTCTTTGATAAGGCATAACAGATTTTGATCCAGAGAACGATCCAGCGAGAGATGGTCCTTTTCTGCACTGCCCTTCCCTTCTTTGCTCCCACATACCCCACAAAGAGTTAGTCATCCACCCGGAACTCTTTTGTGCGATCAAGGTAGAACAACAACGCTCTTTTTGGGTCCAGACGATGGAGACACGCCTCCTCCTTAGAGGGATGTGGGGGAGCAAAGAAGGTGGGTAAAGTGATGGACTGACCCAGATGGAAAGGGGTCACAACCTTTGGCAAGAAAAATGATGCCCTGGTGCGAAGCACCACCTTGTCCGGAAAGGACATAAAATAAGGAGGCGAGCTGGATAACGCCTGCAACTCACTCACCCTCCGGGCCGATGTAATCGCCACTAAGAAGGCTGTTTTGATGGTCAACAGCCGGAGGGGACAATTGTGCAAAGGCTCAAAATGAGCACACATCAGGTAGGTGAGAACCAAATTAAGATCCCACTGTGGCATAATAAAGGGCATGGGTGGAAATAAGTGAGCCAGCCCCTTTAGAAATCTATTTACAACAGGAGACTTGAAGAGAGAGGGTTGGTCTGGCAGCCTCAAAAAAGCAGACAGAGCAGAAAGGTAACCCTTGAGAGTTGCCAAGGCAGAGCCCTGCTGGGCAAGGGTTAGAAGGAATAAAAGGACAGTAGAAAGAGAGACAGAAAGAGGGTCAATGGACCTTTCTGTACAGTATAATACAAATTTCTGCCAACGACAGGCATATACCGACTTAGTGGAGGGCCTTCTGGCTGCCAGAATAACGTTACAGACTTCAGGAGGAAGGTCAAAGGCTATAAACTGGCGCCACTCAATCTCCACGCATGGAGGCGCAGAGTTGACAGGTTCTGGTGGAGAACCGTCCCCTGCTGCTGCGACAGAAGATCGTCCCAAAAGGGCAGCCTGATCGGAGGATCGATACTTATACTCAGAAGCTCTGGATACCAGACTCTCCTCACCCAGACTGGAGCCACAAGAATGACTTGGGCCCGGTCGCTCCTGATCTTCTTCAGAACCCTGGGCAGGATTGGTATGGGCAGAAAGGCATACAACAGGCCTGAGCTCCACTCGCGACGAAAAGCGTCGCCGAGCGATAGCTGCCTTGGAAACTCCAGCGTGCAGTACTGCTGACACTGCACGTTCTCGTTGGAAGCGAACAAATCTAACCAAGGTTCTCCCCACTGCTGAAAGAGACTTTGCGCCACCTCCCACTGGAGACGCCACTCGTGATCAGCTAGGCATCAACGGCTGAGTTTGTCTGCCCTGGTGTTCAGAGAACCTGCCAGGTGTTGAACCACCAGGGTTACGCCTTGCTGTTTCAGCCATGTCTAGAGACGCAGGGCATCTCGACAAAGGGTCCACGACCCCACCCATCCCTGCTTGTTGCAGTACCACATGGTGGTGGTGTTGTCCGTGAACACCTACACTAGCTTCCCTTTGACAGAGGTAAGAAATGCTTTTAATGCCAACTGAATCGCTCGGAGCTCCAGTAAATTTATGTGGAGCTCCGACTCCACCAGAAACCAGTGTCCCCTGATCTCCACCTCTCCCAGATGGCCTCCCCATCTCAGAAGTGACACATCTGTCATGACTGTGAGATATGGTTGGAGAAGGGAGAGCAGTCTACCGTTGACCCAATCGCGGTTCGTTAACCACCACTGCAGATCTTTCGCAGTTCCTTCCCAGATCTGAACCATGTCGGTGAGATTTCCCTGATGCTGTGCCCATTGCAACTTTAAGTCACACTGCAGAGCCTGCATACGCCACCTTGCGTGTCTTACCAACAGGATGCAGGAGGCCAAGAGACCCAACAGCCTCAGAGTCAGTCTCACCGAAATCCAGGATAGAGGAAGAAATTTCAGAATCATAGCCTGAATATTCTGGACTCGCTGCTTGGGAGGATAAGCCCGAAACTGCACTATGTCCAGAACAGCTCCAATAAAAGGGAGCGTCTGAGAAGGAGTCAGGTGTGACTTCGGCATGTTTATAGAGAGCCCCAGCGAATGCAGGAGGTTCGCTGTAGTCTGAAGGTGGGAGACGACTGCCTGGGACGAGGACGCCTTCAACAGCAAGTCGTCCAGGTAGGGGAAGACCGACACCCCTAACATGCGCAGATGTGCTGCGACCACCGCCATCACCTTGGTGAACACCCGACGGGCACTGGTTAGGCCGAAGGGGAGCATGGTAAACTGAAAGTGCTTGCGGCGTACCTTGAACCGCAGGTAACTCCTATGGCCCGGCAGGATGGGAATGTGAAAATACGCATCCTGCAGGTCCAAAGCTACCATCCAGTCTTCCTAGTCTAGGGCAGACAAGACCTGAGCCAGAGTGAGCTTTTTGAATTTCTCCTTTTTGAGGAAAAGATTGAGAGTCCGAAGATCTAAAATGGGCCGTAGCCCCTGGTTCTTCTTTGGAATCAGAAAGTAGCGGGAATAACACCCACTGCCTATTTCTGAAACTGGGACCCTTTCTATAGCTCCCTTGGCCAAAGGAGCCGTAACTTCCTCTTGGAGCAACTTTAAATGATCCTCTGTCAGTCGTTCCTGACTTGGCAGAATAGTAGGAGGAAATGAAAGGAAAGGCAGAGAATAGCCCTCCTGGACGATCTGCAAGACCCACTTGTCCGATGTTATGGATCTCCAGCGGGGGAAATGATGTCTAATTCTCCCACCAACTGGAATAGTGTGGTCCTGCAGAATCAGCCTAGGAGTTTTTGGAGGCTGCCGCTGCTGGGGGCAGTGTGGTAGGTGACTTCTGGCCTCCATTCCGTGATCGGAATGCACCGCGTCCATGCACGGCTTAGGCAGTCTGTGCGGGACGTGGCTGGGATAGGGTTGGGAACCCCTTCCGTTGCCACGAAAGGGGTGAAAGGAAGACTGGCCATGAGGAGTGGAGGAAAGGCCCAAGGATCTGGCCGTAGCACGAGAGTCCTTGAACCTGACCAGGGCCAAGTCTGCCTTTTCCCCAAAAAGGCAGGTTCCATCAAAGGGCATGTCCATCAAATTGACTTGGCCATCGCCCGAGAAGCCAGTGGTACGAAGCCAGGTGTGGCGTCTCAGGGCCACCGTTGTTGAAATCGATCTGCCCAGCGAATCGGTTGTATCTAACCCACACCGTATGGCGAATTTTGCTGCATCTCTCCCGTCTTTGACAGCTTGGGAGAGCACAGCCTGGGACTCCTCCGGGACTTGTGGCAGCACTTGCGCAACTGTCCCCCAAAGGGAATGGGAGAAATGGCCCAATAAGCATGAGGTATTCACCGACCGCAATGCCAGGCTGGAGGAAGAAAACATCTTCTTCCCAAGTGAATGCAGCCTCTTGGATTCCCTATCCGGAGGGGTGGAAGGGAATGCGCCTTGGGACGTGGAGGCCTGCACCACCAAACTCTCTGAGGTGGGGTGTTGGCTGAGGAACTTTGGGTCGCCCGGAGCTGGGCGATGGCGGCGTGCAATCCTCCTAATCACAGGAGCCCCTGTGCTAAGTTTGGACCAAGTTCCTAGAAGGACGTCCGTAAGTGCCTCATTAAAGGGCAACTGGGGTTCGGAAGTGGAAGCCCCAGGTTGAAGCACCTCAGTCAGGAGATTAGTCCTGACCTGCACCGAGGGCAGCTCCGGTACGAGTACCTCAGCTGCCCTCTTTACCACCATGGCATAGGACACCCCCTCCTCCGTAGCCACCGTAGGAGGAGAGAGCATGCCAGTATCTGGGGAAGTATCCAGGCCACTAGCCTCCCCAGGTTCCCCATACCAGTCCCAATTCTTCTCAGAGACATCCTGGTTCTCAAGAGGGTCCCCAGACCCCTCCCATTCCTCTCCTGAGCCTAGCACGTCTTCAAAGTGCTCAGGTAACAACATAGAACCTCTGGGCTCTGTCGACGTCGGAATCGGCGTCGATCGACGCCATTATGGCTCCGTGTTGTCGGAGATGAGAATGGGGCTTGCGCCACCGATGGGCATCGGCAACATCGCAGGCACTGACTTTGGATTCAATGCCAGGGAAGGTCGCATTGGCCCGACCGGCGTCGAACCGGATCTGGGATCGGATCCCTGAGGACCCACCGGCATCGTGGCCAGTGCCAACGGTGTCGAACCCAATGGGGCCCCTCCGACCCCGCGGGGCACGAAGGCTCGCCAGCGGGGTTGTTCCGCTCAAATAAGCGGCGCATGGCCTCGTAAAACTCTTTTATTGGAGCGGGTGTCGCTCTGGCTCCCGGAAAAGGGGCGAGGCGCAAAGTCAACTCTGGCTCCAGCTCCGCGGAACCGTGCCTAGAAGTTGGTGCTCCTTACCTCTCTCGACGACGGACGGCAGTTGAGGTGAAGACGAAGTCCGCTTGGACTTCTTCTTCTTGTGCCTCTTCCCAGAGTGTCCCAAGGACCTCGAATGGGAGGAAGAGGACTTAGGGCTCCGGGAGCGGTCCCGCGACCTCATCTTCTTCGAACGGAACAGTGACCTTTTCAGAGTCTCGCTTGACAGTGTCGACTGCCGGGCCGCGAGTAACCTCATCGCTCGCTCCCTCAAGGTCTTCGGGAGCCATTGCCCGACAGTCCGAACACGACTTCGTATCGTGGTCGCACTCAAGACACCAAAGACATACGCGCTGGGGATCGGTAACCGACATCATGCGGGAACAAGTCCCGCATGGTTTGAAACCTGGCTTCCTCGAAGACATCCCTCACACATGAAGTTGGATTCCAAAAAGTTCAACAAAAGTCGAGAAAAAGCCTGCCAAAAAGCGGCAGAGGGGTAGCTCTTCCCGGATCGGAGCTTAACTGGTGCGCAAAGAAAAGAACTGACGTCCGCGAGCCTGGGTGGCGCCTATATAGGCACCGCAATGTCATAACCAACGCTGTCGACAATGTCACGTGGAGCCGAATGGAGCCACCCGACGCCGCGCGCAAGGGAATTGCACAGCAAAAGTTTCCGGATCCAGCATGTCGACTGGGAAATTCAAAGGTAAGGAATCTGCAGCTAGAAGTCTCTATCAGATTCTTTTTTACAGGAAATGCACCTCACAAAAGAGGAAAACAAGAACTTATGAGAAAAAATGGAGGAGCACATGATACTCTGTTTATGCCAGGGGAGCCCCCCTTTTGGTGGTCTGGGAGTATTCCCTACAGCCTCAAAGATACACATCTATTGGGAGGGCCACTATGTCATGGTCGAAGCAATGCTAATGGGACAAAGAAAAATACTCTTGGTAAGTATATACATTTCCAATATTATTAAAATCTCCTTTTTTGTCTCACTAGCGCCTATTATGGTACAATACTCACATAGCAAAACCAAAGGGGATGATGGACGGAGTGTTGAACATTGCAAGCACTCACCCCCAGTCAACTGATCTGGGTTTAATCCATCATCATTCTTTAGCTCACTCCGCCACCCCAGTTCAGACATGGCCATATGCAAAAGAATGATGATGGATTAAACCCAGATCTGTTGACTGGGGGTGAGTGCTTGCAATGTTCAACACTCCGTCCATCATCCCCTTTGGTTTTACAATACTCACATACCCATGCTCTTCGAAATTACAATAGTGTGTGTGATGTGCATATAGATAGATTGCACCCACCAGTTAAAAGAACTGAACTGTCTGTGAAACATGGCCTAGAGGTCCAAGACAATTTAGCTCATGGTAGAGAACAATATGCTAGGCTACTAGAAGGACTGCATTATTGGGATGGAACTTATGTGGCAAAATGCCCCAGTGGTCTGGAAAACATTTTTATTGTTCAGTTAAACTGGTCTCAAGGAGATACCCAAATAGTAGTATCTATAAAGAGAAAAGAGAATCAGGGCATACACAACAAGACATTAATCTGGTATTCACTGACTTTCGCTCAGATTTATATGAGGAATATGTAAAATATTAAAAAGAAAGAAGTGCATGCTTAGATCAGGCACTGCTCAGTTCTCCCCTCACAGAGCATACAGAGACTCTAGAAACTTGAGTGGCAATTCAATAAGTTAAAAAGGCGATATCTAATCTGACTAGCAGCAAATCTTTTTGAGCAGACGGGATGCCCTCTGAGTTCTACTAAGCTACCATAGACATCCTTACACCCAAACCAATTGGCACATATGTCCTGCCTGATTTGACTTGAGAAGGACTAATAGTGTCATTGCCTAAGCCTGTCAGTATTCGAAAGATAGGAAGACATACAGACACTTGCCAATGCTAAAATTTGATTACAACCTCCTTAGTAAGGCCAGACCCAAATTACATTTACGTCATCCTGATCAGAGAGAACATGTTCTAGAAAGGAACACATTCCCCAATGTCAGGAGATAATTTAAAATACCAGGGCCCACTCCAAACTTGATCCCTCAGCGTGTGGTAGTTACAATTGATCTGGAAAGAGACAACATTATGAAATGGATCACCTGCCATCACGTATTACTACCATCACCAAGGGTGCACAAGCGGTACAAAATAACAGGACCATTAGAGGTCATGAGAAGAATCAAGTAGGGCTGCCACTCCTCTGCGCTACTTTTCACTCTGGTAATTGAACCCCTAGTAAATATAATTCGCTGTCAGGGTGGGTATTTGTGCATTCCTATAGACAGCATGTCATCTCATGCATGTCATCTCATGCATGTCATCTCATTATATGCTGATGAACAATTGCTTAATATCAGGCACATTAGAAATGTCCACCTATCATTTGCAGCATTGGGACAATTTGGGAAGAATATTTGCTTGAGGGTCACCTGCATAAATCCAACATATTCACAAATTGCTGAATTTGACTGGAGATGTCACACTTTCCCATGTGTGAGCTTGCCTGGCCTAGAGGGAAAAAATATGACCCTACCACTGTGTGGGGGTTGAAACAATAGGAGACATAAAAGATTGAACGATCCTGAGAACCTTACAGGAACTTATGCAGACTGGAAATATACCAGACGGTCAATGTGGTGAGGAAAGTATTGGGAAAATAACTCAGAACCATTTACACATAAACCTGAAGTTTGTTCTCTACCGCCTCATCCGCAGTATTATTTCAACATAACAATTGAACCGGGCGCTGTTGTACCATTTGGCAAAAGAAACAATTTATGGACGGAATGCTGAACAATGCAAACATTCACCCCCAGTCACAAAGATCTGGGTTTAATCCATCGTTGTTTTGCTCAGCACGCCACCCCAGTTTGGACCCAGCCATATGCAAATCAGTCTTGACCCTGTTCCTCATGGGAAGAGTCCAGCCCGAACTGCCAAGCCACGTCCTCTCTGAACCGGAAACAAGCATCCTGGGACTGGTTTTGGGGCATCACCCCTCATCAGACAGGCTTACAAGAGAATGTACAGAATAGGTTAATTGTACACTCTTTATCACCTGCTGGAGCACCTTTCTTTGTCCCAGGGAAAGATTGAGATCAGACTCTGTATCAACTACAAAGGTTTAAATAGAATTATGACTAAAGGGACCACAATTTAATCAGATTTGATTTACTGGGTGCTCCATCTCCTTCATATATAAGAAAGTGATTAATGCAAAACCGCTTTTCAAATCCCTTTGAACATTGAGTAATGCCATTCAAATTGTACAACGCTCCTAACATTTTTCAACACTTTATGGATTTTCTTTTTCTGATGTCGTGAGCCATTTTGTGTTGATATACTTGGATGGCATGTTATTTTTTCCAAAATCCTTACTGAAAATTAAGAGTATGTGCAAAAGTATTAGCCAGGTTTCAACAGACTGACTATTAAACCTGAGAAATGTGACTTTGAGGTGGAAGAGGTCAAATATCTTGTGTTTAGGTTGAATACTTCAGGCTTGCCTATGGATTTAAAGGTGGCCCCTCTCCTACCAATAGGAAGGAAACCCAAAGTGTTCTTGGACTTTTAAATCTGTATTGCCAATTTATTGAGAACTTTGCACAACTCACTGGTGAAATTACTTGTGTTTTACATTAGGAAAACATGAAAGGAGATTTAGTGGGACTCTGAAACTAAAAAGCATTTACTAAGTTTAAGACTATATTTATTCAAGCTCCTACTCCACGTCATCCTGACACCACACATTTATAGTGCTGATTGGTGCATCTGAAAAGGTGGTCGGAGCTGTTCTGTTGAAATGCAACTGCAAGAAGATAATGGGCAAGAGAATCCACTTTTCTATCTGTATCATGTCTTATCAGAAAGAGAACAGAACTAAGTCAAAGTTGGCCGGAATAGGGAATTGGTACCGGCTAATACATAAATTAGAGGTATAGCCAAACAGTATTAACAACATGTTGGATAAAATACGGTTAACAATTCAATATGATTTCTCAGTGTAGGACTGGGGGACTTCTAGGCCATAAATCATTGAGAGCGGCAAATTTTAAAAGGTTGTCTTTTATCTCTCGCTGGATGGCCTACTACACCCCGGAGGCAGTAAATAAAATCCACCCGGCTCTCGACAATTGTCGTTTTTGCTGTAAGCATCAGGGTGAGGGGGGCTGGTTACATATCTTTTATTCATGTCCTGGATTAAGTGCCTTCTGGTCTAAGCTAACGTCCATGTTATATTCGGCTATTGGGGAAACTATTAAGGTCGATCCAGCTTTGGTACTTTTCATTTTTTTACATAAGGGGCAATCTCAGAATGTATCTAAATCAGGGCAGAGGTTCTTGGCAATAGTTTTCACTGTTGCTCGCTCTCTGATTTTGCAAAGGTGGCGAACCTCTAGGGTTACAAGTTATCAAGAATGGCTACATGTAACCTATCGGAAGATATTAAATAATTCCCCAGACACGCTGGAGAAATTGAGATCCAGATGGGAGGAGGCCGTGGGCAGGCTGGACGACGAGGATTGGCTGGAGGCACTGGCGCCACTCAGAGAAGTGGCAATCCGGTCTCGATTCAGACTGATACAACTGAAACTATTCCATAGGACATACTATACACGCACCACACTAGTTAAAATGAACAGACTTGACTCTGCACTTTGTCCCAAAAATTGCGGCCAAGAAGGCATCTTTCTACCTCTATGGTGGAACTGCCCCAAAATAGGCGAATACTGGAATAAGATCACCACGCTTATGCAACAATTATGTGGCAAGGACCTAGCGATATCACCCCAAGAGTGTCTATTAAACGTCTGGGGTAAAACAGACCTAACAATGGGGGAGAAACTTTAGGCCACACTGGGCTTTATGATAGCTAAGCGCAACATAGTGCGCAAATGGGGGGACGAGTCCAGTCGGATGTTTAACCACTGGGCAAACGACATGGACTGGTGTATGCAAGCAGAAAGGGTGGTCTACAAGAGCAGGGGGTGCCCACACAAATGGACAAAGATCTGGGGAAAATGGAACGAACGTAGGGGGATGCTCTGTCAACCAGTTCAAACTACCGATCCACCTGAGGACACTGCAGGGTGAACACCCTAGGGCTGGGGTGAATCCCCGTGACTGGAGGAGGGGGCTTGTTGTTAAAGTAGGAACGGCATTCGTTTACATATCACAAGGTGTGAAGTGAATGTCCTGCAATGTAAACATCATGTTCTTTGTAAGCATGTGTCGACCGAGATGGTTGTTACTGTCTTAATTGTGTAATGTTTCAAAATAAAAAGAGTTAAAAAAAAAAAAAGAATGGCTAAATGATTAGAACAAAGCAGTTCGAGGAAGCATATGCCAAAAGGGTTGGGGGTCTAAAGTGATTCAATGCCTCTTGGCAATATTTGGATTCAATTATAAATCAAGACTCTGTGGCCTAGTATGGTTCATGGATCATTATGGGCCTTATAATCCTTGGACCGAGACGGCACTGTTCCATTAGGAATCCCAAGGGCATGAGATTACAAACTTTATTGTTTAGCCCATTACCCTGTAATGCACGGCAGCACTTTGTATTTCTATATCCAGTTCTTTGCACATTATAAAGATGTATGTTCAATCTAGGAATACAACTCTATGTACTAGGATCCGACCACTCCGCACTAGAAGAATGATTAGAAATATTTGCACTTTATAATGACGTATGTATGGTTGCCTTTGTATTATAACTCTATGCTTTAGTATTTATCGATTTTTAGAAATATTAGAAATCTAATGAAATGTTTGATTTAATCTTCGGCACTTTATTAAGATGTTTCTCTAATGAATAGTTGGAATTGAAATTTTACTTTTTATTAGAAATGAAATTTTAAAAAGTCTTATGAATGTGCATACAAATTGCTAGGGAATCTCAAAAATTCATTTGGGGGTTGTATTGCACGTTTACGCTGCTATATCTTTATATAATGAGACTATTACGTTTGATCCATGCTATCTATGCATATTTATTCTGGATCTGCTCAAATAAAAATATTTATAAATAAAAAAGAAAGAGAATAGAACTATTTACTGTTGGAGTGGAAGATACTAGCTACTGAAAAAGCTTGAGTTGAGTGGAGACATTTACTGATGGGCCCCAATAAACTGTTTGAATTCCACGCTAATTATAGACTTTTACAATTTCTATGAAACCTACAATGTAAGAATTATCCCAAATCTGGGTGGGTATTTATCTTTTCAAAATTTGATGTTATTATAATATATACTCCTGGTTTGAAGAATTTGTTGGTGTATGCTCTGTCTAGTCATTAACCCGAGTCATCACTTACTTATGAACAACCAATTATACCTCTTGTGGCTTGTATTCTTCAATCTTTCTTGAAAAAAGAAAAGGATGCTCAAGAATGATTTGATCATAAGGGGCTGGAGGATCTTTCTCTTAAGGCTCCCTTTTAAGATGTAACAATTTGTATTCCAGCCAACAAGCTGTATTCATCCCTACCAAAGAAGAGCACCTTGATGCAATGCATAGGAGTCATTATTCTACTATTCCAGGTCATAGAGGAGTCAAAACCATGTTAGTAATCTAATGCAGTTTGTTTCAAATTCTTCTTTGGGGCTCAATACTCATAAGGTTTTCATCGGGATCCTATGGCTAGTATTTGGACTTTACATTCCAGAAAGGAAAGGAGGGTTTGCGTCTTTATTCTTTTAGATCTATACTGGTATATTGGTGCAGTTCTTTTTACTACTACCCTCGCTTACCAGGGTTTAGAATTGTGTTTTCAGTCATTAAACTTCCAGGCAAATCCTAGTATGTGCATGTGCCATGGGTATCAACTTCAATGGGCAAAAGACTACTTAGTTGCCAGCACGGAAGCCTTTCTGGATGTTCCCCTGGTGATTAAGGCTACATCACTGCATGTGATGAGAACCCTTTCCTCCTCCACCACAACCTTATAGATCGACAATACATGATTGTTGTATTAACTTGACTAAAGACCAACAATTTGCTAAAAATTAATTGCTGTCGTTCTTCCTTCATCCCAACGCTATCAATTAAATGATGGGACTGAAAGACATGTTCTCTTGTTACAAGTGGCTACTTAATTCTGAAGTGGCCGGTAACAACAGTTACCAGCCCCATCCAAATTAAAAGTTCCGTGAAACATTGCTGATCTTTTTACTTTTAACGGTGGATTTTAGCTGCAAAAAGGAGCCAAAATCTCCATATGAAAATCTGGGGCAAAATGAAAAATTACTGAGGAAAATCAGACCTGTGATGACTGATTTCCCCAATAATTTCTCATTTCTTAGTGAACCGCTAGGGTCTGTATCTTCGCTGCTCCTGTAGTTAAAGGAATTGCATGTATTAGTAACTACAGGGTTGGGGAAATAGCAGTCCACCCATAATGAGGGCCATAATTTTCTGTGCCAGACCAACAGGGCATGGTGGTGGATAAAGTTGGGATTACGGTATGAGTTAAGAAGCTGGGTTTTACTACATTCAACATAGATTATTGATGGCAGCCCAGTCTGCCACTGGTGATGGGTAAGAGTGTCTGTCACCAATGGGTATTGTGGCCACATCAGTCTATTTCCCTTTTCTATATGTTTGGCACAAGCAGACACTCCTTGGGGCGGTAGTATGAGAACAAATGAAGGACTCACTACAATGACTTGATGTGGGAACTTGTACAGTAGACACAGGGAAATAGTCCAAAAGTTCTACTATTGGTCTATATGTGGCAGTATTCCCTGCCATACAGGCAGGCTATAGCCGAATACCCACTTAAGAGAAAGAGAATCTAGAGAAGCATAGAGATCCTTTTTCAGCAAATTCCATCGACACATCAACCACCACTGAGGGGCTAACACAGGCCCAACACTGAAGGATTAGAGAGGGCACCACACAGCACTTTTCTGCCTGGTCAAGACATTTCCACATGGCAGTGTGGGAATTCGCCTGGCAAAAAAGCCTGGAGTGGTGGGAAAAATGATTTGCTTGGCTCCCTTTACAATTCAGCCATGAGGGGTTACCTATTTGTGAAATAACTCTCCACATTACTGCCCAATAGAATAGGTTTACCATCCTCTTAGGTGTATGGTAAATATACTTAAATGTGGTCAAGAATCCCTTCATCTACGTGCCTTAATCATCATGCTTTTTTAATTAATTGATGTTTTGCTATTGATATAATATGGAGTATCTTATAATACCAAAGGTTTATCTCTGCAGGATTTTACCTTGGCAAGATGCAATGCTTCTTCAACAGCAACATGACCCTTGGATGAATCATGTTAATACGCATAAACACATCTTTGGCAGAGTTGGCCAGGGTGTTAGACCTGGCATCCTTGGTGTGGTTTCCCCTGTCTATTTGCTTCTACCTCCTGTATTATTGACTAAGTGCTGGACTTCTTTTTTGCTGGTTTAGGTACTCTGGGCACTTTACCACTGCTGATCAGTGCTAAAGTGCAAATGCTGTCTGTCTAAATTGTGATTGTGATTGGTTATCCATGATTGGCATATTTTGTTTACTGGTAAGCCCCTATTAAAGTGCACTATGTGTGCCCAGGGCCTGCAAATTAAATGCTACTAGTGGGGCTGCAGCACTGGTAGTGCCACCCACATGAGTAGCCCTGTAAACTTGTCTCAGGCTTACCATTGCAGTGTCTGTGAGTGCAGTTTTAAACTCCCATGTCGACCTGGTAAGTGCACCCACTTGCCAGACCTTAACCTTCCCTTTTACTAGATGTAAGGCACCCTTCAGGTAGGCCCGAGGTACCCCCATGGGTAGGGTGCAGTGTATGTAGAAGGTAGGACATGTACTGGTGTGTTTTACATGTCCTGATAATGAAATACTGCCAATTTCCTTTTTCACTATTGCAAGGACTAGCTCTCCCATAGGCTATCATTGGAGCAGCCTTGTAACATTTTACAAGTGTAACTTTCAATTGGGAACAGCTAGAGATTTGGAGTTTGGGCTCTCTGAGTTCAGATTTAAAAACACATCTTTTAGCAAGGTGGTTTTTAAATTGTGTATTTGGCATTTTCTTGTTTAACCATCCTGTGCCTCTGCCTGCCTGTGAAATCAATGTCTGGTTTAGACTGACAGGGGCCTGTTTGTGCATTCGCTCTAGACAGTCACACAAAGGGAGTTGAGGTGTGTCCTACATAAGCGAATGGCCCATCACCAGGCTCATGGGCCTTCCTGAGCTAGAGTGGTGGAAGGGGCTTTCACCTGCACTTAAATAGGGTTGTGCCTGTCCTCTCACAATGCTGTATCCACCCCCCTGGAGTATGTCTGGAGCAAAGGCCAGGCAAGGCAGGAACTTGTAAACTACAAAGACTTCAAAAGCCAAAAGGGGTATAAGTGTTGGACCTAAAACCCCAGACTGTTAGAACACTTCTAGATCAAGAGTACTCTGCCAAGAAGACGACCTGAAGAGCTGTCAGGAGGAGTACTGCCCATTTGCTGTGTGTTGCTTTGCTGGGTTGGCCTGCAGTTGCTGCTTCCGTCTGTGGGCAGTGGAAAGAACTGGACTTTTACTTTGCTGTATCCTGCTTGAGAAGATTCTCCAAGGGCTTGAAGTAGAGCTTGCCTCCTGTTAAGAAGTCTCAGGGACACAAAGACTTCACCTGCAGCATCCCTGAACTCCATTGCTGGGAGTTCTGACCTGCCTTGTGGTGCCAATTCCAGTTCTGGGCCCTTGGAGGTTGTTCTGATGCTTGAAACCATCAAAATCGACGCATCGCCCTTCCAGCGCCTGTTTTTCTGACGCAGCACCGCTATGTAGGAGAAATTTTCATGCACCGCTGCCGTGCGGCCAAAGAAAACGATGCAGCGCCTGTCAGCAGCCAAAGAAACCGCAGCTGCTAGAGTTCAGTGCGCTGTGTCTCTGAGACCCCCCACGACTTCGACACAGGCCCTGCTGTGAGGCTGAAAGAATTGACGCATCGTAGGACTGTGACAGAAGAAACCGACGCAGCGCCCGTTTGCCGCCGCCACATCGATCTCCATCGCGTCCCAATCTCCACGCATCGCACCTGTGCAGCAGTTTTTCTAACGCACCCCCCACAGACCAGAACCATCTTGGACTTTGACGCATCGCTTCTCCCTACAGTCCTGATTCAACAAAACACTTCTCCTGCGTGCATCAGAACTGACACATCACCTCCCTGCGGACTCAGGAACCGACGCATCGCTGTGTTTTCAATGCTTCCCCCCCTTTGCGGCTGTTTTGCCTTACAAATTCTGATGCATCTGAAGGTACTTTGTGTAAAATCACCGCATCCATAGTCTTCTATGGGCAGAATTGCTAAAACCTTTTAAAAGTTATATTTTGGATTTTTGTCATTATGGTCTTGTTTGGTTTAGATAAAGATACTTTATTTTTATAAACTGATGTGGTGTCCATTTGTAGTGGTTTCACTGAGTTACTATGTGTGTTATGTACAACTCAAGGTAAGAGCATTGACAGCAGTGAAGCTCTGCCTCGCGCACATTTTACTCACCATTTTAAAATCTTATTTTTAACCTGTGTATTTTACTTGTGATTGTGTTTTAATCAGGCGCATTTCCTCTTAATGGAATAGTTTAAAAACTGTGTATTTGCATGAATTTGATGTACTTGCACTGATATTGGCCTTAACCGATTCCGTAGGGGATCCTGCACTTCCCCTTGCAGGGACCATAGAGCGCGAGAGGGACGCGCTCACCATAGAGTTTTGTCTGAGGTTGGAGGTCGGCGGTCTAGTTGCCGACTCCACCTCTCATGTAATGACCACTGCGGGCCAGGAGCGCAGCAAGTGCGCCGGTGGTGCGCCGAAGACGCGCCAAAGGCAAGCCCATCTGCGCTCGTCCGCGCCCGACCGGGACCAGGGGCCAGAAATTCTAGTCCACGCAATGCAGGTACACATCGATACTCTAGGAAGCAGCTATTAGAAATTAGGTCACAGCCACATCTATTCTGTGAGCTCCATACAGGAATCGACAACTCACCCTCATCCATGTCTCCCTGTCCCACCTGTGGTTATAGGATATTTACTAGCTCGACAAGGCAAGTCCGGGCAAATTCCTATAAAGAAGGCAACTGGAAGATGGCGCTGATAAACGCCCGCTCCATCGTAAAACATGTATCAGACATTAGAATCTTGCTAGAGGAAGAGCCTCTGGACATATTGTTCATCACTGAAATATGGCTCAACATTAGCTCAGGCCCTGATATCCATCTCGCCCTTCCCCTCGGCTATCAGCTATATAGGCAAGACCGCACTGACAGAATGGGGGGTGGCATCGCTATCATCTTAAAAGATTAATACAAATGCACTTAATCCAACTTCGCGCTCCCTGATTGCAAAAGTGCCCTGTTTCATATAGCCTTATCTCCTACACACACATTTTCAGGAGTACTTATTTATAGGCCTCCGGGCACTAGCAGCAGATTTTTAGAGGCTTTACCCGATCACATATCCAGCCTCACAGTGGAAAAGGCCCGACTGACTATTCTTGGAGACTTCAATCTTCATGTAGATAAACATGATTCCAATCACATTAGACAGCTACAAGGCGACATGGAAGCATTGCAATTTACCCAACTCATAACTGCGCCTACCCACGAGAAAGGCCATATTTTGGATCTCATTTTTTGAAATGACCCGGGGCTCATAGTCTCTAAACCTTCACCTGTACCTTGGTCAGACCACTCTTTAATTATTTTCACCTTACCCAAGCCGCTGCAAGCGCATAAATCCCTAGCACAAAGCATCTCTAAGAGGAGTTGGTCTAAAGTGGACCTTAAAACATGGCAGACCACCCTCAAGAAAAATTCCCCTACCTTCAACGGGAATATAGACAAGAAATACCAGCATTGGGAACACTGGATTACCCAATCTGCCAATATCTGCGCACCGAAAAGAACTTTTAACAGCAAACCTTACTCCAAAATTACCCCATGGTATAATGAGCAGCTCCTTGCACTGAAAAAACAATGCAAAAAATTAGAGCGAGGCTGGAGAAAAAGCTATGACCCCTCTCTCAAATCTGACTACAAGTTGTTAATCAGATCATACCATAACGAAACGAAGACAGCCCAATGCAAATTCTATGAAGATAAAATAGCCCGGGCAGCAAACTCTCCTAAGGAACTGTTTAAAGTAGTAAAAACCTTGACCAATCCTCACGACAATACTAGTGCCCCCCTAACTTCTATTAAAAGATGCAATGATATCGCAGCCTATTTCTCTAATAAGGTGACAGAACTATACAATCAATTCCCTAAAAATAGGGAACCTATTACTGCAATAATGGTTAAACTATCCCCTACCTTTTTACTAGCCCATTTCCCTAGACTAGAGGAAGAGAGGGTCCGACATCTGATCAGGACAACCAAATCGGGCTCCCCGTTGGACCCAGCGCCCCCACGCCTCCTAGTGGATGCACTGGACATTCTTTTACCCTCGGTGACTGAACTTCTCAATCTCTCCCTAGATTCGGCTCTAGTCCCAAAAGTTTGGAAGCATGCCATCAACAAGCCACTCCAAAAGAAGCCGAATCTCGATCCTACTATCCTGAATAATCTCCGTCCCATTTCCCTTTTACCATACCTAGGCAAACTCCTGGAGAAGCATGTCAACCACTCTTTGTCTAACTTCCTGGAGTCTAATGGTACCTTCCATCCCTCTCAGATGGGTTTTCGAGCCACATATAGTACCGAGTCAGCTTTACTCACAGTCACTGAGGAGCTAAAATCTACACTTGATGAGGGTCGGTCTGCCGCCATCCTCCTGTTGGACCTCAGTGCCGCCTTCGACACTGTAGATCACGCTACTTTAAAAGTGAGATTGGGGGAAGTGGGTATTCGGGGAAAGGCTTTGGAGTGGCTCGCCTCCTTCCTGGAGAACAGATCCTTCCAGGTGATGGAAGGGGACTGTGTCTCAGAGCACCTCCCTACCACATGTGGCGTCCCGCAGGGCTCGTCCCTCAGTCCGACTTTGTTTAATATTTATGTCCGTCAGTTGGCTGAGGTGGTGCAGGAATACGAAATATCAGTGGTGTCATACGCCGATGACACCCAGCTAGTGGTGTCTTTCTCTAACGGTTCAGAATCTAGCAAGAACCAACTACCTGCTTGTCTGGAGAAAGTGGTGAGTTGGATGTCAAACAGCTGCTTAAAGCTGAATGGTGGGAAAACGGAGCTCATGTTGCTTGGAGACCCGGGCATCCACTCACCCCTTATACATTGGCCTAAATGTATGGGAGATCCTCCTATCCCTAAACCCGCCATAAAAAACCTTGGAACTTGGCTCGAAGACTCCCTGACTTTGGATTGTCAATCCAGGAAACTCTCAGGGACATGTTTTGCCCTACTTAAAATGTTAAGGAAAATTATCGATGTAATCCCTGAGCACCTGAGGAAGACGGTGATACAATCCCTCCTCATCTCACTTCTGGACTATGGAAACTCGCTCTTTCTGGGCTCACCTAAGTATGTCACTAGGAGGCTGCAAGTGGTACAAAATGCGGCCGCTAGACTCCTGTTAAAAATCCCCAACCGCATTTCTGCTAAGGAAGCACTTAAACAGCTCCATTGGCTGCCTATCGAGGCTAGAGTTAAGTTTAAAACTCTCTGCATAGCTCGTAAAGCTATCAATAACTCTGGGCCCGAAAAACTGAGGAACCTGATATCTAGGTACATCCCATCTGGAAATCTCAGATCTTCCCAGCAACAGCTCCTTAGGACAACCAGAATTATAAGAGCCAGATGGGGCGGCAGATCTTTCGCCCATCTGACACCCAAGCTATGGAATGCCCTCCCACTGGAAATCAGAGCGGCGCCAAATGAAATTGTTTTCAGGAAAAAATTGAAAACCTGGCTTTTCCCACAATAATTAGGTGCTGGTCAGCTTGTCAGAAGTCTCTTTAGCGCTGGGAAGCCCCCGGGCAGCCATGCGCTCTATAAATCTAATAATAATAATAATAACTGCTTTACACATTGCCTCTGAGATAAGCCTGACTGCTCGTGCCAAGCTACCAAGGGGGTGAGCAAGGGTTATCTGGGTGTATAGCTCCCTTATCCTGACAAGAAGGAAGCGTCCCTACTTGGACAGGGTGCATACCACTGCCAACTAGAGACCCTCATTTCTAACACAGGGTTCTATCTTGTCCCTTTTCATCTTCATATTCTATACGGAGCCCCTTGAGACTCTAAATGCTAGCAGCCCTATCTTTCTGGCTACTATATCATGGGATAGTAGGAGCCTACTTCCACTCTCAAAATCCACCCACCCCTTCAATCAGGGCCGGACTGGGCAACGAAACCGGCCCTGGCAAACTGCTCCGCCGGCCCCCCTGGGGGAGAGGGGGGTGCGGACGAGCTATTTGCTAGGGCCGGTTTCGGCCGATTTTGTTACAGGGGGCCGATATTGCCGGCCCCCGGTAACAAAAACAGCCCCCACCCTGGCAGCCCACCGGGGGAACGCCCGGTGCCTGCTACGGCCAGTCCGGCCCTGCCTTCAATCTCTGTATTTTGTCTTTGACCCTGTAGAGCACTCTCACGTAAGAACAAAAACACTAAATCGAGCTGTAACTTTAAGAAGCAGGGACAATCCACCAAATTTGATGTTGCAAAAAATATTCTTGTTTTCCATCACAATCAGTACTAACTGTATGTACAAATAAAAATATTAGTTGACTACTTCTGAACTGAACCCAACAATATACCAATTGTATTCTTGTGTTCATAAGGATAGGTATCTATCTTCAATGATCTGAAGAGAAGTAGAAAGACAGTAAGGCACCAAGCCTAGTCCACGGGGACATTGGTTAAGCTCCCTTATTGTGCCGTCTTTAACCATCAGGAGTGTATGAACTTAAACATGTCATGATGAGGATGAGAAGTAGGAATGTTGTGTTTCTGGCAACTAAATATGGAACTGGTGGTGCACAAGACTCTGAACTCGGAGGTAGACGTCTGATGGCCTCTGACAAAGAAGCTGGTATTTGAGGGCCCAGCAGAATGCGGCAAAGCAAGTCACATATGGGGAAGCAGTTCTAAGAAAAGATGAAGGGCCCAATTCTTAAGTGTGTTTTTTTAATTTAAATGTAACTGCCAAGTGCAAAATAGTGCAAATTTCACTCTGAAATACCAAATCCAAATTCACCCATGTATGATCTGCAATCAGTTTACTGTGGAGATTTCACGCACGCCTGTGAAAAATCTCCATGATGTACAGACTTATTCGGAGTCATTAGTGGTGGTGGAAAATGGTGTTTTCCGCTGGTAGTGTGGTGGGAACTGGCAATGCGCATGTAGTGAATACTCACACCATCGTAGGTCTTTGGGTGCATGTTGTGGTCATAACTTTGCCCTGACCTTCTCATACTTACTGTACTTCACAATTTAAAGTAGGTGCAAATTGTGTAGTGAGTGTGGGTAAAAGCTCGAACAGCTCTAATGCATACATGCCAATACACCCGATTCAGGCGGGAGCCGCCCGATATTTTAAAGCAAAAAAATGGCTTTATTTTGGCTGACTCCCGCCTGACACTGCCTCTGCTTCAATAGAAGCCAGTGGGTGAAATACATTCTCCCGATTATATTTTATCTAAAATGCTGGCATGTATGATAAGGATTGTGAAGGGAAAAAAAGATTATAAAAGCAAGCATTGGCAAACCCACTAGGTTGCCACTGGGAAGTCTGCACACTTTAAAATTGTACTTATTTTATGACAAAATGCAATATAAATTGACAAAAATATAAGCACAAAGAAGTGGTCCAGCAGCCCAGGTACACCAGTCCTGAAGTGCGCTCCTTTGCTGTGATTAGGCAAATGCTATGATCCACAGTGTGAAGTGTGCTGACCCAATGCCCCATGCTGTGAAAGCAAAACATGAATGACACTTGAAAAGACCAATGTAGAAAGAGCCCTGACCGAAAGCCTTTACATTATATGTACGTATTTTAATTGGAATTTTTTTATTTAATCACAAGACTGGTGATTCAGCTAAAACTGTCTCTAGGCCAGATCTAAATATTGTGCACATGCATATTTTCCCTAACCTAACCTTGCAGATTTTTATGCCTGCGTTAAAATAAATGGTGGGATTAGGGGAAACCGGATTACACATATAAATCTACTAAAAGGGTAGATTTCACTAAAAAAGTTGTAAATGTCAACAGTGTGCGGGGGTACGTCTCTGCATCTGGTATTTGACTTTTTTATGTGAATCTGCCGGACGTTGATGAGCTCAAAAACATTCTGTACTGCGCTGAACATGGGCATTTTCCAATATCTGCTTAATGGCAGTGGTAGGCTTTCAGGTCAGAGACATCTTAGTGGGTGCCTACTGATCCGTGTGTAACCTGCAGATCACACTCTGATATCCCTGCAGGACCATCTCACACTCTCCTCCTATTGAAGTTTATATAGATCGGTAACGTATATTCTGGACATAAAAACAGATACATTGTTTACATTTGCACAGTCCGGACTATTGAGCAGCAATGGTTCTACAAACGATTAATTGATAATGCAGAAAAAAGTGTTGAAAAAAAGGACAGTAAAGAGGGCGGCCAAAATGTATATAAAAAGCTAAATGTATACGCCTATTTTATGTGTTGAGCTGGCAAACGATGACACCCTACATTGGCCACATTATGGGATTTGCACGAAGGAAGTGAACTGTAATTTCTTTTATTATCTATGACTTTATGTGTATTGAAGCCCTCCCACATACCCAGGTTAATCTGAATTTCCATCCACCTCTTGTGGAACGCCAGCCATTACTTAAATTAAGTGTTGTCAGATGAGAAAATGAACTTTAAGTGGGATACTTGGTTTTTGTCTACATGTTTCTATTTGTAATTTTACAGCTCCTTCTCTGAAATATTAAAGTGTTTTTTCTGAATTGAGAAAAAGACTACCTGCCAACCTTGGAGTAATGTTTACTGGTTGCTACAAGGAGGTGGTGTCTAGCAGAATACAGGGCCCTTGAAAAGGGCGGGCTTTAGACCACCTCCCATGTCAGGGGGTGAGACTGCATACATGGTCATGATTTAGGAGCTTGCGAAGCCTTTATTTAAGAGCTGTTAAACCAACTCAGTATCTGTGTAAAGGTTTCCAGCTCAGCTTGGTGACCACTATGTGAGAAAGCTACTTAACCGCTGCCCATGTGAAAACGCCGATACCCAGGGCTCCTGGACTTAGGTGATTCTGCAGGCTTTCAGGAATAATAATGGATGTACCCCACTTGCCCCATAATTAATCACCTGCTGCATAATTTGCATATTTCATCAAAAAATAAATCTTTCTGGCTCAAAAACCCCAAAAGTTACAAATGAAAGAGCAGTGGCAGACCCTTTGCATAATTTAACTAGTTGTCTGTCAGGTGACGATTGCCGTATTGAGGTGTTAAACTAGTACTACTAGGATGAAACCTTCGCCGAGACAGAATTAATGTGTGTTAAAATGACAAAGTAGTGAAATAATAGTTCCACACACTGTATGCTTCTTACTTTTCCCTTTGATGCTGCATTATGTAGCTAACCCTACAGCGTAATTTGGTTCTCCATTGCTGCATAATTCTAGTAACCCTGTCTATCCCGTGTGGCATACACAGGCGCAGTGTGAGTTGGCAGGTCTAATACGATTAAGTAATATGAAGAGGTGTTATTGAGTTGTCCACCCCACCAACCACCCGAAGACAGTTTTGTTAATGTTGCCAACAATCCAGAATCTATACGGGTATTACCACTAGTCCCTTCATTCCCCTTATTCACACGATAGGCTGTTCATATTCAAACATTCGTGCTTCAGTAAGAACTAAACTGAATTAGTCAACCAAAAATGCAGAAATATACTCAAAAGACAGCTGTTCTTCTCATTCCTTTTAAGAGGGTAACCCACAGACTGGAAAATGAGGCTGAATCATTTGCCAACATCCTCCACAGATTCTTCCCCCTCTCCTTTTCTGTGGGATTGGCTCATACACATCAATATTTGTTGCAGGAAGCGGCCTCCTCAGCCTCTATATAATTGAGAGAACTGACACTGCCGTTTAGAGTGGGAACACACAGATGTGACATTGTTGTAAATATACTCCAGTGAGCATGTCCCTGTGAGTCAGTTCTTCATGGCGTGTCACCGGCAGAGACGCGCAGTATTATTACGATTACACCATCCTGGGTGAGAAGACCGGCTGCTCCTGGCATTTGTAGGTCAGATCAGCTTATTGAAGGACGACCCAAGGAGCCTTGTGGGACTCGGACTCATCGGATCCCACACACCATACCTTAAAACGGATCACGGGACAGTGGGCTGTCTACTATTGGTCAACGAGGGCCTTCACTGCGGATTACACGTTAGAATATCGTATAGATAAATGTTGTGCTTCAAAAATATTGACTACCACAATATTGTGATGCTAAGTACATATAGGTAAGTATAGATTTACTATTCCTAACTCCAGATCAATGTACTTCAGAGGTGTGTGTGTATGTATGTGTGTATATATATATACATATATATATATACACACACACACAATCAAGGTACATGTATGCAACTTAAAAAGAGTAAATCTGCACTTACCTATATATATCCTTATCTTTAGGATTTTGTGGCAGTTGCTATTTTAGCTATAAAAATTTAGCAGCACAATATTTAAAAAAGATATGTTTGTACTTTCACGATATCCACATAAGATGATAGATGCATTTACACACAATAGGAATCACTTCCACAGGTAAGGCCTGATTCACAAAGGTAAACTTACACTTTTTGTGTAAGTTTACGATTGTATGGTATTCACAAAGAGATTTACTAGTAGTATCTTTACGAGTGTGGAGTCTCCTCACATAAAAAGATAGGACATTCCTATCTTTTTAGGTGCGAGACTCAGCACTCGTAAAAATACTACTAGTAAATCCCTTTGTGAATACCAAACCACCGTAAACTTACACAAAAGTGTGAATCAGGCCCCAAGTGTTTATCCTGAAACTCCAGCACGAATCTGTTACTTCTGGAAATCAATTAACAAATAAGTGAAGCTGATCACCTCTTTGGTGGACAAGGGGCCAGAGACAATATGATTTGGATAATATAATTGCAAATGGCACAACAGTATACATGAAATCTAGTATTGTACAATTTTCCTTTGTATGCAACCTTTTGCAATTTGTACTATTTTTTGAAATCCTGCTTTACACCGACCAATCAGGTGGCTGCCTCTAAGAAATATTTGGTACTATATCCATGCTTGAGTTTATTTTTTGTTACAGTATGTAATGTTAAGTACATTACTCTACATACAGGGCATGATATACGATGGTAGGGTGTATACGATGTACAAGTAACATAACAGGCCTAACCAAAATAGGCTCATAGGAAATCTGATAAACAAACTGTAGGAAATAAATTACTGCAAAAAGAGTGAGACACAGGAAAAGATGCTGAAATAATAAAGCCAGGGCAGCAGGTCTCATAATAGTTTAAGGAAACCGACATTGAAAACACATGATGAAAACACAGAATGTGAGGCTTCCAGGCCTATGGTTCCTAACCTTCTTCATATTCACAGGTTGACAGAAGGTCAGACCTGCTGATAGACATACGGATGAGGAGGATAGACAGACACACAGGCAGATTTTCCAGTTAAGCAATGGGTTTAGAACAAGTCACAAATCAGGACAAATTCTTATCGAAAATACAATATTGAACATATATGACTGATGTCTTGACATCAATAAATATAATACCTTTTACGGTGAGCCTACCAGACAGTGAAACTGTCTGGTTGCAAAATACCTGCTGGCAGCTTACCAAGAACCTAGAGTAGGCTTAAACACGCTCATTGTTTACAATTGTTGGCTTTAGTATTATTTTCATTTGCTTGCTTCTTATTCGATAACTTAGCTTGTCCATCTTGTGGTTGTGCCTCCCCTGGAGCATATTCTCTTTGCTTGTGTCCTTCCACTTCTCAATTTTCTGGAAATACTTTTTTTTTTTGCTTAAGCACTCCATGAGAGTGCATATGTTTTTCATCTCTCTCCTCTTTGCACTCAGTATTGCTGTCTCTTGTGCATGTTTTCTCCCAGGAGCTCCATGTTGCTCTCTCTCTCACCTGTGCGCTTCTCTCCCTCATGCTCTATGTTGCTCTAAGTTTGTGCTCCTCCCTTTGCCCTGTGTTATTTCCTTCGTGCGTGCCTCCCTCACCATCTTTGTTGCTCCCTACCTTGTGTGCTTCTTTTCCCTTCCTTCTCCATCCCCAACCTTGACCTGCTCTTTCATTGTACCCCACCTCACAGTTCTAATATTTTTTCATTTATTTATTTTTTATCTTAGGGATTATTTGGGAGAGCCAGGCAGAAAATTGCTCTTGGCTTTTCATAAATAAAAACACTTTCACACAACTTCTTTTTCATATTTTTGATGGTACCTGCATCATCAAGAATGCGCATGCATCCATCATCACACAAGCATTTTTGCTGATGCTGTACTTCATGACTTTTTTGAGTATTTGCACAACGTTTCTGCCAATTAGCACAAAGGTCTCACCTTTGTGCCAATAGGCTCGAAGTCGAGACCTACTGGCTTTGCAAATACTTGTTTGTTTGAGTCAGCAGTTTTCAAACCAAATTAAAACTTGTTGTTAATATGTGCCCTGCAAAAGTAAGTAGTATTTGTGGGTATAAAAGCACCAGGTTGTGTCACAAACACAAGATTCTATTCTACTCTAACAAAATAAAAATCCTCTAAGTTTACACAGTCCTGAAGAAGCCAATGTACACCCATCTAACTTATCCTTATAGGGAAAACTGTTCTCTTTAATTTGTTGGAAAAAAAGAGGCTTGTTTAGGCCATAGGGCACCCTTTACACAGCATCTTTTCTCGATACCCTCAGTTAGGGTTTTAAAATTAATAGCTTTAATTCGGTCATTGCACCAAAGGTTTCCTACTCCCTTATTATTAGACTCCATTTAGTAATTTAAATGGAAACAAACCCCAGGGGACCCTTATGAGTTAGAGTATGTGAGGGTCTAACAAACTATTACTGGCATGCATCATTATCGGGTCTCACCTTGGTCCCTGTAAACCAGGGTGTGTTCAACCATATTCCAGGGACCACTTTTGATATTACCCTGCAGGGAAATTAAAAGATACAAATACCCAGGGTCACTGGAATTATGCTATTGTGCGGCTGCAGCTATTTTCGCCTGATTATAGATTAGCCAGATTTGCCACATAATCCATGATTTGCTGCATAATCCGCACATTTTAACAAAAAAATAGTTTCTAGCTCAAACGGTTCAAAAGTTACTGAAAACGCAGCAACATGTGTTGCTGCACTGTGAAAGGCCGTTTGAAATGGTTACCTGGTTGCTTATTGCTATATGTGGGTGTTAAAATGAGGTACAGCCAATGCCCACTGTTAACAAGCGTAAAAATGACAAAATAATGAAGGAACACTATCACAAAATGTGCTGCATTACACCCCTTAATTTGGCTTTTTTGCTGCATAATTTATTCAACCCAGCCGCATAATTAGCCACTCCCCTGCTGCATAATTCCAGTGGCCCTGCAAATACCTTAGGGTCACTGAGTTATACCTTTATTTGTAAGTGCAAGAGGTATACTAAAATCTGAAAGGGGTTTTTATGAGGAATGTAGGGTCCCTAACCCTAACTGTAGTCAATATGTTTCAACCTTTACCCTAACTCGAGACAACATGTTTCAGCCTTATGTATGAGGTCTCTATGGGTCCAAGGCTTTCTTCAGGACTATATCTAACACCTGGGTATTAGCAATGGAAGCTGTAAATTAACTACTTCTTCTCCACGCCACATTAGCAATATTTCCTGATATTTTTTTTATTGGCTGTTTTCTGCAATGAGCATAGCATCAACAAGAAATTAATCAATAAACACTTTCAGAAAACCTCCAAAAAAGTGAAAAAGAAAAATTGACACTCTTCTCCATGCTAATGTAGTGCATTCGGAGGTCTACGAATGAGAATTTATTACATATTGGCATTTATATTATGGTGGGTATATGTGTAGTTTAAGGCTTTCATTGCGAGCTATGAGGAAATCCTTATTCTGCTAATAACAGGAGATTTTAGCCGGATTCACATTACAGGTTGTGTGATGATACACAACCTTCATGAAAATATCGAGAGAAAAAAACAGACAAAAGTGACATCTAATATTGCACAGAACATTCGCAGAGCAAAAATGTTAATTTCAGATAATCTGCAAATGGCAAGCTACACAACAAATTAACTGTAAGGGCTTTAAGCTATTGAATTAAAAGCGAGGAGAGAGAGCAAGAGAAAAGGAAACCACTTCGGAGTAAATAAATAAATAAAAAAATCCTACAAAATGAATCGGTAGGACTATATTTTATGTGTTGTATTATGTTGTGTTTTTTATGTCTTGACATTCTATAAAGTGCTTTGAGAGTTAGTCTGGCCACTCAGCGCTAGTGCATATACTTAAAAAGAACAGAAGTACTATGCAAAGTGAAATGTTCTACAGCAAACACCACGGTGCTACATCTAAAATCCAGGAATCAGCTCCAGGCCAGAAAGATTGTGGCCATATGTTTGCTCCCTGAGGCAGATTAATAGATTTGTGTCGAATGCTAGGGCTTTTTAAGATGCTGACCTCCTCCATGGGAATTAATTGCTTGGGAAGGGAACCAGTAAGCAATCTTAAACAGCTTTTGTGCTCAATTCCTCCAAGCTGACACAAAATGCATGTAATCCTTTGCTTTTAACAGAAATATTTGACTCTCGCGTCCCTCTCTACAGTGACCCTAAAATCAGATTGTACTAGTTGTCCTGGTTGCGTTTACTTTATAAAAATATGCATTTCAAAACTGGAGATATTTAGGGCAGAATTGTGTAAACATTTATTGTAATAAAAGGCAGAGTTATATACTTTTTTTTACGATATGTCGATGTTTTCACCATTTTTACAGGAATTTAGAATATTTCGAATGTGCTGTGAGTTTCAAGCAGTTTGGAAATAGGTCAGAGGGTTAGTGGTCTGCTGCAAAGACATTTGTTTAACGTCCTGCTCATAATCCGGACAAGATATGCTCATCCCTTTACCTTCGAGAGGTTCGGAAATCGAGTTCAATTGTCTTTATTAAAATAATAACAGTTAATTAGGCGCTAACTATAAACAGACGACGTGCTGAATGTGGATGGGATAATGTGTGCGTGAGGAATGGTGCAAGAGCAGGGCCGGACTGGCCGTAGTGGGCACCGGGTGTTTTCCCGGTGGGCCGCCAGGGCGGGGGCCAGTTTTGGACCTCTGGGGAGCCGTTTTGAGGTCGAGCCTATAGCGGCAGCGCGCATGCGCTGCTCGCTTTGCGAGGCATGCAGTATTCAGTACGAAGTGGAAGCTTTGTGGAAGCTCTGCCCAGTCTCGCCCATTGGCTTGTGTCTTTGTCCTCCGTAAATGCTGTCTTCTGATTCATTTTGAGGCTTGTTAGTCCCTCCTTATGACGGCTATGTCGTCATTTGTCACCTCCCATGGCTACTGGCCCCTTTACTTCGAGTGTTACACCGTAGGTGGACTGTGAGCACTCCTTTGTGCCCCCTTCTCCCCCTGCCGGCACTCCCGTTGTCCGTGCCCCCACCCTCCCTCCCATTGTCCGTGATGCAATATGCAATAGGTCTCGCGTAAATGTGAGTCCTATTGCATTGCAAATGCTTGTTTATGTGGCGCATTTCCTTCTGAACGTCAGCGCTCACCGGTGGAGGAGGGGTGTTTAGCGCGGGCGGGCACTGGGCTGGGTGCAGGGAGAGGAGGGGGGGTGCTACGCACGGTGTCGAGCCAAGGGACGATATATAACCGTCAGCGCGCGCGACCGGATAGCAGCTGACTCTGATCTCAGACACAGGGGGCGGATTGGTGAGTTGTGTCCCACCCATCTCCCTTCAGAGCGACTGTCCCTCCCGTTGTACAGTCCCAGGACCTGTGTCGGCCTTGCCTCAAACATTTTGCTGCTTTTCCTGGGGTGCAGTTAGCGCACTGCCGTCACCCCAAAGATCACTCAATCGGCGCAGCTGCTCCCACCACTTTCGCTGAAAGTTGCTTAGCTCGCGAGCCGGCGTTTAAAAGCTGCATGTGAGTGGCTCGCGCGCGCCCACGCACAGCAGAGGCAAGCGAGAACTGCTTCCGGGAGACACATGTTTATCTATCTCCCTGTGGAAAGGTGAGCCAGTTGCTGTACCTAATTAGATGTGAAACAAAGCGCAGCTTCAGTTGCAGACAGGCCTCTTGGGAGACATACTCTTTTGCAGCAGGGGCGTAGCTAGGCCTTAGGCTGCCCGTGGCGGCCCCTGCGTTTGCCGCCCTCGGCAAAATGATAGAAGAGCGGGGGGGGGGGAGGGTAGCGGCCGCGGCCGATTCTTGCGGCCGCAGGTAAGAGTGGGTGAAGGGGGGCCGGCTGCCGCCCCAAAACTCGTGCCGTCTGGGGCGGTCCGCCCCCATCGCCCCCCCCTAGCTACGCCACTGTTTTGCAGGAAAGTATAGTGACAGCGTCACGGGGCGGCATGCTACTAATATTTGACACTAGACTCCAGCCTCTTTCTGCAATACTAAGAAAACTCCTTGCGAGCAAGCATCCTCCTCGTTAAATGCAGGGGGAATTAAAATATTATTTTTTTCGTTTTTGGTCATCGTCATCCTTTTACTACTAGGCCAGGTGTTCTTTTGCCACATGGTTGGAAAAATAATCGGGCCTTAACTGTCAAAATATTTCCCACTATGCTATACAATCAACACTGCTTCTGGTGAAAACAATCAAAAATAGGTTAGACTGAGGTGATATCACTCGTGTTGGGAGCACAGGGTAGATCAGATTCCATCGCCTCACCTGTACACATAAAGGTAGTCAAATAAAAATAAGAAGTTTAGGTACCGCCAGAAAACAAATCTCATTTTCATTGTGTATGTTCCCGGCTAGAAATATTTTCCATAAGTTTTAAAGCGCTACTCACAGGAATCCAGAACGAATTGGTAACTGAAAGTCAAGGGTAGCATCATTTATCCATGTCCAGACTACTAAATTTGAATTTTCTTGGATAATGTTATGTGGAGTTTTTGCTAGCACGCAATCAATTCAACCCTATAAGGGTTGGAGTGATAGGGCATAACAGGTGAAATAACCATTGGTAAACTCTGGCGAGTGGGACTCAGGCAGTAGCCGATGCACATGCTCAGAGGGAACAATATGGTCTAAATTTTAACTTTTTGAGACAACTCACACAAGCTTCCTTGCTAAATTATGTCTTCAAGCAGTGTGCGTGTGAAATCAGTCTGAAGCACTGAGTCTTTCACGAGATCGGAGAGCTGGGACAGTGAATATTGATCGTTTGTCCCATCAGCTGCCTTGTTACCGCCAGGGCAGCAAAGGGATTCCACTGACACAAAAAAAATAACGCAATTCACATGACCAGCATTTTACAATTACTGGCATCGGCCCCCAGTAGCTCATTTGCGGGTGAAATACAAGCTAGGTGGCAACCTAGGTGCTGATTACGATGGCGGAAGGACCGCCACCGCCAGCCCGGCGGTGCCGATCCTTCCGCCAATCGGACAGCAATTTTCCCACCACCAAATTACGATGGCGGTGGGAATCGCTTTCGGACCGCGGCGGTCGCAAAGACCGTCCGCCACGGAACCGCCACAGGCAATCGTTCCGATTGCCTGGCGGAGCAGTCAGCATGCCTAAAATGGTGGCGGTGCCTAGCAGGCACTGTCCGCCAAATTACGATGCTGGCGGAAGCCAGCCTTTCCGTGGCGGGTAAACCGCCATTGAAAGGCTGGTGGAGATTGGTTTCGGGGGCCCGTTGCGGGCCCCCCTTGTGTTGGGGGAGGTGTGGGTGCACTGGGGGGGTACCCATGGTACCCCCCCCAACATTTCACTGCCCCAAGTGGCAGGGACCGTGTGGTGCCTGCCACGTAGTACAGTGAAATGCGCAACATGCCATTTTAACTTCGAGGCGGGTGCTGCTGTCAGCAGCACCCGCCGCAATGTTAAAATGCAAGATGCGACCGCCATGGTGGCGGTCGCATCCTGATTTGGTGTGTGGGACCCCCGCATGTATTGCAGACGGTCCCGGTCTCCACCACGATGGCGGACGGACTCCAGTCCGTCCGCCATCGTAATCAGCCCCCTAGTTCGTATCCTGTGGTCCGCAGATCTTTCAGGAAGTCTGCTACTGTTTAGTAAAATAAATATTAGATTAATAAAGAACATACACATAAAAAGCAAAATGTAAAATTAAACATTTTTAAATGCTAGGTAATTGTAAGGAATTTGAATGTGGAGGCTAAATATTAAGTTGATACACTGTGCTTAATTTGGGAGAACAGCACAATTGCATAGTGATATATACAGTTGGCTTCAATTGAAACTCTAGCATGCACTAACGAAAATAAAGTTCATTAGAAATAAAAAGACAAAATTATATGCTAGAATCAAGCATTTTGTTGTCTTTTAAACCAGAATTTGAAAATCTGCAACCTAAACAGCACAATAGAAATTTCGATATTTGTGTATTTTGTTTGAGAACTAAAGAAATGTTTAATAATTAGTGTATTTGTTTGACGTATATTTATTTCTGCAGCTGTTTATTTTTGGAGTTGTAAGTCATAGAATTTGCTCAGTCCGTGGTTCCTGGCTTCAAATAGAGAAGTAGTAGGGTTCCACAGAAGCCAAATGTTTTAGAACCACTCTACTAGATGCTAGAGGTGGGCAAGCCAACAAATTAACAGGGAGAGCAGAGCCAGAGCTGAGTCAAGGGTCTGGCTTAGCCAATGCACGAGCCGAGCCGTGAAAACCTTTGGCATGTAAATCGT
Source organism: Calotriton arnoldi (assembly GCA_963921515.1). Lineage (NCBI taxonomy): Eukaryota > Metazoa > Chordata > Amphibia > Caudata > Salamandridae > Calotriton > Calotriton arnoldi. The sequence goes on along the minus strand of CAWUFW010000382.1, from coordinate 1,580,808 downwards.
GCAACAGACAGCACATAAAAAATATGATAAAATCTCTTCAAAATTCAAAAAGGTGTAATCATTCATAGAATTCCCCTAGATAATGCCTTCAGTAACTGAACAGGCAAATCAGTTGTTGTCATATGCCACCTATATGTGACCTATATTCTGATTATACAAGAAGTCACATTATAGTCTATTAAATTGAACTCAAAGATGGTTTTTGTACAGCATATACCCTGAACTCTGTATTTCAAGATGCTCTCATGCAATATTGAAGCATAAGCTGGGATAGTGAAATAAACTATTTGCGTATGATCACACAATTTCATCAACTGGGGGTGCCATTATTGATCCTAGGTTTTCTGGGTTCACATTATGCAATTCAGCCAATTGGGTATCTCCTTCTCCTGTTTACATCAAGGGTACATGCTGTGTCTTTAATTCTTGACGCATGAGATTAAGGCATGAGTGGCAGACAGAAGCCAAACAAAAGCTAAACTCCAAGAGTACCTTGCAGTAAGCCAGGCATCTGGCTTAAGCCTTCAGTGGCTTGCCCACCATCACTAGTTACAGATACGTTCACTACGTTTCTCAGGAGAAAATTTGAAAGGGTTGGCGAGGGACTGCTTCTGAAATAGGTAAAAATGTTCTTTGTTTGAGATTCCTTTATTTTTCTGCCTTTGCCTTCTTTCCCAAATTGAGGCAATATTTTGTCTTACCTCTTTATGTCCTCGATATGGCACTTCAGTTACATGTTAATTTATACCAGCATATGGAAACAAAGCTATTATTTACTGTATCTCATTTGGGTGTAGAGCCTTTAGTTTTATCAAGTAAAAAGACCATTCTGCTACATCCCACCCATTTCAATGTTTAATTTTAAAAAGTGTCAGACTACTTTTCAAAGTAAACAAAATGCCTGATCCACACCAGTTTATTCACAAATGATATTGATTTCCTGCAACTTAAAAAATGTTGCCTTTCAGCCTCTTGAGAGGTGTCTGCTGTTTATAATAACAATGCCTTTTATTTTTGTTTTTGTTTTTAAAACATAAATAAAAGGCATTGTCAGTTACTATGCCAATAGCTTAAACTCGCGTAAACTTGAGACCTATTGCATTGCAAATGCTTGTATATACTTTAGTATATACTTATATGTGTATATACTTTGTGGGCTCTGGAGATCAGCCCTAGGACTTGTCTGCTTCTGCTTAGGGACTTTTTTTTCTGTTCAACTGCCTCTATTTAACTGTCTTGATAGAAAACGACCAGCAGAGGTCAGTAAAATACCAGAATCACTTTAGCATTCTCTAGATTCTAGTCCATAGAAATTGTCTTCCACGAGCACCCGTAGACAATAATATTTTTTTCAAATCTTGTATTTTCAGTGATATGACCACCGAAGGCCCTGATTTTATATTAAAAACAGAGCTTTGGACTATACCATTTCCCGCTGAAAGGCAATATTTCTCTCCATGTGTTCCCATACCTGGTGTGTCACGCAGTTTGGTGCTTACTTTCCCTCCATGTTGAGGAACAGTAGATGTTTCAGCATCCAGGCTAATGTGCTGCATAGCTAAATACATATAAGGTCCCAAAGGCGAGACAGATTGCATTGCAAATGCTTGTTGTTACTGGTTGCCGGTTTTGCAGCATAGCTATCTTCCTCAAACACTGCAACCATTTTAAGAAACAGATCTCCTGGAAGACTTATACCTTTTTTGGGTGTTTGCAAAACACTCTTGCGTGATACAGATGAACTGTACACGTATCCATCTCTGAGGTACAGCACAGACAAGTCATCCTATTAAGCAACTGCTGCTATAGCCATGTACAAGGACGTAGCTTGGTCAGTAAGCTTGGTGGTGTGTAAGGTTTAGATTTTCCAACAATAACATTGGCATATAATATTAAAATACATTATATGACAAGCAGGGCACATGAGAGAGGCTACAGAGGCAGTGGAAAGGGAGACGAATGCAGATTGGTAGAGGTACGAAGTGAGAGAAAAAAACAATATTTTGTAAAATACAACATTTTGAAGACTTAAAACAGAGAGGGAAAGAGTGTGTGTGCGTTTTTGTTTGTGTGTATGGAACAATTCATGACGAAATCCAACAGACACCTCACCCGACTGAAAGCACCTGGACCCAACTATTTACCAGAAAATGCATTTACTAGGGGGGTGTAACACTCCAAACACCCCACCTGAAGCTATGCCCCCTAGCCATGTAGATTGCAGGCCTGTACTGGAAAGGAGTTTTCCTTGATCTGCCATCCTGGAATAGTTTTCACCCTATGAGTGAGCAGGGAGAATGGGACGTGGCCTTGGTAAGGGGGTGCGGCCAGGGGTTAGTTTGAGCCGGTGGATGCATATAGGATCCATCGGCAATCACTTTTGGTGACCAGTACTTAATTTTCCTCAACAACCTTTTGATCTAAAGCAAGAAAGAGAAAGACACAATAGGGGAAAAGAATGGGGAAGAGAAAGAAAAACAGTTACAAAGAGAGAAAGCAGGGATGAAAAGAACCTGTAAGAGTGAGATAAAAAGACAGGGAGTACCTGGTGGATGGTTAAAGAGCCATGAGGTGGAATCAAATAATGCAGCATTGGCCTGCAGCTTCCCGACCTTCAATAGCGCCAGTCACAGGCTTCTGAACAAATCTTTGGGTAGCAGCACTTACTCTTCAGCTACCCTCCCTCGCACCAATAAGGAACTCATCTTGCGCCACCTCCAATGTGCTGTGGAGGTTCTATTTGGAGCCCACCAGTGTAGAGAGTTCACACTTGAGCTGGAAACCCCTTCTGTGCAAGGGTTTCCAGCTCAATGTGTGATTGTGCCTCATCACCGCGTGGCAGCGTGATGAGGCATGAAACCATGTGCCACATGGCAGGACCGTGCGAGTTGGCGGAACTGGATTCCTTACGCAAACACCAGGAAAGGGCCAGCATGGCAGTGGACCTGGACAGGTGTAGTGTGGATTTAAGTTGGGACTTGGGTTTAGCGGGCTTGTGCACTGTGATAGAGCATACTACTGCACACTGACCTACCCCTTGACAAGGACCTCAGTGTAATGGGCACGCTTGCAATATTGGCTGTTGAGCCACAGAAAACATGCTCCATTGTTTCGATAAATTTAACAATATGCCGTATAATTTGATGTTGGCAAAGGGGTAATATTACCTTTTAAGGGAATAAAGAAGATGATTGCATCATTACATCAGCACGGATAAGAACAATGAAATCCATTTTAGATTAGTGTCAGGTTTCTGTGGCCCACAAACTCCTGCAGATGGGAGATGTTAGCTCTTGGACTGATACCAGAGAGAACAGACAGCCCACGATTCAGTCAACAACTTGAATGTAGTGAAATTTAGCCAACTAACAATATCAACCACCAACCATTCAGCCATACGTTAAAGGTAGGCTTCAGGCCCAACAGTGAAGTAATCAGCTTAGAAGAACAAACAGTTATGCTTGAATCATTCACTGAATGCACTGCAAGTGCCCTGCAAAGAACAGTCATCTAATTCACAACTGCAGAGCCCGCACAACACAACAGGACTTAAAATCCACAGAGGATCTCCAAATGAATTAATGAGGTGACCAACTACCACAACATCTTCAGCCATCTACAGCTGCTTAAAAATGTATCTTATGCTTCCAAATGGCAATGTGGAAACCAGAAGATATTTTCAATACCACAGCAGTGAAAATTTGTCAGTGTAATTGTGATTGTATTTATATAGCGTTTACTACCCCTGATGAGGCACTGAATCACTTTTCGGAGAGTAGCACGCTACTCCGGACCCAAAAAGGGTTAGTAGTGAATTAGTATAGGGAAATATGAGTTAATTTTGAGCGGTGGACATGTGAGTCTGTTATTTGGGTTGAAAAGAATAATCGCGGTATAGAAGAGGGAAGAGTCTAGAAAGTGTTTATTGGGAGAATCATAGTAGGAGGAGGAGTTTTGGGATGAGTAAAGGAGAGATGGAGGGAAGAGTCTTTATAAATGGATTAGGGAGATCATAGTAGTAAAATGAATTTTCAAATGAGTCTAAGGAGGGATACATTAGAGAAGAATTTAGAAAGGGTTGTGAAACATAGGGTGGTGCATTAGAGAGACTCAAAAAGGTTTTTTTGTTTTTATTGTACTTAACAGCAGGAGTAAAGTAATAAATATATAGACACATAAGTACATAGAGGGTATACATGTATAAGGAAGGTAATCATACCATACAATATAATGACAGGCCATACCATGTCATACCATACTATATGATAGCCATACCATACCATGCCCATGCCATGACATGATGGCCCGTACCATATCATACCATGACATACCACACCATACCATACCAAACGAGACCTATTGACTTTGCCAAATCTTGGGGATTTTTTTCCGAGGCTACCTCCAGTTTGTAGGTGTGCCAGGAATTAATCAAACTGGTCAAACCAAAGCCTTTTGCTATGAAGCATTTTTTAACTGAAGGCATCTCTTAAAAGCACTCTACCCCCTTCCACAATATAACTACTTGCACATGCCATATTGTAAACGCTCTGAATCTCAACTCAGGCATTCACCCACTATTCAATGATGTACTTATTTATTTGGTTTTATATAGCATGAACATGACCCAGGAATGTAAGCACTTTACAAGGCGAAGGGTAAAAAGCAACAAAGTTACAGTAAAGCCAGCACAACAAGACCAATGAAATAGCACACTGACGTCACAGGTGTGTGCACTATACAAGAATTAGTCAAACTGTATATATACGCAGCGGCCTTTGCATATGCCATGGGATGAACAGTGGACTCCAGCGCCACTCTTGCCAGTCTAGTGAGTCTGAAATAGTCAGGTAACACTGGAGACTTAAGCAAGGTTGGACTGCTTACTTAGCAGCGAACTGAGCAGACCTTATGGGCTTGTCTAGGCTTCACTGTTGCCCCATTTGACCATTTAGGGACATACTTTATTTCAACACGAGCAATGTACTTTCAGTACACAACCTTCTATTTTTTCTTCCTTTACCACACCAGCCATGCAATACTTCAAATACTGATTCACGCCCCTCCTCCGTAACCCACCCCCCTTCCTCCTCTGCAACGACTAAATCTTAGCCAATGGCTACACATACTGTGTTCAAGAAACAGGCCATACACTCTGGTCCAGAGCATCCATGGATTATTGTCCCTAACACTACTGCCAACATCTCCTAAAGTCCTCTCTCTTTACGAATGCACTCTACCCTTCGATGAGACCACTACCACACAGACTCCATGGAACACATCATGAAAAGATGCTGGAAGAAACACTGGGCATGGGTTTAGTCCCACACTCTGAATCTCTACTATTGTAAACCAACTCCAGAAATTGATACTCCTCCAACACATCAAGGTACCTTATAATGATTTCTGTCTATTAGTGTGTTCCAAAGGCATTTAATCGCATTATTTGCAACCTACCTCTCAACCTATTACAGTCGGATACGCAGGGTCAGTCGGATTCAGGACCAGCTGCTCAATAAAAGTGTATGAAACCCAGCTTAGATATAGTAGCTCGGGTGGACACCCAGCAGCATGCATAACTGTAAAAGTCAGATAAAAGTTGCAGAAGTGGGGTGTACTTACAACTGGTAAAGCAGATGGCAACTCCTGAAGTTAACTGCTTAAGGGTAACAAGGCTCCTAACAGCATGTAATCTGTAAAGCTCCAAGTGAGGCAGCCAAGCCCAACTCCCAGGTGAGGCCACTGAGCCTGGAGCACAGACCTTATCAGACTTCTTCAAGCCCAGCTCTGAATGATATCTTCAAAGTTCACTCTGAGATGATATCACAAAGGCCCGCTGTGAGGTCAAAGGCCTACTGTGAGGCCCAGAAGCCTGCTGCAGTGTCAAGAGGGTGACCTGTCACAAGGCTTACTTTCATACCAAGCACAGCTACTGTGATGCCTGCGGCCTTCTGGCACAATATCAAACACTAGCCTGAAACTACCTAGTTCATACGACTGATTACAAACCGGTTGCTATGGTGTGCAGACAGAATATCGAATAAAAAATATTGAGTTGCACAAATATCGAGTTAAAAATATTGTGGTTCAGAAACATCGACAGCAAGAATATCTTGGTAAAGAATATCGACTTAAGGTAAGTAATATCGATTTTAAAAATATCGAAGTGTTTAATATCGTTTGCAAAAATATAGTTAAAAATATCATTTTTTAATTAATGTTATGTATTTTAGTATATATTTTATATGTCTGTGATGTATGTTTTTTTGTATAAGAATTGTTTGTATTTTTAATATATGTGTTAAATTTTTAGTAGTTATTAAAAAAAAATTATTTGAATTTTGCGTTTTTAGTTCCGTAGCGGGTTGTGGGTTTATAGGGGAATAGAGTAGGAAGTAATTTAATTATATTAAATTAATTGATTATTTTTTATTTATTAATATTTGTTTAATTGAGATTTTATAGTTTTAAATGTGTAAAGTAATATATAATTAATTAATTAATAATTGGTTAATTAATTTTAATTAACTGGTTGGTAATTAATTATGGTAATTGTGTAATTAATTTTAGGTGTGTGTTGTGGTGTTTATAGGTGTGAAGGGTGGGAAGTAATTTATTTTTAATTTATGAATAATTGGTTAATTAATTTTAATTAATTAATTGGTAATTAATTATGGTAATTGTGTAATTAATTTTAGGTGTATGTTGTGGTGTTTATAGGAGTAAAGGGTGGGAAGTAATTTGTGTTTAATTAATTGATATATAGTTGTTAATGTTAATTATTTGATATTTATTTTGGGTAATAGTTTATTTTTTTGTGTGTTGTTTTTACTTTTAAAGGGGTAAAGGGTGGGTATTAAATACATTTTAATTACTTTATTATTAGTTGTTAATAATAATAGTTTTTAATTTAAATATAAGTTTTAATTGTGTTTTAATATTTTATAGTTTAATTTAGGTGTCTGCTGTGGATATTATAGTGTTAAAGTATGTGTAGTCAATGTTTATTAGTTTTTTTTTATTAATAAGATTTCTTTAATTGATTATTAATTATGTTAATTATGGAAGTAAATTTAATTTAAAATGTTGAAGCGTTTTGTTTTTGGTGTTGTGTTATAGGGTAGGAAATAAAATAAATACATTTATGTATTGATTAATTTTTTTGTTTGTAAATATTTTCTAGTTTAAAGCATTTTTTTTAAATTGTATTTATTATTTTATTTTATATAAAAAAATTGTAGGTTTTTGTTATATGTAATTAATATTATAATATGTTTTCTTTTTATATATTTAATATATATATATATTTTTTTTTTCAAAACAAATTTTATTAAGTTTAAATGGTACCACCGCCCTGCATATATACATTACCACATCGGATAAGTCAAGAGTACCAAAGTTCGCATACAAGATCAATGTCAATAACAGATATAACAATAAAAACTTTAAGAACATTGCGCGGACTGTTCCATTACCCGTAAAAATTCGATAATAATTTGAAGGTATTATGTCATCTAATGTATGATATTGATTGTGTCGTGCTGTGGCTTGGGGTGGATGGGAAAATACTTGCATCAGGGGGTTTGGGAGGGAAGAGGGGAAGATCTATGCCCCTGTATTCTGCCCATCGGGACCATATTTTCCTATGCTTTAATGGACAGCCCCTCGCCTAGAAGACCGCAGTCTCTGCATCCATACATCTATCCAGTTCCGTTCGCCATTTTCCTATCGTCAGGGGGTGTCCCTTCCATAATTGTGCCACATCTCGCTTAGCTGTGGTCAATGTATTTTATTTTTAATTTTTTAAATATTGTTTATTTATTGTTATGATTTGCTTTAATTTTTAATAATTTTTTTTAACTGTTTGAGTGTGAATAGTAATTCTTGTCTCTTCGCTATCCAACACTTTCCCTAATGTTGCACTCACTGGAGTGGGAATAGTAATTTTGACCTCTCTGCTATCTAGCACTTTCCCTACTGTTGCACTCAATGGAGTTAGAATAGTAATTTTTACCCCTCCGCAATCCAACACTTTCCCTACTGTTGCACTCACTGGAGTGGGAATAGTAATTTGTACCCCTCCGCTATCCAACACTTTCCTTACTGTTGCACTCTTTAGAGTGGGAATAGTAATTTTTGCCCCACCGCTATCTAACACTTTCACTACTGTTGCACTCACTGGAGTAGGAATAGTAATTTTTACCCCTCCGCTATCCAACACTTTCCCTACTGTTGCACTCACTGGAGTGGGAATAGTAATTTGTACCCCTCCGCTATCCAACACTTTCCCTACTGTTGCACTCACTGGAGTGAGAATAGTAATTTTTACCCCTCCGCTATCAAGCCCTTTCCCTACTGTTGCACTCACTGGAGTGGGAATAGTTAATTTTACCCCTCCGCTATCCAACACTTTCCCTACTGTTGCACTCAATGGAGTTAGAATAGTAATTTTTACCCCTCCGCAATCCAACACTTTCCCTACTGTTGCACTCACTGGAGTGGGAATAGTAATTTTTACCCCTCCGCTATCCAACACTTTCCCTACTGTTGCACTCACTGGAGTGGGAATAGTAATTTGTACCCCTCCGCTATCCAACACTTTCCTTACTGTTGCACTCTTTAGAGTGGGAATAGTAATTTTTGCCCCACCGCTATCTAACACTTTCACTACTGTTGCTCTCACTGGAGTGGGAATAGTAATTTTTACCCCTCCGCTATCCAACACTTTCCCTACTGTTGCACTCACTGAAGTTGGAATATTAAATTAAATTCCTCCGCTATCCAACACTTACCCTACTGTTGCACTCACTGGAGTGGGAATAGTTATTTTTACCCCTTTGCTATCCAACATAATCCCTACTGTTGCATTGATTGTATTTTGAAATGGAAGTTTAAATATTTTTTAATAGTTTAATGTTTTAATTTATTATAGATTAGTTTTTTATATTTTCAATCATTAATATATATTTTTATTTTTTATATTATTTTAAACTTTTAATATAAATTAAAAATAATAGTTTATTAATTGTTTAAAGTAAATATATATGTATAAATTAATATGCTTGTGTGTTTATCTTTTTATGAAGTTTATGTTATATTTTATTAAAATGTATATTAAATTTATTAAATTTTGTTAAAATTATATTTAATATTTAATATATTTAATATATATTATTTTATTTTATATTTATATAAAAGTCGATATTTTATACATCTGTATTTTTGCGCGGACTGTTCCATTACCCGTAAAAATTCGATAATAATTTGAAGGTATTATGTCATCTAATGTATGATATTGATTGTGTCGTGCTGTGGCTTGGGGTGGATGGGAAAATACTTGCATCAGGGGTTTGGGAGGGAAGAGGGGGAAGATCTATGCCCCTGTATTCTGCCCATCGGGACCATATTTTCCTATGCTTTAATGGACAGCCCCTCGCCTAGAAGACCGCAGTCTCTGCATCCATACATCTATCCAGTTCCGTTCGCCATTTTCCTATCGTCAGGGGGGGTGTCCCTTCCATAATTGTGCCACATCTCGCTTAGCTGTGGTCAATGTATTTTATTTTTAATTTTTTAAATATTGTTTATTTATTGTTATGATTTGCTTTAATTTTTAATAATTTTTTTTAACTGTTTGAGTGTGAATAGTAATTCTTGTCTCTTCGCTATCCAACACTTTCCCTAATGTTGCACTCACTGGAGTGGGAATAGTAATTTTGACCTCTCTGCTATCTAGCACTTTCCCTACTGTTGCACTCAATGGAGTTAGAATAGTAATTTTTACCCCTCCGCAATCCAACACTTTCCCTACTGTTGCACTCACTGGAGTAGGAATAGTAATTTTTACCCCTCCGCTATCCAACACTTTCCCTACTGTTGCACTCACTGGAGTGGGAATAGTAATTTGTACCCCTCCGCTATCCAACACTTTCCCTACTGTTGCACTCACTGGAGTGAGAATAGTAATTTTTACCCCTCCGCTATCAAGCCCTTTCCCTACTGTTGCACTCACTGGAGTGGGAATAGTTAATTTTACCCCTCCGCTATCCAACACTTTCCCTACTGTTGCACTCAATGGAGTTAGAATAGTAATTTTTACCCCTCCGCAATCCAACACTTTCCCTACTGTTGCACTCACTGGAGTGGGAATAGTAATTTTTACCCCTCCGCTATCCAACACTTTCCCTACTGTTGCACTCACTGGAGTGGGAATAGTAATTTGTACCCCTCCGCTATCCAACACTTTCCTTACTGTTGCACTCTTTAGAGTGGGAATAGTAATTTTTGCCCCACCGCTATCTAACACTTTCACTACTGTTGCTCTCACTGGAGTGGGAATAGTAATTTTTACCCCTCCGCTATCCAACACTTTCCCTACTGTTGCACTCACTGAAGTTGGAATATTAAATTAAATTCCTCCGCTATCCAACACTTACCCTACTGTTGCACTCACTGGAGTGGGAATAGTTATTTTTACCCCTTTGCTATCCAACATAATCCCTACTGTTGCATTGATTGTATTTTGAAATGGAAGTTTAAATATTTTTTAATAGTTTAATGTTTTAATTTATTATAGATTAGTTTTTTATATTTTCAATCATTAATATATATTTTTATTTTTTATATTATTTTAAACTTTTAATATAAATTAAAAATAATAGTTTATTAATTGTTTAAAGTAAATATATATGTATAAATTAATATGCTTGTGTGTTTATCTTTTTTATGAAGTTTATGTTATATTTTATTAAAATGTATATTAAATTTATTAAATTTTGTTAAAATTATATTTAATATTTAATATATTTAATATATATTATTTTATTTTATATTTATATAAAAGTCGATATTTTATACATCTGTATTTTTGCGCGGACTGTTCCATTACCCGTAAAAATTCGATAATAATTTGAAGGTATTATGTCATCTAATGTATGATATTGATTGTGTCGTGCTGTGGCTTGGGGTGGATGGGAAAATACTTGCATCAGGGGGTTTGGGAGGGAAGAGGGGGAAGATCTATGCCCCTGTATTCTGCCCATCGGGACCATATTTTCCTATGCTTTAATGGACAGCCCTCGCCTAGAAGACCGCAGTCTCTGCATCCATACATCTATCCAGTTCCGTTCGCCATTTTCCTATCGTCAGGGGGTGTCCCTTCCATAATTGTGCCACATCTCGCTTAGCTGTGGTCAATGTATTTTATTTTTAATTTTTTAAATATTGTTTATTTATTGTTATGATTTGCTTTAATTTTTAATAATTTTTTTTAACTGTTTGAGTGTGAATAGTAATTCTTGTCTCTTCGCTATCCAACACTTTCCCTAATGTTGCACTCACTGGAGTGGGAATAGTAATTTTGACCTCTCTGCTATCTAGCACTTTCCCTACTGTTGCACTCAATGGAGTTAGAATAGTAATTTTACCCCTCCGCAATCCAACACTTTCCCTACTGTTGCACTCACTGGAGTAGGAATAGTAATTTTTACCCCTCCGCTATCCAACACTTTCCCTACTGTTGCACTCACTGGAGTGGGAATAGTAATTTGTACCCCTCCGCTATCCAACACTTTCCCTACTGTTGCACTCACTGGAGTGAGAATAGTAATTTTTACCCCTCCGCTATCAAGCCCTTTCCCTACTGTTGCACTCACTGGAGTGGGAATAGTTAATTTTACCCCTCCGCTATCCAACACTTTCCCTACTGTTGCACTCAATGGAGTTAGAATAGTAATTTTTACCCCTCCGCAATCCAACACTTTCCCTACTGTTGCACTCACTGGAGTGGGAATAGTAATTTTTACCCCTCCGCTATCCAACACTTTCCTTACTGTTGCACTCTTTAGAGTGGGAATAGTAATTTTTGCCCCACCGCTATCTAACACTTTCACTACTGTTGCTCTCACTGGAGTGGGAATAGTAATTTTACCCCTCCGCTATCCAACACTTTCCCTACTGTTGCACTCACTGAAGTTGGAATATTAAATTAAATTCCTCCGCTATCCAACACTTACCCTACTGTTGCACTCACTGGAGTGGGAATAGTTATTTTTACCCCTTTGCTATCCAACATAATCCCTACTGTTGCATTGATTGTATTTTGAAATGGAAGTTTAAATATTTTTTAATAGTTTAATGTTTTAATTTATTATAGATTAGTTTTTTATATTTTCAATCATTAATATATATTTTTATTTTTTATATTATTTTAAACTTTTAATATAAATTAAAAATAATAGTTTATTAATTGTTTAAAGTAAATATATATGTATAAATTAATATGCTTGTGTGTTTATCTTTTTTATGAAGTTTATGTTATATTTTATTAAAATGTATATTAAATTTATTAAATTTTGTTAAAATTATATTTAATATTTAATATATTTAATATATATTATTTTATTTTATATTTATATAAAAGTCGATATTTTATACATCTGTATTTTTTATACATCGATATTTTTTAGTAAATATTTTTTTAACTAATCTGTTTAAGTATAGGAGTTGATATTTTTGTTGTCTATATTTTTTACTCGATATTTTTAACATCAATATTTTTTACATCGATGTTGTGTCAGTGAACCGGTGCTAAGCATGTACTGTAAAGTTTGCTTACCCCGTGACAACATTTTCTTTGGACCTTTATCATTATTTCTCTCCTTTTCTTCTCTTTCAGAGGTCTCTTTGGATGACTGCTCATCTTTTTATCAGATGGACAGTTTACGTGCAGCTAAATAATTTCCTGCGTCTCCAGAACAATTATCAACATATCCTTCCCTCTACCTGCTCCACCAGTTTACAGAATTCTCGGTCATCCTTCAAACATATGGCCTAAAAGAAGCCCCAAAGGTGGCAACCAGGATCCAAATACCTTTAATTAGTCATTCTACTGCCAGGAGAATGGTTTTGAGAGGTTTTTCTGCTATGCTGTCAAGAAAGACATTACCCTCAATCACATGAGCTGTGACCCACGCTTAGATATGAAGTCATCTTCTGGGAAGAAATCTCGATACCAGATGGCCTTGTTTCTATGTGAGGGTCCACACCTCTCCAAACCCAAAGCCAACCTTACACTAAAAACAGGCAGATTAGATGTTGACCCGGGAAAGAGGAATGGGACAAAAGAGAGAAACAGAGACACTGGATATTATCACACTGAATGCTTGCACACCTGGGCTTAATCTGCACTACCATAGCGTTGATATCCACGGACAAGAAAATACTGTGGTATCTGAGAACAACACTCTGAATTACTGGATACTTTTTGCTAAGAGAGATACCTTGATTGTTATGCATCTGCTTTCCACAGTTCTGATTATATTCCATGTATCGACTCGTAACTGTAGTATAAAAAGCATTGATTATAAGTGGTTCAATGGCACACTTCAACAATGTTATGCGTATTCTAAACAACACCTTAATACCATGCTTGTTTTAAGAACAATACATAGTTGGTATCACACGAGATCCCACTGGCTTCTCTAGGTGGACCAATGTGAAGGACTATTGAGCTCTATCAGATGCTTTCTTGGTGAATAAACAAGTGCAAACTATGGTGGATAATCTTGATGGATAACTCCTTGTGAAAACTAGCAAAGTGCAAAATACAAGTTTATAATCCTGTTGTAGGGGGTGGCTTGAGGAATTCACCAACAACTAATCATTCCATAAATTTAGATTAAAGTAATGCAAGCATGTTTATAGCCGATAGCTACTCTACTCCTGTTACTGGAAAAAACGCGCAGGCTCAGGAGTAGCCCTGAATATATAATATTGAACCTGTGTGAATTTTAAAAATAGTGTAGAATAATGTGTTTGTAAATTTAATTACTTATACATAAATGAGCACTTTGGCGAGTAGATTGGACACCATATTGTGCTTCTGCATTATTACAAAAGAACCTTTCACAATAAAATGGACGGGTGTTTACATTTCACCCTGAAATCTCTTCCTGTATATTCCATGAAGGAAGTATGTTTAAGTTAGAACAAACCCTGGTTCCTTGGGTTATAACCCCTTTTTGTGGCCTTACGTTTTTTGTTTGGGGAGCCAGAGGACTTCAGTACATTGCCTTCGCTACACCCTTCCCCTATTACTAGGATTCTTTCTGTCTCCAATGGAAAACCTTAATACCATAGCCATGTTTCCAACACGGACTCTGAAAGCTGGGTTAGCTCTCAATTTACATGTGTTCTTTATTTCTCTCACAAAAGGGGCATGAGCAGTTGCAAAGCTTTTTTCCAATCTGGAAAATGTGCACTAAGGAGGTCATTACGATGACGTGCGGAGAAAGTCCGCCCGCCACCGTAACGGAATGCGGGACCATCCACAAGGGGTGCGGCGGTCCCGCACCTGACATTAGGATGCCACCGCCACCATGGCGGTGGGACACCCTATTCCCAGCATTGTGGCGGGCGGTGCTCACCGCACCTCCCGCCACAATGCTGTGAATGCACGTCGTGCATTTGCATGCACAACGTGACAGGCACCGCGCGGTGCCTGCCACCTTGTGCATACAAATGCAGGGGGGTACCACAGGTACCCCCCATGTGCACCCCCCACCCCCCCAACATCCTGGGGGCCCGCTACGGGCCCCCAACAGCGAAGACCGTATGCCTTTCCATGGCGGCAACGCCGCCATGGAAAGGCTGATCTCCGCAGGCATTGTAATATGGATGGCGGTGTCTTGCAGACACCGCCACCATATTAACCTTGTTTTCCGCCGGTCGACTCGTCGACCGGCGGAAAAGCGGCGGACGGTCTTTCCGTCCGCCGCGGACCCCCCAGCCATCATAATATGGCGGGGGGTCTTTGCTGTGTGGATGGCGGGCGGATCGCCCCCGCCGGCCCGGCGGTGTTCCCTGCCCAGGTAGTGAAGAACTCCCATGAGGGTTTTCCCTACCTAGGGAGAAAACACTGGGATTTTGCGGATTCTCTTTTTGTGGCCTTGGGGCTCTGGGCACTTTCCCACAGTGTGAAAGTGTGCGCGCCATTACTACACACCTTAAGAAGTGGTGCTTACCTGATGTTTTTAAACATGTCTCAAGCCTGCCATTGCAGGCCTGTGGGTGCGCACTTGCACCTATGAGGTTTTTAAATATGTGTCAAGCCTGCAATTGCAGACCTGTGTGTGCGCAATTGCACTTAGGTAGGCCTTTCTAAACCCCTGGCCAATCCTGAGGGGACCTTTCACTACCACTAGGGCACCCCTGGGGTAAGTCTTAAGGGATGATGCAAGTGCTAGGTGAAAGGAAAGGTAGGTATAAAAGTGTGCTCCCTGCCCAGGTAGTGAAGAACACCCTTATGTATTTTCACTACCTATGAGGTTTGCTCTTCCCATAGGTCAACATGGGGGAATGATTGAAATTAATTCTAGTTGCAGTAGTGGCTTACAGTGGAGCAGCCTCATAATGTTTACTATCATTGGATTCATTCACAATGACAAACCCTATCTTGTGGTGAAGGGGGATTTGTCATTAATAGCTTAGAAATGCCACTTCTAAAAAGTGGGCATTTCTCTGCTCTAAAACTCTTTGTGTGCCTTTTAGTTTGACTCCAGTCCACACTAGAGGCTGGGGGAGGAGGCTGTGCATTCCCCAGAGACAGCTATAAACATTGGGCATGCAACTGGAGCGACAGACCTCTGCTGTTTGAGGGCATGGCTGGATAGATTTAAGGAGAGGTTTTGACTCTTGACCTTTGGGAAGTCAGATCATGGCCCCACTAAAGATTAAGATCTGCATTCCACGGCCCCATGGCAGTCAGGACTGACATTTATGGGAGACATCTGTGGTTCAAAGAGAAACCCTCTGAACCACCCTTATCTTCAAAGGCAGACCACAGTTTAACTACTGGTGCCATACTTCAGCAGGGGAGAGATACACTTGTGGAAACATGAGACCGGAGATTCTGGAACTGTGTGGTGTACACTGCCAGAGCAATCTGTTGTGCACTAGGAGGATTACTGCCATTGGAAGAGAACCTGCTCACTTCCCGAATAGTGGCTGGCCTGGGCTGACTACCTGTTGCTGTGTGGCACCCTGAAGTGTGCTCTCCAAGGGCTTGTTGCCTTGCCCCCTGTTCTCTTGTGGAGGTCTCAGGGACATCAAAGACCTCCCGCGAGGGACCGCCACTATCTACCTGTGACACCTGGAGAGTGGTCCCCACTTGAGTGCCCACATAGTCTGCTGGATCCCAACTGGTAGCGCGGCGTGAACGTGGAACTAAGTAGTGTGCCTGGAGACTGTATTGCCTTGTGCGGAGCCCCAAAAGTACTGCCCACATTTAAGGAGTGTGGCCCCTGCATCGTGGAGGTCTCAACACACATAAGCATCTGGTTGGTGGTGAGCGGATTCACCAGTTGCGGAACCCCGCGTGGCCCACTTTATCGATCGTGCTGTATCTCTCTCGTGCGACACGCTGACTGCATGCTTATTCCGTGCGATGTCCGATTCACAGGTCGTGACCCTCGGAGGTGAGGGCGTACCTGTAGCAATGCCTCATTCTACCTCATGCCGCACTGCTGAACTTGTGCCTGTGTGTGTGACCGGAATAGTCTGGTGTGACCCGTATCAATGCACACCAGACGTTGTGCCTCATTTCCAGGAAGGTACGGAATTTGCATCTCTTCAGTGTATGTAACCAGAACTTTCTGGTGCGACTCAGATCAACGCACACCTGACGCTGTGCCTCATTTCAAGGGAGATACTGAGTTTGCGACTCTTCATTGTGTGTGACCGGAACTGTCTGGTGCTACTCGTATCAACGTGCACCAGATGCTGTGCCTCATTTCCATGGAGATGCAGAGGAGCGGATTCGTGTTCCGTTGTACCCAGATTGCCTGGGTGCTACTTTGATTGACGTGTGTCCGATGGGGTGCCTCTTTCTTCTGAAAGACTCCCCTGCTTCAACCCCTTATTCCTTTTGTGCCCTCAGTACGGTGGACCAACTACCCTCTCCTCACATGGCCCGACAACTTCATGCTGCCAGCTAGTATTGCCCGGATTGGGCCTGGGTGGTGAAAGTAATTGACTGGGCTAAGGAACGCTTCAGAGAGCAATCGGAAGTGGGTCAAGAGACTGCGTGATGCCCCCCCCCACCCTGTGCTTTGCAGAAGTGGGCTGGTGCCGGAAGGCAAAGTGTAGAACCCTTTGGTTGAACGACTATCGCCTTCAGCCCGCTTCTGCTCCGCATACCATGGGTGAACTTCTCGAGAAGTGGGCAAACCCCCATTTGTCAACTGCCACCTAATAAGCTCTGCTACCTACCCCCATCCTCTTCCCTGGGACCCTGACTAAATGTGACTCCGTCCACGATTGGCCTAGTATCAGGGGGAAGTTTTTCTTTATCTCCAGCCCATAGGTGTAGGGTAGTTGAGGTTAGCTGAATGATGGAGGAGGGCTTGGGCCACGGGGTCTGCATGTGCATTATCAAGTGACCTGCCGGATATCAGTTGCACCACATTAAGGTGCTGCGTGCATGTGTGCGAGTGCGCTCTGTACAGACCCGCCTGATATCCGTGGCACCGCATATCGGAGCTGAGTGAGTGTGTGGGAGTGACTGCCTGTTATTAATTACACCGCCCAGCAGTGTTGCTTTACACGTTGATTCCTTGCCAAAATTATACTAAGTTTGACATTGGTGTTTACCCGTGCAGCCTTGGCCCACAGTGCTGTTTAAAAGTGTTGTAATTATCTGTGTGCACACATTTCTGATAGCGTTGTCATCTGGGGTGCACACTATAACTGTGTGGTATTGAATTATAATAATTGCCAGGGTGGGTCTTGTTCTGACAATGCTTCGCACAGCAAAAGGGTGCTGGGGGGGTAAAGTAGCATCTTTCCCAAGTGTGCGTATGACTGATTTAATTTTAACACGGTTTGGCCAAGTACTGCTAGTGATATTTCCAAATGTGATTTATGCCCAGAAATACATTATGTTCATGTTGTGTTAATTAATGTGTGTGTTAAATACAAACTTTATTTACATACACCACGTGTTAATTCTCTTTTGTGACGCTCAGTGTATTTATTGTGTGAGAGTGTTGTGCCAATGCTTTACACATTTCCTCTGTGATAAGCCTGACTGCTCAGTGCCAAGCTACCCAAGGGTGAGCGCAGGTTACACAGTGAGTGTATTCACCCACCCCTGACGGGACTGGTAGGTTCTGCCTGGCTAGGGCCTCGCCTCAGCCAACCAGAACGTGCCAGTACAATGAAGCACTTTTGTTTTGCAACTCTGAAGTTTCTAAATTTTGCCAAAATGATTTGAAATCATCGTCATGGCATAGGTACGTTGGAAGGACAATCCAAATAGAAGGAGGTTTAGCTGCAAAATACATTCCTCCGGCTTTGCATTTACGGACTTGAGGCACCATCAGAAATGCAGCGATGCTGATCTTATATTGCGAATTGTAAGATAGTTATTTAATTTCCTGGTTAGGAACAGTGGGGCCTGGCCAGTAAGGCTCTTGAAAGTAAGACAGCTGATTTTAAATTGAATGCGCTGTTTTACTGGCAGCCAGTGGAGTTGCCGAAATAGCGGGGTCACAGTAGACCAGCGGGGAAGTTGAAAAATGAACCGTGTGGCTTCATTTTGAATAAACTGGAGTTCCCGTAGTGTTTTATTAGGGAAATAAAGATAAACCAAATTAGCACGGTCTAGTTTAGATATTATTACTGCCAAGACAATCATGATACAAGCACCGAAATGCAGAAGTGGAATAATTTTCCTCAACATCTTAATGGTAACTATACATTCATTTTGCTGTTATGGAGTTTACATTATGGTTTCATTGAAGGATTGCTGTCAAGAATCACTCCAAGTCTTTAAGCAGATGGTTTAGACTGTGGAGTGTTTCCCAGTTCTGCATGCCAATATTGGTGGTGCCAGAAATTAACCTTATTCTATGTAATAACAATTTAGGTTTTATCAGAATTAAGTTTTAGGGAGTTGGCATACATCCAGCTTCCAGTGAAATGCATAACATTTTTAAAAGTCAATTGGGAAGCCAGGGTCCCATCTAGATGCATCAGCAGTTGCATATCATCTGCATAGTTCGTTTTTTTTCCAATTTTTATTTTTCCTTTTGTATACATACAAGCATTTCAGTTGCCATTTCCATTAATTTGACATTTTCCAACAGGAGTAAGCATCATAACATGATCAAAATAAATTCTACACAGCCACGTTAAAACTTGTTGGGATACATATCAGTAACGTGCATTGGACAATTGCATTTTGCCATATTAGGTAGGGCGGCTTTATTACCAATGATTTAGTATCTTCAATACAGTGCCTGCATGCTATATTCTTTAGGTTAACAATATTTGACTTCTGGTTTCCTATATCCTGCATATCTAGAGGGTATGACTTTGTCTAACCAATCCCCGATCTGTTATGCCCCTCCGGCTCCTCTTCCTCCGCAGCTCTGCAGGTGAGGTATGCCTGGTATGGACCCCAAATGTTCTTTGGCCTGCAGCGTGCTGGCATAAGGGAATTATAAGTATCTGATTGTGTGTTGCAATAGGACAGGTCTGTGCACCATTCTGAAAAGGTGGGTTTTGGGCCCTTCATCCAGCGCATAGCTAATCTCCTTTTTGCCATTATTATGCCAATCGCTAACAGTTTACGGGTTCCCTTGGGTAAGTCTTTGACGTATCCCAGGAGGGCCACTAACGGTGTCTCAGGCACGGGTGCCCCAGCCATGTCCTGCAGTGCCGTGAACACCGCAGTCCAATATCTACGGATCCCAGGGCAGTCCCAAGCAAAATGTGTGAAGTTTGCATCCGCAGCCCCGCATCTTGCACATTTATCATCTTCTCTCCGTCCGTATTTATATAGTCGGGCGGGAGTGTAATACACTCTGTGCAAGTATTTAAAGTGTGTTAGTCAGTGTCTACTGTTCTGTGAGATAGATTTCGTGCTTGAGCAGCAATATAACCATTGCTCCTCCATTATATTTATGCCTAGTTCATCGCGCCATTCCTGCAGTGCCTTTGTGTGTGTAGAGTTGGTTCCTGTCCTTGTGAGTGTATATAGTATTGACATTGCGCACTGCGGGGACTGGGCTTGCAGAAGATATGTTAGTGAAGTGTATTCTTGCGATTCCATCATGCCGTCTTCTAGCTCGGCGCGTAGTGACTCTCTTGCTCGATGATAATGATACCTTGTGAGCAGTGATGTCTCTGGTGTTTGTGCCTGCAACTGATCCCACGTCTTGACCACCCCCTCCAAAAAGTAGTCACCCATGTTTCTTATGTTTAGTGCGTGCGTGGCGTGCATGAATGCCTTTTCCTGTTGAGATGGTAGCCAATCGCACCATTCAACGGGTAGTTTCGGAGAGTAGAGGAGCGTAATCCTCGGTAGGCCTGCCGCCCTTCGTAATTGGTATCTTGTATTCCCTACCGGGTCTATAACGTGGTATTGTCGCTGTGGCTTACTAAGGAAATATTGCAGTAGGGATAGTGGGTTCACTTCATCTCTCTCTATGTACAAGTGCGGGGTCTCGTGAGGACCGTGTAGCCAATGATATGCATGCATTAGTTGTGCTGCACAGTAATATATTTCGAGGTCTGGAGCGTTGAGCCCGCCTGCTGAATACGGTTTAGTCAATGTCTCCCATTGTACTCACGGCTGCTTCCCAGCCCAGGCAAGTCTGATCATGAGGGAGCGTAGAGTGCGGAAGAGTGTTTTTGGTAAAGGGATTGGTATGTACACAAAATAAAATAGGAAGCGTGGGAGAACTATCATTTTCATGAGTGAAATACGCCCTAGCAACGATAGTTGCAGACGGAGCCACTTCTCAATGGCCTCTGAGAGCTTCTGTATAGCACGCCCCTAGTTTTCCCGGACTACTACTTCGGGATCAGTGTGCATTTGAACCACCAAATAGCGCGTTGGATCCGTGGTCCATGTTATGCGATAATCCATCTGATGAGGGATAGTATTAGCGGTTAGTGGAAATATAAGTGACTTGCTCCAATTTATACGAAGGCCGGAGTGGTGCCCGAATCATTCCACCTCTTGCAACGTTGGCGTTAGGTTCTGCTCTGGGTTGCGTATGTACAATAGAGTATCGTCAGCATATGCGGTTATTATTAATTTGTACTGTGGAAATCGCATTCTGCGATGCCCATGGTATTCTCGCAGGGCACAAGCCAATGGCTCCGCCGTCAATGCATATTGTTGGGTTTTAGGACATGCAGCAGGATTAGGGTTCTTTTCATTCCCACTTTTCCCTCCATTGGCCACATACCTGATCGGGTGCACTTGCGGGTGTTAAGCTGGCCGGCGGCGGGTATATAAGTTCCTGCCGGATTGACGACGGTGCTTGGTTTCGCTTCCGGTTCTGTTCACCGGAAGGTCTACGCCGGCGGTTCTCCTGGGACGCCCTTGGATTCCTTGGATCTTCGCCTTGCCACGGATTCGTGCCATGGGAATCGGACTCGTTTTTTCCCTTGGACCCTTGCTGGGATACTCTTTGTGCCCTCTTCTCCCTTCCTTATTTTTGGGTTTTGTGCTTTTGTCGGGCTTCGCTGGAGAGGGGACTGTACGGGTGAAGTAACACGGCTGCGTTCCCGGCTACCCTTCGTTTCCTGTATTTTTGTAACTGCTCCATATCGTTATGGGCAGTTTGGGCATTTTCACGGAACAGTTCTAGCCGGCAGTCTATGGACTCTCCTTTTTTCTTTAATCCTCATTTTGGTTTTTTTTTTGGCTCATGTTGTCTTTTTCCCCCTTTTTGGTTTATTTTTTAATTGGAGTCGGTGTTGTTTTGGGGGTTTAGGGAGATTGGACATTTCTCAAATTGAATGCCCTTTTTTCTTGTGGAATTCTTGCACAGCTTCCCTATTATTTGAATAACGAGTTGAAATTGGTCTCACGTGGATTTTCTCTCAAGGCCACTCTACCATCGGGATGGGGTAAGAGAATAACGCTTGAACCAGCATTGAAGTGCACCTGGTCATGTATGTTTGCTAATTGTGCATTGCACACTGTTACATTATATGTCTTCTTTTCTTTCTTCACTAGGCTGACTGTTCCTTTATTCTCATTCCATCACTGGTCGTGCAGAGACAGAGGGAAGTTCCGCCTGATTGCTTGTTTTTTCTTCTCCCTGTTTTCCCCCACCTTCTCCCGGCGCCGTTGTCAGCCGTCACCCATGTATATATCTTAAGTGTGGCATCGACTACGGCGGGTGTAGTGGATTGGGATATTCTTCGCTCCTGTAGTGTTGGGCATTTAGCAAAGTGGTGACGGAACACATATAGTAGGGGTGAGAGTGGGCATCCTTGTCTGGTGTCTCTAGTAATTGTCATTGGGGCAGAAAGCTGATCGTTCACGCGAACTCGTGCAGTGGGCTTCGCATATAGAACTTTAACCAATTTAATGAACACCTCTCCTACCCCGACTCGCCTCAGCACAGCCATTAAAAAGCTCCACTCCACCGAGTCAAAAGCCTTTTCGGCATCTGCAGTGTGCACAGCTGGATCAATACGTGTGATGGTGCAGAACAATGAGCGTAAATTACTAGTGAGTGATCGACTAGGTACAAACCCGGACTGCTCAGGGGCCACCACTATCGGAAGTAAGGGGGCGAGTCTGTTCACCAAGATTTTGGCAAACAGCTTAGATCTGTATTGAGCAAGGACAGTGGTCTATATGAGGAACAGTGCTCCGGAGGTTTAGCAGGCTTTAGCAAGGTAATCAGGGTAGCTTCTCGCATGGTGGGGGGCATAACACCGTCTTTAGCCATTTTGTTCAAAGAGCTTAACCAGGTGCGAAACCAGTTGATCCTGATAGGCCTTATAAAAGGCTACTGTTAAGCCATCCAAGTCGGAGGCTTTATGATTGGGCATGTCCTTTAGAGCTGCAATAATCTTGGTTGGGCGTAGTGGCGCAATCAGCTGCTCCCTGTGGAAGTTAGTCAGCCACTTCATTGTAATATGCGCTAAATAGTCTTCAGCTGATTCCTCTACGCTTGAAGGGCGTGAGGTATAGAGATCTGTATAGTAATTTCTAAATCTGTCAACTATCTGTGACGTGCCGCTTATCAGTGCTCCGTTTGCATCCTGCAACTCTAACACCTCATTCGCACCACTTACAGGCCGGGTCAGCGCGGCTAACGTGGCACTAGGTCTTTCACCCTCCCCGTACACTTTTGCGGTGGCATATTTTCCTAAGTGAGTCACTTCAGTTTGAGCTAACTCGTTGAATTCGTCTATTCTTTCCCTGATCTGGGCTAATTCCTCAGGAGTGGATCCTTCAATTGACCTGCGTTCTAGCTCTGCTAACTCAGTCTCCAATTTTTGTAAACGACCCCTGATGGAGCGAAGCACACCTGCATGTTTTCATATAACTGCACCTCGGATATAGGCCTTAAACGCTTCCCAAATAGTGGCCATTTTGGGAACGCTACCTAAATTGGTATTGAAGTAGTGGTCTATCTCTTGCGAGAGCTCCTCTCTGAACACTGTATCTAGTAGTGAGTACTGTGGAAAACGCCTCATACTAACCCTGGGCTGCATATCGTCTATTTTCAGTTTCAATCTTACTGGGGAGTGATCTGAGTATGTGCGTGGTAGGTGTTCACATTCTGTTATGAAAGGTATTAAGTCTCAGGAGGTAAACCAGTAATCTATGCACGTGTGTATGTCGTGCACTGATGAGTAGTGTGTATACTCCCTGCCCTGTAGTGTGTGGTGACGCCATGCATCTACTAATCCGTCGACCTCAGCTATTGCCGCTATGGCTTTAGCAGCTGATGAAGGTTTCCGTAGGGGTCCCCTTGATATGTCAAGCTCTGGGGATTGCACACAATTAAAATCACCTCCCCAAAGTATTGGCATCTTCGTGTACATGGTAAGCTTATTGTGTAAGGATCGATAAAATTGAGGGTCATCATAATTTGGTCCATATATCCCCACCACCAGCATCAAAGTTGTCCTTCCGGCAGCGAACTACTATATATCTACCCCCGGGGCCGACATCAATTGCATGAATTTTTATATTGGCGCCATAATGCACCCATACCAAAATCCCGCGTGCATGTGTTGTGGATCCAGCTGCTATACAAGTGTCTTTCATTCTTCTTTGCGATAATAACCCCGTATGGGGTGGCAGGTGTGTTTCCTGCAGCACCGCTACATCTATGTGATGCCTCTGTAAGATAAAACCACCTTGCGAATTTTCCGCTGGTCATTTAGGCCTCTGACATTCCATGTTAAAAAGTTTATTGAGGCACAGCCCTGTCCGGACACCATGTTACGCTCCTTATCCATGCTCATAGGGTGTGACTGGAGTTACAGTGTCTGTGTTGCTAATCAGGTTGTTCTTGGTAATGTCATCTGCTGCTACTTCTAAGGAATGGCTGCCAATATGTTAATCCCCCTCCCCCACCCATGCCATGTCCCCCAACATCTGACATGACTGCATGGTTCCCACCCTTTGGTACCCTCTTTTAACATCCCAACAATCCCTCCCAAAATAGTGTGTATTACACATGAGGGCGGTGACTGCCCAACTGCTTGCTCTAAGCTCTGGTATCACCAATACCATCAGTTTAACATATGTAACTTATCTACGGCCTCTGCCTGTTAGTTAAAGTCATATGTGCAAGCCCTGGTCACAGAACTCTAAATACTATTTCACCATGCTTCGCATCTTGGGCGTGGGGCCACCAACCGTGAGTGACTTTGCTCTATGTCTCTGTTTAGTCCTATTATACATTTTCACCAATTAAATGCAACAATCTACACTGCATCTATTATCATAGTTCTGTATAGTTATTAATAGAATTTGCCCGTGGCCTGTCAACATTAATTACCGCTTTCTATTATACATACGAATAGTGATGCCGGACTATCAGTCCTGTTGATCCAGTGCACCGGAAGCGAGATTGCCCTCTGAGTTGGCTTCCTGTACCTGCTTATTGGGCTTAGTCTAAGAATAGGCTTTGAGTGCCTGCTGTAGATTGTTAGGGTCCTTTCAGATCAGATCTTTGATTTGCCATCCAAGGTGACCTTCAGGCGTGCCGGGTAGAACATTGCATAGTCAATGTAAAGCTCCCGTAACTTCCGCTTCAGGGGAGTAAAACGCCTTTGCGCCTCCTGCACCTGGGGGGGTGAAGTCAGGATAAACAGTTCAGCGCCTTCATAGCGGAGTGTCTGTAGCACTCTAGCCTGATGCAGTGCTGCGTCCCTATCCCTATAATTTAGGATTCGGGCTATGAGTGGGCGCTGGGGAGCCCCCGGGAGAGGACGTGGTACCAGTGAACGATGTGCATGCTCTACCGCAAAAATGGAAGAGAAGGTGTCTCGGCCCAGCAAGGTCGTAAGTAAGTTCTCCACAAACAGTTCCATATTCCCGGTTCAGGCAGTCCCACTATGCGCAGATTGTTGCACCTGGAACGCACTTCAAGGTCTGCAGCTTTAGTCTGTAGTGTCGCTATTCATTTCCCCAATTGTTTCTGAGTTTCTGTGGACTCTACCTACTGGTCCTTGGCCTCTGACACCCTTCTCTCCACCATATCAATCCTCTCTGCATGCTTATCTAAGCGTTCTGTCATGCGATCCATATGGTAAGAGAGCGAGTCTATCTTTTCATCTATCGTAGAGAGACTTTGCTGCATCGTTTCAAGTATTTGGCGTAGGTCACCCCCCAGCTCAGTCCCGAGGCGCCACGCTCCCCCCATCTCTGCCTCTGCATCCTCATCTCTTGTTCTGGTGGATTTGCGCTGTTCAAATTGTAATTTTGACTGCGTTTTATCTGGCCTCCCCATGTTGTCACAGTTATTGTGTCCTGAATACCCTGGCGGTGCCCAGTGCGTGCAATAATGTTCTATCAGAGTGTCCCTGTTTGTTGTGCCTGTGGGCTGCTCTTTACCGAAAGTGTTAAGATGTTGTCACCCGTGCGCGGTGGTGTTGATGCTGCTATTCTGCCCAGGGCGGGGGCAATTTTTACTGCTTCTTTTGGTCACACTAGCGATGCAGTTAAATGTCCAATGTATGGCTCATCATCATTCAGGTTATTTTACTCAGGGCGCCTGCAACTGTTGTACTCCTGCACAGTAGGCCTTTTAGCTTAATGTCCCTGTTTCTTCAAGCGCCTACAATTATTGGGGCTATGCAGGGAGCAAGACCGCACCTGGAGGGGCAATGCCGATAAAGGTGCAGAGTCTGACCGGGCTGACAATCAGGGGAGTCCCGAGATCAGGCGTGCCACCCCTGAGACTCAGAGGCACGCCCAGCCGCCAAGACAACACCGGACCCCCCGGTCTGCCAAGGGACCACTTCAGGCAGAGGACAAGCACAGCAGGACCAATCCGCCCCGCCCTCGAGGCCTAGCGGGTGAATGCGGAGTGTCCACACCTCCTGGAGCAGGCAGCCCAGGGCCGACAGGCCGCAGACGAACGGCCCCAGCCAGCGGAGCCCGTGGGCACACACAGCAGCCCCCGGTCACCTCGTGGTTGCCGCCAGGCACAGGCGGGCGGCGGGTCCCTAGCGCCCTCCGGGGCGCACGCCGCAGCCTCTTCAGTGCAGGTATAGTAGGCTGCCGCCCCAGGCCCAGAGCCGCGTCACACCAGGAGCCGGTTGACACGGCGGTCCACAGCGCGATTGTCGTCGAGCACAGGCAGTTACCAGATCTTTGGCCCCCACCATGGGCTCACTCATCCACAGCCTCTGCACCATGGGGAATCAGGCCAGGCCCAACTCCCGCTGCCGTTGGCAGTCCACCGCACTCAAGACCAGGTAAGCCACGCCGCCGTTCACGCGTCGAGGCCGTGATGTCTTACTTTAGCGGGTGTACCGCGGCCGCAGAAGTATCTTTCCGTTGCTGCTGCCGAGAACTATTCGATGCCCTGCTGTAATCCTTATTACGGCCATGGATTACACATATCCCTGCTGGATTGTGGCAACGGCTTCGGGAGCTTGCTTAAGTTGCGGCCAGGCAAGCTCCGCCCTCTATCATCTGCATAGTTATAGAGTCTGCAACCCACGGCAGCAAGTTCTTGTATTAAAGGTTTCATGTATAAGATGAATCAACGGGAGGATAGAGAAGAACCTAAAGGGACTCCACAATCTAATGCCACAGGTTTTGCAGTAAACTCCCAAAGGGGAACTGTCTGGGTCCGATTTGATAGAAAAGATTTGATCCAATTCAGGGAACTTCCCTGAATGTCAGCTTCCTCCACATCGGGGACCAGGATGTTATGGTCAATCGTGTTGAAGGCTGCAGACAAATCTAAGGGTATCAGCGCAGAAACCAGCCCCTGATCAACTTCCCATTTGAGGTCATCAATCACGGACAAGATGATTGAATATGTATTATGCAAGAGACAAAACCCAGCGTGAAAGAGGTTGGAAAAAATCTGTTGTTTGTAAGTGTCAACAGATTTCTTGGGCCACGTGAGCTTTCAGTACTTTAGCCAAATAAGGGAGCAGTGAAATAGGCATGTAATTTTTTGGGCAGTGACGGATCTTCTCCCTCATTTTTTTAAAACAGGAGCACCACTGCATGCCTAAATGAATCTGGAAAAGTATGTTGTGCTAGGGATTTATTTAAAAGGAAAGGATTATTCACTGTTTTGGCCAGGGATTTAAAAACTCTCAGGGGTTGAGTGGAGAGCTTGACAGCGGGCAGGGAAACAGATGAAAACTCTGCTCCCAGTGAGCAGGAGGTTCCCAGGGCCCTTAATGGCACCAGAAGGGGGGTCCGCCCAGCCCCCCTCCAATTTTTTATTAATGCCCCGGGAGGTGGCAGTCCCCGGGGCTCAAAAGAGCCTGAGGAGAGGGTTCGTGCACGCCCCCCTTGAAAGTTTATTATATATGCAATGCCACCGGGACCTGGCCCCCCAAGGGGCTAATCTATCTTTAAACAAGCGTGGGAGACAGCGTTTGTTTTTCTAAACATTTTTGCTGCGAATTCACGAATCTTAGCAATTTCGTGGCAAAAATAAAAAAATGCTTTTTTGCCCTGACGGGGTCCCTGGGGAACCGCAGCACCAGGGCTAGGGGGTCAGGGTATTCCTGCCCTGTTTCTTTATTTTTATGGGGTTTTTTTAGGACTCAGCTGAGGCCGAGTCCCAAGATGGCTGCCAACACTTCCTAGTTGAAGTGTTGGCAGCCAATCAGATCTTCGCACGACATTGGGAGTATTCGCAACCATAAATATACAGATTTGGATTTTCTTTCTGGACCAAGAGCTACCATTCTGCCAAATTTGATGTGATTCTGTCCAGCGGTTAAGGCTGTAGTCGTGTTCAAATCTCTATGGGAATTAACATGGGAAACGCACTTTTTTGACCCCCCCTTTTTATCAGGCCCCGCTTGAAGGATCACCCCGAAACTTTGCATGCACAATAAGACCCAGCGGCACACTTTTTTGGAACATTTCATGTAGATTCGTCCAACAGCGCCAAAGTTATAGGCAAGTAAAAAAAAAACGCTTTTCCTATGGAAACTGGGTCCTAACTATAACTACCTACTGGCAACTGCCAGTAGGTTACATATATACATACTTATATATACATATATCTCCAAAGTGTGCCTTGTTTTAATACAAAAATAGATATGAGGCTTGTCAGACCGGTCAGCCTTAGGGTGGTCTTTCCCCAAATTATTTTTGCCCTACTCCTCCATGTTGTTCTGATTTCGCTTTTGTTGGCCTTAGAACTCTGTGCACTTTACCACCGCTAACCAGGGCTAAAACGCATGTGCTCACTCCTTAAAACATGGTAACATGGGTTTCTCCTCAACTGTCATATTTAATTTACTTGTAAGTCCCTAGTAAAATGGTACTACTGGTGCCCAGGACCTGTAAATTAAATGCTACTAGTGGTGCTGCAGCACTGATTGTGCCACTCACTTAAGTAGCCCTTTAAACATGTGTCAGATCTGCCATTGCAGCCTGTGTGTGCAGTGTTGAACTGCCATGTCGATTTGGCAAAGATACCTTCCAAATGGGTCCAGGTCTACACTTCATGTTTGGTATCTTTGGAATTTTAACAAGAGCCCGTCTTTTATGGTAAAGTCAGATTTTCAATTACAATTTTGAAAATGCCACTTTTAGAAAGTTGGCATTTTGTTGCCTTAGCCATTTAGTGCTTGCAGTCTGTCTCTGGGTCACATGACTGGGTGTAGTTGGCAATTGGTCTTTTGTGTATTCCTCCTGGATAGCCACACACAATAGAGAGATTAGGTGTTCCTGGATGGGCCATCCATGGCAGGATGGGAGGACGGAATTAGGTACAGCCCCGCTTACACCTGAATAGGCTGTGTCTTGCCTTCACACAAAGGATTGCATACCCCCTGTAATTAGTCTGGAGCCAGAGCAGGGGAGGCAGGAAACCTGAGCCCTTCAAAGGGAATCCTCTTGAAGTTTCTCTCACTTCGTAGTGAGCACCAGGTATAAATACTGGAGCTCAGACACCAACTCTTAAGTACACTTCTGGACCTGTGGAAAGAGGACTGCCACTCTGCTGGACTGCTGCACTTAAGGACTGCTGCCTGCTGTGCTCATCTGCTGCCTGCTGCCCTCTTGTCTGGGTCAGATGAACTGGAATCTGGGCTAGTCTCTTGTAACCAGCACCTAGACTCTGCAACTGTGAGTTCTACCCTGCCAAATGGTGACACCCCAATCCTGGACCCTTGGAAGAGGGCCTGAAGGTGCTCTGCTACCGCATCTGTGGATCCAGCAGAACTGATGCATCTCCTCTTCTGTACGGTGCAACCCCGAGCAGAACTGATGCGTCACCTCTGCTGCGAGGATTCTTCCAGCGCAAGGACTTTGCATTGACCTCGCAGCCCTCAGCCCCGTCGGAACCGCCGCTGCGCGACGCATCCCCAACACAGGACCTTGCATCTCAAGCCCCTCGTCAACAGCAGCCTCGATGACGATGCAGGGCTGGGCATCGCAAGCTCTGCAATTTCTTCTGAACCAACCGGTGCACGATGCATCCTCGATGCAGTACTTCTTATTACGACCTCCACTCCGCAGCCTCCATTACGACGACCCAGGACCTCGTATCGTAGCCTCACAGCTCCTCAGAATCGATGCTGTGCAACAAATCTCTGATCCGACCCTTGCATTGCCTCAGCTGTGCAACGCATCCTTGAAGCAGGACGTCGCAACGCTTCGCCAACAGGATTTAAGGTACTCTTGTTCAGGGAGCCTAACTGGGTCTCTGTAGCCAGTCCGCACTCCATAGAGATTGGTCTGAACTTGTAACTTTGTCCCGGTCCGGCGCAACCAGATAACCGTAGTTGGCGCTTTGTGGTTTTTGGCGATATTTTCACTTAAATCTTCAAAATTGTATATCTCCGGTTCAAATGATTGGATTTTTGTTGTTTGGTCTTGTTTTATTTATTAAAACTTACTTTATTTTTCTAATCTGGTGTAGGATTCTTCTTGTGTGCTATTTTCACTCTATTACTGTTTGAAATGTTGCACAAATACTTTACACATTGTCCCTAAGGTAAGCCTGACTGCTCTGTGCCAAGCTACCAGAGGGTTGAACACAGGTATATTTGGGGTTGCTTGTGACTTCACCCTAACACAGAATTGTGGTTGCGGTTTGAGTAGGGTTTTGATCAATCACAGAATTTCGAAAAGCATGTCTACTATTAAAAAAAGAAGTTTGTCGTTCTAAAAATTGGGTCATGTTCTAGAGAGTTTAATTAGCACTGCTTTAGGGAATTAAACTTACACCCTTGCTTCATAAACCATACTTTTAACTTCGAGGGTTTGACATAAACTAATGCTTTGCAATGAAAACATTTAAGTTTGGAAGCAAGTTTAGATAAGTTAAGCATTTTTTAAATTGACCCTTTACTCTCACATATACAGTGGTATAATTTTTCTTACAGAAATTAGAGTATCATACAAATCCACATTAACTTCTAAAAAAACTCCTTTTGAACCACCTTCAATAGTTGACAATACATTTAAGATTTAACCTCTTTCATGTTGCCTGACACTTGCAGACTCTTGTAGCCTGCCTATGGTATTCTTGCCACAGGATGTACACCTCATACATTACTTGACCTATGCATTGAGGTGAATACCTCAAGGTATGCTGCATGAGATTTCGCTAACTGAGTAGCAGAGAGGACTCCGTGGCAACTCCTATTCAAAAACGCCCTGGTGAATCTATTCCATGAACAGTCCCAAGTGAATGTGGAGTAAGCCCCTGCCAGATACGGCTTTCTTCACCTCCCTCCCCACCACAACTGACAACTCTCTCAATATTGAATTCCGGTAGCTCACTCAAAATGATTGGTATCAGAAGATCGAAAACAAAACAAAAATATAATGTTACAAAAACATAGTAGCCAAAATATCGATTTTCAAAATATTTTCCAGGCAAGTATACATGGATAAGCAGGTTTAATATTCTTAACTCTATGTCTCCATACCTTGAAGCAATATATTGTCAAGGTACATTGATGTAGAGTTAAGTAAGGTATATCTATACTTACCCATATATATATATATATACTTACCTTCATGATATTTAGCAAGTTCGATATTCTGGCCACCATATTTTTGTAGCACAATATTTTGAACGATACTCTGCTAGTGTACCCACAAATTAGCCAATCAGGACACTTCTACGTCTGACGATACAAGTCCAGGTGGCATAACCTTCTAAATGGAGCACCTTATTTATTTAATCATGTATTGAAATGTTTTGGAAGGTTTAGCGTATTACAGGAGCAATTTAGTAGTGCCGCTGAAAACTACACTGTAGTTCTTCAATAGCTCTTTCTAGTGGCGGCTGGTGACATTTCAAAGTGGTGAGGCGTAAAAGTTTGTGATGTATAGGGAAGCGTGCAAGCCCGATAAATAAGAAGGGCTGGGGGGTCCTACAGGATACTATCAGACTGAAAACTAAGAAGTGTAAAAAGTAAAAACAAGACAGCACAGCAGGTATTTTCCATCTCTGCACCCAGTATCTGGAACAATATCCTCATATCCATTAACACCACCCCAACAATGCTGCAATGTAGAAAAGATTTGAACACACACTTCTTTACAGTATAGTATATCACAATGCAGTAAAAAATTACTAACCAGCTACAACTCCTATCACTCATTGACCGTAATAGTGAAACATACACTTTTATTGCTTGGATGTTTACTAGCCCTTAGTAAGTGGTTGTGCTTATTTTGGAAATCTGGCAAGGTTGTCATAACCCTTTCAATTCCCTTTATCAAAACATTACATGCAGCATGCCCTGCACATCTTCACGTTTTTTCACTAACTGCAGCCCTTAGTTTCCAGCAGTCACAGAAAATCCATGACAGATGACATTTTAATCCTAAACAGTTTCAGAAGCTGGCCATTAAAATTATCGTAACTAAAATCAAGGTCATTAAGAGACTTTGCATTTCACAAGAAAGCAGCGCAGAATATACTTTTCTCAAGTTGAAATCTGCCACGCTGGTAACAACAAATTTCACAGCACTGCCACTGACGGAACAGTACACAGATCGCAAAACGTTTGAAAGTGTTTAAAACGAAACTGCAAACAAAGTCCCATTTTTTTTTTATATTTGTAGCAGAGGTCACGGAGTTTATTACGAGATGGTAGACTAAAGCGTGTATTAAGAGGCAGTACCGTGGTCCCTTCCTAAAACAATACCCGGGCATCACAAAAGCACAAATCCTCCACATTCAAGAGCCCAGGCCCCACACACATTAGTGAAAACACAGCTCGGGCCTGTAAGAACGGTGAGGTTGCTGAAAGGAATGTCTGCCTTTCACGCTGTCACACCGCAGCCCGCCTTTTCTCCCACCCTACCTCTACCCAGTGTCCATGCGCCCAAACAGCTCCCAAAAAAGGCTGCTTTTGTTGGAGAAAGAGCGGAAAGCCCAATTTGGGGAAAAGGAGCACCACTTTGTGTGTGCGCTACGCTAGGCATTGATACTGACTGCTGCTCTTTATCAGCCAGTCATCTAAATATGAAAAAACAGGAATGGTGCTAAAATGGAGGTGCACTGCAACAAGCACTAGACATTTGGTAACTACTCATGGGGCTACCATAAATTCAAAAGGTGGTACTTTCAACTGACCAGAGCAAAAAAGTTGATGTAACAGTATGAGGGAATAGATTATGGTTGGGTGGGCTAATCCTCATAATCTAAAACTACCCTTCCTCCTCATTTTCTTTTCTTTCACCCACCGACTGGGCCCGAGAAGGTACGAACTTTCGCACAGCGAGCGAGGAAAACGCCAGGCTAAAGCTCCTCTAAGGGCATCCATTTTCTCTTGAAATACAAACGCAATTTTAATGCATTTTTAAACTCCAAATTTTCTAGAACTCAAATTTGACCAGTTGCGGCCGGCATGACGGGCGGGTGGCGGGAGAGGGGGTGGAAATGGGGTCGTCCCGGGGGGATGGGGGAGGCGGGAGGGGTTTGTTTAATTAAAAAATATAATAAAATAAAACTTAACTTACCGTCCTGCGCCGCTTCCACCTCAGCTTCTGGATGGGCCCGACTCCCGCCCGTCCACCGTCCTGCCTTTTCCAATTCCTGCAGGCAGCTCTCATCGCGACATCATCAGCCAGGAAAGGCAGCCTCCCTCCTCCCCTCCGCTCAATCACAACGCTGCAATGGCAGCGTTGTAATTGGTGAGGCGCAGCGGAGCGCGCCCCACCCGGGCCATTTTCTCTATGTAGGCTGCATGCAGCAGCCTACATAGAGAAAAAGGGAGAGTGGGCGGTCCTGCTCGAGGGCATGGGGGGGAGTGGCTTGCCCACTGTTGTGCATACTGACTGTTTGGTCGGCCCCAGGGCCGACCAAACAGTCAGTACGCACAACAGTGGACAAGCCACTCCCCCCCCTGCCCTCGAGCAGGACGCACAACAGTGGACAAGCCACTCCCCCCCCTGCCCTCGAGCAGGACCGCCCACCCCCAACCAGGCACTTCTGCTTTCTCGCCATGCGAGAAGGCAGAAATCTAAAATGGTAGTTATTACCATTTATGTTTCTGCCTTCTCGCACGGCGAGAAAGCAGTGGGGCAACGCCCCCACGCCCCAATGGGGGAGCCGCCACTGGCTCTTTCCCTGGCCTCCTTCCTCAATCATGAGGATCGCTGCCTGTAACAGGCTGGGCAACAGATGGCGACTGTTCGGTCACGCCCTACAAAGATGGAACTTTTGAATTCCTTGGGTTGCTTTTCCCCACAGGCAGAGTGGGTGGTCTCGACAGTTTCTAAAAGGATAGGAAAGACTTTTTAAACTGACGTGTTTTCACTTGTTTTTTCTTGAACTCCACTGGAGCAGGACGATCTCCAAGATGGCATAGCATGTTCCAGCCTCGAGTGCCCAACTCCCGGATTTACATCCCTCCATGCTTCTCGAGGTTGTAGTTGTATAGTTAAGTGTGTCATGTTTGATGTCAGGCTTCATTAGTGCTTCATTTGAGCCGGTGGCTTCCGGTGCTCGGCACTTAATTGTCAACTCTGGACCTTATAACAGTCTGCCATATGGTGGTGCTGTTTGTCTAATTTAGAGTTCAGCACAACAACAGCAGATTATTAATTCAATATATAGATTAAAAATGACTAATACCTGCCGCCCAAGCCATTCTTATAGGTTTGGGGGCCTGGAATAGTCGAAACTGTCACACTTGCAGGTGTATGATGGTAAGTAGCTGTGTTGGTACTGACATTGGCAGCGCTGGTAGGGGCAATGGGGGTGCAAGCTGCAGTGGCTTCCTCATGAGGGTCCTGGCACTTATTTATTTACAAATTAAGCACTGGCGCTGCATCTAGGACTGTAGTGATTGAAAATGTCTGTAAGTATTTGGGGCAAAGACCCTCCTGTGCTTTGAAAGAGGTAATTAGATGTGTGACTTGTATTGTTTGTGCCACTGGAAACCAGTGAAGAGTTTTGAGGGCTGGAGAGATTAGATCCGATTTCTTTAATTAAAGCAAATCATGGCTACTTGATTTTGGAGGCTTTGTAATTTTGCAATCTCTTACTTTCACAGTCGGTCAGTGACATCAGTTAACCAAAACCAGCATGGGGTGGCTCGCTCTGGCTGTCACCGGAAGTTACATCCGATACCTGTGGAGCTCTTTGACCTCACAGGAAGTTACATCCCATACCTGTGGAGCTCTTTGACCTCACAGGAAGTTACATCCCATACCTGTGGAGCTCTTTGACCTCACCGGAAGTTACATCCCATACCTGTGGAGCTCTTTGACCTCACAGGAAGTACCATCACATGGGCCTGGAATCTTTTGGCATCACATGAAACGATTTTGGAAACAAACCTAAGTAGGCCATTGTCAGCCCTCTGTTATAATGCATGAATACTTTGAACTGGGTAAGAAGTTAAATACTGATACATTGTTTTAAATTACCCTTTTCATGTCTAAGTGAGTGGAAAAACTCTCCGAGGTTTATGTCATTTAAACGCATTTACTTTTTCCTCTTTGGAGGTTTCATCGCCATTTTTGGTCCACTCCTTTCGCTTCTCAATGCATGAAAAGGCACTGACTAGAAAAACATTCAGTGTGAGTAATCATAAATAATGGTGCAGGGGGATTTTGTGAAAGACAGTTAGTGACAGCGTGGCATGTGTCTATGCGCTTTAGAAGAGTACATGAAAGGAAGGATGGATGACATATCAGAAACATTGCAAACAAAAAAGACTTGGTAAAATTAAGCAACTTAAATCCCTAAAGAGAAGACAGAAAGAGACAAGCTAAAATCAGAAAATACCTTAGTTCTGAAATATACACCTCATGTTAAAGTGGTATGTAGCCCTTTTACTTGCATTTAGTCTCACAGTGTGATATGGTTTTCTGTTTCACAGGATAGTGCTGAGAACATGCAAAGTTTTAAGGTTACTGCTGCCTAACTCTTGCTCACATTGAGGGTTTCTGATTTGATTGCATTGGATTAAAAGCCCACAAGCCCACTTAGCACTTACTGTATCTTCGGTCTCGCCTACTAGACAGTGCATGCTCTGTCTGTTTCAAGACACATTGTTAGTTACGGTGGGCTTAGATCCTGCCCTTTGTCTACCACTGGTGTCTTCATTGTCACTCTCATATACTTGCATCTTATTTGTTAGCTTGCAGGGCTTTCTTTCCTCTTCTTGTGTTTGTCCCACCTGTGGAGCATGGATACATTACTGTGTCCTTCCACTGCTCGCTTTTTCAGGTGCTAGTTTTTTCTCTTTGTTTAAGCACTCTACAAGAGTGCACGCACTTCCCTGCTGTTTCCCTTGTGTGCTTCTCTCCCCCCGCCCGCCTCATTCTGTGTTCCTCTCTCTCACTAGTATACTTCTTCCCCACTCCCCCATGTTGCCTCCTAACCTCTGTGCTTTCTCTCCACCTGCTCCACATTACTGTCTTGCACCTATTTGATCCCTTCACCCGAGTCCCCATGTTCCATCTCCCACCCATGCCCCAGCTTTTCTTATGCTTTCCCCACCCTTATCCCGTGTTGATTCCGTCCTTCATCCCCTGTGTTGATGACTGAAGTGCATCTGACTTAGGTGCCTTTTAAAAAAAAAAAATTAAATACAACCCCTTAGCTCCGTTGAGATCATGGTTACAGGGTTGAGATCAGTACATTGTGTGAGAACTTTGATTACCAGGATGGGACCCTTGATTTCTTTACTTTTCTTGAGTCTTCCTTTTGTTTTCGGGACTTCAGGTTTCATTATCCTTACATCACTTGGGTAATTCACTCAGAATGTGCCATGTCTCTATGGTGGTTGGTTTTCCCTGACTCTGTAATATGTTGAGGAGACTCTTATGAATTACTTGCATCTAGCATGCCACTGCATGTATTAGAATGGACTTGGCTGGGGGCGTGGCTTGAGCGCCGACAAAGATGGCGGCCGGCTGATACCGCTCCGGGCTGAGGTCGGAGGAGCCGGTGAATTTCAGTAAATGGAGCGACCTCACAACAAGTCCTGAATATAGAACTGGTCAGCGGATCTTATACCGCATTGGAAGACGCCGTTGTTTCGCCGCGGTAAGCCCGCATTCCCTCAGAATCCGCTTTTGAAATGCGGCGCGCTCCGTGAACGGACCGCAGCCGCCATTTTGTGTTCTCCCTAGCGTTTTGCGTTGTGCAGCGGTTTCCCCTCACATAAATGCCGCTTTAAATAAAACGCCACTACATTGGAGGACACCTTTGATTTTGCAGCGGTAAGCCCACTTTCCTTCTGGAGTTTCCTCTGACATGTGGCACGCTTCATGAATGGACTGAAACTGTTCATCTTATGCTCTTTTCAGCGTCTTGCCCCATACAGCGGTCTTCCCTCATATAAAATGCCACTCTGAATGGAATATATACTGTTTTGGAAGAAACTCCTCATTTATGCGCTGTTAAACCCACATTACTTCTAAAAATCCGCTTTCACATGCGGTGCGCTCCGTGACTGGGCTGCGACCACCATTTTATGATCTTCTGAGTGCTTGCCTCACGCAGCGGTTTCTCATCAGCAAAATGCAGCTTTGTGTGGGAATCTTTTTTGTTTGACACCCTGGAAGAGGTTTTTTCCTACTATTTATTTATTCAATAATAATTTGAACTCTGCTATACGCCTCTTACCTTGTAGTTACAAGCATTTCTCCAACATCAACTATATTTTATTGCTGGACTTTTTCTCATAATTTAGCTACTAACTTTTATATAGTGCTACTATTTCCACTCTGGTCATTCTGATATATTTGCGCTTTCATTGTGTGTTCTTGGCATCATATCCTGTAGTTCCTTGTCTGTATTTTTCTCTCATGTCTATGGGGAAAACCAGAGGTGGACGAGGCAACGTTTTATCGAACTTGTCTACTTCTCGCTCGAAATCTACCATACTGCCTACTTCTAACCCCTTTTCTGTCCTACAAGACGACATGGAAGACTCTGCACAAACTAGTATATCTCATCTCACCGAAACGTCGTCCAACATGACCTCCCTTGTACCCGCTTCTGAATCTCCTTCCTCTCAAGTCAACGTTAAAAATACACCTAAAACAATTACTTCATCATTACTACCCACTGTCAAACGAGCCAAAAATATCCTCCTACGCCTACTATCTCTCCTCCACCTCCATCAATAGAACTACTCCTAGATGAAATATGGGCTCTTAAACCGTACATGGAGGAAACGAACACTCATTTACAAGGCTTGGAAGATACTTGGTTTTCACTTCAAGGTATAATCACTTCTGTGGAAAATCACATTGAGTCACTACAAATCTCCTCACGGCAAATTCCCCCTATGAAGGCAGAAATTTTACAACTTCAGAAACAAGTTGAAAATCTTGAGAATCGTAGTAGGCATAACAATCTACGTATTTATGGTTTATCCGAAGGATTGGAAGGATCCAACCCTTTAGCCTTCTTTCAGTCTTTTCTCCCACAATTGCTTGACATTCCAGAATCTCCTCCATTGAACATACAAAGAGCTCACAGATTAGGTCGTCCTCCTTCTACTTCTTCATCTCAACTCAAACCACGAGGTGTAATACTCTACTTCTTGGAATATACTGACTTGTTAAAAGTTTTGCAGGCAGCCAAAATCAAACGTCGTATTTCCTGGCAAGGTTCACAACTATTTTTCTCACAAGATTACGCCAAAACCACTGCAGATAAAAGGAAAAGCTTTCTTGCAATGCGACCAGTGCTACGAGATTTGAATGCCAGATTTGGCTTGATACACCCTTGTCTCTTTAAAGTGACTTATAAAAAAAAAAAAAAACACATATGAGGATCCAGCTTTGCTCCAACGTTTTCTTCAGAACTGCAGAGAAGAATCTATGGACTTTGCAAGATTGTCCTCCTCCTGAAAACCATATTATTTGTTTCTGTTTTAAATATTGTAGTCATGTATTTATCTCATGTCTTCCTTGTTCATGACAAAATGAACTAATTTTTTCCTTTTTTCATATGTCTTCCCTTTCAGGTGTCGTCTTCCTCCTGTTCTTATCCTCCATTGTTTAATATCGTCTAGACCATGTGGCTCCTCGTGATTTCCCCCGGGGATGTTTTGCTGGTTTCGTCCTCTCGTCCTGTTGCCTCAACACCCTCCACCCATGTTTGAGTCTTTGGTATGTTTTGTTGTTCTTCTTCCACCATTGTTCTATATTTACTTCCTCTATCCTTTCCTATCTCTCTCCTTTATCCCCCTTTCCTCTTTTCCTTACCTTTTTCTACTTCAACATCATTTTCTCTCTGTTTCTAACTTTCTTATTGAAAAGCTTGTTACTATACTTTTCTCTCTATGTATTATGAATTGTTTATTATATTTGCATTTTTGCTGTAATATTTTAATAGTTCTATTTTATATGATTGATTAATGACGTTGCGTGTTACCTCTTGGAATGTTAAAGGTTTGGGTACACCTATTAAACGACAACGAGTACTTTCCCACTTATCTAATCTTAAGTCAGATATTGTGTTCCTACAGGAATCCCATTTAATAGCTTCAGAAACTCTTAAACTTAAGAGACAATGGGTAGGACATGTTTTTTCTTCTCCAGGCACTAGTAAAAGAAATGGTACTGTAATTCTTATTTATAAAAAACTTAAAGTTTCTCTTCTTTCTCAAGACTCAGATGATGATGGTCGATGGCTAACTGTTCATCTTAAAATTAATGATATACCTGTTACTTTATTTAATATATATGCACCTACTAAACCTGATGATACTTTTTGGCCACACATTTCTTCCCTTTTGATGTCCATTGATACACCATATGTAATTTTCGGTGGAGATTGTAATTTAATTGTTGACCCTTGATCGTACATCTAAAGCATCTTTTATTCCTTCATCCATGCATCAACACTTTACCAACCTCATCTCTCATAGATCCCTCGTTGACTCCTGGAGACTGCCACCCACAACTTCGTGAGTACACTTTTTTCTCCCCCACACACCTTTCACAATCATGCATAGATTATTTATTTGTCTCAAAGGCTCTAACACAATCTATTTTACAAGCAGACATTGGCTCCATTCTGATCTCTGATCACACTCCTGTTATATTAGACCTAGAACTACTTCCAATTACTAACTCAAATAAAAGATGGCACTTTAAAACTTCTTTATTAGCTGACCAATCTTTTACTTCCTCTTTTGAAGATTTCATTACTGACTTTTTTAAACATAATTTATCCTTTGTTTCTTCCTTTTCTATTGTTTGGGACTCCTTTAAAGCTTCAGCCAGAGATTTCATTATTTCTTTTGTTGCTAAAAAGAAACGTCAAAATTCCTATAAAGCAAACAAACTTCTTAAATCTATTAAAGTATTAGAATCCTTATATACATCAACCAACTCTATAGTGGACCTCAATAATCTAATCAAAGAAAAATTTAAATATAATAAATTATCCACAGAGAATGCTTCCGCCTACCTTCTTCGAGGCAGTGCCCGCTACTATGGTGGTCAAAACAAAGCGGGCAAGCTCCTTGCTTCGTATCTCAAAATTAAAAAAGATCGCTCCAATATTGATTATATATTAGATTCTGCCTCTGTCCCTATAACTAAACATCAAGAGATTCTAGAGGAATTCAAAAATACTATACCACCCTTTATACTCCTGAATCTTCTCCAGATCCTATAGATATACAAAATTACCTTGCTTCCATACAAAAGCAATTTCCCTCAGATATTGATTTTTCTCCATTAGAACAAGATATCACCATCAAAGATATTTCTCAGGATTTAAAACTTCTTAAGACGGGGAAAGCACCTGGCCCAAATGGATTCCCTGTGGAATTTTACTCCCATTTTTCCAAAGCCCTTCTCCCTTATCTTCTCTCACTGTTTTTACATTTTATCTCTTCTAATACGTCCTCCGGCACCTTTCAAGATGCTCTCATTTGTTTAATCCCTAAAGACGGGAAAGATCCCCATTTTTGTAAAAATTACAGACCGATATCATTAATCAATTCTGATTATAAAATATTTGCTAAAATTCTTGCTCTTCAATTAGAGCCTCTCTTGCAATCCATCATTTGTAAAGAACAATCTGGCTTTATTAAAGGACGGAATATCTCGGATAATACTCGGACTTTCTTTAATATATTACATAAATCTAATAAATATCCCCATTCACTTGCAGCCATCTCTTTAGACGCAGAGAAAGCTTTTGACCGTATGGACTGGTCATTTATTTTTCATACTTTATCTTGGTTTGGCTTCGGTCCCAAATGTATTTCTTATATGTCTTTATTATACACCTCACCTAAAGCCTTCATTTTTGCTAATGGTTCTTTTTCTAACTCCTTTACGTTACAGAGAGGAGTTCGCCAAGGATGCCCTCTTTCCCCTCTTCTTTTCATTCTAGCACTAGAACCATTTCTAGCTAAAATTAAACAAAATTCTAACATACATGGTTTCCAACATGATAAACTTCATGTTAAAATGAGTGTCTATGCAGATGACATTCTATTATTTTTATCCAAACCAGATTACTCCATTCCAGCTTTCATTGCAGAAGTCAATACTTTTTCTTTACTTTGCGGTTACAAACTAAACCATGATAAATGTGAAATCCTACCATTGAACTTTCTTTGTTATAAACAAGACTTTATTTCTACTAATTTTTCATGGAATCCCCCAAAAATTAAATATTTAGGTCTTTGGTTTGCTTCCTCTATTAAACAAACACTTTCCCTTAACATGACCCATCTCCTCTCTACTTTATCTACTTCTACTTCCAAATGGCACCCTTTATACTTATCTTGGTGGGGCAGACTTGATACCATTAAAATGATGCTTGCTCCCATTATTTTTTACATTATTTCGGCTATCCCTCTTAACCTTCCTGCATACTTCTGCAAAAAGATTAATTCTATCTTATCAATATTTTTATGGAACAAGAAAAAACCACGTATGTCTTTAATTAATTTAAAACGTCCCAAATCGCAGGGTGGAGATAATTTCCCAGATTTTCAACTCTACCATAATGCTTTCCTTCTTAACCAACTCTCTAAATCCTTAAATGATTCTACTCCTAACCCCTCCCCATTATGGAAAGATCTAGAATATTCTTTTGTCTCCCTTTTCCCTTGATGAATCCCTTACTTTCACTCATAAATCACGTTTTTTATCTTCACCTATACATAATACTGCTCACAAACTATTTCATTCTTTTATGTTGTCACAACTCTCAGCTAAAGACCGATTTCTTAACTCATCTATTTGGCATAATAACCTTCTCAAAATTTAAAAACAAACCTATTTTCTGGAAAGCCTGGCGAGACAGAGGTTTATTGTGGATCCATCAGTTATACTCAAACGACTCTTTCCTTACTTTTTCTGATGCACAATTACTATATAAACTACCAAAATCTTTTTCTGTTAAATTTAATTTACTGATTCAACATATAACCAATTCTTTACTTTTAATATCCTCTACACCACCCCCCTCATCTCCTCAACGCAATATTCTCCCCATTTTAAGTGTCCAAGCTAATGCCTCATCTATTTACAAATTCCTCAATGCACCCATTGAACATAGACCTAAAACTCATATAGAACTCCAATGGGAATCTGACTTCCACTCTTCATGGCCTATTACACTTTGGGATAAATTGTGGTTGAAACTCCGCAAAACCTCAAGATCAGCCAGCACGACACAAACACTTTTCTTCCTATATAATCGCCTTATGTTCACACCAATGTCCTTATCTAAATTTCAACCCTCACTTTCCTCAGTTTGCTGGTCTTGTAATGCTTCTCATGCAGATTTATTCCACATACTCTTTTCTTGCCCTTTCACACATCAAATCTGGTTGAAAGTATGGTCTCAAATTAATACCATCTGTCATACTCGTTTCCCCTTTTCCCCTGAAGCTATCTTTTTAGGTACATTATCTGATTATTGGCAAACCCTCTCTCATAACATGGACATTGTGGATTTATTAATTGCAATTGCTTTCCAACAAATAACGAAAAACTGGAAACATTCCACACAACTATCTTTCCAATCTTGGTGGTATAGTGTATGTTATAACCATCGCCTAGATCGTGCCTATGTTTCTCCTATGTCTCTACTCTTGAAAAGAGAACACTTATGGTCTCCTGTGACTATTTTCTTACACACTTCTGCCCAAAAATCTACCCAACATCATCCTTTGTCGGAAGAAGTTCCCAAACCTCCATGAAATGTTTATAATGATATATTGTTTTAATTATATTTATTATTATGTAATTTCTCTCCTTCTCTCCTCTTAACTGTTATCATATTTCAATTTACAGCACTTATTCCCTATACTGTTCGATATCTTTTATAGAGTATTAAGCTTTATACTTTTACATGTATATTTTCAATTACATTATTAGTATCTCCCATGCTTTTCTCCCCTTCCCCCCACTTTTTCTCCTTCCATACGTTATTATAACAAAAGTTATGTATGCAACTATTTTCTATTTATTACTTCTTGTTTCAATTTTACATACGTTTTAACTCACTCAATATTTTTAATTGTTCTCTGATACTTTGTAATTGCTTGTACTTGGTTGCACTTTTTCAAAAATAAAATTTATGTTTAAACTAAAAAAAAAAAGAATGGACTTGGCTTCAGTAAAACACTTTGATCGTTATTTGAGGGCACCGTTAAATAACTACCCACAAGGTGGAATTATT
The DNA here is from genome assembly GCA_963921515.1 of Calotriton arnoldi. Classification (NCBI taxonomy): domain Eukaryota; kingdom Metazoa; phylum Chordata; class Amphibia; order Caudata; family Salamandridae; genus Calotriton; species Calotriton arnoldi. The sequence goes on along the minus strand of CAWUFW010000382.1, from coordinate 1,537,183 downwards.
GTGTAAACACTTTTGGAGTCACTAAAAAATTTGAGGGCTGTATCATGTTTGGGATCGTGGTGATTGTAATGGAAGGTTTATGGTATTGGAGACAATATATTTATTGTACATGTTCCTAGCCCTGAGGAAGTCTAGGCACATGTCGGCCAACAATATAAAGAAATGAGAATAATAAAGAATCTGATCTTGTACACGACGTGCAAGGCTCTGCGTATACTCCTCGAGGGTGCTCGCAAGGACTTTTCAGTAACATTTTGGGGTTTTCCTAGGACTTGAAGGGCATTTTGTGTGGCTGCTCTGCCATACTGTCAGGGCACATCAGGGACACTCTATAATCACCGAACAAGGACTCTGTGGTTTGTTGTGCAGACACAAACTCTGGCCACCTACAATTTGTCGACCTGCATGGGATAGTTAAGTTAGGGAGACTCTGGATTGTCCACTGTTCACCTCATCACTTAGCACCTCATTGTTCAGCGCTATCCTTTTGGGTGCACTGCTCACTTCATTACTGGGTTTAAAACTATCATTGAAGAATACTCATATTCAAGATCTATTGCTAATCATGTACAATGGACCCCACACTGTCGCTGCCAGACTCTCTGCGACATACTTCATCGCAAAGCCCACGCTATCACTTGAAGATGATCCGATGCACAAACCATCACTGGTGTCTCACTGTACCACTCTATCACTGCTGGATCCCCGATGCAACACTATTACTAATAGACTGTCTGTTGGACACGCCATCAGTGGACCACACCATCACCCGGGCTCACATTATGCTCTGTCACACAGACGCCAACACCTTGGGACTGTCCATATAAACCAACAAAAACCATCTGAAATTATTTTACTTTTACAACAGTTTATCTCATGTACTGTTATGTGCACCTGACAGTCACTGCCTAGCTGGAATGCTTCCTTTTGCATTATCTTCATACACTTCCAAGTCATCTGAGCACTGCACCATATCACTTTAAACCCTTGTATCAATTTTTGTATAATATATATACATTTATACTGTTCCATCCCGGATTTGTCTTTTATTCTTTAATTTACCATTAACTAAACTTTTTCAAATACATTTTGTAATTGCATCGCGTTCTCGTGTCGCATTTCTTACCAAATTATGGTTTATGTAATTTACTATTTAACATTTTGAGAAACAGATTTAATTTCTCTCCCTTGAGATACATCATCTATTCCCTATAATTTGCTCCAGAAAGAATCATTCTTCTTGCATAGCACTGTGCCCAGGTTGCCTTATATTTTTGTTATTAATTTGTCCCACGTAATCACTTGCAGATGTTCTGATGCACAAACCATCATTGGGCCTGTCACTGTACCACTCTATCACTGCTGGAATCGGTGATGCATGCTGCATTACTGAGCCCAACACTATTGCGACTGGACTTTCTGTTCCACACGCCATCACTGGACCACACTCTGTCCCACGCTATTAGCGGTGCTCACATTGTCCTCTGTCACACAGACAATCACCGGGAACATACCTGTGTCACATTATCTAGGATGGTCTATGTGCTTCATGCTCCATCAATGGGCCAAACACTATTCAAAATTATCACTGCTGGAGTTTCCGCAGCGTTCAAGATCGCGTACCCCATATAGTAGCATTGTCACAGCTGGCCTCTTATCTGCATAGTCTACCACTTTTCACCACACTGTCATACATCATAGCTGCTATGTTCCCTACTGCACATTTCATCATCAGCACCACAAAGGAATTGCCTCAGTACATACAAATCTTTGGTCGCACACTGCCCCCCACATTTACTGCTGGACACTATACTGCACACTCTGTTGGTGAGCCCCACACTTTCCACACTACTACTGTGTGAAACCCACTGCGCATACCATGACTGTACCCTTCACTGCCCCACACTCCCACTGCTGGATTGCTCATTGTACACGTCATTACTTGACCCACGCTATCCCACATCACAAACCCAAAGAATGTGCACACACACAAAAACACACACATATTAGATAAGTTTTCATACAGACAATACCTAGCTCATACTATCTCTTAGCACAAGATGTTTTATACCTAAGAAACTCTGAGACAACCAGCAGCCCCCTCTGCCTTGAACTCTCCTGACAGCAATATCATACACCCACAACTCAAAGCCAAGATTGCCACTTAGCCCCCCTACATGACCTCAAATGATAGCTCTGCACATGAATCCAAAGCCAAACCTCACACCAGGGACAAACAAGTACCGGAAAACATAATACCATAACATTGCATAATGTGGGACGGGGCTCAGACCGTAACTCTGTGGCACAGGAGCTGAAGCAAGGGTGATAGGAGTGGATTAACCCTGAGAGAACACACGGGGAGTGTCCAGAGAAACTGTGCTGAACCCTTGCGGTCTGGGTGCTGAGAAGGTGCAGACCTTGACTGGGGCGTGTGCTCATGGGGCACTGTGAGTGGTCCCGGTGAGGAGGTGGTGGGTGGGCCCCAGGCGTGATAGACGGCGAGAAGGCCCCTCACTGGCAAGCGATGGACGGTGGCATGTCTGCGGCCCTGCATGAGCATTCGCAAGAAGACGAGACCAAGAGAGGCAATTAAAGTTCCTAATACTAATGCCTATTATCCCAGCCAGAGTCTGAATATTTCCTAGCATCTGAGCAAACCGGCGGAAAAGCTACTAATCCTGCTCAGAACAGCCATGGGTAGAATCAAAAATGTGGGGCCGGGCCAGGCCAAACACATCGACAAATACACGGTAACTGTGGACCATGAAGGGGGCGCGACGGGAGGGGCGCCACCGGCCGAGCAGGACAATCAGTTCCCTGGTCCATCCCTAAAAGACATTATGAGGGCAATTAGGGAGCTGCGTGGGACCCTAGAACCGAAACTGGACTCTGTAACCGAGGAGGTGAACTTACTCCGGGCCGACTTCCGGAAAATGTCGGAAAAGGTGTCTATGGTGGAAGCTGGCATTGGGGGTCTGCAGTCCAGGACCAAACGGCTGGAGGAACAGGTTGTAACGCTTACCAAAAACCAGTCCGAAATATTTGCCAGGCTAGAGGACCAAGAGGGCAGAGCCTGACGTAACAACATCTGGCTGGTGGGTGTGCCAGAAGGAATGGAAGGAGCATCGATGGACCTCTTCTTGGAAGACTTGATCCTAAACAAACTGAAGCCTAAGCGCCTATCCTCCTTCTCAGTGGAGCGGTCACACCGGGTTCTAGGGGCCAGGCCTCGGCCTGGGGCGCCCCCACGCAGGATCATAGCCCGGATACTGAATTTTCGGGACAGAGATGCCATACTGCAGGCGGCGCGCCTGCATGGCGACCTACAATATGAGAACGCCTCCATCCGTTTCTTTCCCGACTTTACGCTCCAGGTTCAGCACCAAAGACGCACATTCGACGCAGTCAAAAGGATCTTCCGCTAGCAGAATGTAAAATATATGATGCTATTTCCTGCGAAACTCAAAATCATCGATGAGGGGAAAGCTTACTTCTTTAAATCGCCGGCCGAGACAAGTGACTGGCTGGAGGGCTGGTGACTGTTGGACAAAAAGGGGGCAGCTGTCGAACGCCTCCCAGGCACGAGCACACCGCGGAGGAGCAGGAGGGAGACCGGGCGTCCGGCAGTCCAGTTCAGCGACAATGAACAGATAAGTGACTAAAGGGATGTCCCCCAAGTGCGGAAGACTAGGGGTCTCTTCACGAGGGCCGTTGTGGGGGAGCGTGGGGAGGTTCAGGGGTGAAACAACAGAAGTAGGTGCCCATTCGAAGCTGGGCGCCAAGTAGACACTTGAAGAAATGTGACCCCTGCGGTCCTCTGGGGGGACTCCGACAAAGACCTGATGGACAAGGTTACTCTCAAGACATATTATGGAAGGGTTTGGCTATATCCTACAGCAGATTTATTTAGCTTCATGCTGGAGGCTGGCTCACCACCCCTCACAAATGTTTGTTATTGCACAGTTAGGGCGACAGGCACTCTGCGTGTTGGGGAGGTGGGAGGTTTGCTACAAACCTAGCAGGGTTGCAGGGAGGGGTGAGTTGAGGAAAATGTTTAATTTTATTGTGTGTAATTGTACGAGCGCTCAAGACCTCTATAGCTGGATTGTATTGCAGGATGTCACAAGACTATCTCGAGGGAGGGGGGGTTCAATAGGTGTGATTTTCCCAAACACGAACCATGGGTGAACTGGCTAATTTGAGTGCGTGGACCTGGAATATAAATGGTCTGGGAAACAAAATTAAACGAGCACTCGTCCTTCAGCACATTAAGCGGCACTCCCCAAATGTAGTATTGTTACAAGAGTCACACTTAAAAGGGAGTCGATGTAGGGCCCTGGACCGCTTTGGGTATAGGCTGGTGGCCCACTCCGGATACTCGACAGGGGCCCGGGGAGTAGGAATCCTAATCCGAAATACATTGCCTCTGGCTATAACGAGCACCTGGGCTGACGGCGCTGGCAGCTGCTTCACGGCAGCGGGGAGATGGGAGGGGCGCTTGGTGGTATTGTGCTCGTTCTATATTCCCCCGGGACTCCATGCACTCACCTTCCCGAAGATCAGTTCGCTCCTAACGGGACTACCCCGGGGCACCCTTCTGGTGGGAGGGGACGCGAACGCAGTCATTGATCCGGGACTAGACCGGTCCAGTGCACGTGTGGGCCGGAAAGGGGAACGGGATCTCTCGGGCTTCCTGACGGCCATGGGGCTGGTGGACTTGTGGCGCACACACAACCCATTCTCACAACAGTACATATACTACTCTGCGCAACATGGCTCCTTTTCTAGAATCGACTATCTCCTCACACGAAACGACAAGGTGGGAGAATTTGCACATCCAGCACATATGGCAATGGACATTTCAGATCACTCTCTGGTGAGTGTGGTCATCAGGGACCCGCCCATTAACAGAGCAGCATTCCCGAGGATCGACCCCTGGCAGTTACAAGAGTCATACTCAGAGATAAAATCCGAGAGAGCTCGGAGCTGTACTTCAAAGAGAATGTGGGGTCAGTGGAATCACACATAACTACATGGGAGGCCTACAAAGCGGTGCTGAGGGGGCAGGCACAGGCTCTAATTGGGGCTAAAAAGAAAGAAGAGACGGTACAGATCAGGTCATTGGAGCAGGAGATTCTCCGAATGGAGCGGGAGACGACGAAAGGGACCAATAGCCACTTGCGCCATAGACTAGCACTGCGCCAGCGCGACCTGCGTGCCTTGGCAGACAGCGAGAGCGTATGCCTTGGCAACGCAGCATCACCTAAATGATGTGGGTGACAAAGCATCGAGGTTATTAGCTTTGTTGGAGAAACGTGACAGGGAGCGATCATGGGTAACTGGGGTAAGAGATAAAGCAGAGACACTGCGTACATCGAGCGCGGAAATAGCAGAAGCTTTCAACGCGCACTTCGAGGGGGTCTACGCATCGGTCAGCACTAGAACTGAGAGCGATTGTGAGGAACTGTTAAGGGACTTTTCCCTACCCACACTAACTGAGGAAGCGCGCGAGAAATTAGACACAGACCTCACAGAGGAGAAGATGGCGGGGGCCCTGGGGTCCCTCAAATCAGAGAAGGCTGTGGGTCCGAATGGACTCCCATTTGAGTTATACAAAAGTCAGGCTTCCATCGTATCAGCACCGCTGCTGAACATGCTGTCAGAGGCGTGTGAAAAGGGACAACTTCCAGTGGACCAACGGGCGGCCACCATCGTGGTGGTACACAAGGCTGGGAAGCCTCCTGACCAATGTGGCTCCTACCGCCCAATCTCCTTGATCAATGTGGAGGCAAAAGTACTAGCCAAGGCTTTGGCCACTAGACTAGCGCCTGTCATCTCAGAGGTAATTCATGTGGATCAATCAGGCTTTATGCCTGACAGGAGTACTCGCCACAACCTGCGAAGGTTGTATGGGGTGCTCTACATGACGAGCGATCCCGCTGCTCAGCAAATGGCATTGATGGCGTTGGAAGTATCAATGGCGTTCGACAGCATAGAATGGCCCTATCTGTTTATGGTACTCCGCAGGTTGGGCTTCGGCCCTAACTTCTGTGGCTGGGTGAGGCTGCTGTACTGGGAACCTCAGGCCCGAGTGCGGGTTAATGGAGCGCTGTCAAGACCAGTGTTCCCAGTAACGTGCGCGCCCGCGCGCGCGCGCACATCTGTTCCCCCGAGCGCGCAGTGCTGCGTGTGGAGCGCGCACCCACAGCACATCCCGGGAGAGCATTCGCGCCGCCGCTTTTATAACGCGAGCGGCGCGAAAAATTGTAATTTCCTGGTTGCTGTGGCTCCTGCACTTGCTGTATTTCCTCCTTACTGAAGCACGGCTGGGGGCTGTTGGTGGGCCTTTGTGAAAATATTTGCTAATTGCAGCACCGTCATGCGCTGCAATTAACAAATATTTTCACAATGGCCCACAATCAGCCCGCAGCCGTGCTCCTTTAAGAGAAGAAATGCAGCAAGTCCAAAAGCACGACATGTGCTTTACACGTCGTTTTTTGGACTTGATGCATGTCTTTTTAATGGAGCACGGCTGCGAGCTGATTGTGAGCCATTGTGAAACTATTTATGTTAATTGCAGCGCATGACGGTGCTGCAATTAACATAAATATTTTCACAATGGCCCACAATCAGCTCCGCAGCGTGCTCCATTAAGAAAATAAATGCAGCAAGCACAAGCATGAGCGATGGAAAGGAGGAGGGAGATGATCCAGAGGGACGGCAGAATCCGGGTGATTATTTGTCTCTAGGGCAGCTGTGGTCATTTCATTTCACCACCAGGTGGTTTCTGGGAGCTGTAGTTCTAGGTCGCCTCATTGGAACTCGCTTTGGATGACTTTTAGTTGGTGTTGCTTTGGACGTAGAAACATGGAATAGAAGGGACAGTAGAGAAACTCGTAAGAGGCGTGAACGTAAAGGGACACGTTAACATGTTGTGGCTGGGGAGCTGGACAATGGGCATTGGAGGGAATGAGCTCAGTGGTATGTAGGGAAAGACGTAAGGTAGCTCGGAGAGGAAGAAAAGTGTACCGTGGGGAAGGAGCCAGAAGGGAGGCAAGGGTGGCCCTTAAAGGAAGCACTGAAAGAGTATAGCAGGTGGGTAAGGAGGAGGAAAATTAAGAAGAGATTATAAAAGACGGGGTAACAGGTGGAGCAGTGTCGACTGCAGGCGTCTGAAAAATGGATGTCAGCAAGAAAGTTGAGTTACGAGAAAGCGGAGATTTGAGCATAAAGCCCTAGTGGCCTTAGTGGGGATGGTGAGCGGATTGTGTTAAGCGTTTGACACTGGGATGAGGACGGGGCGCTAAGTGGAGGATAAATAGATGAGTGGTAGGAAGAGAGGAAGTCTTAACAGGAGCATTAAAGACGGTATAGATTTTGGAGAGTGGAGAGAGATTTCCGAAGAGGAATAGGTAAGGAAGTGAGGTGAGGGTGTATGGAGGAGATCTGGTGGACAGAAGAAGTGAAGAGGACGGTAGATAACCACAGCAAGAGTTACTTGGCTTCCACAAAAATGTGCATTTGCGAGATTGTAAGAATCCTTCCTTATAAAGCCAAACTCAAAGTTAAGGGGAGGGGGTTTTCTGACGTGTCACTTGACTAGGGTGCATAATGCTGCCACCATAGAGGAAGGATGGCAGGATGTTCCTCCCAGTACGTACTATCAAGGGAGGCAGCATCAATTACTAGAGAGACATTAGTCTAAGTTATGTTATTCATTTTTGGGTATGACGCTTCCTTCCATTCTCTTGCTGTGGAGCTTCAACATGTGGGCTGTTAGCGAAAGGATAGGAGAGAGGCTTGTAATCGCATTCAAGCGTTTAGGGCCTCATTGTGAGCGTTTCACTATTTTAACTGGTAATGCCGCACCTGGCAAACACTGATGGTAGGAAGCCATGGGTTTCTCAGTTACAGCCGTACAAGATTTACCATGAAATAATTATTTTTGTGTCTGCTGTTTGCCAAGACCATTTGTTTTTAATACTATGTGTTTAATGCACTACAAGATAGATAATGTATTTAGTTGTAGGGGCCTCATTAATCCGGCCCTCTTCATCCATTCAAATTTCATATTCCACTATACTAATTCACCACTAATCCTTTATGGGTTCCAGAGTAGCGGGCTACTCGCCAATAAATCACTTCAACACCCATCAGGGTTACAAGCGCTATATAAATGCAAACCTTTTTCCCTTTCAACCCTCCCAACCCTTCTCAATCCAAATAACTGAATAACATATCCACCACTCAAACTACTTTCATATTTCACTATACTAATTCACCACTAATCCTTTATGGGTTTCCGGAGTAGCGTGCTACTCGCAAGAAAAAGCTCTTCAATACCCCATCAGGGGTAACAAGCGCTATATAAATACAAACCTTTTTTCCTCTTCTATCCTTCTGCTATCCTTCTGAATCCAAATAACTGACTAACCTATCCACCACTTAAATTACTTTCATATTGCACTATACTAATTCAACACAAATTCCTTTATGGGTCCCGGAGTAGCGTGCTACTCGCGAAAACGCGCTTAGACGCCTCGTCAGGGGTAGTAAGCGCTAGATAAATGCAATTATAATACAATACAATAAAAAGAACGACGTGTAAAGCACACGTCGTGCTTTTAGGCTTGCTGCACGCCTTTTGTTAATAGAGCGCAGCAGATTGTGTGCCTTTTGAAAGTTTTCATGTTAAATGCAGCCCCGTGTATTAGTATGTCGGGCTCTGCAATTAACATGATAACTTTCAAAAAGGCACGTACCTGCCGCCTTCTATTAACAAAAGGCATGCAGCAAGCCTAAAATTAACGTGTGCTTTTACAATCACTAATATATGCTAGTGATTCTGAAAGCACACGTCCTGCTTCTGGACTTTCTGCATGCCTTTTGTTAATAGAGCGTGGCTGCGGGAAGATTGTGTAGCTTTGTTGTGGTTGCAGATGCTCTGCACTTTCTCATTTCGAACATGACACAACCATTATTTTATTTTACAGAGTTTTATTAGCGCGAACTTGACCCGAATCGGGTATCAGAGCGCTTTACATAGCACCAGTTGCATTACATGAGGGCACATTTTTTATTTTTTGTTAGGCACGGCAGTCACCAACACGAAGACCACCCCCTGGCTGGACTGGCCTTAGCAGGCATCAGGCGTTTGCCTGCGAGGCTGGAAGGGTGGGGGTCAGTTTTGGAGCAGTGGGGGCCAGTTTTGTTACTGGGGCAGCTTTGCAGCGATGCTGCAATATGGGCCCTCAGTAACAAAAGCACCAGTGCTGGGGACCAGCTTTCAGCAGTAGTGCTTGACACTTGCCTGCCCCCCTCCACCCCAACCCTGGTGGGTGGGAGCCGGTGCAGCAAAATTGCCAGGGCTACTTTGGGTTCCCAGTCCGGCCCTGCCTGCCCCATCAAACAGGCCTCCTCCGTTCCAGTACCTAGGTCATTTATCTGCACAATCAAGCAGGAACCCCAGTGTCAGAACCCCTGTCGCTGCACCCACACACGCGGTTGGGTCCTTGGCGCACATTGCCGTGGCTGGAGCGCACAGAGACCTCACACTGCCGCACACAGAGGAAAAAAATTAGAGGGAACATTGGTCAAGACCCTTTCAGCTGTGGAGAGGCACCAGACAGGGTTGTCCCCTGTCCCCGCTGTTGTTCCCCCTCGCATTAGAGCCGCTGGTGCATTGGATCAGGAAAGACCCGATGATCTGGGGTATAGAGGCACCGGGAGGGTCGGAGGAACGAATTTTGCTTTATGCGGACGACATACTCCTATATCTGGCAAGACCGTACCACTCTATGGCAAGAGTGCTTCACATTTTCGAACTATTTGGAAGCTACTCGGGATACACTATTAATTGGTCTAAATCAGTGCTCTTCCCGCTATCGGGACCCCCACCCATGATACCGGCGAGGTGTGCGGCCCCAGTTGAGACGGAGGGTTTTAGGTACCTGGGTATTTACGTCACCCGGGATCACGGTAGGTTCCTGAAGAGGAACCTTACACCCCAGATTCACCGACTCAGTATTGATGCGCGCCATTGGCATCACCCTCCCGCTGTCCCTTATGGGCAGGGCTGCTCTTTTTAAAATGATGGCCTTGCCGCGCCTTCTGTACGTTCTCCAAAATACCCCCTGTCCAGTCCCACTGGCAGTATTTAAGCGGGTAGCCCAGGAAGTCAGAACGTTGTTGTGGCAGGGCGGTTCTCCCAGAATAGTTCTCCACAAACTACAAAAAGGAGTCTACGACGGTGGTCTGGTGGTCCCGGACGTCAAGCTATAGTACTGGGCCGCGCAGTTGTTAGTTATAAACGATTGGGTATATGCAGACACTAACGAGCCAGCCTATAGAATGGACAGAGCCGTCATGCCGGGAGGCATTTGTGAGCTGTTCCTGTATTCCCGAAAACCACGTCCGGAATGGTCGGCGCACACGGGGGTGGTAGTGGCATGCTGGCGAGAGGCAAATATATTCCTGGGTTGGCAAGGGAGACTGACCAGTCGGACTCCATTGTAGGTGGGGGACCCCCTAAGAGAGGTAGCCTCTTTAACGGGCTTCAGGGGTTGGCAATTGATAGGTGTTGACCGCCTGGGTGACGTGTGGAGGGGTGGGGCCCCCCTCTCTTTCAAAGTTCTACAGCAAGAATATAACTTAAACCAGATGCAGAGATACCACTACTTGAGGCTGATGCATGCCCTGCGGGGGCATATCCAGCGAGGTACCACTGTTCCCGACCACTCCACCTTGGAGGATAGACTATTGATAGACCCCATCCATGGAAAAGTGACCTCCACAATATACCGTAAACTAATAAACAACGTACCAGACCCCGTGACGATCTTGCAAGCCGCATGGGTAGACGACCTTGGAAACATAGAGAACGAGGAGTGGCTGGAGGCAATACAGAGCCCAAGAGAAATTGCAATCCGGACAAGATTTAGGCTGGTGCAGCTCAAGATACTCCATCGTTCCTACTATCCCCATACACTCTTACATAAATGGGGTAGGGCACAAACAACACAATGTGCAAGGGGATGCCAGCAGGAAGGGACTTTCTTCCACATCTTATGGGAGTGTCAGAAGGTTGCCCGGTTCTGGCAGAGAGTCACAGAAACAATGTCCAAGGTGTCCGGGGTGTCAGTGCCAATGGGCGCGAAATGGCTCCTCTTGATAATCCGTGGGGACATTGACTGCCCCAGGCACGCAGGCATATGGCTGGCCCTCGCAGCGGGGATCGCCAAAAGAAACATTGCAAGGAGGTGGGGGGCGGCCTTACCACCATCGCTGGGAGAGCAGGAAAGAGACCTAGACTGGTGTCAACGAGCTGAAGAGACAGTGTATAAATGCAGTGGGTGCGCTAAAAAGTGGGAGAAAATATGGGCACCATGGTGTAAGCACAGAGAGACTGTGGGGGATGGGTGACATGCACCAGTCATACTCAGGTGGGGTAGAGGGTGGCTCCGATTGACCATGGTTGCGTTCATTGTTTGGAAGTATGTCTCATATTGAAAAGATGCCCCTTTAACCACTGGAGGCAAACAATCTCGAACCTCTCTCGAACAGCATTTACATGCACATTGCACATGTACAAGCATGTGCTTGTACATTATTATGTTACATCATCATGTAACATAATAATGTACAAGCACATGCAATTTCTGTAATGTATGGTCTCTTGAGCAAAGTTAATAAAAGAGTTTAAAAAAAAAACATTGCCTAATGTGCTTTTTGCATGAACTTCAAGGTGGACTAATATTTATTAATGTTTACATCATCACGAAAAGGAGCGCTTTAATAAAGCTGTTGAGAGCTATACCAGTTGTTAAAGGCCCTCAACCCAACAAATAGGTCGGAGCCCATAGCAGAAGGCAAGAGGAGATAATGCCCTTAGACCTTTGCACTCACTGACAGCTGAAATGTTCTACATTAAACAGTGAGAAGGAATAAGAAAAGCACTGGAATGTAGGAGCAGAAGTCTATACTGACCATTATTGGCCCTCTGCTGCTCCATTGTGTTCCATGGAGCTTGAAATATTTCAAAGTACTTTAGATCTTTGATTGTAGGACATACCTTATTCAAAAAGCTAACAATATAACATAGCATGGACAGATAGTAGAGGTGAAAGGAGGAGGGCAGGTGAGAGGTAAACATGATCTCTTTGCAGCTGTTGCTCGAGTCACCCTCTCCCAGGTTTACCTCACTGGTTCTGTGATATGGCATCAGATCATCTCCTTGTGATGGCTGCACCAGCCCCTGGACCGATGTACTGCTGTAACCGGGACACCTATCACAGCTAAACCCGCGTGGCATATCATCAGAGATGAATGCCCTTCCCATGATGCGTCCACAGGAACTGACAGCGCAGTGACGCGGATGCTTGGAGGTGGGATACAACTGTCGGATCTATAGGACAAATATCTGACAGAGGGTGAACCGAACCCGACATCAGCACAACAGGAGAACTGTCAACCTCTGATGTAGAGCAAGCAGGTCATGATTCGGTCCACCAGAAGAGGGGAGAGGTGTAGAGTACACCCGCAGACAGGATCTGTAACACCACAAACACAATGTGTTGCTGTTGTTTTTGTGTAGCTCAGGCGCTGCTGCGAGGCCTCTTTAGAGTGGTTTACAAAGAAAGGGGCAAATACACGTGCAGCCCCTACACCTAAAAGTATTCATAAAATAAGCATTGCAAAGCTGGTGAAGCTCTCAGTTAAGAACAAGCCTAGCAGAAGACGAGACTGAACAAATTAATTTTCTGAGCTTTTCTAACTTTCACGAAGCGTGCTTTGAGGCGAAATCTTAGAGAGGCTCCAGAGGAAAGCCGTGCAAGTAGGCTTGCTATTTTGCCGAGTGGGCAGTCAACTTATTTTGCAGATATTTATTTGGAGTACTCTACAGCACCACCAACACTTCAAAACTGCTCACCACAAATGTCTGTTTTTCTAGCAGTTTTGAAGACTAGGATTGGCTAGTGCCATCCATGCCGCGCTGAAAAACAGCAAAAGCATTTTACCACTCCAGGCACAGTATCACAGGTTTGGAGTGGTAAAATGCCATCCAAGCCGACCTGGAATGAATAAAAACAGCCCCTGACATGTTTTACTCTCATCAGAAAGACATAGCTTAGCCCAGACACAAGGGAGCACCCAGTACAAGTCAAACCAATACTCTTTCAGGCTTACAGTGCTGCATAAATTATGCGAAAAAGAAGAAGGGAATCCTGGGTAGTTCCCAAGTTTTAGATGGAAAGAAGCTCCTTTATATGGAGCATCCTAAAACACTGCTGATACTCCAAAACTGCTCAGCCTAAATGTCTGTTTTTGCTGCTAGAGTTTTTAAGCATAAGAATAGCATAGCCCCAGCTGTAATACTGTGCCTGGAGTGGTAAAAGTCTTTTGTCATTTTTCTAGCTCAGTGCGGATGGCACTATGTGTTACATTCCTCTTTATCTTCCCTTTACTTTCCCCTTCCTTTTCCTCCTGTGCTTTCTTTCCTCTTGGAACATGGAACCATGTACCTGCGTTGTACGTTTTGGATTCCATGTTCCAGAGTTCTTATATGACAGTTATTTCTTTCTCCTTGCATCGTTTGGATGTACTGTGCCGTTCTCACAATAAATTTATTTGTACTTACCTTGCTGGAACCTCGTATCTTTACAAGTGGCGACGATTAACGGAAGACTTCGCATGCTACACTACTCAGGCGGCACAGGTGCAGCGACGTCTTCCAGACCCTGTATTCATCTCCTGCGTATCTTCTGCTCATCTTCTGCTCACCGGAACGGTGTTTACCAGTTGGGGTGAGATTTGTACGTACTTTGGTGAAAACTGGTTTATTTTCACCATTATGATGCGTTTCAGGTGAATTTTATTCATTTTGGTATCTTTTTAACGCCAACGGCCATCTCCTTGTCTGCCTGCTGTGACGTGTTCCTTGTCCTTAGTAACTGTTGTTTGAACGCTTCCGTCATTTCGTTCTTGGCTGCGCGTCACATTCTTGTTCCTGTTGCCTGGATACTGCATCGTCCTGTTTAGAATTGTATCTCCACGTCGGCCACGTCGTGCGTCATCACGACGGTGGCCATTTTGAGCTTGCATAATCTTCTACTGATACCGGAAGATCGGATCGTAACATTCTTAGCGCTGAACATCTTTGGTGGAGCGTATTTCGCTACTTTCAATCAACGTTTCTAAGGTCTATTATCGACAGCGCTTCATCCTCCCTGCAGCCAGCAACGGTGTTTTCTACGGTAGTTTTTCTCATTACTCCTACAGTTTGGTTTATATTCTGTTTTTTACAGGTCATATGCCTGTTCATACTGCGGTGACAGGCACACCATATTCTACTATTACACAATATTGTCGACATTTGGCCTGTTCATACTGCGGTGACAGGCACACCATGACTTTTATACGCCCTTCATACAAAGGATCAACATTTTAACCTTTTCATGTAAAGCTGTTTGAGCTTTCTACCTCTTCTATTTTATTTTCATATATATACATTTATTTTTGTCTCTGGTTCTTTGTTTTTATCGTGTTCTTATTATTCCTTTGCAGTGATAGTAGAAGTATTGTGTCATATATATCATTACTATGCAGTTTGATCCGTCAAGTAAATTTCTGCAAAACAAAGGAGAACCACCCATTCCATGGTCAAGGTGGAAAGAGGAGTTTATCACTTATCTAAAAGCTATTGATGGCAAACGCATGTCAGCTGAAAGGAAAAAAAAAAATGTTCTTCATTGTTTAGGTTCTGAGGGACAAGTTGTTTACAGGACCCTCCCTCCTGTCAGGTCAGGGGGTGATTAAAATGTTTATGATGAAGCTATTTTACGCATTGAGAACAGATTTAAACCCACTACTAGTGTTGCGTTAAACAGGTTTAAGTTTTACACTAGAGCCCAAGAAGAGGGAGAGTGGTTTGATGATTTTCTTACTGCTCTTCGAGCATTGTCTTTGCATTGTAACTTTGGTTTGATCACTGATGAGATGATCAGGGATCAAATCATTGTTCATGTGAGGAGTAAAAAAGTCCAAGAACAACTTTGGATTTTGGGTGATCCTAATTTGGAGACTGCCATCAGTACTGCCAAAGCTTTAGAACAGTCTGAAAAGTGGATGAAGTCCCTCAGCAAAGAAACTAAACCTTCCATTTCAGCTGAAGTGAACAGTGTCACGCCTAGTACTTCTAAAGGCTCTTACAATCATAACTTCAAGAATACTTCTAATTCTAAAAGCTTTTACTGTTACAGGTGTGGTAATCCTGGTCACATAGCCTCTTTTTCACGCTGTCCTGCAATTGGAAAAGAGTGTAGCAAATGTGGACGCATGGGCCATTTTTCAAAAATGTGCAAGGATACCAATGCTAAAAAAAGTACCTCTTCTGTTTCGTCTTCCAACTTCTCAAAAGGTAAAATTTCTTGCATTTCTCATGATCTGTCTTTGGGTGATGAAGTCCAATCTGAATTAGAGACTGGAATTGTAGTTTCTATTCGTGATTCATTTGATGTCTCTAAAACTGACAAGGTTGGTCCACCTAATTGTATTGTTTGTATTCTTGGAAAAAATCTTGAGCTTATGGCAGACTCTGGGTCACCTTGGACTATTATCACGAGGCAATACTGCTTGGAATCTTTTGGGAACCTACTTGATTTGAGATCTTTATGCAAACCAGATATTGTTGCACAAAATTTCGATGGTTCCAATATTGATTTTATAGGTTACAAAGAAGTACTGATTGAATTCAAAGAAAGCAGTGCTGTTATTAAGCTTTATGTAGCGTTCAAAGGGGTAAATGTGTTGGGATGGCGTGACCAGGCCAAGCTCGGTATTGTGTTAAATCCCAGGGAGAAAGAACCTGTGTCTGTCCTTGCTATAACTGCTTCCTGTGCTGATGACTTTACTAAATTTTTTCCTGATGTGTTTTCTGAGGAACTCGGTAAACTTAAAGGTTTCAGCCATAGGATAAAAGTTAGAGAAGGATCGGTACCCGTCAAGCAAAAGCTTAGGGGGGTACCCATCAGTGTTAGGGCCGAATTAAAATCAATGTTGGATGACATGGTTAAAGGTGGTATAATTGAAGAAATTGAATCGTCCGAGGGGGTTTCTCCAATCGTTTTAACGCAGAAGCCTGACAAAAGCATTAGGTTGTGTGTTGATATGAGAGCGTTGAATGCCAACTTGGTTGCTGATTGCCACCCTCTTCCCAATATCAATGAGATGGTGTGCATGTTGGATGGTGCCTGCATTTTTTCCACTCTTGACCTTCGCTCTGCGTACCACCAAATTGAGCTCACTGAAGACTCCAAAAATGTTACATCTTTTATCACTCCTCATGGATTGTTTCAGTTTAAAAGGATGCCTTTCGGCCTAGCGTCGGTGGCATCCGTTTTTCAAAGGGCCATGTACCACATATTTAAAGACGTCGGTAACTTTGTGAAATGCTTCCAGGACGACATCCTAATTTTTTCTAAGAATGAAGATGATCATTTCCAACATGTAAAGGAAGTTTGCTTAAGGTTGAAAAAGAGTGGTTTGACACTTAAAGCTTGTAAATGCAAATTTTTCCGCAATTCGGTGGAGTATCTTGGTCACACTCTCTCGGATGAGGGTGTGGTGCCCAAAAAGTCTTTGGTTGATGCTATTATCAATGCACCTTCACCTGACAATAGAGAGAAACTCCTTTCTTTTGCTGGTCTGTGTGAATACTATAGTAAATTCATACAAAATTTTGCCACCAAGATGGAGCCTCTCAGAGAATTGACCAGGAAATCCACCGAGTTTGTCTGGTCAGACAGACAGGAAACAGCTTTTAAACAAATCAAAAGTGAGATTGTGAATGCTCCCACCCTCAAGTCCTTTTGTTTGAATAAAAAATGCATCATTACTGTCGATGCCAGTCTTTATGGTCTGGGTGGAGTACTTAGTCAGTGCTCTGGGAAGGAAGAGTGGTGTGTAGCATTTGCATCTAGAACTCTCTCAGCTACTGAAAGAAGATATACAGTGAGTGAAAGAGAGTTATTAGCATGCATTTGGGCTGTAGAGCATTTCCGCAACTATTTATGGGGAAACAGGTTTCTACTGAGGACTGATCATAAACCCCTCATCGGCATCTTATCCCCGGGAGGGGGGTGGAACTCTACTGCTCATATTGCTCGGCTTACTTCCAGACTACAAGAGTATGATTTTGAGGTTGTCTATGTCCCTGGCAGGTGCAATGTTACTGCCGATTTCCTCTCCAGATTGCCTTGCTCTGATGATTTTGCACTTTGTGATGAACAAGAGGTAGACATAGTTGCTTCTGTTAAAGATTTTGTTTCAGAAGAGTTCCTTAGTCTGTCTGAATCTGAATGGATGTCTGAAATGAATAACAACGTTGTGTCTCAACTTGTCATGGATTGTTTAAAAAAAGGTTGGCCTAAGGAAAAATCTGCTACGGCAGAAGTTGCCCCCTTTTGTCATGTTTTACTGGAGTAAGTCCCTTCAGACTTTTGAAGGGCAGCGATCCCATTTCTGACATTTGTCCGTGGTGGATTAGGAAGTTTAACAAGACTGTCGATTGTATTGATTTGGATCTTGTCGCTAAGCGTGCGGAAGTCAAGCAGGATAAGATGAAAGCGTTGTTTGATTCCAACATGAATGTAAAAGTTCCTGACTTTACTGTTGGTGAGTGGGTTAGGATTAAAAAACCTGGGTTTTTGGCCAAAGGTACTTCCAAGTTTGGTCATCCTTTCAAAATTGTCAAGGTTTGCAAGAATACTGTGATTACTCAAGATGGAAGAGTGTGGAATGTGAGGAGAGTTGCTAAGTGCAAATCTCACGAGTTCAACATGGAATCTCACAAGCTCAGCATGGACAGAGAAAATGATTTTCCGTTGTGTCATCATTCTGCCCAGTCTGTAGCATCCAGAGTTAAGAGTAATAATAGACCCAACTTGTTAACTGCCAGATATTTGTCTTAATTGTTTTGTTCTTGCATTTAGTTTTTCTTGTTCGGGATGAGATGTGTTACATTCCTCTTTATCTTCCCTTTACTTTCCCCTTCCTTTTCCTCCTGTGCTTTCTTTCCTCTTGGAACATGGAACCATGTACCTGCGTTGTGATGCTTTGGATTCCATGTTCCAGAGTTCTTATATGACAGTTATTGCTTTCTCCTTGCATCGTTTGGATGTACTGTGCCGTTCTCACAATAAATGTATTTGTACTTACCTTGCTGGAACCTCGTATCTTTACACTATGCTAATATAATATCTTCTCTGTCCTGTTGGTTGGCTCCATAGGTGGTTACCATGGAAGGAGTCATTGTCCTAGCACGTGTCTGATGGTTCATTGGGCCCCTGCCAGTCTACCTCTCTGAAGGAACATTATATTTGGTAGTCAGTTACACCTTCTTTCAACATCAGGGTAGGGAACTCTGCACAAACTCTTCCCGATACACTATTATTTCTGTTTGCTTCTCCGTGACCTCTCTCTTTTATTGGGTTCAAGCTGTCCCCTAGAAGCTTGGCATGGACTCCTGGTTTGCTCCTGAATCCCTTTCATGTTCTCCACCTACCTCTTGCACTGAGTTCAGAAATGGTTGAGTGGTTAAGTAGAGTTTAAGTATAGCAATAAAAAAACAGGTTCGCAGTGTGTGGGTATACTTGTAATAGATTTTAGTGTAACATTCAAATTTGAATTTGAAAGTTTAATAGATAATTGAATAACAAAAAAATGAAAATGTCTTTGAAAAGTAACAGCTTCCTGCATATTAGAAAATATGTAGGCTGAGACAATTCTGACAAGAAAGCTGAAGAGTGAATTCTTTAAGTGTCTAGCTTCTTTGGAAAGGATAAATATAAATGCAGAAATGAGCTCCTACCCCTTGTTGAGAAAGAATGCAGAGCCTTTAGCAAATGAATCTGTCTGCAAAGTATTTGCCTCACAAATTCACTGAGTAAAGATAACACCCTTTATGGGAGATACCAGAACTTGAGCATAATCTGGAGGAGGAAGACTGCTTTAAGGCAAGATTGCTCAAAATAGCTTTTTAAATGATGAAAAGACATAATTTGTTGTTCCATTTCGATTTAATCTTTCTGGTTACCGGATTGATTCTCCCACGCTGTTTTTTCTTCTCAAGGTACTGTTTGACTTTATTTCCCCAATTCGACCTGTGACTATTATTTCCTCTATCCTTTCATTCACCTGCTCTATGATCTCCATTTTCATTTCTACTCCCCCCCAACCTGCCAATCGTAGCATATGCTTATTGATATCACCATAGCGTAGTTTCTGTCTTCGTTCCGCTTCATTGCTCCCATTTCAGTACTTCCATCATTGTCATTTCAACTCCCCGTCCGGTTTGCCACTTTCTTTTGCATGTCCCTGAGTTCCTGTTTCCTTTCTACTCCATTGGTACCTGTACCCATAATGTCCTCTTTCCACTTACCTACATGCTACCAATTTACCGGTTGTTTCTCTCATTATTTTTCCTGTTACTTCAATGCTGTCATTCCCCTGCTTCGCCTCAACTATTTTAAACAAACCAGTGTTCCCAAAGGGCACTTTCAAAGTGGCATTTTGTGGGAAACAACAAATCTGTCAATGTGTGTCTTCATTAGAAACAAACACACCCCGGCTACACACAAGGGCCAGATGTTTGAAGCCAACCTCCCTGGCCTTGCTCACTGGACAAGGAGGACAAGGAGTAAATCCAATCACCTTGCCCAAGTGAGGGGGGGGGGGGGAGGTTGCTGTCCACTCCTTAGCTCCACTTTGTCTAAGGTTGGGAATGGTATTTCATGTCTACCCTCCTTGCCCAAGGAGGAGAACGTCTTTGCTAGATCCCAGCCTTGCCCAGGAGTAGGGTGAGATTTCATACCCCTCCCATGTTGACAAATGGTGGTAGTTGGTTACCCTCGGCCTTGACCATGGACTAAGGGACTATTTGTTTCCCCTGCTTTGCTGAGTGGTGGAATTTTGTGCTCCATATAAAACAGTATTCCCGAAGCAGCTGTCACCTGCCTTGGTGCTCGGTTTACAATTGCAAACAGGACCCCCAGGGGGGGGGGGGGGCTATTATCTGCCCCATCATCCTTCGCCTTAAATGAGTGGAAGTGAAGAAGAATGGAACAGGTGACAACTGCTCCAGTAATGTATGTGCAATTGCAAACCTATTTGAAGGTATTTCATTATCTATATTAGAAAACCTTTCTATGATATGACTACTGCTGTCGGGCACCAGAGCATGTAACTTGGGTATATTCTGCATGCTATCCGATTCTGTTCTGTGTCATGGAGCAGCAACACTGCTGTATGAGCCTGTAAGATTTCTCTAGCTCTACTGTCTATGACACGTGATTGTGAGAGCTTTGTAACTTTGATTTTTCCACCCTGCCCTTTCCAAGTAGATTCACAGTCATAACATATGATTTAGAATCTACTCGAAAGCAGCAGCAAGGAAATATGAAGTGTAAAAAAGAGATATAAATATTTTTTTTAATAAAAGGTAGGCCATGTGAAATTGCATAGGCACATTATATTCACTGCCTGTAATACATAAAGCTATTTAACAATTTTTTTAATGACAATTTCCACCGTTTTTCTAAAGACTTCTTTGGGAGGGTAACCCCCATTAGCCCATGTAGAGAATATGACATGCCTGGAACAGCGCATAATTACAGAAATAGTTCTTGACCTTCCGCTTAGCACCTCTGGATGTTTCGTCAACTTATGTGAAAATTGTGCTGTATAATGTACAATTAAAAAAAACACACACACAATTCGCGGGGCAGAAGTCACCTGCACGTCTCTCACGAAAGTCAAACTCCTTTGCTTGTATTGTCATATTTGAGGCAGATATTTATGCCCCATCATCTTAAAAGTTTAACAAATGCCATTGCTGCAGAAGGACAGCCAAATGCATCAATGTTTACCTGATTTTCTGTTTGCGTACAATACAATGGAGAATGATGCAGTGGATACCCATGTATGTTTGAGAGCATGTGTGTCCTTGTCCCTGTACCTGACTGAGTACAAGAGGAATATACGTACACATTTCAGCCTGCTTTGGGGGAAGTAAAGTCTGTACACTACAGCTGCAGCCTACTTCAGGACCATTTTTAAGCTGAGTCCAAACTGCTCTTGCTCACAAGCTTTTAGCACCAGCTTGTTGATGGTGATAATACATCATGCAAAAACACCAACAAATTGGTGCACGACATAAGCAAAATGGGAGCCAAAAGTGTTTGTGTACATTACTCCCCAGTTTTTTTTACACCAAAGTGCAAACCAGGAGGAAAAAAAACACACCCGATACCCAGCACAAATATTATTTGTGCTAAGGAGCTTTGGTGCCCAGTTTTAACCCTGAGGCCTGAAGAACTCCTTTTGAAAAGTCAGAAGACTTCCTAGATGTTCAATCGGGTGAATTATATATGATGAACCATGTGAAAAAATAAGGACCCAGAATATCCGTCAATAGGTAAGGAAGTAGGTGTGTAGATAACCACCATCAGGAGTCAATAAGTACCACCAAGGATTATAACCCCAGTGAGTGATGGGCAAAACACACTCTAAAGGAATGAACATTTGGTAGGAGGGTAGCTTAGAATAGGATGGTACAACACTTTGTATGCAACAAAATGGTCTCAGAACAGGAAACGCACTCCTAATTGTAGCCAACCGTACATGGCTAGAAGTTAGACCTGAAAAAGATGTGATTGTATGCGGATGTCAGAATCCCGAATGGCCTAAACAGTTACCAGAACATGCTGGCAAAGTTATCACACACGATGTCCCTAGTCTCCAAGTCAAAGTCAAGAAATGCAGAAAAGAAAAAATATTAAACAAGCCTTTACATGTTTCGACCCCTTCAATATCTGGAGCTCTGGATCTTACCTCACATTGGGTTAACACCTTCGGTCTCGTGCTTCAGAAAAGAGATAAAGCTGACCTCTTCATAGCACCCCTCTATATCCATTATATAGTCAGAGTGCCTGGCCCCCATGTGCCCTACCCAGAAACATATCCTGACTACCCACTCCTGTACGTGCACGTAAATGATCCTAAACCACTCTACTACTTATATAGTGAACTGTTGCTTCACAGCTAGGTTTGCACTCTAGAAATATCAACATACACACATGGGAAGCCAACTCATTACAGAATTGCCTTGAAGTAGAACGGACCGCATGAGGTCTACGAATTTTCATAATGCCCACTTTATCTAATCCCAACCCACAACTACTTAAGGAATGGGCTGATAATATCAAGGCATGTTCCAAAGTCATGCTTCAGATCCTGAATAAACATGCATGATATGAACATACAAAACTAATGGTTCAGGTCCAGAAATTAGTGGAGGAATTAAAAGCCGAGCCAGACCAATAATGGGTAATCAACACACTGAAATTAGTGAATGAAAGGATCAAGATACATGAGAAAGATGTCATGGAAAGGAAACAACAGAGGTTCCAGCGTGATGAACATGAATACATGTCTGGAAGCATCCTGACATTTGCGAGAAAATTTGACAAAGCCCGGAATGATTTTGCAAGGGATAACACACTCTGAACAATGAATAAAGGAAGGGGAGAATCCAGCACCGATTTAAGCTCTGACCTGGATTCCAGTGAGGATTCGATTGTTATGCAAAGAGAAAATATGTAATTTTCCAAGGAATACCGGTTATTAAAACAAAACAATCAGCAGTCTTTCAAGAGCAAACAGGGAGGCAGAGGCGCAAAATCCCAAACCAGAAATCGCGGGAACTCAGGAAAAGACAGTGACATTGGCATTGGAACACATGGCCATGGACAGAGGAAACAGTGATGGATCCCAAAAAGCTCACGGTAATAAATCTCTCTAAAAGGGAACTCACTGCAACAGAGGGTCAAGTTCTTAAATTGGGGCTATTGTTCTGTTCATAAGTGCAGATGGATTATGCACAGATGCAAGTGGACCTGTATAAGTTGGCTCGTAAGTTGAAACTATACAAAGCTAATGCCCTGAAAACTCACAGAGGACACAATCAATCAATCAATCAGGGAATTGTAAGCGCGCTACTCATCCGTGAGGGTCTCAAGGCGCTGAGGGGGGGTCCGCAGATCTGTTTATCCGAAGAGCCAGGTCTTGAGGGTCTTCCTGAAGGTGTTCAGGAGGGGCGCGTCTGATGTCTGCCGGTAGCCTCGCTCCAGGTCTTGGCTGCAATGTGAGAGAAGGATCTTCCGCCTGCTCTGGCTCTGTGGATGCGCAGGGTTTCGGCCAGTGCGAGGTTGGAAGATCGGAGGTTTCTTTTGGGTACGTGGAAGTTGATTCTGTCGTTGAGGTATTTGGGTCCGTTGTTGTGTAGGCATTTGTAGGCGTGAGTGAGGATTTTGAAAGTGACTCTTTTCTCCACGGGGAGCCAGTGGAGACTTCGTAGGTGTTGGCTGATGTGTTCGTGTTGGGGGAGGCCGAGGATGAGTCTTGCGGCGGTGTTATGTACTGTCTGGAGTTTGCGGAGTAGGGATGTAAGAACCCCGAGGATCCGGCGGACCGGAAGTGGAGTGAAACGGGCCGGGACACTGTAAACGCACCGGAGGAGCCCAGCGGTCTAGTGGCGCTGGGTCGACTCAACGAGGAAATCCTGACGTCATCAGAGGCCGACCAACAAAAGGGCGGTGACGAGAGTTACGGGGAGGGCACAGGAGATACGGAGGCGACGGAGAAGAGAGGAGAGCGAGACGATTCGGAAGAGGAGCCCAGCGGTGATATAGAAGGAAGACCAAAGACCCCTGGAGCGGTGTACATTGCGGATAAACCCGGCGGCCCAGGGAAGGGAGAGGACGCCCCGGGTCCCAACGCCACGGCCCTGATCCCGGGTCGTGGCCCAAGGCAAGTAGCGTTAAAGGGTCGTTCTGGTGGTGGTGGGGCGGCACGGGAAATTAGGGCACGCGTGATTTTGTTTGTGCACTTCCTCAACACAAGGCACCTACACGCTATTCCCGTTTTCCTGCACGGCGTCCTGGTGGTGGTAGCACTTAGGTATAGAAAAGAGGACCTCGAGCTAATCCCGGTTTTGTTTTCCTTCCCCGTTTTCTGACTGCCCGGGCTGCGGAACGACACGACGACAACGGCCATTCCGGTATCGAGCCTCGGAAGCCCCAAAGAAGACGGTCAAAGTGGGAGAAGAGGATCCCCAGCTGTTTTTCTTTTTGTTGTGTTGCAGCAGGACTTTGTTCACATCATTTGGGTCCTATGGGACTGACAAAACGAAGTTCCCGCAAACGATTGCCACATAGAAAAATAAAGATCCAAAAAAACCTCTACTGTGCGTGTCCGGTATTCCCTTCTGCCCCCCGGGCTATTGCGCCGCTTACAAGGGACTTGTTGATGCCGGCGTAGAGTGCGTTTCCATAGTCCAGTCTGCTGGTGATGAGTGCGTGGGCGACTGTCTTCTTTGACTCAGGGGGGATCCACTTGAAGGTCTTGCGGAGGATGAGGAGGGTGTTGAAGCAGCTGGAGGTGACGGCGTTTACCTGTCGGTTCATGGTGAGTGATGAGTCGAGTACGATGCCGAGGTTCTTGGCGTGGTCTGAGGGGGTAGGTGGGCTTCCAAGGGCGGTCGGCCACCAGGTGCTGTCCCATGCAGAAGGGGTGGTACCGAGGACGAGGACTTCTGTCTTCTCAGCGTTGAGCTTCAGGCAGCTGTTGGTCATCCAGACTGCGATGTCTTGCATTCCTTTCTGGAAGCTGAGTTTGGCAGTGGTGGGGGTCTTTGGTGAGGGAGAGGATGAGCTGGGTGTCGTCGGCGTAGGATACGATGTTGAGGCCGTGTTGTCGGACGATGGCTGCGAGGGGGCCATGTAAATGTTGAAGAGGGTGGGGCTCAGTGATGAACCCTGTGGGACTCCGCAGGTGATTTTCGTGGGTCGGAGAGGAAGGGTGGGAGTCTGATCCTTTGGCTTCTTCCGGTGAGGAATGATCGGATCCAGTCCAGGGCTGTTCCTTGTATGCCTGCGTCGTGTAGTCTGGCGACTAGTATGCAATGGGAGACGGTGTCGAAGGCCGCTGATAGGTCGAGTAGGATGAGGGCTGCGGAGTGGCCTTGGTCCAGGAGGGTGCGGCGAGTAGGGCGGTCTCTGTGCTGTGGTTGCTTCGGAATCCGGATTGGGACGGGTCGAGGACGGCGTCCTCTTCAATGAATTGTGTCAGTTTCCTGTTGACTGTTTTCTCTGCAACTTTGGCTGCGAAGTGGAGGAGCGAGATGGTCCGATAGTTCTTGAGGTCGGTCGGGTCAGCTGTGGGCTTCTTGAGCAGGGGTCTGACTTCTGCGCGCTTCCAGTCGTCTGGGAAGGTGCCTGTTTTGAAGGTGGTGTTGATGGTGCATTGTAGTTTGGGTGCAATGGCGGCCACGGCTCTGTGGTAGATGTGAGGGGGCAGGGATCGGTGGGGGCCCCCGAGTGGATGCATTTCATGGTCGAGGCGGTGTCTTCAGCCGTGATCGGTGTCCAGTTGGAGATGGTGGGCTGGCTGGTGTTTCTGGGGGGCGGGGGGCCGTCTGTGGCGTCTGGTGGATGGTCGATGAAGTTGTCGTAGAGGTTTTTGATCTTGAGGTGGAAATAGGTTCCAAGCTTGTCGCAGAGGTCTTGGGATGGGGTGATGTCTGTGGCTTCGCTGCGTGGGTTGGTGAACACACACAGACATCTGCTTGCCAAGTAAGACAAAGATTTAACTTCTTAATTGAGGACATCAAGACACTCCATGTTTTGCACAATCTGGGTAACTCTGGGGAGGACACTATGGCAGGGGAACTCTGTGATCAATTCAATCTCATTTTTGTGACTAATTTATCCACCTCATTTGGCATTGATACAGGTGCTAGCAGTGAGACGATATTTAAACAACCATCCAAATATGTCCCACAGAGAGACAATATAGATGTCTTCTGTAAAGTGGTCACCAATGACATCCTTAAACTATGTAATAAGGGATCCCACACATGCAAGCTGAATAAACAACTGTGGGATGCTGTGACTGCATTACAGAAAGACCAAGACCTGATTATCAAACCTTCCGATAACGGAGGCAATGTAGACCTCATGACTAGAGAGAATTATATGAAGGAAGCTCTTAGGCAGATAAATAACACAGCATGTTATGTTAGGGTGGAGAAATCGTATAGAGTGGATTGCAATTTAAGTACAGAGATCTTTTGATGGACTGATATAATAACCAAACTCATTAAAAGGAACAAATTGCAATTCCTTAAAAATGATTCAGCTACAATTACCAACCTGTATCTGTTGCCCAAAGTCTACAAAAGTTTGAACAACAACCCCCCTGGATGTCCTGTCGTCTAATCGAAGAATAGTTTTTTGAAAACACTTCTATTTATGTAGACTATTTCTTGTTTCCTTTTGTGACTAGTTTAAACTCCTATGTGAGGGACACTAAAGATTTCATTCCGAAAATACAGAATCTCCACTGGGAGCAAACATGGTGGGTGTGTTTGGATGTAGAGTCTTTACACGAGCATCAAACATACTGATGGTCTCAATTCCTGCAAATATTTCCTATGAGCCAGGTGCATTAATTATCTGGAAAATACACACGATTCTGAAAATGATTGAGATATGCTTGTCGGAAAATATTTTTATGTTTGAAAATGATTTTTTAAAACAGGTACAGGGGACTGTAATGGGCACGCGCTTCACCCCCAGCTACGCCAATTTGGCGATGGGCTGGTGGGAGGAACAGGTCCCCCGGGCCAATGACCTGGCATGTTGGACTGAGAAAATCAATGTTTTTTTATTTATTTTTATTTTTTTATTTTTACAGAGTTTTATATAGCCCGAACGTGACCCGAATCGGGTATCAGAGCGCTTTACATAGCACCAGTTGCATTACATGAGGACACATTTATTTTTGTTAGGCACAGGGAGATTAAGTGATTTGCCCAGAATCACAGGATGTTCAGCGTCGTCGTTGCCGAGACTCGAACCCAGTGCCCCAGATTCGAGGTCGACCGCCCTAGCCGTTAGGCCAACTCCTCTCCTCTCTGTTTGGCTTAGATACATCGATGATGTGTTTTTTATATGGGATGATGATGAAACTGTTCTTAATGCCTTTGGAAATGCCATAAATGAAAACAATTTGAATTTGAAATTTACAAAGCAACATGACCAAAACACAATAGACTTCTTAGATATCAGACTGACAATAGCAGATGGGGTATAAAATACAGAATTGTTTAGTAAAAAGACAGCCGGGAATGCCATTCTGCATGCGTTAAGTAGACACCCACCAAATTTTAGATGGAGTATCCTGCTTAGTGAATATCTCCAAGCGAAAGGAACTGTAGCTTGGAACATAGCTATCACAAAGTGAAATGTGAAATGACAGAGATTTGTAGCCAGAGACTACTCACGTAGGACTCTGAAACAGCCAAGTACGCGAGCTGATAAAATCAAAAGAGAGGAAGAATTGTTTCGGCCTCCCTGAAGAAGAGTCAATCTGGCACAGAACCCATTTGGCTCATTACCAAATACACAAGTAATGCAGGGAAACTCAAAATAATTTTGAAGACTAGGTGGGATATCTTGGCTCACAATCACATTTTAAGGGATAAAATAGGAAGCACACCAACAGTGACCTACCAAAGGAACGCTTCCTTGAGCGATATGTTAGTACACAGACATTTAGCACCCAAAGCAACCAACTGGCTGAAACAGGGTAAGGGTTTCTGTCGAAGTGGTCAATGCAAAGCTTGTAAATACAGTACATATGTACAAAATGGCGCATTCCTAAACTGATTACCTGTAAAATTAATTTTGTGGTATAATGCCATTACATGTCCTTGTGACAAATGGTATATCAGTTCAACAAAATTTCCTGTCAAAAAGAACATATTATGGCGCACCATCACAAATAATGATCAGAGTTACAGCACAGCCAAACATTTCAATGAGGCACACAATATGGACTGGACAAAAGCCAAATTATTTGGCATTCATTCCGTGCCTAAACATTCAAGAGGTGGAAACATAGTCAGTGCACTCCGCAGACTAGAATCAAGATTGATTCTACAAGCCAGTTGAATCACCCCGATGGGTATGAATGTTGATGAGGAATTACATTCACATTTATAACAGGGGCAACGGAGATAGCCTCCTGCAATTGATACTGCTTTTTAGGTGCACTATTGTTTTGTTTTTCTTATTTGTTATGTGTGATTTAGAATTTGTATCAGTATGACCATGTCTGGAAACATTAGGGCTTAAGCATTAATTGACTCCCCTTGGGTTTAGTTGGAAGTATTCATTTCATGCAATTTTAGTTCTCTTTATCATGAACTCGGTGATGTCTATATTTGTTTGTTTTTCTTCAGGAGGTAAGGGTATGACACGCAGAAGATTAAAGGCTAGCCACAATAGAGACAATTAATTGCATTGGAAATATGAACTACGTAACCGTGGAACTCTTTCTCCCTTTCGGGGAGGCCAGCCAATCATGAGTAAGATACAGTACAGCGAGGAAGCTGAACCAGTGTAACCGGACTTCCTGGTTTAGCAAGTGTAGAGTATGGAAAAGGGGATTTTTCTCCACAAACATGTAAACTGCTTCGTCAGATGTAGTTAGGGCAATACTGGCAAACTAGCATTAGCAAGCCATATGTCCAACAAATAGGCTACTTGTAGCCTCACATATGATCATGTGCGGGTATCATGAAGGAATTTAAATGATAGCCCTCATCAGATATTGTCCTGCCTCAGCAGGCTAGCTAGAGACATGAGAAATCGGTTTTCTAATATGGGTCCTTTTATTTTATTTTCTATTTTGCCAATTATTATTCTTTTTTGCCTTTCTGTTGTTAAGTACGTTGTTCGTATATAATCAATCATAATGATGAATGAATAATTATGTAAACACCAAAAGGGTAATTGCCTCTAAATTGGAAGCCGTATGGTACAATGTTTGAACATGCTGTAATTTGCTGCAACTCATATTTGGATAACAGGCTACTTGCAGCCTTATCAATGTTAAAACATGAGCATTGAGGCGAAATTTCAGGAATTAGTAGGCATGGTTAATGCTATTATTGGGCTATTTTGAACCGGAGGAGATTTACTTTGCAAAGTATTTTTTTAATTTTGACTTTGATGAAAATCATCATGCTAGATCAATTACAATGTCGCATTTACAATGGTGAAATACTATATGATTTACATTGCAGAAAGTGGGAGCTGAAACAAGAACTTTGCCTGTATTTGTATTTTATTGGCCCGCAATGTATGTTTTCCGACTGATAGCCTTTATACTTTGTTAATTGTTGTCTCGTTTGTTATGACGTGTTAAAAGAGCGCCGGGGTGGACCTGAGGTCATGTGATGAAGACCTCGATTTGGTAGAAACAGGTTGTTTTTGTTTGTTGCTATATTAAAGACTGTGAAACACGCTGGTCCAGAGTGGCTCGATCCTTCACCGTGAGTTGGTGAGGATATATATATATATATATATATTTTTTTTGTTGGAGGCGAGAAAGGGAGGTGAGAGGGGTTATTTTTCCTCTTACCAACTTGGGGCGTGAGCACTCAAGAGCATTGGGAATTGTGGCAGCGATCTGTAAATAACATCTACAGAATCACCATTGAATTTAGACAGTTACATCAGTGGCTGCAGTGCTAAAGGGAATGGACGAAGTGAAACAGAATGCACTGCAGTCCAGTTCGGATATTCAAAATCTGTTATGGTGCATTCTGGGTACTAAAGGACCTCAGAACCACTGAACCATGTGGAACTGCAAACAGCTGGGGTCAATTGAAATGCTTGCCCACCTATGATTAAGGCTCAATGGAGCCGAAACGCGTCAGGTGCCGCCGCCCCCTTGATGTTAATAAAGTGCCTACGTACCCAAGTGGAGTTCCGGCGTCTTGCTTTTGGATATTAATAACAGGACTCTCCACGCCTCTGTGCTGGAACCGCACTGCAGGGTCGGGGGCTCACCTAAAGACGGAGAAATGGATTGAATCTGCGAATGCAGCCGTGTGAGCAGGACCCGCTTGCCCCAACTGCGACAAAGAAAAAAGGACTAGCCTGAGTTAAATGTTTTTTGTTGGAGGCGAGAAAGGGAGGTGAGAGGGGTTGTTTTTCCTCTTACCAACTTGGGGCGTGAGCACTCAAGAACATTGGGAATTGTGGCAGCGATCTGTAAATAACATCTACAGAATCACCATTGAATTTAGACAGTTACATCAGTGGCTGCAGTGCTAAAGGGAATGGACGAAGTGAAACAGCATGCACTGCAGTCCAGTTCGGATATTCAAAATCTGTTATGGTGCATTCTGGGTACTAAAGGACCTCAGAACCATGTGGAACTGCAAACAGCTGGGGTCAATTGAAATGCTTGCCCACCTATGATTAAGGCTCAATGGAGCCGAAACGCGTCAGGTGCCGCCGCCCCCTTGATGTTAATAAAGTGCTTACGTACCCAAGTGGAGTTCCGGCGTCTTACTTTTGGATATATATATATATATATGTGATCAAGGCCCTTCTGGGGCCGAAACGCGTCATGGCGGTGCGTGGTGTTAACATGGATTAAATACCTTTATGCACGCAATTATCTGGGTCCGTGTTCGTCTTTTCTTGGAATTTGGATGTTTCGAGACGGAGCTCTTTGCGCATATATATATATATATCTACGCTTCAGAACTATGTGGAAGTAAATAGGGTCCCTAGGGGCCTGAGAGTGTACACTGTTCCATCGTATGAGAATGCGACCCTGATTTATTATCAGAATTGGCAGACCATACTGCGCAGTATTGCCAGGGCACTCTAGGTATTCTAGTTAAGTATGCTTGGAGTGACCGGGAGAAGGCACTAAGGGAAATTAAGGACTTGGAGGAGTTATTGTCCAAGGAAGAAGATAAGAACAAAGTAGATGAATTACTGGGACAGATGAAAGCACGGCTGTTGAAATATGAAAACAAAATAAAGTCAAGAAAACAAGAAAAATTCGAGCGTGACGAGAATGATTATTTACAAGGGAGAGTGCTAACATTTGCACGTAAATTTGATGGTCCAAGGAAGGAATTAATACAAAGAACAACAAAAACGGCAACTCCTAGAGTGGAAACATCAGAATCGGACTTAACTGAAAATGAGTCAGGAGATGAAAATGCCGCTGCTAACGTGGGAGGAGCGAGGACAACGACTCCTTTTCACGACAAATTCCAAATAATAAGACAATCATGGTTGCGGGGCGGCAAGAACAAACCACCCGAACAACCCACCGGAGAACTCGCCGATCAGGGTGGGGCCGGAAGAGGCAGAGGAAGAGCACCCGCCTGGGTGGCACGCAAGAAGAAGTACAACAAGCGATAATAGACAACACAAACTTAACAGTGGTCAATCTCACGTCTAAACAACTGTCTGTGAATGAGGTTAAAGTACTTACTCTGGGACTAACTTTTTGTCCGACAAGTCAATTAGAGTTCACACAGACCAGAAAATTAAAGTTACATAAGTTACATAAGTATTTTAAATTAAGACCTACGATCAAAGGAACCAAAACATCAGTGGCAAGAATGACAGCAACAGATCTACTTACCTGCAATGATTTGCCAGGAGTGGAACTCTTGCATAATTTACCTATGGATGTGGAAGATCAATCGAATACTATGGATAACATGGCCCAGAGAGCGACACAGGTGGGCATTGATCAAGAGTTGGATGAAAGTCCATTTAAACCGAAATCTACGTTTGTGCCACAAATGCCTTTTGACGCTATAGACGTTTTCTCGGATGCTATGGTCAGTGATTTATTGAAATTTAGATGTAAGAACCAGAGGAGTCCTAGACGCAATAATTTGACTAAGGAGGAGAAGCAAGCACTCGATGATTTACTCCAGGACACCTCAATCATAATCAAGCCTTCAGATAAAGGTGGAAACGTAGTGTTGCAAACTAGGATACAATACTGCGAAGAAGCTTTGAGACAACTGTCAGACAGCAAGTACTATTTAAAGACTACACGGGAGACCTACCAAGAAAGTGTGTACAGTTATGAGACCTTAATTAAGAAATGGTACAAGAGATCAATGTTGGGGACAGAAGAACATCTATTCTTACGGAATACCAATCCGGTTGTGGCAACTTTTTATCACATTCCGAAACTCCACAAAGACAACCTACTTCCACCAGGTAGGCCAATAGTGTCCTCACAGAGCAGTTTGACTGAGCATCTGTCCATGTTCATCGATCATTATTTGTTTCCATTTGTGATTGAACTGGAATCATATGTGAAAGACACTAAAGATTTCTTGAACAAAATCACGAGTTTAATTTGGGATCCTGCTTATCAATTAGTAGTGTTGGACATTACTAGTTTGTACACCTGTATAAATCATGATGATGGTGTGAAAGCTGTACAGTTTTATTTGAACAAAAGACAATTACGTTTTGCGGAACACAATTCGATGCTGCTTGAATTTACAAGATTTTGCCTCACAAATAACATTTTTGTTTTTGAGGATAAGTACTTTAAACAGATCTCAGGTACGGCGATGGGCACCTGCTTCGCTCCCAGCTATGCGAACTTGTTCGTTGGCTGGTGGGAGGAGCAGGTGTCCAGAACCTATGAAAGGGGAGCCACCAAAGGCAGAGTGGCAGCATGGCATCGATATATTGATGATCTTTTTATTGTGTGGGAGGGCACGTCTGAGTCTGCAATGGGTTACATTGAGGACCTGAATAAGAACAATCTAAATTTGCACTTTTCAGGTACAGTAAGTCCAGTGGCAGTGGACTATCTTGACCTGAAAGTGTTTGTATCTGAAGGTAAACTATATACAGCCCTATACCGCAAAACAACTGCTGGCAACTCAACTCTGTTTGCCACTAGTAATCATCCGCCCAAATTGATACAAAGTATTCCCTATGTGGAGCTCCTAAGATTAAAAAGAAACAGCTCTAGAACATATGATTTTGAAGCAGCTGCTAAGGATTGCATAGCTATATTTAAGGTGAGGGGGTATGAACCAGTTCTTCTAGAGAGAACACTTCAGAAGGTGAGAGGAATCCCCAGACAGCATCTGCTAAAAGACAGCAAAAGAGTAAAAAGAGGGTCGAATGACCTACATGAAGGCAAGTTCAGGATGATCACTACCTACTCTGCAGAAGCAAATTTCCTGAAACGAATGCTTAAAAAGAATTGGCATATTTTGAAAACGGATAATGTTATAAGTGAGGACATTCCAACTTATCCGTTGGTGACTTTTAAGAAGGCGAGATCCTTAAGAGATAGGTTAGTACGAAGTCACCTGGCTAAGGAACCCCCAGTGATGGGAACCTTAAAGGAAATGCGAGGTTTCTACCCATGTGGTAAGTGTAAAGCCTGCTCAAATAGTAAAAGAGTTTTGACGTACCAAGTGCCAGACATTAATCTGAAAAGACCAATAAACAAATTCTTGACTTGCAGCACCCCTTATGCTGTTTACTGTTTGGTGTGCCCTTGCGGCCTTTGCTATATAGGCAGCACCATTCATCCTTTGAAAATCAGGATACTTGAGCATATGAGGGCGATTGCAAAAAATGATGTATCATATCCTGTAGCAAGGCATTATGCTGACAAACACTCTAGCAACAGGAATGTGTTACAGTACTTTGGCCTTGATCATGTTGCAGAGAACATAAGAGGAGGAGATAGACTTAAGAGATTACGTAGGTTGGAATCACGATACATAATTGATTTACAAACTAAGTTTCCCAGAAGTTTGAATATCAATGAAGAGTTAGCCTCACATTTGGGGATTTGAATCATTTATGAACATATAGCTACAATAGTAGGTTCCCTTTAATGAAAGAATGTTTAGTGCATGAAGAAGTAATGATGTGCTATGGATTAGCCGATCTGACGGCTTGACTGTCCCTTGTGGATGTTTTAATAGTATGTCGTTTATTCACACAAAAAGGGAATATGCAATGGACATTTGCCGATCCACGGCTATATGAAATGAATAAGATGTCATGATATGAAATTGTTGAACATCGGCGCTCACTAAATAATGGTGAAACCGTGAAAGTATGCTTTTAATGCCAGTTAATGAATTTATCAATATGAAATTTTTCTATGTTACTGGTTTGCCTTAAGTGCGTTAGCTTATGTAAATATAAGATCTAATGAAAAGCAACGATTATACATTACAAGATGGCGCTGATGTTTATGCATTTTGCTTGTCCATTGTTGATGTTTACCCTGCGTGTGAATGTTTAAAAGACGGCTGCCTGCGGTATGCCGGTAACACCGAAGAAGGCAGACCGCCGAAACGCGTTTGTTCTGAAAATAAAAGACCTGTCATAACGCTACCCGTGAGTGCTTATATTTCCTGAATACGAGGAAGATCTGAGCATATATATATATATATATATATATATATATATATATATATATATATATATATATATATATATATATATAGCAGGTACTAATTATACACAGATTTTTAAAACACTAAAACACTACCCCCAGCACAACCCCCTACACTACACAAACACCACTGCACTACCCTAAACCCTAAAACACTACCCCCAGCACGACTCCCTACACTACCCAAACACCACTGCACTACCCTAAACCCTAAATCTACCCCCAGCACGACCCCCTACACTACCCAAACACCACTGCACTACCCTAAACCATAAAACACTACCCCCAGCATGACCCCTACACTACACAAACACCACTGCACTACCCTAAACCCTAAAACACTACCACCAGCATGACCCCTACACTACTCAAACACCACTGCACTACCCTAAACCCTAAAACACTAACCCAGCACGACCCCTACACTACCCATACACCACTGCACTACCCTAAAGCCTAAAACACTACCCCCAGCACGACCCCCTACACTACTGCACTACCCTAAACCCTAAAACACTACCCCCAGCACGACCCCCTACACGACCCAAACACCACCGCACTACCCTAAACCCTAAAACACTACCCCCAGCACGACACCCTACACCACCCAAACACCACTGCACTACCCTAAACCCTAGAAAAGAAACCCCCACCCCATGCCCAATCCCCGTTACCTCTCACTCCTCGTGGTTCCTGCTTCACGTTGTCTCTGAGGGGCGGTGCACGTCGTTGTGAGGAAACGGAACAGCCTCTGTTTCCTTACAACGACATGGATCGTCTACATGTTTTTTAGAACGCATGGTCATTTACCATACATACCTTTACAACAAAATTCGTTGTAAAGGCATGCGTGGTAAATGACCATGCGTTCTAAAAATGCGTAGTAATGACTTCGTGATGTACAATGCATGCGTGGTAATGCATGCGTGGTAATGGTATCGCAAAGTAAAAAGTCGTTGTAACGGCTGTTTACCGATCGAAGCTGGCCCCTGTTCTTCAGTGAGATGTTTATTTGATTAATTAGGAGGAAGGAATGTGTTTTTTACCGAAAAGTGCATTCCCGGCTGTTGTATTGTGAAAGTGTCCGCGTGGCCTGGTTTCACTTCCGGTGAGAGAGTGGAAGAGTCTGCTGGATCTAAAGGAGTTCTGTTGTTGGACGGGGCCGAGCGCGACATGTCATCCAGAAAACATAGCTAATGGAAAGCGTCCTCCCTGAAGTGTGGAGCAGTGCCATGAGAGGTCAACGAGTGTGCGTCCCACCGCAGTATGACCGTACCGCGTGACCCATGTGCCACCTCCAGGGTACGGGAGGCAGAAGCGGCATCGCAGGTCCTCTTGAAGACCGTTGTAGCACTAATTCTACATTTTGGTACTAGGGCATTTTAACTTTGTTGTTCCTGCCAGATACAAAGAGAAGATCCTGTGTTATTCAGTGCCCTCATTACCTTTTTTGTGGGTTGTGGTGCGTGTCACTTCGCTGCCCCGCCGGTGCACACGACTGGGCACCCCACCTTGTGTGCCATCTGCAGGGCCTCTGCCCTCGGATCACTGGTTTCGGTTTCTGGAGTGGCAACATAAACAGTTGCTCCCAAAGGACTAGCCTGAATACTTAGGTGAATATCCCCTGCACCAGCATTCCACGGAAATTCTTTCCTAGCTCTCCCACGTCAACGAGGACGTCATAATAGCACGGCTCCGCTCGCGACACCGTATGGCGTCATCGGAGCCATAAGAGAACCTCGTCGGCGTGCTGACGTCAGTTCCACCCATTTTTCCGTGCCACCAAGGCAAACAGGCAGACCGAGACATTTTCACATGTATACATAGTATAATAAATATATATATATTCACTGAAAAAACCATAGGTTTCAGGCACGTTATAGTTAGAAATTAGCATTTAAAAAACCTTAGAAATTCACTGAAAAAACCATAGGTTTCAGGCACGTTATAGTTAGAAATTAGCATTTAAAAACCTTAGAAATTCACTGAAAAAACCATAGGTTTCAGGGGCGTTATAGTTAGTTGGACATTTCACTCGTACAAAACAATAGAAATTCCCCCGTTATAGTTAGTTCAGCTAACTATAACTCATGTGCTCCATAATGCACTGCTGATGACGTCACATATTACATCACTCATGACATGGTCAGTGACATCACTCATGACATCACTGATGACATCTCAAATGACATCACTGATGACATCACTGATGACATCAACCAGTGAATGTGTGTTTTTCTGAAAATTAAATATGTTTTATATATGTATATCTCAAGGTCGATGGAAGAATAAATGGGTATATAAGTGTCTAAATGGATGATTTTGTTTTGTAAAATTGATTGTATAACTGACTAAGTGTATCTTAGTGAATACATGGGTTAGTGAGTAATGTTAAAATATGAAAATATCTGTATCAGTCTCTCACTTTGTGTATAAGTGGCTGCATGGGTTGGTGAGTAGCTACATGAGTGTCTATATGGGTTATTAGTTGGTTTTTGAGTATCAGTATGAGTGTCTGAGTGTCTGTATGGTTCGGTGGGGGGTATTACTTAGTGCATAGATGCATGAATGAGTGACTCACTGTTTGTATGTGTTGAAGACAGCATATGTGCAGGACTGTATAGGTGGATGAGTATGTGTATGGGTGTGTTAGTGAGTGAATGACTGTCTCAATAGTGTCTTTATGAGTAACTACATATGTTTTAAACTAGTATATGTGAGTATTGGTGTATATAAGTGAGTATATGTGAGAGTGAGAGATTGGAAGAGTTCCTGTACAAATAAGTAGGTGTTTCTATAAGTGATTGTTTAAGAGAGTAAG
The DNA here is from genome assembly GCA_963921515.1 of Calotriton arnoldi. Taxonomy (NCBI): domain Eukaryota; kingdom Metazoa; phylum Chordata; class Amphibia; order Caudata; family Salamandridae; genus Calotriton; species Calotriton arnoldi. The sequence goes on along the minus strand of CAWUFW010000382.1, from coordinate 1,499,967 downwards.
TATGTGTAAGTTTCTGTAGAAGTAAGTGTGGTAGTGTGTGTATAACTGTATATGCAAGTAAATGGATGTTTGATACTTTGTTTGCATGTGTGACTATGTGTGTGAGTAACTCTATGGATGAGTGGCGGTGTGTAACAGGATGTATAGGTGTATGAGTACATATGATGAGTGAGTACATGTATGAGTGACTGTATAGGGACTGTTGGTGAATGAGTGGATGTGTGTGTAGATCTTGGAATTACTGAATAGGTGTGTTGTAACTGGTTTTGGTATGTCCATTGTTTTGAAAATGTTATTTTTTATTTTTGAGTGTGCGTATCAAAGGTTATATTAGGGTGAGAGGAGGTCTGCCACTCTATCACAAGGATGATGTCATCAGTGATGTCATTTGAGATGTCATGAGTGATGTCATGAGTGATGTCACTGACCATGTCATGAGTGATGTAATATGTGACGTCATCAGCAGTGCATTGCGGGCGCGCGAGTTATAGTTAGCTGAACTAACTATAACGGGGAATTTCTATTGTTTTGTACGAGTGAAATGTCCAACTAACTACAACGCCCCTGAAACCTATGGTTTTTTCAGTGAATTTCTAAGGTTTTTTAAATGCTAATTTCTAACTATAACGTGCCTGAAACCTATGTTTTTTTCAGTGAATATATATATATATATATATATAGCAGGTACTAATTATACACAGATTTTTTGGGAGGCAACACAAATATCTCATATGCAACACGTTTAGTGGAAATTATTTCACATAAAATTAATACTCGTAGTTCATTATTGGTCGAAATGGATCTTGAACTTTATTTTGTTCTGTTCAAAGGAGCGCAGCCAACGCTTTTCACCTAACAAGGCTTCATCAAGGCTAGAAAAATACACCAAGGGAACGCAGTAAGAAGTGTAATTCTTCAAGATAAATAATCGGCAGTATAACCATCAATCATCACTAGAATCAGTACATCCACTCTGTGTCGTCCGTAAGTCCAAAGGCGAATATCATCAGTCAATTGTCAACAATTCTGGCGCCGTTTCCAACAAGTAGGACAAACCACACTCCTGTGGTGTTCAGTAATTTCATTACAAGAAGGGAGGCAACCATTATGCATATTTCTTTTAATGCTACTCCAAGCAGCCACTTAGAAGCAATACATCACAAAGTGAAAAGATTTAGAGCCAGATGTATGACCCTTTTTTGCGGCCGCAAACTTGAGATCGGCCTGTTTGTGACTGCAAAAAAGGGTCCAGGCATGTACAAACGCTATTTTGCGAGTCAATGACTCGCAAAATCGCGTTTGCGACTCTCACTTTTAGGAAAGGGCATCCCTTCCTAATAGCAAGTCTCAATGCCATGTACAATTGTTTTGTGACCGCATTTGCGGTCGCAAAACACTCGCAGTTTACCACCTACTTCAAGTAGGTGGTAAACCCCTCGCAAACGGGAAGGGGTCCCCATGGGACCCCTTCCCATTTGTGTGTGTGGAAATATTTTTTAAGCGCAGGCAGTGGCCCTTAAAAAATAAAACTGAAAAGTGTCATTTTTCTTTTTTAAATGCAGCCCGTTTTCCTTTAACGAAAACGGGCTGCATTTAAAAAAAACTGCTTTATTTAGAAAGCAGACACAGACATGGTGGTCTGCTGACCCCAGCAGGCCACCATCCCTGGGAGTGCTAGCCATTCCCAATGGGGTCGCAAATTGCGCTTGCCTCATGAATATTAATGAGGCATGCAATGTGCGACCCCATTGAGAATCGCAAACAGTGTCTGAGACACTGTTGTACATTCAATCAATCAATCAATCAATAATAACTTTAATTCGCATAAAAAATGCATAAATGTACATGAAATTCATTATGAATTATTAATACATTACTAAAAACAATTTTATACAGATGACCACATTATATCAAATCAAACATCGTTACGATAAGTTATTTAAAAATATTATACATGGCTTTATAAAATATAAAATACTATAAAATAGTGAGATAATGTAATAATAGTGTGCTCCTGTGTAAGATACCAACCCTTTCCCTAGTGCTGTTTAGCGTACATTCTACACAGTTTATTCATTTAAATAATTCATAGGAGCAGGGTACAGAAGAACGTTTCTCACCTTTTAGGACATGCATAATGTTGTACATTCACTTTTGCGAGTCGCAAATTGCGAGTCGCAATTCGACGCAATTTGCTAATCGCAAAAGTGAATGGTCGTACATCTGGCCCCTAGAATAGAATCTTCCAGATGTACAATAGTCATGCACATAGAACAGTCTGCCTCTTTTAAATGCGGCCACAAGCAGATAAGTACACTTTTCTTTTCTCCTTATCTACGATCTTAAAAATGTAATCTCCTCCTAATATCTCAAGAAAGGTGTGTGCCACAGGTATCATAAATTCAGGACACCCTACAGTCCTGGAGGGGCTGTCCGGGTGTGGCGCCAGTCGTCTCCCCATACAACCTCGTATGCCCACTCACTCACCCACACAACCACTCACATGTCCATTAACAGACCCATACCAGTACTCACACAGCCACTCACTACTCCATAGAGCTACTCACACACCCACTCATACAGCCACTCACACAACCATTCACTCACCCATACAGCCACTGACACACCCACTCACACACCCGTACAGCCACCCACACGCCCATACAACCACACAGATACCCACTCACACCCATACAACCAGAGACGTTTTAAGGCATGGGCAAAGTGGGCTCTGGCCCAGGGCCCCAGCCTTTCAGGGGGCCCCCTGAGAGGGCCAGCTCTGTTCTGCAGAGAGTCTTGCCCTGATGACCTTGAATAATTTTTAAACAGATGATTTTAAATACCGTTTTCCTTAAATGTATTTTTAATGTGTGTGTTGTGTGAGAATATATTACAGACGTTTTACAGAAAATGTTATTTGTTTCATGCAACATCCATCAAAAAAGTTTCTTTTAGCTCAAAACAGGTCTTCACATATGAGAAATGGGAAGGTGTTACAGAGATTATTTGCAGTACTATTAGTGAGCTGCTGCAGTGTTACGATATTGAAAACACATGTCACTATTCCTTAATATTAGATGTAAACACATTTAGAATTTGCACCATTGTGCCTGTGCACTGTCAGAGACCTGGCCAAAGAGGGCATTAAAGGGCTGAAATTGTATCATAAATTCAAAGCTGTTCTGAACAGGGGCCCCCAAAATACGATTGGCCCAGGGCCCCCAAAATCCTTAAGATGTCCCTGCATACAACCACTGACACAACCACTTACACACCTACAGACCTAGTCAGAAATCCATTCAGTCACTCATGCATGCACTCACACACCCATACAGCCACTTACACACCCAGTCACACACTGGTCAGGTTTGACACTGACACACCCACTCACTCACCAATACAACCACTCACACAGCATCTCACTCATCCACACAGCTACTCACACACCCACTTATAAACCCATACAGCCACTCACACACGCATACACACAAGGATACATCCAGTCACACAGCCACGCCCATTATGCATGTTAATGTAATATCAATAGTAGTGCACCTAGTATACTGATTTAACTTTTGTAGTAGGTTAGTATATATGTTTAACACCCATAAACTCTTAAAAACACTTACACTCAACTTGATGATGTCATCAGTGATGTTATCAGTGATGTCATTTGAGATATCATCTGTGATGTCATGAGTGACGTCACTGACCATGTAGTGAGTGATGTAATATGTGAGGTCAAAAGCAGTGCATTGCGGGGTGTAAGTTATAGTTAGCTCAGGTAACTATACCTGCTGAATTTCACTGGTTTTGTAAGGGTGAAATCTGAGGCTAACTATAACGTCCCTATAACCTTTGTTTTTTTCAGTGAATTTCAGTGCATACATCTAGAGACACCTCCTTTCATCTAAACAAGATTCTAAGCAAGACGAAGTTATGTCGCAACCAATATTCAGATTGAAACATTGTGCTTAATTCTTAGAGAAGGTCTAGGTGAAAAGTTCAAACTATGTTACCACACTGGATCTGTGAGGACATAAAACGGCCTGAACAGTCACATAAAGCACCAGGGGCCCAGGTTCACAAGTATATTTGCACATGTATGATTAGGGTTACATACGCATGTAGTAAAAAAAAACACTATGGCCATTCACCAAAGATGATTTTACACTTGTAAAAAGGCATAGTCACGAATTAATTTACTCCTGGAGCTGGAAGAGTGTTTCCAGGGAAAGAATACCATACAAATATGTTCATTCACTAACTTTTTCTTATCTCATTCCCAGCACGGAAATTCATTCGCAGTGATTACGAGGTTTGCCCAGGGCAAAACAAGGCTTTCAACAGGGATCAGAATTATCCATGGCACTTGGAGGAATCTGTAAGGCAAAGGTAACCAACGATATTTTTCACTTAGTTGTTCTGCATACTAGTTTTAGCCAGTGAATTATTTTCATTGGGCAATTAAAAAAACATGGGTTTATATGCGTGGCTTATCAGGAAGTGTTTGACAATCTATTGACTGTGTCTGATTGCAGCCGGTTCAAAGAGTTCTGTGACAATATCATTGTTGGCAATAACCACATTGGCAATAGTGGCATTGAAACCCAATCATCATGATAGACAGTTGAGTAACAGGTTTTTATGCGGACCTTTTCATTTTACAAACAATGCATACACATTATATACTTAAAGGCAGGGACTTTCAACAAGACCTCTTCTTTTGGTCTGCATACAGCATGGAGCAATGAGTCACCCCGCTTCAACCATTGGTTACTTTTTCTGTCACTGATGGCGCTCTACCCAGTAGCAATGTCATCACTCACGGAGAAAGAAGTCTCCTTAGTGCTAGGGACTTTTGGGCCATTGTGTTTTAGATCTTGTCTGCCGACAGCTCATGTGCTGTCCGCTGGAAGGGGAATTATTTACTATGAAGGGCTTAGACCCCATCCATTGTTTAGCCAATCGTTGGCATCACTGTCACTCATCTTTGCTGTCTAATAATTGGTCAGCGTATACCAGGTGTCACTTCTTTCTCTTTGTGTGTAACATGGACGACGCACAGATTGATCCATCTTAATTAGAGTTCGTCTGCTGCTCATGCTGTGATTCAGGTACTATTTCTTTGACTGCTGCACTTTTTTATTTACATTTTTATATTGCTAATCACTGTACATGTAGGCGTTTCTGGACACTTCCTCCATTTCAAGTTCTCGTGCTGCTTTCTCCATTCGTTCTGTTTTCAAATGCATTTTTGGACTGTACAACTCTACGCCACTCTAGTCTATGCTACTCTACTCTATGCCACTTCACTCTGTGCCACTTCATTCTGTGCTGCTCTATGCCACTCTACTCCATGCTACTCCAAGCTACTCCATTCCATTCCACTCTACGCCACTCTACTCCATTAGACACCACTCCACACCACTCTACGCCACTCCACTCTACACCACTCCATGCCACTCAATAACACTCTAACCTACTTCACCCCACTCTACTCTAACCCACTCTATTCCACTCTACTCCTCTTTATGTCACTCTACTCTACGCCACTCCACTCTATTCCACTCTATGACACTCCACTTTACGCTGTGCCACTCTATGCCACTCTACTCTATGCCACTTCAAGCCATGCCATTTCACTCTAGACCACTCCAAGCCACTCCATTCCATTCTATGCTACTCAACTCCATTCAATGCCACTCCACGCCATTCCATGCCTCTCCACGAAACTTCTCCACTCCATGCCGCTTTATGCCACACCACTCCGTGCCATGCCACTCTACTCTATACCACCCCACTACGTCACTCCACTCCACTCTATTCTAAGCCACTCCATGCCACTTTACACCACTCCACTCTATGCCTCTACTCTACACCACCCAATGCTAATCAACTCTATGCCACTCCACTCTACGCTCCTCCCACTCTACGCCACTTCATTCCACTCCACGCCACTCCACGCTATTTCACTCTATATCACTCCAAGCCACTCCATTCCATTCTACGCTACTCTACTCCATTCAGTGCCACTCCACGCCATTCAATGCCACTCTATGCCACTCCATGACACTCTTCTCCACTCCATGCCACTCTATGCCATACCACTCGGTGCCATGCCACTCTACTTTATACTACCCCACCCCACTCTACGTCACTCCACGCCACTCTATTCTAAGCCACTCAAAGCCACTTTATGCCACTCCACTCTATGCCACTCTACTTCACTTGATGCCACTCTATGCCACTTCATGATAATCCACTCTACGCCACTCTTCTCTATTCTACACTACACTACTCCACTCCACGCCACTCCATTCCACTATACGCCACTCTACTCTACGTCACTCTCCTTCATTCGTCACTACTCTATGCCACTCTACGTCATTCCACCTTAATAGCATTGCAATGTCATGTGTGTGCCCCTGAAAGTTCAAGCTCAGGCAGCTGGATAAATAAACAAAATTATCACAGCTGCGTGGAGGACAAGCATTTTTTTGTGGAAGCACACTACTGTCCAATCAAAACATGTACTCCTGACTCCAAGTATGTGGGCGGAGCCAAATCCCTTCTCCTGGTGATACTCACATAATTGTCTGGCGATAGCTGCACTGTCAAACTAGACCATAACCAAGCACTGGCAAAGCCAAATAGGTTAGCAGCCGATGCCAGACTTATTGGCTTTGCCAATGTTTCGTTCATTTCTAGGCTCCATCAGCAGCTTCTGCTGGCCTTTTGCTTTTCTTTTACTTTTTTGCTCATTATGGACACATTGGCAGCAGCTTCTCATGTCCCACAGTTAAAATGAAGTAATTTTATCACAATCAACAAATGCGTAAAAGCATCACCAGCAGGGGCGTAGCTAACAGTGGTGCAGTGGCACCGGGGCTATAGCCTGAAGGGCTCAATAAACCCCGATTATGGACTATATTTTAACACTCAGATGGCAGTTTTGAGACCCATTTTAATTTCTTGTACTGGGGACCCTGGCACACTTGCTACACTAGTGACCACCTGTAGCTTAAAGCACAAGGGTTGGACTGGCCTATAGGGCAATCTGGCAAAGGCCGAATGGCTGGTCTGACAGGCCAATCATTTTGTGGGGTTGTGGGCCTGTTTTATGATCTGGTGGGTTGTTTTTTAAGTCGAAGCCTACCAGACCGCGCAGCTGTCTGGTTTGTTAACGACATTTTGGGGCCATTCGGAAAGCTTCCCTGGGAATGCATTCCGCCCGTTGTTTCCCATTGGCTTTGGGGTTTGTAAATCACTTTTGCTTGCTTTCTATTTGCTGGCTCTGCTTGTTTTAGGCTGTCCAGCTCGAGCTTGTCCCTTCCCTTGCCCAAACCTTATTTACAGTATCCTTCCAAGTGCTTCCTTTCTGTAAACAGGCTCCTCCCCCTGCCCCCGTCACTTCCGGATCGGGCACGGCATTTAAACTAGATGGAGGCCCGGCCGCGCAGAGACTGAAAGCAGCACGCTAGGCGGTTCTCGCGCGCCTGAAATTGCTTCGCTGTTAAGCGCTTGTGCATTCTTTTAAACAAAATTGCTTTTAAACTTGTAAATTTGTGTTTACCTGAAAGCTGATTTTTGCTACTTGTTTGTTTGGCACACTGCACTTTATTCTTAAGCCGGTCCCCGGTCCACCACGGTCTCTTAGTGGCCGATTGTTGTGGAGGGACGTGGCTCCTCCCCCTGCCCCCGTCACTTCCGGATCGGGCACGGCATTTAAACTAGATGGAGGCCCGGCCGCGCAGAGACTGAAAGCAGCACGCTTGGCGGTTCTCGCGCGCCTGAAATTGCTTCGCTGTTAAGCGCCTGGGCATTCTTTTAAACAAAATTGCTTTTAAACTTGTAAATTTGTGTTTACCTGAAAGCTGATTTTTGCTACTTGTTTGTTTGGCACACTGCACTTTATTCTTAAGCCGGTCCCCGGTCCACCACGGTTTCTTAGTGGCCGATTGTTGTGGAGGGACGTGGCTCCTCCCCCTGCCCCCGTCACTTCCGGATCGGGCACGGCATTTAAACTAGATGGAGGCCCGGCCGCGCAGCGGATGCGTGCAGCGGGCGCGCCGGCGGCACGCCAGAGGCGCGCCAAAGGCAAGCCCGTCTGCGCCCGTCAGCGTCCCGAAGGCGGCTGGGGCTGGACACTCTGCCGGTTTCGCTCTACAACCGAGTCAGGTATTAACCTACGACAGGGAGACCCTTATGAAGCTGGGCTCCTCCCCCAAGTGTAAGAATGTCATCGACATGTGGGAAGATGATTTACTACCGCGCTGTCAGTATTGCAGCTGGGGAGCCACAAAATACACCCTGAATAGAACGTTAGCGCCCAATGCACAGAGAAAGTATGCGCCTAATCAGGGTTTAATGTTAAAGAAACAGGAACACATTTATGCTCTGCTGCTTAATTGCCGCTCTCTAAACAAACATGATCTTCACATATATGACATGTTATGCGAGACCAAGCCGGATTTCCTGTTCTTGACTGAAATATGGCTATCTGATACGTCGAATCCGACTATAGCCTTAGCCATTCCACCTGGTTACTCCATTTTGAGGAAGGACCGTGTTGGAAGCAAGGGAGGTGGAGTTGCTATTATTAGCAAATTGGACATAGCCATCACTTGCATTCCCATGGAAGAAATTGAAGGGGCTGAGTGTCTCTGTTTCCAGGCTACGCTGTCCCCCCATCAGTGCATAGCGGGAGTCCTTACATATAGACCCCCGGGCCACGCAGGGGTTTTCCTGAAGTCTATCAGTGACGCTATCGCGCCAGTGGCCTCCAGATTTAAACATTTTCTTGTCTTGGGTGATTTTAATATACATATGGACAAACAGGACATCTCGGAGACTGTCTCTCTGTTGGAATCCCTGGATGCGCTTAATCTTGTTCCATATGTTTTTACCCCCACGCATGTTAAAGGCCACACCCTTGACCAAGTATTTGCCAACTGCAATATCCAGACAGAGGCTCCCTTACCTCTATTATGGTCAGACCACTATCTGGTGGGTTTTAAGTTACCTAAACTAATGAAGCTTTCTCTGAACCAGGGCAAGCGGCCGTCTTTTACATCTAGGCCTTTTCATAAGATTACCCCGGCTGCCCTCAAATATGAACTTGACCAACACCCTCTTATGACGAGTGGTAACATAGAGCAGGATGCTGAGGCCCTTGTAAACTGGATAGCACAAGGAACCCTGTCCCTCGCCCCTTTAACCCCGTGCTCTACTAAAATTGCTAGATGCTCAGCCCCCTGGTTCAACGATACCTTGCGACAGTGTAGAAAGGACTGTAAACGTCAGGAAAGAGTATGGAGGAAAGATTTTAATGTTGAAAATAAAAGGAATTATAAAGAGGCCTTAAGAGAATACCATAAAAGGATACAGGAAGCTAAGAAAAGTTTCTTTGCATCTAAAATCGAGTCCGCTGGAAATAAAAGCAGAGAAATGTTCAGTATTGTTAAAAGCTTCTCTTCGCCTAGGGCTGCAACAAGGCTCTCCCTTCCCTCAGCTGATTGGATTGGAAAGTTAGCTAACTTCTTCTATACGAAGATTATAACAATCCAATCCTCCTTTGATGGTTTGGATGGGAAAGATGGGATGGCTTCCTCACTAACCGCCCCCCAGAATCAGGATGGTAGGGCCTCCCTTTCCATCTTCCCTCCCTTGTCCCCCGAGACGTCTTTATCAATAATGAAGGGCCTCAAATCCGGCTCTCCTGTGGACCCGTGCCCTGCCAAATTCCTGGCTTCAATGGCTGAGGTTCTGAATCCCACAGTGAATAGCGTTTTGAACGTGTCTCTTCTTAGCGGTCAAGTCCCAGTAAGCTGGAAAAGCACGAAAATGATCCCCTTATTGAAAAAATCTACGGCCGATCCCATGGTCTTAACTAACTATATACCGATCTCTTTGCTGTCTTTCTTCGCAAAGACAATAGAGAAATATGTTCACTCGGTGATCAGCGACTTTGCTGAAGCCAATAATCTTTTCCACCCGAGTCAGTCCGGCTTCAGGCAGAACCTTAGCACAGATATGGCTTTGCTGGAGATCTCCGACTCCATCAAGGAGACCCTGGATAGAGGTGGCAAAGCTGTCCTGGTACTTCTAGACCTCTCTGCGGCTTTCGACACCGTGCCCCATGGTCTCCTCCTGCAGAGGTTACGGGAGTGTGGACTCGAAGGCACGGTGTTGAAGTGGTTCTCCTCCTTTTTGGAGGATAGAAATCAAGAGGTCTGGTCGCCCCCGTTTTCTGCCAGTGTGCCGCCCTTGAAGGTCGGCGTGCGACAGGGATCTATCTTGAGCCCTGTACTTTTTAATCTGTACATGGCTCCCCTGGCTACCCTGGCGGAAGCGGGTGAGGCTATGATTATATCCTATGCCGACGACACGCAACTGCTGTTCACTTGCAAGAAGGGGGAGGAGTTTAACGGTGAGAAGATTAATAAATGTTTGAGAGAAATCTTCGCCTGGTTTAGACATAACCATCTCAAATGTAACCCGGAAAAGTCTGAAATTATTTTCTTTGGTACCCCCCCTCTGGACGCCTGGAAACAATGGTGGCCCACGGATATGTCTCCCCCCCCAGTCAGCAGTTAAGATTGTAAAACACCTGGGAGTGAAAATGGACACCACCTTATCTATGACATCTCAAGTACAGTCGGTAGCGGGCACGTGCTTCGGGCTCTTGAAAATGCTCCGTAGGTTTCTTTTCCTATTACCGACCTCGCACAGAAAGACAGTCGTTCAGGCCCTTATCACCTCCAGATTGGACTATGCCAACATGCTCTATCTGGGCCTTCCTGAGTGTATACTCAATAGACTGCAAGTCGTGCAGAACGCGGCAGCCAGGGCAGTCCTGAGACTTGGACCTAGAGACCGGATCTTCCACCATCTGAAGAATCTGCATTGGCTGCCTGTCCGATGCACTGGTCCTTGCTTTCAAAGCTTTGCATGGCATGGGGGCGCATTACATCCGCAGAAGAGTTTCATACTACGTACCCGGAAGATCCCTTAGATCAGCACACCAACACCTAATTGTCGTCCTCAAGTGTCTCAGAGCCCGCCGTGGCGGACGCTCGTTCCAAGTGCAAGTGGCTAGATTCTGGAACAAGCTACCTCTCTCGCTGAGACAGGCCTCAAGTATACTGGCGTTCAGGAAACAATTGAAAACCTGGCTGTTCCAACAAGCAGTTTAATGGCCGACCGCCTCGGGACCGATGCTCCATCTCTGGCCTGTATATCTTTCTGTCTCAGCGCCGGGATACTCTGCTGAGTAGCTGTGCGCTCTACAAATCCATTTTTAACATAACATAACATAAACCTTGTTCTTATCTTGTAACATTTGCTGTGCATTCAAAGACAGAGGTCAAATGTCAGGGTCCGTCTTCAAGGGAACTTGGTTTTACTTTTCTTTCTCTGACTTCAAAGTGAGAGGATTTATATGACAACAATCCTGGCTCTGGAGAGTGCATGGGGAAGGCTGGACAATGTTATTTTTTATAGCACACAACAAAATGTAAATGTCTGTAAATGAACTGGGCAGATATTTCAGATTTAGAAAAGCCCAAATGAAGCACATTTTTGGTAATTCTGAATTGTAGTGGAAACGTATATTTTAAAATAAATCAATACACTAGGTGATGATATTTTCAAACATTATTGTTTGTGCGCTGTATACTTTCATCAGTGAAACCGTATGTATGTGCAAATGTAACGGTGATTTCAATTAAAGATGAGTTGTCTGTAATGGAAGTGTGATACCACACCAGGCATTTTCCACTCTTGCCACTCCACTTTAATCTGCACCACTCCACTCCATACTGCGTCACTACTCTCTACTCTGCACCTCTCCACTCGACGACACTTCACTGTATGCATCTCTACTCTACACCACCCTACTCTATGGCAATGCAGTCTACCTCACACTACTCTTCTGTGCACCACTGCACTTTTCACCACTCCACTCTAAGCCACTCTACTCTGCAAAAGTGCACCCTATGCCACTGCACTCTACTCTGTACCACTCCACTCCACACCAGTGAACTTGATGACAATCCACTCTACGTCACTCTAATATACTCTGTACTCTATGCCACTGTATTCTACCATGCGTCACTCCACTCTACTCTGAAACAGTCTAATCTATGCCACTCCTCTCTACACCACTGCACTCTACACAGCACCACTGCACTCTACACCAATGAGCTCTACGCCACTTTACTCAAAACCAATGCACTCTATGTCACTGCTCTCTACAACAATGACTCTGCACCACTGCACTCTGTGCCACTATACTGTACAACACTTTACATCACTGTACTATACGCCACTGCACTCTACGCCATTGTGCTCTAAGCCACTCTATTCTACGCCACTCTACGTCACTGCATTCCATGCTGCATCATTGCACTCCACACCAATGCACTCTACGCCACTCTACTATACACCACTGCACTCTACGACATTCTACTCTGCAACAGTTTACTCTGTGTCACTGAACTCTCTGCCACTTTATGCCCTGCACTCTACGCAGCTGAACTCTACTCTGCACCACTGTACGCCTCTGCACTCTATTATACTGCATTCTACCCTGCACCACCCCACTCTACACTGCTTCACTCTATGCCACTCTACTCTGCACCACTATACACCACTCTACTACACTCTACGCCAATGCACTGTAAGCTACACTCTACACCACTCTACTCTGCACCACTGCACTCTATGACACTACACTCTACGCCACTCTACTCTGTACCACTGCACTCTATGCCACTGCACTCTACGCCATTGCACTCTACTCTGAACCAACCCACGCCACTGCACTCTAATCCACTCTGCGCCATTCCAGTCCACACCACTCCATTTACACTGCACCACTCCACGCTACTCTATTCTGAGTCGCTGCATTCTACACCACTGCACTCCACGCCAATGTACTCTACACCACTTTACTCAAAACCAATACACTCTACACCAATCTACTCTGCACCACTGCAGTGTACACCACTATACTCTGCAACACTCTACTTTACGCCTCTGCACTGCACTGTACACTACACAATTGCAGTCTGGGTCACTTTACTTTGCCCCACTCCTCTGCACTCTACACCAATGCACTTTACACCACTCTACCCTACACCACTGCACTCTCTGCCACTGCACTCTCCACTAATCTACTCTGCACCACTACACCACTCCACGCCAATGCACTCTACACCACTCTAATCCACTGTGCACTACTGCATTCTATAACACTGCACTCTATGCCACTACACTCTATGCCGCTCTACTCTGCTCTGCACCACTCTACTCTATGCCAGTGCACTCTACCACACTCTACTATGCACTAATGCACTCTACACCACTCCAGTCTAGGCCACTACACTCTGCCCCACTCCACTCTTCGCCACTCTACTCTGCAACACTACACTCTATGCCACTGTACTCTTCGCCAATGGACTCTATGCCACTGCAGTCTACCTTGCAACACTCCACTCTATGCTGCACCACTCCACTCTACGCCACTTCACTCTACTCTGACACAATCTACTCTACTGCACTCTATGCCACTACACTTTACTCCACTCTACTCTGCGCCACTCTACCACACTGTGCTCTATGCCACTACTCTATGCCACTGCTCTCTACTCTGCACCACTCCACTGTGCCCTGCACCACTCCACTCTACGCCACTTAACTCTACTCTGAAACAATCTACTCTATGTCACGGCACTCTACACCACTCTGCGCCACTGCGCTCTACGCCACTCTACTCTAAACCACAGCACTCTACGCCAATGCACTCAACACCACTTTGGTCAAAACCAATGCACTCTATGCCACTGCATTCTATGCCAACTACTCTGCACCACTGCACTCTATGCCACTATACTCTACTCTGCAACACTCTACACCTCTGCATGCTACGCCCCTGCACTCTCCGCTGCGCCACTCTATGCCACTCTACTCTGCAGCACTCTACGTCGCTGTCCTCTACTCTAAACCACTGCACTCTACGCCACTGCACTCAATGCCACTGCATACCATTGCGCTCTACCTCACTGCACTCTACGCCACTCTTTTCTACTCTGCACCAGTGTACTCTTCGCCACTGCTCTCTGCACCACTCTACTCTGTGCCTCTCTACTCTGCAACACTCTGCAAGACTGCACTCTCCGCCACTGCATGCTACTCTGCACCACTCAAATCTATGCCACTCTACTGCATTCTATGTCACTACACTGTACCCCACTGCACTCTACGCCACACTCCCATTCTAATCTATTCTGCACCATTGCACTCCATGCCACTGCATTCTACACCACTCTACCCTGCACTACTCCACCTCACTCTCTGTCACTTCACTTTACTCTGAAACAATCTACGGTACGCCACTGCACTCTATGTCTCTGCACTCTACGCCACTGCAATCTACTCTGCACTACTCTTCTCTACGCTACTGCCCTCTACACCACTCTACTCTATGCCACTTCAATTTACACCACTTTACTCAAAGCCAATGCACTCTATGCCAATCTACTGTGCACCAATGACTTTACGCCACTTCACTCTAGGCCACTCTACGACGCTCCACTCTACGATAGTCCACTCTAAGACGCTCTGCTCCATCAAACTCAACCCCACTCCACTCTGACACTCTACTACACTCTATGCTGCTCCATTTTACAGCACTCTAGTCCACTCTACGCAACACCCTCTATGCCCCTCCAAGCCACTTTACTCCACTGTTTTACGACACACTACTACACTCCACACCACTTCACTCTATGCTCCTCCACTCTATGCCACTTGACTCTAGTCCACCCTAAGACATTCTACTCACCTACACTACTCTAAAACACTCTACTTAAAGCAGCACCCTCTGTACGACTCCACTCTGCTCTACACCACTCCACGACATTCTATGCCACTCCACTCTACGACACTCTACTTCTTCCACAACACTCCACGACACTGCAGTTTGCTCCACTCCATGCCACCCAACTCTACTCTACACCACCACTCCATAACACTCCACTCTACTCCACTTTACGGCACTCCACTCCACGCCACTCTCCTTTACTCCATTAATGTTTAGCCATGCTAAACGGCAGCCACACTGGTGTGCATTGCAACATGGCTAGATCTTGCAAAAGCTTGCAATGCTTTGGCATTGCTTTGTTTTTTTGTGTTTTTTTTACGGTGGTTTCCCTTATATTATCGCAAACATAGCAGCAGCAAGGACAAATGCACACGGTCTCCTATCCCTTGCAAACCACTTATACAGCGTGTTCGTACAAGTTCAAAACTTCCCTGATTTGCAAATGTAGGTCACTTTTTATTATTTCGCAATCTGGTTCACAAATGGGGACCACTTTTATTTTGGTGCCCAGCGTATTTTCTCTCCAAGTACGACCCTGAAAATGGGATATCTGAAAGTTTCTTATTTATGCAGGAGAACTGCGCTGACTTTGTGACGCAGTTCGGCAGCCAAATAAGGCCTACCCAGGTCGGCACAACCTTTCTCTATAATCTGCTCCTACCCGGCCGCAATTTACAGGCATCTTCTGCAACTAATACAACTGACAGAGAGTGGAGTCATCGCAGCAGCTGCGCCACCTCGAGCAGAGCGTGGGGAGCGCGCGCACAGCCAGGGCTTCGCGGCAAGAACGAGCCGCAGGGCACGAGGACAAGTCAGGTCTCTGTTTCTGCGCTGCGTGAGTGGATTTCGGTGTAAAACAGAGCAACGCGCCGTCCCACGTGCAGTGATTACTTGCTTCAATGGGCGCAGACATATGGCGCAGATTAGCGCACGCATGGGGCCGCTCAGCTTCCGGTCACAGACACTGAGGGGCTTATTGTAAGGAAGGGAAAGCTTTCCTGCTGGATAAGTCGTCGGAGTTGACGACAACAGTTCAGGGCCTGGGCCGAATATGAGCAAATGACTAGAAATTGCACCATCACAGATGAGGGAGGCTGCCGCGAGCGCTTGACAGCATCTGCGGAGCTCTTCCTCCCCCCAAAAATCTCTCTATTGCAATATCACTGTTATTGTGGGGCCCCATGATTTAGAGTGCACCTGTGCAAATATTTACTAACATTTGCGGATTACACCGACTATACAATTGCAACTGCCCTGGCAATTTTACTCCAAAAATGTAGCACTGAATGACCAGTGCAAAAACATTTCGCATCAGTCTGTCAATCCAAATGTCGATGTAAAACCGACCGTGCAGTCTATGTAATCTGGTGCTCGGGTGGAGAAGATATCTGACGCGATTTAGGTCAATGAAGGTTAGAAACGGCGGACTTAAGTATCGGGACATATTTGATACAAGTGAAGTACAATCTCGTTGCCTGGTCTTCTGTGCCAACTCCAAGTCTGATGCCTACCTGGAGGCCGGACAGGATCTGACGTTCCTTGGCACAGTCTGAAATGGGATTGAGCAACAGCCTCCCATAAATTCTGCCTGCCCCATCCGGTACCGATATTGGACTATACTTCCTGGGATCTACGCATTATCCTTTTTCTTGCCTTCTTTTGTTCCTCTTTTGTTTCTTTTTCCTTCTCTCCTTCCTTCTCTTTCCTTTTCTCTTTTTTTTATTCTTCCCGTCTTTCTTTCCTTCTCCCTTTCCTCCTCTCTTTTCTTCTCTGGGTGTTTATCTTTCTTTCTTTCTCTTGCCTTCTTTCATTCATTCTTTCCTTCTCTTTTGCCTTCTCTTTCGTTTTCTCTTTCCTTCTCTCTTGCTTTCTATTTCTTTCTCCTTGTCTTTATTTCATTTTTTTCCTTCCTTCTCTTTCTTTCCCTCTTTCCTTCACTCCTTCTCGTTTCGTCTTTCGTTGTACTTTTCCCTTTCTTTTTCTTCATCTTTCTTTTATTTTCCTTCTTTCTTGTCATTTTACTTGCCTTCTTTTTTGCCATTTACCTGCCTTCTTTCTTTCTTGCCATTTTACTTGCTTTCTTTTCTGCCATTTTACCTACCTTCTTTCTTTCTTTCTTGCCTTCTTTCTTTTTTTCCTTCCTTCTTCCTTCTTTCTTTCTTGCAAGAAGTTTGCAGTCAATGCCAGAATGATTGCCTTTTTTAGGTCTATATTTGCAAAGACCTTTTGATGTTATGTAAAACATAGTTTCTTATAGGAATTTCAGCCAGACTTCATTCATCAGACTGTGGTTGGTGTCATTCACATTTTTCTTCCATTCACCCCAGCATGAATTAGGGGGCAATGTATCAGTGCACCTCAGCCATTGGCTGACTAAACTAAGATTCACGGCATGCTGCCCTTTCCCAAGGAACACTTCCACACACAAAGTAGTTCCCTTCAGTGCCAGAGAGTACTATGGCAATGAGTGTGTCTTTTTAGACCCAAAAAACTTTTTTCCTGTAGCAAATTATTTCTTTTTTTCAGATTGACAACGGCACAGCATATGACCAAACAACAAAGTTTTGCAAAAACCTTGACAAAACAAAGCAAGCATTACCAGAAATCTGGTGGCCAACACCAGACCTATTGGCTTTGCCAATGCTCATTTAAATATTGGAACTTTGATAGCCGCCCTCCATGACTCCAGAATAAAGCAAGTGTACCAGATGACATTGTATACTGCTTTAACGATGGTAGCCCACATAGAAAGATTGCTACAAAAGTCGTTGGTGGAAACTGTTGGGACTTGGGCGCTTTGCTCCTTTTCTGGAAACCAATTGCCTATCCTGCTTCTTCAGTTGTGAATTTGTTGTCTGGTGCTGACTCCTGGAGATGAGGCTTTTTAGTTTGATCATTGAAGTTACTATGAGGGCTATTGTAGTTGTCAGACAAAGTGGAAAAGTGTTGAAGCCAATCTACATCTCCCACTCCGTGGTCCAGGTTCGTCAGCAGACCACTATGTCCCCTTTTGACTATCTTCCAGAATTTCCTGGAGTCATTTTTTTCTTAGTGCTATTAGCATCCAATCCCAGACTTTGTGTTAGAGCAGATTCTTCTTGTGCTTGATTAAGGTTTTATATTCTCGCCTTAATTGCTCCAGAATCATCTGCCCATCAGGAGCCTATTGCCTCAGTCTCAGAGCTGGCGAAAGCAATTTTTAGATCTTTTCACAGTCCTTTTCATGCCATTCATAAAAATTGGATGAGGTTGCATCATTCATTTAGTCTGAGGTTGAATTTGAGTTGATGTTTAAATTTCGAATTTTACATCTGCTCTCAACCAGACGTATTTTGGAGGGGGATCTCGCTATCAGTCTCAAGGTATCCTCGGAAACGTTGAGTGGCTTATTTTGACTACAAAATTGCTTCTGCTTCTAATGACCATCAGGAGATTTTGAAAATTGCAAAACAATTTTTGGCTCCACCATCCTGTATCTTTGGGATCTTGCCTGCTCAGGAGCTTTGAGATAAGCTTTCGACATTCTTTGAGGAAAAAATCACCAGAATACAGAACAATTTGATGGTGGCATTTACACCGGATGGGGGTGGCGAGTTGCCTTTGGGTCCAGAAGCTGCACCCAGGCTCTGTTCACTCCTCAATTTTAATACCATCTCTCTGGAGGAGTTCAAAGTTGCCATTTTGACAAGCAAATCGGGCCCTCCAGCTGACCTGCGTCCACCTTCTATGCTGGGGCTTGCTGTTGAGACGGTCAATCCAGTTTTAAACAAGGTTTTCAGCACCTCGCTATCAACAGCTTCAACACCGTTGGTTACGTTTCCTTAAGTAACCGTCCACGGATCCCAAATTGTTGGCTAATTTTAGACCAATATCACACCTTCCAGCAGTTTTGAAAATGTTTGAGAAACTGATAAATAAGCAGCTCTCGAAATATCTGGAAAAATATAAGCTACTCTACTCAAGTCATTTGTGTTTTCTTCCCAAACATAGTATGGAGACAGCATTATCAGAAGTTTCTGAATACATTAAACTGAAACTCAATAGGGGGAAGAGCTGCATTGAAATTACTCAATCTATCTGCGGCTTTTGATACCGTATCCCATGAAATCATTCTGCAATGCCTTTTTTTTTTTTATTGAGATTTGTTCAGGCATACATATAACATAATCACAGGTAAATGTCAAGCATTATACAGTCTTGTTCCAAAATGGATCATTGTGGTAGGGCATAAATATCTATATCAAATAAACATCAGATATAACGTTCCGTGATGCCATATACTCTTTGAAGGAAAAGGAAGACAGCGCAAGGAGGAATATTCAACAACATCATCTGACAACAACACATTTCACGCATTAATAGTGGCTGAGACATAGCAGTGTCAACTGTAGGCAAGCAAAAAATAAAAACAAAGAGAAAGCCATCAAGTGAGACTCTGTAATTGGGGAGTGTACGAATGGCTATGACTCCAGTCCTTCTCATTGTATAGTAAGTGGGCCCGTGTATGCCAGGTGTAGTATAGCAAAATAGCGAGTGTTAAAATTACCGTAGGGGCGACCCCGGCGTGGATATAGCTGGCACTGGGCTAGGGCAGCCAGAGGGAGCTCCCTCCTGTCCTCTAAGCCAAGCATTGAAAGGCTCCCAAATGTCTCTCGGGCGGGATGCTGTGGGCATAAGGTCCCAGAATGCTGCAAGTTGCTCCTGACAGTAAACTATATCCTTCACCCATTCAGCGATCCGGGGGCTCCTAGGGGCACCCCAGCGGATAGCCAGTCTGCGCTTTGCAAGTAATAACATCATGGCCACCAGGCGGCGTTTCTCAGATGGGAGATCCCCCACATAGACATCATATTTGGGACGGATTGCACACCAATGTTTTTTACATTACGTTCATCCTTATTAAACCTTTAAGTTCATCGTTGCGTGCTTTTTCATTGGCGACGTGCTTAGCCCAAACTGCACGTTTAAAACTTCACAACATCTAATTGGGGCGACTTTTCGCCCGAAACCAATGGCACTGCCAGTACTGCATTTGCAATTTCTCTTTCCTTTTCGTATTTTTCTCTTGTTTATTCAATTCGTTATCCACTCTTTCACTCTTGAACTCTTCAAACCATCATGCAAGGAAAGCAATTTCCTGGGTTTCTAATGTTCAAAATGGGCCATCCGAACCTCTAATTGAGAACACATACAAGCGCTGTATTCATCAGAAGCAGTTTATTTAAACCCAATGCATTTCGGGCCTCTGCGGGCCCTTCATCAAGGGAAACTGAAAATAACAATACAACATACATTACAAAATAATCCTCCAATTTATATAAAAAATCTCAATCAGAAATATTTATTTTATAAAATACCGTTCATTTCTTCTTAATCAACACGTGCAATACAATAATATACTTTTCTAAAATAATCCCCCATTGCCTCCGGCAGTACTCGAATAAATTGCTTTTTTATGTAACCAGATTCAACCCGTTCATTGTCCCATACGTGAAACCATTATTAATGCTGCCCACCTAAGTTCTCATTCTTCACCCTCCTCTCTCCCCAACCCTTTCCTATGACTTTTCCCTTTCTACACCCCATCCGTGTTCCTCCCTCATCAAAACACCTTTCAATCATACTCATAGGTATCCTTCCTGCACCAACCTTATCCTGACTCTCTACTCGCTCCTACCCATCCTCCAACACAGTTCTTTCATTAACTGTCGCTCATATATCCTTGTCTCCCCTCTGTATACCAACGCGAATACCATTCTCTCCCCGTCCTACTTACAATTCACTCCCTGTGAACATACCTGCTTTCTAAACTGTCCTTCTCTCTCCATCACCAAAGCGTTGTTACCTATCTTGGACCGCCCCATAAATTTAAACCCAGCATTCAACCCGCATGACCTGTTACTTCAGCCACTTGATCCCCCACATAGCCCATCAGCGCCACCATGGGGATGCATTCCAGCGACACTCCTGTCACAGCAAGTATAGTGTCATAGACTCCCTCCCAGAATTTAGCAATGAGTCGGCAGCTCCATGCTACATGCAGAAATGCAGCAGCTTCGCGTTTGCATTTCCAACAATGCGAGTCCGGGCGTAGCCCTAATTTATATAGTTGCATGGGGGTGGCGATACATCCTATGAAGGAATTTGAAGTGGATGAGTCTTAATTTATAATTCTGGGATAAGTATCTCAAATGTGAGCAGCAAAATGACCATTGCTCGTCTGTAGGTAGGCCCTCTAGGTCGGTTCTCCACTGCGCCAGGGTTGGGGGGGGCAATCCAGGGGGTATTTGTCTGCGTTAGATTGTATAGACTGGTGATGAGTCTACGAGGTGAAGGGGAAGCTAACAAGTTCTCAAGCGGTTTCATTATAGCTGGGGGGGCTGGGAAAGTGGAATGTATTTTCTTGCAGGTAGCGCGGAGCTGGAAATACAGAAATAAATTCAGGAGCGGTATTGGAGAATCTCTGTGCTGTTAAGGTTGCTCTAAGAAGGTATCCTGTGGGTATAGGTCTCCTAATGTGGTAATACCCATGTCTCACGCCCATTCAATGGCTCCCTTGTCGTGAAGAGAGGGAAAATGTGGGTGGTATGCGATAGAAATGGAATGCGCGTAAAGCAGTGGGATTCCCACACGCTTTTGTAAACCCTCCCAGGCCCATCTTAAGGTTTCAACCGTGTTTATCTCCTTTGCAGACCTTTCATATGGCTTATAAATAGCCACGTGTAGGGGTAGTGGGGTCGGCTATATCCATTTCAATGGCCACGTGCGGCTGGAATGGATAGGGTATACCCAGAAATGGAGAAATTGAGCCTGCGCACAAAGCGCGTAGAGTTCGAAGTCAGGCGCTCCCAGCCCACCCCCGGAGAGAGGGCGAGTCAGCAGTTCCCAGCTCACGCGGGGTTGCTTTCTGGCCCACACCAAGGCGATCACAATAGAGCGCAGGGATTTAAAGAAGGCCTTGGTTAGAGGTATAGGTATATTAACAAAGAGATATAAGAATTTAGGAAGAACTATCATTTTAGTAATGGCAATTCTACCAGCCAGCTATAAAGGCAGGGCGGCCCAAAATTTCGATTTTTGTTCCAGCCAGACCAGCAACCTGCCAAAGTTCATTCGCCATATTTCCTGCAAATCCCTGCTCAGCCACACCACCAGGTACTTAACCGCGCCATTGGAGCGGGAACTCTAAATTGGTGTCTAAAGGGGCGACAGTCAAGGGTAAAATGGAGGATTTAGACCAATTGATCTGTATGCCAGACATCCCTCCAAAACGGAGGACTTCTCTTAACACCGGATTGAGGTTCTCGTCCGGCTTGCGAATATATAATATTATGTCGTCGGCATACATAGAGATTATGAGACCTCTATCTGTAAATCCCAATCCCCGTGAGGTGTGGTGTTGCCGTATTCTGGCCGCTAGAGGTTCCTTAGCCACTGCAAACAGCAGCGGCGAAAGCAGGCATCCCTGCAGTGTTCCACGGGTTATTTCAAAGGGTTCTGATATTAGGTTATTTGCTCGCAGCCGAGCCGCAGGTTTAGTATAGAGTAGGCCTATTAGTCTGATAAAGTTGGGGCTAAATCCCGATCTGGGGAGGACAGTAAACAAAAAAGGCCACTCCAAAGAGTCGAATGCCTTAGTTGCATCCAGAAACACCGCAACTGCGGGCAGATGAGGGTCGATTTGGTGTATAGTAGCAAAGAAAGTACGTAGATTGTGGGCCGTGGACCTGCCCGGGATAAATCCCGACTGATCCGACCTGGCTATGAATGGTAGTAGCGGTTGTAGTCTATTGGCGATTAGTTTGGCTAATATCTTTGCGTCGACATTGATCAACGACAGGGGTCTGTATGAGTCGCAGAGGTTAGGGGCCTTGTCTGGTTTTAACAGAGAGATGATTGCGGCCTCGTGCATGGTCGGTGGGAAGATCCCATTCTCCAACGATTCCTGGTACACATCTAACAGCCGGGGCGTCAGTTTCCCCGCATAGGTTTTATAAAATGCAGTGGTTAGGCCGCCCAACCCTGGCGCTTTTTCCCCAGGTAGACTATTAATAACCTGTGTGATGTCCTCTATGGTGAAGGGCTCATCCAAATATTCCCTATGGGCGTCGCTTAACCAGAGTAGTTCAATTGAATTTAAATAGTCAGCAAGATCAGGATGGGATACACTCTGCGTAGCTGCAGAGAGTGAGGAGTAGTATTTAGTGAGAAGTGCATGCGTCGCCTCCTGACCCCTAACAGGAAAATCGTCATCGTCCAATAACTCGGCTATATAGACCGGGGAGGTGCGATGTCTGAGTGCGTTGGTAAGGGTTTTACCAGGCCTATCAGCCTCCCCATAGTTGCAAGCTCTGGATTGCTTCCCTAAAAAACGGTTCTCTCTATCCGCCTCTTCCTCAAATTCAGAAATTTTCCCTCTGATGGTGGCCAAGGGTCAAGGTTCCCTGCTCTGAAAGCACAATTGTTCCGCCACCTTGATGTCCTGCTCGATTTTAACTATAGTAGATCGGATGGAATGTAGCACCCCTGCTTGTTTAGAAATGCAGGCCCCCCCTGATCACTACCTTGAATGCCTCCCAGAGCGTCGAAGAGGAGTCTACTGAACCTTCATTGGCAGACAAATATTGCTCTATGTCAGTTCTGATCTCTTCTCTAAAGACCAAGTCAAGGAGTGCGTGCGGCGGTAAATGCCAGCTTAACGCGCGAGGTAGAGTCTGTGGTACCTTCCAGAGTAAAACCACTGGGGCGTGGTCCGACAACATGCGTGCGAGGTGTTGGGTATCAATGGTCCAAGCCGCTATATCACCTGTGACTAACCAGTAGTCCAACCTGGACCAGGTATTATGGTATGAAGCTACACATGTTCCCTCCCTCCCGGTGGGCTTCCTGCTGCGCCAGACATCTGTAAGGTCGTGTTCAAGAATTATATTATGCAATTGCAGGGTGGCCTTGAGGTGCGGGTTTCGAGTTGCACCACCCCTGTCAAGCTCACTGTCAAGAGTAACATTGAAGTCTCCACCCCAAATTATTGTGTTGCCCGCCAGTGCCGCTATCTTGGCCCAGACCGTGAGAAAGAAGTGTGGGTCATCTACATTCGGGCCATAGATTGCCACCAAGGTGACCTTAGACGTCATAAGGGAGCCCGTCAAAATAAGAAACCGTCCGTCAGGGTCCGTCTGTACATGCGTTGTTGACCAGCCAAGGCCGCGCCTGATCAATATCGAGACACCTCTAGCATAATTGGAGTATGGGGCCGAGTGTATTTCCCCCCAGTATCTGTTTTTTAATTTAGGATCAGAGTCATGTTTTAGATGAGTTTCTTGTAGGAAACATACGTCTATACGGTATCTGCTCAAGTATGTGTGTATCAATCTTGCTTTCCTAAAGTCATTAAGCCCGCGGACATTCCAAGTGAAGAATTTAGTCTCAGTCATCGCTTAAAAATGAGTAGTACGATAATAACACATGTGACATAGGCTCGCATTAGAGCAACGTGCGTTAAAGAATAAACCCCAATATCACATTCAACAGGAAGTGAAAGAAAAAGAACAAAGTGGTCATTGGACCTAACTAAGACATTTTGTGCTACAATCATATACTGTGCAATTAAGGACCAAGCGCCTGAGTATACCCCGCTTACCCCAACCCCACCCCCAACCCACATCAACCTCCCAATTAGGATGTGACTTATAACCGCCCACCCCCTCCCAGACAAACCCCATAACTGAATAGGTGTACATGGGAGATCTCCCTGTGGGGCTAGGGACGCCGGCGACAACCTGCAGCGGGCAGGGTGACCAGGCTGTAATCTGTGAGACCCAATCTGGCAAGTAAAGAAATAATCATTGTAATAGGATCCTACGTTACAAACCCAACTCTGCTGCAATCAAAGTAACTAACGGCAGTTCAGTAATTTCACAAGTAGGCACAAACCTATGAAACACAGTGGAGAATGACATAATTGGTGTATTAATCATTGTCACTTAGATTCTGCTCTGAGGCTGCCAGTTGTGAAGAAAGCGAAGGCGATTTCCTTGTCCCAATGTGTTTAGCGTATTTGAGTGCTTATTTAGCGTCCGTGAAGAATTGCGATTTTCCGTCGCAAGTAATTTTCAGCTTGGCGGGATATAGCATCGCATATGGGATCGCATTCTGAAGGATCCGTTTCGCCGGCGTGAACTCTCTCCACGCCACTTGAACCGCAGGCGTGTAGTCGGTAAAGAAGGAGAGGGAGTTGCCTTGGTGAGTTATAGGGCTTTTATCTCTGGCAGCTCTAAGGATGGCGTCTCTGTCCCTATAGTTCAAAAGGCGCGTAATGATAGGGCGCGGCGGCGCTCCAGGCGGGGGTCTAGGACCCAAGGAGTGGTGAGCCCTTTCAACGATCATGACTTGTGAGAGGGCTGGCCCAAATAGGTCCCGCAGTAGGTCTTCTACATAAGGTTCCATTTTCGGAATGGCGGTCGATTCTGGCAGGCCAATAATACGGAGGTTGTTGCGCCGAGAGCGCGCCTCCAAGTCTTCGTTCTTAGCCTTAATTACAGCCAGGACTTTTTCCATATTCAGAATTTGGGTTCTAGTTTCTGCAGTAGAGTCATGAGTGTCCGACAGCCTATTCTCCAGAGCATCCAACCTAACCTCATGAGTGTCTACGCGTTTCTTGACTGTGTGTAGTCGGGGGGTCAGCGCATCTATCTTATTGTCCACTGTTTTGATGCTGGAACGGATATCCAGCAGAATGGTGCGAAGATCTTCTTCTTGTTGCTCCGCATGTTCCTTGGAGCCTTGGGCAGTGTCCTGTTCCGGGCCTGCATCATTTGTCCTGGTTTGGCGTTTATTTTTGAAGGGAAGCTTCGCCTGTTTGGGGTCCGTCTTCCCCATTGAAACGATTTTCACGCGCACAGAGTATGGTGGAAGGAAGCGTAGGGAGCGCAAAGCCAATGCAGGGTTTCACAGGTATTGCCACAATATTGATTGATATCAACAGGCCGCTGGCCTCCTTGACAGTCACTCTCTCCGATAGTGCGCAGATATGCAATGGTAGCTTCAAGAGCACATCTTAGGTGAGTATACCCGCTCCTTATTTCTTGAGAGAGAAGCTACGTTTATATAGGCTTGATTGCGCGCGATGGGGCAGGGTTCTGTCGCCCCAGATCAGTCTTAGAGTGGCCAGCAATCACTATGGCGAATCTGGCCTTCTTGGGCGCATTGCACGCAAGGCCAAAGTAGGGCTGGCCACGTTGCAGGCCACCAGCTCGCCCGCCGCTCCTCTAAGTCAGTGCAGGCTTCAGGAAGGTTTTATGATGGGGCACATGCGGACCTGCACCACAGGGAACGGAGGCTGCTACCCCGTAGTGCCTTGAATGGGGGCCAATACCGGGTCCAAACTGCCAAAGCAGGCCTGGAATGAGTGCCACTCGTGCCCCCAGGTCGCGCCCCAGCATCCGCGAAGAGAAAGCAGGACGCCCGACAATGTGAGCCAGACAACACCCAATACGCCTGCCCGCTCCGGCGTCCAAACCCAATATCTGAACCCCTCGTTGCACTGGTGCCAGCAGGGGGGCTATCGGGGCGCGGGTCTAACCAGGGCAATCCCCACACCACGGCCCTCGCAACAGCAGAGCTAGAGGGGAAACCAGCCGGTGCGGCAGAAACGCTCGTAGCCCCGCTCCGTCCCAAACCCCCAGCCCGCACTCACCTCTTCCTTCGGCCGCTTCTGCTCACTCTGCTCCGCAGATCAGCCCACACAGCGAGGCTCACAGCTGCCAGGGGTTGGACGAGCCGCGGTGTTCAGCTTCACGATCGGCCTCACGTCTCCGGATCTGCGGCTCAGCGCGTCATCTTCGCCTCCGTCCGCGCCTCTAAAGTTCAGCAGCCGGCGTAGTGCAGATCGCGGAACCTGTGCGTGCACGATTCTTCAATGCCTCATATACTCCGGTTTCTCTGCTGGATCGCCGCCCTAGCCCAGTTGTCCAGAGTCGTCTGGTGGCACAGAAACTCGCCAATGCGGTTTCGCTTTCTAGCAACGTCCGGCGGCCATGTTGCACCTCAACAAGGCCGCGTCTTGCCGGCTCGCATATCTCGGCTTCTGCAGATTACTCGAGTCCCAAAGATCGCTCGGGCAGTACGGTTCTGCCTCACAGCAAGTTGCGATGTTTTATTGTGACAGACTGTGTCTTCAACCAATAGTTTTGAAGGATACTGGAGCCTGGTCTGCGGAGCCCCTTCAAAAGGCGGCCATTCTGCGGCTCGACGTAGCCACGCCCCCCATTCTGCAATGCCTTGCTGACTTGGGGAAAGCAGGCCTGGCCGTGGATTTGGTTAAGTCTTTCCTGGAGGTCAGAGGGCAATCAGTATGGCTGGCCCCTTTCTTCTCAGCCAACAAGCCCCTCTCCCTTGAGGTGCCTCCGGGCCCTTCATTTAGCCTGTTCTTTAAAATCTATATGACTCTACCAGCATCTTTGGTTGAATTGCATGGAGTTGAATTGCATGGAGTTACGGTGGTGCCCGATGCTGACAACACTCAGCTGCTGCTCTCTTCTGAGAAGGGGTCTGAGACCACAGCTGCTCCCTTCAAGGCCGGTCCCCAAGCAGTCTTTGATTGGCTGTGTCCAGACACTTGATCTGCAATACGCATAAGTAAGAGATTTATATTATTTGGGTCCTTTCTGCCAAATTAGTGACAGAGCTATTGGCCTGATTCGGTGCCCGCCTCTCCTCAGCCATCTGCGGCTGTTAAGAATTTGGAGGTCAAGTTTGACACTGGGCTGTCTTTTCATATTCAAGTGTCATCAGTGGTTGGTGCATGATTTGTGCTACTCTGAGCCCTAACAAAGTTCCTTTTCTTCTCCCTTTGAACTTTCGTAAGACAGTTGTCCATGCCATCTGTACGTCACGGTTGGACTATGCCAACATTTTGTATGTTGGTCTCCCAGACTATTTGATTGCCAGGCTACAGATTGTCTAAAATGTAGCAGCACATCTGATTTTAAAGCTCCCCAATCAGACGCCTATGTCCCCTCAGCTAAATTTATTACATTGGGTTCCAGTGGAAAACTGAACGGTCTTCAAGACACTACCTCTGGCACTTAAGGCCTATTTTTCTGTGGGCCCCTAATACCTCTCGGCCAGGCTGTTGCATTACTCTCCACCACGAGGTCTTTGGTCCTCTACACGTTCTCTGGTGGTGGTACCCAAGGTCAGGCAGGCTATAAAGGGTGGCTGCTCCATTTCCTATGTGGCTGCTCAAGCATGGAATCAGCTCCCTGCTGAGCTCAGTACTATTAGTTCTGAATTGCTTTTCAGGAAACACCTTAAAACCTGGCTATTCACTCATGCCTAAATGCTGTTTTCTCCATACTCCTTGTCCGCATCGTCGGGACACTCCCAGGGGTGTCCGTGTGCTTCATAAGACTCCGCTCAATGATCCATTCTTTCTTTAATTGCCTCCGTCTCCAGATTTGCTGCATTAACTGGTACTCTGCCTGACTGAGAGTCTTTATTTCCAGCTGCAGGAATAGGACAACAGGATGAGGCTCAGGAGGAAGACACCAGAAAGCCACAGTAAATTCTATATTGTCTGTTCTACCAGCACTACACACCACCTAAATTCTAACTTCTATACCCTATCATGATAAGAAGATTTGCTAAATCTAAGACATAAGACCTAACAGCTATCAAATGTCTTTTTTGTATTTGACTTTATTAGTATTGCCTATTCTGCTTCTGTTCGTTATTCCGTCGTATAAATGGTTTCTAAGTTTTTTTAGAGTTGCAGATCTCAGGGACATTTATTAGCTAGCGATGTTACAAAATACTCTTTGCCTTGTTTTCAAATACTAGTATTTAAAGGAAATAGGTCGAAATCCTGTGGAATTCCAAACAGATTCTTAGAATTACTGGAAAACTACAAAAACTTGTAAAGATAACGAGCTGTCATAGATTCACAGTCTTATACACGGTTTTTATTATGATATGGTTTTTTTCAGTTTTAACTGAAATTTTACTTATTGTCCATCAAATGTAGAACTAGGATTAATTGTTTTAAAATTATATTAATGATTTTTATTAAGATGTCTCTGTGCTGTAAAACATGTCGCTTGGTGTAATGGTTTTTCCAAAGACCGAACACTTGAATAAAATTGAATTGAATTGTTTTCAAATACATCCACTATATGATGTGGTAGTAGGCGACATAGTGGATGCTATATTTTTGATTGTCAATGCTTAACCACGATATAGTGATGTTCAACCCATTTTGTGAATGGATATAACCTGTTCCTCTGCTTGCTGCAGTGTACCCTCTCTATTGAATGTAAAAGGGAATCTAATCAGAGAACTGCCTACTCGCCATGATCCATGACTACTTTGACAACAGCACCCGGCCCAATCCCAGGCAGATTCCGGCTCTTACGGAATGGTATAATGGCCAACTCACATTTGTATGTGAGGAGATCTGAAAACATCCGACAACACATTGTATGTAGGCCAGAGACACACAGGCTGAGTCTGCCATGCAAACTGAGAGGAGTTAGACCTAACTTATGACTGAGGCATAACTGCATCTGAGAGGAATCATATAAATCAGGAAATGTGCAACATCACGCACAACAAACCAACAAACACAAAAGGCAGGCACATTGAAATTATTAACAGAGCAAAACAGGAACTAAACAGCATGACACTATAGGAACTGAACATGGCTTCCCACTGCAAAAGACAATACTGTTGGTCAATTGTTATTATCATTACAACACTATAGTGTAACCACTGTGCAACATGACCAACATGTACACCCTGCAATAAACCACAGAGCACAGTAAGAATTCTGCAGCATGATATATAGTTACAACAGTGCAACGAGACAGACAAGGAACAGAACACATATATCACCCCCTTCAACAGACAACATTACTCGGTAACAACTGTGCAACATAACCTACTTGGAACTCAAAACGCACCCCTCCCCGAAATGAGTCACACTGTACAGTAACAACAGTGATAGAGCGGGAACTCAGCACCTACACTCCCAAACATAGGTCACCATGCACAGTTACAAAAGTGAGAAATGAGAGACAAGGAACTCATGATATTCACCCCTGCAAGATCCTATGCTGTACAGTATAAACTGTCCAACGTCAGCCCTCACAATAGCACACTACACAATAAGAACTGTACAACATGAAAGGCGTGGAATTCAACATATACAGCCATGCAATCGAGCACACTGTACAATAAGAACTGTGCAGAATGACAGACACAGCACTCAACATAGCAAGAGGCCACACTGTACAGTAAGAACTAGAACTCAATCCCCACAAGGCACCACACTGTACAATAAAAACTGTGCAACAAGAGAAACATGGAACTACATATACACCTCCTGTAGAAGGAACACTGCCTGTCACTCTTCAAAAGATGACTGTACAAAGAGCTGAGACTACATGGTCCCTGAAATAAACAAAATTGCGTAGACTGAGGACACACGAGGACTTCAACAGACATAACCCCTCAGAAAACAGCACGCCAATATGTTTAAGGCATGCCGCAACTAGCCAGATTGTGCCATGAACCTGTAAACTGGGAATTTTAAACAGGAAGGCATGTTTCAGTACGAGTTGTACGTGCCGTAGCCAATCATTGCTATTGTTGTATTGATCTTATATAGTTCTTTCCTACTACCTACAAAACCCAGTGCACTTGCCATCCTCTTAGAGACGGGTTTGGGATATACGCACAAACCAGCATAACACCACATTATTACTGTAAGGAATTTTTGTTGTGGTCCTCGCAATTTTTCATTGCTCATTTTGGTGGCTTTAGACCTCTGTGCACTTTACCACTACTAAACAGTAGTGAAATGCCTGTGCTCTCTCCCAAATCCTGTGGTGTGCAAATGAAACTCACTTTTTGGCTTATTCAACTTTCCTATAAGTCCAAACACTCTGTAAAAGAGTTCACTAAAGATATCTTTAAGGAATTGAAGTCACTCAAACAATACGAGATCAACAGAAGGCAATTGTCATTCCCCTACAACTAGAAGATCTGTTAATAAAAAAAATGTTTTCAATACAAATGCTTCTCACATCAAACCCTTATCAAATCTGCGAAAGAAAAGTCACCCAAAACAACTATTTAAAGGAGTCAGAAGGGCGAACAAACCATCTCTGTCCCTTGGGTTTGAAACCTCCGGCTGCTAAATCCGAAAAGTTTTCTATATTCTTTGAGCTTACAGTTCAACCCATTGAACTATCATTGACACTTCTTCCTGGCTCCCACAACTGTAAGTGCAAGGCATACTATTTGAATAAGTCTGTTTAGGTGATCCCTGAAAAATCATTATTAATTTTAAACCTTTGAACCATTTCCCAAACCCCGTTCGAGGTAACATTTCTAAAAAATACTGCCATATCAGGTATTGCTCTACTGGACCGATGTATGTATGTATGGATAGATGGATGGATAGGTGGACGGATAAGGTCAGGACAGAGGTAAGAAAGACATATGGGAGAGGAAACAGAGAGGTAAAAGTGAAGAGAGGGAGTGCTGAAGTGAGGGGACATGGACGCCAATGGAAGGAAGGAACTAATTCCTTTTACTGCATAAAACACACTGCAAACAAAGTCGCCTCTAATAAAATAAGTGATACCAGGCAATAGATTGATTGTCTGATGGCCAAAAGGCATAGCCTGGATTCAAACCCTGGTCTCCAGGTTTGGAAGTCAAGAACTTAGCCAGTAGGCACCATCTCCTCCCTAAGTGTACATTGGTGAGTGGAAGAGGCACTGGGTGGACCAAGCACGTGGACAAGTGGGCGGGGAGTCAGGAAACAAAGCAGCAAGCAGGCAGGAGATCAGAGTAGGCATGTGGCAAGATAAACAAGCCTAGAAAGGCAACAGTGATGTCACCGAGAAGAGGGATATAGGTCTAGAAATCATAGGTACTGGAAAAGAGGCAATGAAAGGAAACTGCAGAATAGACACAGATTAAGACCAGTGAAGGGAACAAAGAGAGCAGGAGTATATTGAGAATATATTACAGCAAAGTACAAACAAGCATTTGAAATGCAATAGGTCTCGCATTTATTGAAGTTGGAGCTATTGACATTATAAATACCAATGTTTTTTTACCTATGCAATAGTTATGCCCTCCCCACCTTAATAACATGAACTATGTGATTTTCTTTTAATGTAGTAAACCTGCAATGGTGCTGTGGCGCTGGGAGGGAAAATGGCAGCTCCGACTCCACGTTAAAACAAGCAGTGTTGTGAGGGTGCAGTACCACAGGCTGTCACTAGCAGTCCCTTGGGACCTCTTTTGGCCACATATGGTACTACACCCTGCAACATGACTAGGCAAAGGATATGGCACAGCAATGAGAGCTGCCGACTGGTGAGCAGGGACCCCAGTTCGCGTCGGCTGTCAGGCTCAACATCCTGTGATAATGGGCTGATTATTTAATTTCCCCAAGCCCATGGCTTGGTGCACTATATAAATAAAAGCGCTTGTAAAGTAACAAAAAACGAGCAAAACAGCAGTGGCCTCGAGGGCAGCGTTGTGGGAGGGGTGAGGGGAAGGCATGGAGAGATTAAGGCATATGAAGCAACCGAAGCAGTGTTGGGGGAGGCACGGGAGATAAAGGGAGGGCAAGCAAATGATGCGACAGAAGTTTCACTGCACAAGTTAACAAAACAGTTAACAAGCAAAGAGGTAGGCCAACTAAAAACAGAGTTCTAAGTATAAATAACCTGAACGGCAAGCACACATGTAAGAGGGGCAGTTCTCATGAGGGGATACAAAATTCCAAAAAGGAGGTACTACCAAGTGTATTCACCAATGAAAAGCCAGCATTTCTAAAGCCCATATCCTAGATACAGCATGTCTCGAGGAGACAGGGCAAGCGCTGCCTAGGCAAGACCTAAAAACGACTGAGCCCTGCCTTGAGCAGCACAGGTCATATAGATTTATGGCGAAAACCAAAGTAGAACTTGCTTCAAAGCATCTCTGTGCTGCCTCAAATGTCACAAAGCTGGAAACTCCTTTTTTGCGGAGGTGGTGCACCTAGGAAAAATCTGTATCAGAAGTACAACCTCCTACAAAGAATACCTTGCATACCAACACTGCAGAATCAAAGAAGAACGACAGATTTAACACAGATAATGACAGATTTAAAGATGTCAGTCAAAGTAGAATCAACCTACCAACTGAAAAAGACATTTGGCGGAAGTTTCTTCTGAACGTACCTCCAGGGTGCGGAAAACCAGAGAGACAAGTATTCGATGGGCGATTGTTGCTCTGCTGGCGAAAGGTAATTTAGTGACAAGGGCAATGAACTGTTTTGTCTTTCGACCTGAATGGGAAAATGTGTGTACCTACCTCTGAGAAAGAGTAAACACTTGCTCACTTGCTCCACTCTAGTCAAAGCAATCTTTTAAGACTAATGGTCAGGAATGCAGAATGGCACGAAGAGTCATTAGGCAAGAATCCGACCTCCTTTCTGAATTGTATACAATTACGTACGTCTCCTGGCTGGCTGCCGCCAGTTCTGCTGCAAGTGTTTCGTGTTACAGTATCGGTGCAAATAGGACCGACGCGTGCACAATGACAATAAACATGTCCCTTTGTAGCACTT
Organism: Calotriton arnoldi; assembly: GCA_963921515.1. Lineage (NCBI taxonomy): Eukaryota > Metazoa > Chordata > Amphibia > Caudata > Salamandridae > Calotriton > Calotriton arnoldi. Next base: position 1,466,452 of record CAWUFW010000382.1, on the reverse strand, counting down.
GCCTGCCGTTTTTCAAAAAAAAAAAGCATAACTTTGGTAATACCCCAACGAGCTACTTCCGTGAAAACATTGCGCACATGCCCTTCAGTCTAAATCTATGAATAACAAAATGTGAAAAAGAAGTAGAAAATAATGTTAAAACTGCGGAAACGGAGCAACATCTTTTAACAGTGACTGGGACAGGAAACGCTCCATTTTTGTGGTAACGCATATAGTGAGTGTTGGGCCATTATGTCTTCAGCAGCCAGACTTGCGTGCACAGAAACGAGAGAAAAGTGCCCTAGCTGTTTGAATGGCTGGGGCCTACAAAGAAACCAATGCACGTGACCGCCACCTGTCTATCACACCCTTCAGTTTTCCATAGGAATAGCTGCATGAAATAAGTTTAATAGCCATAGCGGATCCTCTGAACGTACGTGAATTTTGCTAACTAGAAGGGCTCAGTAAACTACACACAGAAGGTTACTAGAGACAAAACGTTTTCACTACTCATACCTGCTCTGCTAACGAACGCCACAATTTCTTCGCAGCTGAGAAATAGGCAACCTTGAATGAGCTCAGTCCAGGGAGCGGGCAGTTAACTACTTTTGTGAGGTAAACTACTCACTTCGGCGTGCATTGAGTTGCAAGGCAGTAGCACGGTATTCACTGCAGTAGGAACCAGCAACACTGAATGACCAGTTATTAGTATTATTGGCAGTGAGAAAGTAGCATACCTGGTGGGGTTTCCCCGTGACCCGCTGCATCATTCCTTCTAAAGCCAGCTAATAAAACCAGGGGTCGGACATCTCTCACTACGTACTTACAGTGCTGCGCTGCGGACCTCCCGGAGGTCCCTGGATCACTGCAGTTCTCTTGGCTGCTCTGGGAGCCGACTGCATTCCTCACTGCTCCGCTGGGCACCAGCAACCCTGCCCGCTGCTCCACGGCACCACGTTTTCCATTCCCTACGCTGCGGCCGCAGTCAATCCCAAAAACGAGGGGCTCAAATAACCAGTGGTGCGCGCGCACCACAGAGGAGCGGGGGGCAAAGGGAGCGCAGCAGCGAGGCAAACGCGCGCTGCTGTGCGTGCTAGCCACCGATGGGAATGGGCGGAGCAAAGGCGGGACATGCGCCCGCCTTTGCCCAATTGCGTGCATTACTTTTTTTTTAAAAACATGCTGAAGCCAATGGCAGCCGGTGAAAGCAAAACCACACGCATGAGCGTGTGGTCTGCTTTCAAAAGCCCATACAAGAGGTCTCGGGCTGCGCGAGCAGGGCTGCGCACTGCAACGCTAGGCCCGAGACCTAAAAAGGAGTTTAAAAGAGAAAAAAGAAAGAGAGGACATGGCAGTCAAGGCGTGGGAGGGGTATGGAGGCAGAAATGGAAGAAGGACAAAAGCGTGTCGATTAGACTAGTGAAAAAATGAATACTTAAAAAACAGGAACAATAGTCATGAGATAGTCACAGACCTGGAATGCAGCTATATATTTCTTAAGGGGCAGACTAGATGGGGATCCGGTGGTCTTAGGCAACATATATGCACCACATACACATCAACAGGCCTTTCTTGACCAGTTTTCTGTGCTCCTGGCGATTGGGCGCATATTCCCTGGCTCCTTGTCACAGATTTCAGTAGCGTCATTGATGTGGTCCTTAACAGGTCCCATCCCCCTGTTCCAGGGTAGCGGACTGTACAGAACGCAGATCCATTAACTCAGTGACTGTCAACGGTCCTTATCCGACATCTGGTGGCGTCATAACAAAGTTTCCTGCCTTTACTTCTTTTACCCACCTTTACATGATCTGTATCAATGCTTGGATAGGGTGATCTGCACTACGAGCCTTTCCCCTATAGTTTTTTTTTCATTAAAATGTTTATTGAAATGTTGCACATATACACCATAGAGAACATATAGCATTCACATATTCGCTGAAATACAGAAAAAGAGAGCAGTCTCACAATACAAACTAAGGGGATCAGGGTAATCAGGGGACATCCTGGTCCTACATTGACAAGACATTATTATCATTTTCTTTTACTGTGCGGGACTGGAGCCAGGTTGGGCGGGGCAGATCTGAGCAAAGTGAGGAGTAGTTTGCACCCCCTAAGTGTGCATGAATGTTTGGCCGACCCTCTTGGGCCGGCCAAACATTCATGAGCACAGAGGGCCGGCCAAACATTCATGCGCACTTAGCATGTTCTCACCTGGCTGTGTTACACAGCCCGATGGAGAACATGCCCAGGCTCCCAGGCACTGCTTTAGCGGCCAAAAAGGCCACTCAGACCAATCACGACGCTGCTCATGTAGCTTCGTGATTGGCAGGGAGAGTCTGCTTCTGGTGCTGCCAGTGCAGACGAAGACGGAGGAGAGGCGTGCAGCGGCGAAGGAAAGTTTATTTATTTTTATTTTTGTATCCATCCCCCCGCCTCACCACCCCCGTTCCGAGGCAGCAGCCACTGTAAATGACCTGGCCATGGGTACGATTTCAGGCCTAGAAGGCCTCTCTATTGAATTCCACAAAATCTTATTCCACCGCAATAGCTCCCAGTTAAGCACAGCTGGGCCAAGAATCCCTGGAGGAGGGTAATTTCCCCCGTCACTACGAGAGGCTTCTTTAGTCCCCATTTTAAAGCCATATAAAGACCTGCCCTGCTTCATACAGGCCAATTGCCATTTCCAATGCAGACTATGAGATACTCAGTAAAGTATTGGCATACCATGTCCACAGGGTCTTGGCTCTTCTGGTTCATGCTGACCAGAGTGGCTTTGCACCTGGAAGAAGCACTTCGAGTAACATCAGGAGGCTTTATAAGGTCGTGGAGGTGACTATAGGGCTGTTGCTCTATGCAAAAGCCTTAATTCTGGGTTTGGAGAAATCTTTTGATAGGCTTGATTGGAGCTACCTCTTTGCAGTACTTCATGAGTTAGGATTTGAACCTTGATTTATACGCCTAGTGAAGTTGCTCTCAGCGGCAGGGCCTCCGATAAGGGGGAGGAGCGTCGCCCCACTGCTTTTGAGCAGTGAAAAATGAAAAATAAAATGATAATAACAAAGGTTATCATCATTTTATTTTTCCTCGCTTACTTCCTGCAGCTGAGCCGAGGGCGGACCGTCCATTCCCACACGTCGACACAGTCGCAGGAAGGAGAAGGAGTGGTGGCACTGCTTAAGTGTGCATGACGGTTTGGCCGGCCGTCTACGGCTGGCCAAACCGTCATGTGCATTTAGATCTTTCTACCCGAGCTGTGCTTTACAGCCGGGTGGAGAAAAGGCAGAGGGTCGTAGGGCCTTAGTGAGCGCCTAACTATGGCACTCACACCAATCATGACGCAGCTCTCATGCTGGGTAATACCAGCATGAAAGCAGCGTCTGGATTGGTGTAGGGGACCCTCTGGCATGCCGGGAGTCGAGGTCGAGGAGCAGAGGCCAGAAGAGCACCGATGCTGCAGAATGTAGGTAAGCATTATTTTTTTTTATTCTTTTCCCCCCGCGCTGCCCCACCAGCACTGTCCTCCTCCCATGCTGCCCCACCACTTAAATGCCACAGCACCCACCACTGGTTGCTCTATAGTGAACCTGCTGCTAGAGTACAGCTGGGCGGCCGTATGCAGGATTCAATTTTAGTTGGCAGAGATATTAGGACAGTGGTACCATCTCTCTCCCCTCCTGTTCACTTTAGCCATGGAGCCATACAGGGACAGACTGGCAGTGGAAGGCACTGGGCGTTTTCCTGGCAGGCTGGAAGGGTGGGGGGCGGTTTTTGGCCCGTGGGGGCCGGTTTTTGGCCCGTGGGAGCCGGTTTTGCAGCAGTGCTGCACTATCTCCCCTTTGTAACAAAAGCGCCAGCGGTGCTTGTGCTTGACACTAGCAACCCGGGCTTCTCAGTAGCAGTCTTTCGGAATTTAGCTGCCCTACCGTGAGATCTGATATAGGCTGGTGGACGCCAGAGAGTTGCCCTGGCCACATTGAGGCTCCTAGTTGACCAGGGAAGTCTGGGGCCCCTAATTTCGAAGCATAGTATTTAGTGAGTCAGCTGCAGTGGTTGGGCAGGTGGCTCTGAGGAGCAGGACTGGATGAGACTGGTGCGACTGATAGGCCGTTACAACTGCCTGAAATATTCAATGTTGTTCTCCCTGGTTCCAGACCCACCCATATTTCATCTCCATTGGTTTGAGTGACACTCCGTTGGCTGGCTCAACTCTGCCTGGTCATGAGGAGCCCGTTCAGCTGGATTGGACACATTGGGCGATGTGAATCAAAATGGTTCCCTTCAAACCTTCCAAGACTAACATGCGCTCCATAGGGGCAATTCTTAAAGTTTTGTCTAATATTACATACTCTGTGCACTAGATGAGCAATTGTTGACGTGGAACCAAACACATATCAACCGACTCCAATGCTGTACACGATAGGTACTACAAATACTATCACATAGTTGTACATATCAATGCACCCCCAGCTCTCACCCCCACACCAACACTTGCAGGATCTCTGGGAGGCTGAACCGGAAGGGCAACCATGAGAGAGAATGGGCGAGGGTGTTACAATATTCATATTCCATCTCCTGGAAGGCTAGGTTGAAATTAATTGAGTTCTTTATTTCAAATCGGGCTCACCTTTCCCCTGTCAGGATCAACAAGATTTTTCCGGGGACTGTTGCTTCTAGTGCCTGTCTTTTCACTGACGCTGGCTTCCAGCACGAGCTCTGGGGCTGCACCGCCCTCACTTCTTAATGGACCCAAATCTGCCGCGCATTGTCTGCTTGGACCGAAATCCCTTTACACCCCACTTTAGAAGCTCGCGCATTGGGGAATTTACAGCGTCCCAAGAAACACAGGGCCCAACACGTTCCCTGGATCTCTGCCCCCTTCTGGCTAAGAGAGCAATTACCTGAAAATGGAGGTCACTCCTTGCACCTTCTTATGAACCATGACGCAATGTGGTTTTACGCTGGGCCCACGCATAAACTAAGGCCCTTCATACGGAAGTGAAAAGGCCTTCACAAACACTCATTAACAGAGGACTGAGATGGGTTGTTGGTGGCCTTGGGAGAGGATAACTTGCCCCCTGAACTGACAGTGGCGGGGTCTTACCGAAACCCAAAATATTTCCTATGTGAATTGACTCTCCCCGCCCCCCCTCGCCTCCCCTCCCCTCCCCTTAACCTCCAAGAGATGCCCGCCCTCCCCTGCTGGAGAAACACATATAGACAGCCATCCCCCTTCCCAACGCAGTTACTAAACATGGGAACCCCGTTATTCCCCTCGTCTCCAAACCCGAGATGTCTCACCTCCTGTTACTCTCTATTTGCCCAGCTATTGTTGCTCTGCTGGTTTTCTCATACACAACTATACTCTTGTGTACTAATTGCTTGACTAAGTTTCCCATCTAATCAGTGCTTTAAATGGGCCAGTACTCCCCGGTACTTAGTACCAGCACTTCTAAATATTCTGCGTTTGAGTACCGGAACTTCTCCTTGTCCAAAGAGAGTACCGGTACTCACGGGGCAGCAAGTCAAGCTCTGAAATTTGGCATTTACAAAAAGAAGCGCGACAGAGCTGGCGAGTCGGCCCGTTTTGGTGAAGCACTCTGATAATCTACCCTTTCAAGGTGCTAATTGAGCAGCGGCCCGTATGCATTTAGTCAGGGTTGGCAGGGAGTTTGGGAGGGGCCGGAGTCACACTGCGATTACTGACACAGGCAGGGTCCACTCAGGCTCCTTGGAATCAATAGCACAGTAGGTGTGTGAGCAGGGCTTTCTAACAGCCATGTCTCGTGAAATCTAGGAGGCGGCTTCCTGCTGGCATAGCAGAGTAGAGCAGCACTTGTTTGGAGCCAGACTGAGGACGAAGGTGGAGATAGTGACACAGAAGCAGAGTGGGTGGGAATCGAGGTTCATAATGTGGATGTCAGCGAACATAAGCATTTCCTAAAACACATGTACTGAATGTCCTGTCTGCGCGCACCAGTGCTTCTATGTCACTGCGGGTGTGTCTTGCATGAGTGCGTGTTGTCTGCAGGGTCCAGCACCTGACATATAGGTGCAAGCCTTGAATTACCACACTCTGCCCATAAGGCGCACGCTTGCTAGGCCACTTTCTCTCCAGTGCAGATCTGCTTTCTCCACAGTTTCAGCACGATTGTATTTTGTTTTTTAGAGGCCGTTTTCTCTTGGGTAAAATGCAGGGGCTCTGGGAAGGGTAGAGGTGGGAGAACCAACAAATTATCAAGGAGAGCCCAGTCAGAGCCGAACCACGAAGTCTGGCTTGTGCTTAAAAACCTGTGCATAAGTGGAGCCTTGAAAACATTCCCACTGAAATAAAAGTGTATTTTTTATCCCGTGGAAGCATTTCACCTTGGTGCATAATATTATATCACAGCATTGAGAGGAGTTTTTGCTCCCACGGTGACAACACTGCCATTAGTGAACTAGGAAGAAAGGTGATTTTCATGTGTACTTTATATATGGCCTATTTTCTTTTCATGAATGAACAAGCATTATAGTGTATTAAATCTAACACAAGATGTGATTGTACAGCACACATCTGGAACTTGTGAATTTGAATATACTATCTATCATATGTGTTAACGAAGAAAATGGAGGCTTGGTGAGATAATATATTTGTCTGGGGTCACACAGTTTGGTCATGTGGGGAAGCCAGGATTGTTCCCAGAATTTCTGCTTTCACTTTGTGCAATTCAGCGTCTAGGAGGCTATATTTTTCTTTCTCTCCTGTATTACAATAAAGGTCACTATTTTGTCTTTATTGTTCGCACATGAGATTAGAGTTTGGTTGGCAGGCAGATGCAACATCAAAGTTCAGTTCATTTTGGGCTTGAGGGTGCAAGAGGACCTGGAACTGAGCCGGAGCCAGGCATCCTGGCTCGAGCTTTCAGCAGCGTGCCCACCTCCAGAAAGAGGGAATCACACTTTAGAGCAAGTAAGGAGCTTTGAGGCAAAGCTACGCCATCTAGGGGGGGCTGGATGATGTCTGCTAGGTGGCAATGAGACAAGAGGATTAACCATAGTTAAATGTTTCCCAAAAATGTTAAGGAAAATATATTGTGCAAGTCATATGTGATTTAGGTGTTGCACCATGAGAAGCCCACTTTAATATTAAATGTACCTTTTTGTACGTATAAGGGGAAAGGAATGCTCAAGATATACCGGAAATGCTTTAGTATCATTATACACATCTGCACACCAATTAAATCTCAGTTAAATTAAATGTGTGCCCCTGGCCGGGTCCCATAGCACTGCCCGTAGCCCGCCCCGGGAGCCCCGCCCCCAAGCCCCACCCCCTAGTCTATATCTCAATTTGGTGAGTACCTGCACTTATTTTTTTCCATTTAAAGCACTGCATCTAATGATGCTTGCCGCACAACGGATGATTCCATGTTTCAGTGACTCGCATCTCACCAACAGCTTGGATTTCATTGAGCGTCACGCCTGGATTTATACTCGCTCACATGTAGCGCTTCGAGGAGTACTTCAGCTACGTTTTATATGCTCTTTACAGACTTCATTCAATAACTACAACTTACGCATCAGATGCAAATGCTGTAAAATTCTTGTTAAAAACAACAAGCCCAATAAAAATGAGCGTTAAAAAAACACAGAAACAGTACTCGATATGAGAGGAAAGAAGTGATTGGCTCTGAAGTTCTGTAATGAAAACTAGGATGGGACGGGGGTTGAAAGACTATGCAGATGGAGGCAACGGATTCATGAAATGCACGAAAACCACCAAAGTCGCACATCAATAGTTAACGTGTTCTATCAGGAGAATGAACGAGGCAAATGTCTTCTTAGACCTCAGGGGTGAGAGTGGTACAATAGGAAAGGGGGGGTTAAATTTTGAAGATGTGATAAAGGTAGTGTACAGATATCCAGAGATGCAAAGCAGATGACCAGAGGGGGGTTTATGCAACAACTGAGTGAAAGGTGGAAGAAGAAATATTCAGGAACTGTTTAATAGATATGAAAGAAGTAGTTGAGATGTCCTGCTATGTTTTGTTGGGCTACATTGTATTTTGTGTCATATTATGTTCTGTGGTATTAGCTTATACTATGTAGTGTCAGAAATGTGGCTGGCAGGCGAAAATTAACTCATCTAGGTAGAAAATACAAATATCCCAGACAAGCCTTCTAGGGAGGCCGTGTAAGTGGTGAAGCCGTGTGTAAGAGATTATTGTTTGGTTCAGATGACAGCCGGGATTGCCCCATACCTATTATTTGTGCAGAACGTGTACGAACACAACTTACGGTCTCGTTTTAGATTAGGAACGATACGCTGGATGCTGTGTTTCCCCTTAGGGCAATACTCTCCAAATGATATCTGTATTTGCCCATGTGACGAGCAATCAAACCAGACATTATTGCTCTTTGTTTTCTTTTGCAATTTCTATCTTCCTTGTACCAGGAAATTTCCATTGCCTCTATAGCGCAGGCACAAATTTACTAAGTGCAAAGCTGCTTTGCTCTTCTTACAGCAGCTAAATGACCAAGATACCTGTTATTTGGTTACTGTTTTTTACGGGGCATTTTACATGTGAGAAAGGCAATGTTATTCTAACCAACAGATGCTCAATTCTACTTATATCTTATGTCCTGGCTTCTGTGACTGTATTGTTTTATATTATTTCACGTTTTTAGAATAGGTCTTTTTAAGGCTTTTGTGCCTGGTATGCATTCTATTTTTATTGCTGTATTTAAAAAAATATTATTTGACTGTTTTATATTAATCCATGAGTGTTTTAAATCATGTACGTCTTTTATGATCATCTAGTAAATGATCGAATAAAGATTATTTGATTGATTGATTGAAAAGAGGTTTTTAAAAGCAGGGCAGAGGCTGCCCCCAAAAAATGGGATAAAAAGTGGGGGAAATGGAACTCATACAGAGGAGAGATCTGCATCTCCCCATCGACTGAACTAGCAGAAGGCAAGAACAGGAATCGACTGTCACAAGAAGTTGCACCCTTATAATGCCGTTGTCACTGGTGTCTTTATTATGATGTGAACCGACTGTTGTTTCTAATATGGAAAGTTATTATGACCTATACTGTATTATAAACCGAAATTAATAAAAAGAATGTTAAAAAAAAGAATGGGAAAATAAGGAAAAGAGTCGCATCACTGCACAAAATATGAAAGAGATGAAAACCACAACAGGACCATTGTCCACAGATGCCCAAAGATCAGGGTGTCAGAGGGCACAGGATGGTACTCTGTGGTATTTATTTATTTTGGATCTTGATCCAGAGTGTTAAGACCCTGAGCCCAAGGTGGCAGAACAGTCTACAGAAAGCCATGGGATAGAAATGAACTTAAACCCAGGTCACAAAGCAGGGAATTAAGGTCATCAGAAGATATGGTGAATTTAAAATGCAGCAAAAATCTTGTATTCCGATATGACTTGAACAAATTGTCCCAAAGATGTTGGGATACTGAGAAGTGGGGGGTCTTCTTAAATAGCAGATAGTGTGTTGTGTCGTGACCTGGGTTTGTTACATCCATGGTAATTACAGTTGGAGTTTGTTCATCGCATGTATGTAAGACACAGGGTTGGCAGGGTCATATTGGACGTCACGTTTCTTACCTGTTCTCTCGTGCACTTTGATGATGTACTCCAGGTGTGCCGCGCTTTCCCTGTCCAGGGTCCTGGTGAGTGTCACTTGTCCGGTCTCCTTGTCCACGTGAAGAGCAGAGTCCAGAGCTGAAGGCGACAGCAGCTCAAACCAGGCATGAGGAAACCAGCTGCCAGGAGACAAGGTGGTCAGCAGGGAGCCTGGCGCGGTGTCTTCGGGAACCAAGATGGCCGTGTGGGGCTCAGACTGGGGCAGGGGGTCTGTGTTGTATGGCCTGGGATGGGACAAGGTGCCGTAGAGATGGGGCTGGAGACTGTGATGCTGATCCCGGGGTTGGGGGCTGTGGACTGCTGCAATGGAATGGGAGAGGGTCCTATGGAGTCCAGGATAGGGAAGTGACGGGGCACTCTCATGCCCCGGATGTGGAACAGGAAGGGCTCTGTGGGACTCAGGTTTAGTGCTGTCACTGTAGACCTTCTCAAGTGACATGAACTTGGTCTTCTCGTTGCGACCCTGGTGGAAGAGCGATCTACCTTCTCTCTTCCGTGGTGCCACCTTCATGGGAAGCTCTAGGGACTTGGGACAAATCTCCACCTCAAGGGGTGCGCTGATCAGCGGTGGGTGCCCGCGGTCCCGGGCATACAGAGTAAGGTTGACTGCCACCTTCATGTTCAGAAGTGACTCAACCAGGATGACTTGCCCAGTCTTGGGGATAACAAAGAAGTGGGTGCTGGTGGGCTCCGCGTAGTAGACCACCTCTGCATTGGTACCCTGGTCTGGGTCCTGCGCACTGACCCGGCCCACCACCGAGCGGAGCCCGGCGGTCTCGTCCAGGCTGATGTGGGGGCCCAGGGCATTGCTGGCCGTAAAATGTGGCGCATTGTCGTTCTCATCCAGGATGCTGATGGATATGGTGGCCAACTTGGTGAGCATGTTCCCGGGTCCCTGGTGCGTGAGCAGGCGGTGCTGGCAGCAGAGCACCAGGTGCAGCCGGTACTCAACCCTCTCCTCTCGGTCCAGGGCCTGTGTGCTCCGCAGGGATATCCGGCCACGCCGCGGCTGCAGGAAGAGCCCAAAGTCCCCCCGGCCCTCTCCCAGTAGCTGGAGGTGCCACCGGTTCCCATGGACCACTGCGCACCAGGGCTTTGGGCTCAGGCGGCTCAGAGGCATGTCCAGCCCGTGCACAGCGCTTCCTGCCGGGGAGTTCTCCTTGATGTGCCCTGAAAAGGAGGGCATCCGGAGGCCTGTGGTGCCCCCCATGGACAACAGGGTGAGCATGGAAGTTAGAAGGACAGACTTAAGAGTCATGGCATCACACAAAGCTGCTCTCGTGTTGAGACCCATGCTGCCCACCTCATCAAGGCTGGGCTTTGAAGGTATGGCAGTGCTTCTCTGCCCTGGATGCGTGCCTTCTGCCAGCCAAGGGCTCCCGTGGCCGTTCAGTGTGCCCTCTGGGCAGGATCTTTGTGAGTAATGGGGTGCTTATCACCAGCTGTCTATGCTTCTTCCTGTCAGTGCAGGGCGCTCCTTCTCAGAGGATCTTCTGTCTCTGGAAGTGATCGAAGTACCTTCTCTTGACCCTTCTCCCCGCCCCTGGCGGAGCGGGGCTGCCGCCTTCGGAATAAACAGGTCACACAGCGGCCTCGGAGGGTGACGCTTCAGCGGACTCCACCAGGGAGGCTGCCGAGAGCTTTAACAGCCGGCACCGCTGATGGCACGGACGGCGATCTGACACCATCCGGGCACGGGGCTGAGGATAGGGTGGGTACGGGAGGGACAACCCTGTACTACTGAAGCCCAGTGCACTCTGAATCTGGAGTCCTGGCAGACCTGCTCCTACACAACCACTACCTCTAGCTAAGAGACCACTGTAAGAGTCCTGTCCCCTGCTGGGCTTCTCCTAGAAGAGTCATGCCCGCTGCTGGGCTTCTGTAAGAGTACTACCCCCTGCTGGGCTGCTCCTGTAAGAGACCTGCCCCTTGCTGGGCTGCTCCTGTAGGAGTACTGACCCCTGCTGGGCTACTTCTGTAAGAGTACTACCCCCCTGCTGGGCTGCTCCTGTAGGTGTACCACTCACTGCTGGGCTGCTCCTATAGGCGTACCCCCACCTGCTGGACTGCTCCTATAGGTGTACTACCCCCTGCTCGGCTGCTGCAGTAGGAGTACTGACCCCCTGCTGGGCTGCTTCTGTAGGTGTACTACCGCCTGCTGGGCGACTCCTGTAGGAGTACAGTGCCCTGCTGGGCTGCTCTAGCCGTACCGTGCCCTGCTGGCCTGCCCCTGTAAGAGTCCTACCCCCTGCTGGTCTGCTGCAGTAGGTGTACTGACTCCCTGCTGGGCTGCTTCTGTAGGTGTACTACCCCCTGCTGGGCGGCCCCTGTAGGAGTACAGTGCCCTGCTGGGCTGCTCTAGCTGTACCGTGCCCTGCTGGGCTGCCCCTGTAAGTGTACTGAATCGTGCTGATGTGCTTCTCTAAGAGTAACACCCCCTGCTGATCTTCTCCTGTACAAATATTGCTCCTGCAGAGCTGCTCCTGTAGGAGTACTACCCTTCTGCTGGCTGCTCTTGTAAGAGTATTTCTCCTCGCTGGACTGCTCCCTTAAGAGTACCGTCTCTTACTGGGCTGCTCCTGTAGAACTGACTCCAGCTAGGCTGCTCCTGTAAGAATACTACCGCTAGTTGAGAGGCTTCTGTAAGAGTACTTCCCCCTGCTGTGCTGCCCGCGTTAGAGTAACATCCTGTGCTGGGCTGCTCCCTTAACAATACTGTTGTAAGAGTACTGGGCTGCTCCTGTAAGAGTGCTGGGCAGCTCCTGTAAGAGTACTGGGCTGCTCCTGTAAGAGTGCCGCCTCCTGCTTCTTATGGTGCTGAGCTGCTCTTGATGCAGTGCTTACATCCTCTCTGAGTAGGACGGCAGTGCTGATAGTCTGAGATTGTCTTTCCCTGTCAGGGGGGCGGACGTCACTGCCCCGGCAGTGAAGGTCTTGTTTTGAAAGGATCCAGTGTTCCTCCGTGAGTCCTGGCAGCGCACAGATGCTCGTGTGAGTCTTGGCACCTGCTCGCTCCTGTCTGGTACAGATGCTCTAGTAAGACTTGCCTTCCTCCTGGCACTGCAGCGCTGCCCTGTGAGAGATCGTTTAGTACCCCTGTGAAGGATCCCTTGCTCTCACGGCTCCTGGCACTGCAGCGCTGCTCCTGTGGTGCGAGTTTGTGCACTCGGTTCCTGAGAGGACAGTGCAGTGCAGCGCTGCTCCTGTGGTGCGCGTTTGAGCTCTGGGTTCCCGAGAGGACAGTGCAGTGCAGTGCAGCGCTGCTCCTGTGATGCGAGTTTGTGCTCTCGGCTCCTGGCAGGACAGTGCAGTGTAGCGCAGCTCCTGTGGTGCGGATTTGTGCTCCTCCTGTGAGGGGTCTCTTACTCCCTCAGCTCTGGCAGTGACGCACTGCTCCTGTGGAGTCAGTCTGTGATCCTCCAGTGAAGCCCTCACAAGGCTCTGGGCAGAGCTCCTTCTGTTAAGGGAGTCTGTCAGCCTCCTGTGAGTGGTCTTGCAGTGACTGCCCCTTGCTCCCACGTCTTCTGGCGGTGCAGAGCTGCTCCTCTGAAGGATGCCCTTGATGCGAAGTGTCCCCTGCCCCTCAGCTCCTGGCGGTGAAGCGCTGCTCCCGTGTAGGGAGTTTGTGCTCTCTCTGGTCCTGGCAGTACAACGCAGCGCTTGTCGCGCGAGTTTATGCTCCTCCTGTGACGGGTCCCTCGATCCTCGCTCCCTCAGCTCCTGGCATTGACACACTGCTCCTGTGGAGTCAGTCTGTGATCCTCCGGTGAAGGGCCCCTTGCTCCCACAGCCCCGGGCAGCACTGCTCCTGTGGAGTCAGTGTGTGGTCCTCCGGTGAGAGGGCCCTTTGCTTCCACGGCTCCTGGCAGTGACGCACTGCTCCTGTGGAGTCCCTCTATAATCCTCCAGTGAAGGGCCCCTCGCTCCCTCAGCTCCTGGCAGTGACGGACTGCTCCTGTGGAGTCAGTCTGTGATCCTGCTGTGAAGGGCCCCTTGGGCCCACTGCTCCTGTGGAGTCAGTCTGTGATCCTCCTGTGAAGGGCCCCTTACTTCCACGGCTCCTGGCAGCACTGCTCTTGTAGAGTCAGTGTGTGGTCTCCGGTGAGAGGGCCCCTTGCTTCCACGGCTCCTGGCAGTGACGCACTGCTCCTGTGGAGTCCCTCTATAATCCTCCAGTGAAGGGCACCTCGCTCCCTCCGCTCCTGGCAGTGACGGACTGCTCCTCTGGAGTCAGTCTGTGAACCTCCTGTGAAGGGCCCCTTGCTCCCACTGCTCCGATGGAGTCAGTCTGTGATCCTCCTGTGAAGGGCCCCTTACTTCCACGGCTCCTGGCAGTGACGCACTGCTCCTGTGGAGTCAGTCTGCGATCCTCGTCAGAAGGGCCTCGTGCTCCCTCAGCTCCTGGCAGTGACGCACTCACTGCTCCTGTGAAGGGTCTCCAGCTCCCACGGCTCCTGCTGGCAGAGCAGCGCTGCTCCCGGGCACAGCTGGGGCACTCCGTGGCACTGCCGCTCCTCGTGCTGCTGCTGTATAGTTGGACAGCTCCAAGGATGCACAGGGAAGGAAGGGGGGCGTGGAGAGCCCTGGGAGGCTCAGTGCGTGTAAAGCGGGATTGGAGGGAGGCACAGAGCAGGCAGCTAGCTGCTTGAAGCGGGTTCATTCACTAACAGCCTCCCAAGCACAGAAAAGGTTTAACATTGGCAGCAGCTATGCAAGCTTCCTTACACCCAGTGAGTGGCACAGGCGAGAGAGGAGCGCAAGGCAAGCTTCCCTCTCACACGCACAGATTAGACAGCAGCCGTGCAAGCTAGCTACCCTCATTCACACACACAACTTGTGCAGTACAACAGCAGCCGTGCTGGTTTCTTCCACATAAAGACAGCAGATTCAACACAGCCGGCAGCAGCACTCTTCCCTCACACAACCATAATAGGTGTAGTACGGGCAGCACCAGAGCAAGCTTCCCTCACACACGGATCAAGTGCACACCGTGGTCAGCAGGAAAACACGTTTCATCCCGCACAAATGACGGACAGCGCAGGCAGCAACAGTGCTGGTTTTCAATACACAAACAACGATAGAGGATGAGCGCCAGCGAGCCAAACCTGTGTGCACATCCAGGACAGGAGGCAGCAGAGCAAGAGATACTCACACACAAAAGAACACCGCTGTGCAAGCTTCTTCCCCACACAGAACAGGGGTCACGTGGGCAGCAGCACAGCACATGAGCAGCATGACTTTACCAGTGCAAATTGCCGCCTACTACAGACACACAGACAGGCAAAGACAGACATGGAGGGAGAATGCGAATATATTTAAGTCCACGCAGGGCCATCACTGCAGCCTTCTGTATTCCTAAGTCATCTAAAACATGTTACTATTAAAACTACAAATTAGTTGTAGAAATGAAAAAGAATAAAAACCGCTGCAAGATACAACTGTACAGTGAAAAGAGAATATTCTGAGCATTGTAGCTCAAAATTGCCTTTCCATTTAGTTTGAATGTGCGCTCTAGATATGTAAGGAGGCGCTAGGAGAAGGGGACGGAATTTTAGGGGGGTCTTATCACGAGGTGAGGGGCTGTGGTACTCCGATGGTGCTCTTTGAAAATGGAATCTGTCAGAATCTCTTCTGCAAGTCAGTAAAATCGAGGAATCCCAGAGTTTCCATCAAAGGACACCACACTGAAAAGATAGATGGACATGGCCCCAGTCTTTGTATTTCCTGCACCTTGTGGCCTTGTTACCAATCCCTGGATGCCAATATGCTGCCGGCAGCCTGTCCAGAAGCTGCCATTTTGAGAAGCTCACAACCTACTCAAGAGACATTTTAGGAAGTACAAACTGCACCTCAAAACCACCATTTGGGTCAGATCCACACGCTGCTCTAGGGCTGCAATTATGGCAGAGTCCAGAACCTTGCTCAAGGCCTAAATGTGCACTCACCTTTGGAGACAGACGAATCCTGTTCCAAGGAGAACCTCAAATCCTACAAAATAGCACTTTGTGCTTTAACAACCTCTTTGCTTCAGCCACATCAGAATATTCTCTGACCTCATCTTCTCTCTTGGGCTCGCGCCAGAGTCTATCACACACACCTCCCTCCCTCTTGAGTCTGCTTTGTACCTCCACAACCATGTCCAGCCTCCCAGATAGCGTCTTAGCATCCTATTCTTCTACCACAATCACTACAATAGGAAGCACACACACCTCCCTACTCACCGCCCCTCACCGCGATGCACCTTTGCTCCCTCACTACCTGCTCATGCCAGCCTGGCTCCTTTGATCCAATATCACTACTGAATTAATAGCTTTATTCGAATTAGCCAAGCCACCTGTCTCTCTTCTGACCCCTTCACCTCCAAACTTCTACAACCCCTTGTCCTTTCATCTACAGTTTTGTTTTGTCTGTCATTCTTCAACCACTCTACACCTTGAGAGTTTAAAAACTAAATTCTTTATTTTTCTACTGAAGAAGCCTATGGCTGATCCTCTTTCCTACCCAAATACCAACCTAGTTCTTCATTCTCCCTAGAGCATATGACCAGGGGTTTTAACACACTATCAGAGTTATGACATAGACCTACACTTACATCAACTGCACAATATCGACTACCACAACATCATCAACATAAACCGATGTGGAATTAAGAGTAGTAAATATATAGTTGCTATATATACCTACCCTGATGATATGTTGGTAGTTGATCTTGTTGAATCAATATATCTGCAGGTCAATAATACTGACCTCGATATTAAGTCATACAACTGTTCAATCAACTCCACCACTAATACCCCCCCCCCCCACTCTTTTCCATATACTTTAATGGTTGTGTAGGAAAATGCCTCTTTTTGGATGGTCACCACCATTTCCTCTGGATTGATGCTGCTGGTTTTTTGACTCTGCAATCTGGGACACTGCTAACCAGGCCCCAGTGCATGTACTCTGACCCTAAAAGCATGTAGAAATTGACTTCACTCATGCATATTTAACTTACCTGTAGGTCCCGCCTAGTATATGGTACATAAATTCCTGTCGCCAGGGTATTCAGGTCTAAAAACTGCCAATTCAACCTGGCAAAATAAACCTTTTGCCAGGTTTAAACCTTACTTTTCAATACTTAAAGTCACCCCTAAAGTAGGCCCTTGAGGTCCATATGGCAGGCTGCTTGCTATTTAAAAAGTAAGACATGTGTACTTATGTTTTACATGTCCCGCAAGTGAAAAACCTCCAAAGTCATTTTTTATTGTGGCAAGGCTGGCTCTCCAATAGAAAAGCATGGATTTGCATTATAACACCTTGTAATGCATAACTTCAGTTTCGGAGTAGCTAGAAAAAGGATTCATTTTCATAGTAATTTCAAATCCAACTTAGCGGTCAAGTCAGATTTTGTATTACTGTTTGAAAATCGTACTTTTAGAAAGTTGTCATTTTCATGCCTAAGCAAATGTGCCTCTACCAGGGTTCAGTGTCACCTGACTGTTAATGGCTTTCTCTTATTGAGATGTGTATTGCTCCCAGACAGTGGACAAAGGGCTTGGGTGTGCGGAGATGTTTTTCTCCCTGAGTAGGATGGCCTGAGGGGCTGTGTTCAGCCCCTTTCTGAGCTTCAAAGGAAGCCTACCCTATCACTGGCAGATGTAGCTCACACCTAAGCCTTTGCTCCATTTTGTCTTAATAGCACACCTCTCTCCAAATTCAGTGGGAGGGACAGCGAACCCAGAACTGGTTTGTAGTGACCACAAGGGAGGGTTTGCCCATTATCATAATCACACCTCTGGGTAGGCACAGGGTGCTCTGCACAGGGGAAAATAGGTTCTGCCATCTTAGCTTTAGGTAGAGAGAGGCACTGTGGGATAGTTTACAGCAAAACATACAGGATGTGCTCCAAAAGTGGGTAGGGTCACTCCAGAGTGGCAAGGAGCTTCCTCCACCAACAGTCTGGAACTGGGCATAAATGTGGTCCCCCAGTACCCTCTTCAGAACACCGCTGGACCTGTGGAAGACAGAAGGACTGCACCTGCTGTTGTGACCTGTAAGGAGACCCCACAAGGGTTGGGCCTGCTCCCACTTGTACCCAGGAGGAGAAGTGGATTCAAAGAGTCAGTTGGCTGACCCCCTGTTAACCTACAGGGACACAAAAGCTGCAAGAATCTCACTTTCCTGATGAGCCCCGCTGACCAGTTACAACTAGACCTGGCCTGGTCACTGCTGGTGGCTTCTACTGGAATGAGTCCAGGCTTTTTTTATTCTATATCCTAACTATAACATCCCTGTAACCTTTGTTTTTTTTTGGGTGAAATTCCAAGTTTTTTTTAATCCACACTCACTCGCCCACACAACCACTTACAAAACCATTCACACATCCATACAAGCACTCACACATCCGCTCACTCACTGATACATCCATTCACACAGACCCTTACTCTACAATACAGCCAATCACACACCAACTCACTTAACCAAACAGCCATCCATAGAGCCACTTACACAGCCAGTCACTCACTCATACAGTTACTTATACACCCATTCAACCATTCACACAGCCACTCATTCACCCATACAGTCACTGACACACCCACTCACTCACCAATACATTCACTCACATAGACACTCACCCACATAGCTACTTACACAGCTACTTATACACCCATATAGCTACTCACACACCCATACAGGCACTCAGACACCCACTCACAAACAGATACACACAGTCACACAGCCACTCACATAATATATGTTAGAGATAGTATCACTCATCAGTAGTACATAAAGTACACCATTTTAAATTTTGTAGTACCTTGGTATATATGTTTAACACTCATAATCTTTTAGAAAACACTCACACTCACTGGATGATGTCATCAGTGATGTCACTGATCATTTCATGAGTGATGTAAAATGTGAGGTCATAAGCAGTGTGGGGGCGTAACTTATAGTTAGTTCAGCTAACTATTACAGCTGAATTTCACTTGTTTTGTAAGAGTGAAATCTGAGCCTAACTAGAACATCCCTGTAACCTTTGTTTTTTTCAGTGAATTTCTAAGGTTTTTTAAAATTCTATTTCCTAACTATAACGTCCCTGTAACCTTAGTTTTTTTCAGTGAATTTCTAAGGTTTTTTTAATGTTGTTTCCTAACTATAATGTCCCTGTAACCTTTGTTTTTTTCAGTGAATATACATTCACTGAAAACCAAAGGTTACGGGGACATTGTAGTTAGGAAATAGAATTAAAAAAACCTTAGAAATTAACTAAAAAAAACAAAGGTTACAGGCACGTTATAGTTAGGTTCAGATTTTACACACACAAAACCATACAAATTCAGCAGTTATAGTTATGCTTAGCTCAGAAAACGATAACTCGTGCCCTAAGGTAACTATAGCTTGTGGCCTTGCCATGCACAGTTTTCTGATCAATAATTTTATTGGAACTGTTACAGTGATATTATCAATGATGTCATAGAAGATGTCATGAGTGATGTAACATGTGGGGTACATAGCAGTGCATGGCGAGGGCACAAGTTATAGTTACCTTAGGGCAGGAGTTATAGTAACCTGAGATAACCCTGATGTGGGATAGTTCGCAGTGCATGGCGAGGCCTGCAGCCAGGCCCTGCAGCCAACCCCTTACATGCATGCAACCCCACGCTGCTCAAGGCCGAAAGTCGCTGGGCCTGGCCTTGGCCTGGCTCTGTGGCAAGCCCTTCAAAGGCAGCCAACCTGGGAGGGGGGATGCAGCCCCCCTCTCTTGGCCTGGCCAATTTCGGCCCCGGAAACTCCATCCCCCAGGGCGAGCCACATATTTTTAGGGGAGGTGGGTTAAGTGGCCCTCTTCACGGGCCATTTTTGATCCCAGGGACCCCATCCCACAAGGCCCATCACTGGATTTATGGGGGGAGGAGGCACCCAGCCCCCCTCCCTGGGTCGATTTCGGCCCCGGGAACACCATCTCCTGGGGCCCAGCAATATTCTAAATGGGGAGGGGGGCACACAGCCCCCCTTCCGAGCCGATTTCTTGTCCCTTGGACCCCATCTCCTGGGCCCGGCCATATTTAAAAAGGGGGGGATCAAGCAGCCCAACTCCCCAGGCAAATGTGGCCCCTGGAACCCCATCCCCTGGGGCCCTCCACATTTTTAAATAGAGAGGGGGCACACACACCCCCTCCCTGGGTCAATTTCGGCCCCGGGGACCCCAACCCACTGGGCCCAGCCAAAAAAGGGTGAGTACCCTTGTGTCCACCCAGGGCACCCACCATCTCCTTATTGGGGGCCATGAGGGAAGCCCCAAGGCCCCGCTGCCCCAGCCGGCTCCCCGCCTCCAGCAGGAGCCAGCATTGCACCTGCCCGCAGGGAGTAGCTAAAAATGCTGCTCCCTGCCGACAGGAGCAATATTTTCATCTTTTTCTCTGCCCACTTCAGTGTGGGCAGGGAAACACATGAAAATTCTGCTTCCAGCAGGCAGAAGCATTTGTCATGCTCCCCGTCTGCTGGGTGGGGACTTAGCGTTTGCTTTCAGTTGGCGAGAGGTTTGAAATTGCTCCCGCCAAGTGAGAGCTAACACAGGAAACCGCTATGTCCTGGGGGTGGGCACCCAGCACCATTAATGGCTCTAGGATAGGGCCCTTCTCACTACTGAAAGCATAGCCGGGCCCCGGGGGATGAGGTCCCCGGGCCCGAAATCGTCCCAGGAGGGGGGCCTGCGTCCCCCTCCCAGTTTTCTAGATCAGTCGGGTCCTAGGGAATGGGGTCCCTGGGGCCAAAAGCAGCTCGGGGAAGGGGGCCGTGCGCTCCCCCTTCCCATTTTATAATAATTAATTCCACCCCAGGACCTGGCCCACCCAGGGGGCAAGTAAAAACAAGCGCAGGAAACCAAGCTTGTTTTATTTAATTTTCCAGCGGATCCTGCATGAATTTGGGGGAATTAAAAAAATTAAGAAAACATTCTTTCTCACTGTGGGACCCCACCACCAGGCCTAGGGGGTTGGGGTATTCCTACCCTGCCCCATTGTCCTTTTTTATATTTTTTCTTGAGACTTGGCCGAGTCCATGTCCCAAGATGGCTGCCACCACTTCCTGGATTAAGTGGTGGAAGCCAACCAGATCTCACCATGAGATCTGTCAGATCTGCGGCCCCTCCGTGTCTCTAGATATACATAAATAATTATTTTATTTTTCTAATAACTCCAAAACTACTGAAAGGATTCACACCAAATAGCAAAGATCTTTCTGGACCAAGATCTAGCTCTCTGCCAAATTTAGAATAATTCCGTTCAGTGGTTCGGGATGTAGTCATGTCCAAAATCCCTATGGGAAGTTGCATGGGGAAAACATGTTTTGGGCCTCCCCCTTTGTCCCTGGCCCTGCTTGATGAATCACCCCAATACTTTCCAGTCAGCAGCTGAAATGAGTGGCAAACTAGTTTTGAAAATTTCGTGAAGATTTGTCAAAGTTATTAGCAAAACAAAATACGCGTCTCCTATGGAAACTAGGTCCTAACTATAACTACCTACTGGCGACCCCCAGTTGGTAATTGTGGAAGGTTGAGCCCTTGGGATTCCCCCTTACCTGTAAATCATCACATCGTCCTCACGACATACTCCCTAGGCGTCAGGAAACCTGTAAAAGAAAGAGAAAAGGGGTTAAACTGCCCGCACCACAGTCACCCAGACAGTGAAAGGCGACTGTTTCTTTAAACAGAGATCAGGCTCAGGGAAGGAGAGAACCAATCCTGCGGAGGCTGGCAAGAGGAAAAGGGAGCAGAGAAACCGGAAGGGGAGACAAACGAGGAAAATGCCAACAGCAGGAGAGAAGAGACCAAAGCAGCCAGAGAAGAGAGGAACGTTTCTCTGGATACCGAGAAGCAGAGGAAGACCACGGCCACTCAGGAGTCTGGTAGAGAAGACGTCAAGCAGGAAAGACCCGAAGGAACCGTTCTCAGCAGAGAAGAAGACGAGTTCGGTTCAGAGGAGTGGTGGATCGCCCCAGAGGATGCTGGACAGCCGCTGCAACTCTGGAGAGTTGCTGCGTAGAGTGTGAGTAGACAGGGCTGGAATTGCTGAAGTTATTTACGAGGAGAGAGTAGGATTGGGAGGGCCGCTACATACGGGAGGTGTTGTTGTAGGGGATACTCTGTTGTATTACTTGTTTTTCACATAACGCACAGAGCACTACCAATCCTGGAAGGAGCTGGGGTAGATAAAGAAAAGCAGATAACCTTTTCCTTGCTTTTGTTAAAAAAGGACAAACTAATTGCGGAAACCTCTGAATTCCCTCAGCCTCCATTTAAGTTTCCCCTAAACGCCCATGACGCTTAGAGATACAGAGTCGACTTTCCTATCCTAAATAAAAGGAGGGGAGAGAAAGTATTATTTAAAAGAGCAGACAGAGTGGTTATCTGTCCCTCTCTCACTTACTCTTATAAATCCCTCTCTATCTTTTCTCTGATTCTTACTTACAATAAGTTGTCATGCACCGTTTCCAGCCTGAGCACCAAAGGAGATGGTGAAGGGAGATTATTGAATTTCTCCTGAATAGATACTTACCACTGCTTTCTTTTGTCTGAGATTCCGGGGGTCCCTCTACATCTGAAGACCTAGAGAGAGATAAAGAAGAAGATAAAGAAAAACTCACCATCATTTTCCTCACAGCTCTATATATATGTGTTTTCACACGCACTAAACTCAAAATAAAGACACCATTGCGAAACAAACCAAGCCTCTTCGCTTATACATCCGTCCCAGTCTCCTACAGTAAATATATATATCTTTTTTATTACAAGATCCTGTTAGACAACCAAGCCCGAACACACACAAAAGGCGATGGGAGGAATGCTTGCAATTTGTCTAACCACTGGCAATCCCTCGGAGTAGCATCCCAACCACTGTTCCCAATAAACTGCGCGCATGCGCGCCCGCGCACCTCTGTTGCCATGAGCGCGCAGTGCCGTGTGTGGAGCGCGCACACAGCACATGATCCCGCAAGAGCTTTCGCGCCGCTGCTTTTAATAAAGCGAGCGGCGCGAAAAACGAGTATTTCCTGGGCGGAATAGACTAATTTGAAAAGACGACGAGGGAGCGGCAGGTAAGTCTTGCGGCAGCCTGGGGGATTATGGAGGGCACTTGCTTTATTCTTTTGTACCTAGAGCGCGCTGCGGGGGCATATTGTGTGCTTTTGTTTAAGTATTCATGTTAATTGCAGCGCCCATCACGAGCTGCGATTAACATGAATACGTTACACAAAAGCTCACAATCTGCCCACAGTAGCGCTTTTGTAACAAAAGAAATTCTCAAGTCTACAAACACAGCGTGTAAAGCTCACGCAGTGTTTGTAGACTTGCTGAATTTCTCCTCTTAACAGAGCTGGTCTGCGGGGTGATAGTGTGACTTTGTTAAAGTTTTCTTGTTAATTGCAGCTCCTGACGGGCGCAGCAATTAACCTGAAAACTTTAGCTAAGTCACACAATCACCCCGCTGCCCAGCTCTATTAAGAAAAGATATGCAGCAACTCTACAAACACGGCGTGTGAAGCACACCCCTGTTTGTAGACTTGCTGAATTTCTCCTCTTAACAGAATTGGGCTGCGGGCGGTGCTTAATTTGTAAAAAATTAAGTCCCGGTGCTCAACATTTTTTTTAGGAGGCAGCAGCCACTTCTTCCAGTTGTCCGCCCAACTATATTCCTGCCACCACTCAATTGTGCTTTGTCGTGACCACTGTTTAAATGGACAATGCGAAAGCATTCAAAATCTGTCCTGTGCTTTCACAGTGTACCTCGCTCAATTCAATAAGGAGCCAGCCGCCTGATGCAATTATTTAACGGGGGGCGCAGACACGCTGTCTAAAGCAGGCCAGGTGATAGATTAGAGAGCAGGGCACAATTATTTAGTGATTGCACAGGGCTGTGACATTAAGGCATGATAACATCACTAGGATGATGAACAATACACATTCATCATGCCTAAACCAGGGTGGGCCAGTCAGTGGAAGCATGCCACGCAGTCACCCAGCTAGATATATTTATTTTGAACCAGACAGAGGCATCGGATGATATCCGGAACGGATTTGTAAAGATGTGTGCACAACTCCCATCCACACAGGAGTCAGCAGAAGAGTAACAGTGGGTGCTGTGATACATGCTGGCTCAATCTGATACTGGTGTGATACATGCAGTGCAAGAACACCCAGGGCACATAACATTTGTGTCCCCTACGCACATTCAACTCTATTTACATAGATAGGTGCAAAAAACGGGCACAAATGTGAAAACGGTATTCATGGCGTCCTTTTATTTTGCATTTTATGTTTACTGGGCGTTTTCACTACCACCTAAGAGCTAAAAGGTGCAGTATGTAAGCACACACAATTTGCGCTCAGCTCACAAGCACTACCAATGCTGTTTTGCGCCTATTTGTATTTGATTACCAGAGGCAGGCGACCGGAATGTAAATTTGTTAACTTCGGCAAGTGAATCATGTGAAATACGAATGCACACTTGTGAAAACCGGGGTGGACGTTGTTGAACCATACCTTCACTATGATATCATGCCAAACATGGCCACTGACTGAAGCGACAAGACAGCAAGAACATGTAGTTTCACACAGTTTGAATATCGGGAATTTTCTCCTAGCGGGCACGTGGGAGGAATCACTTCTTCACACCACGGACTGGACGGCGCTTCACATCGGATAGGTAAAACTGAGACCTGTAAAGACTGCCCAGGGAAAGAAGTAGTGTCACACACAGGACCGAGAAACTGCATTCACAGCAGTACCCGCAAAAGCGTGACAAGCAGCCGGCCAGCGCTGGGTGGTGCCAGGCTGGAAGGGAAAGGGGCACACATGGGATGCATGAGGGGGGCCAGGTGCTTGTGCTTACATACAGCCAGGCCTCTTGGTGCCAGCAGGCAGTCGGACAGCCAGGTGCAGGCACAGGTCCAGCTCTGGCGGGAATTCCCCACCTGCTCATGGTAATCTCCAGCAGACGGGGAGCCAGTACACACGCAGCAGCTGGCATTGGGGTTATGATGAACCCGCTGGAGTGCCAATACTGGGGCACAGGCAGCTTCTGGTACCAGGGTGATGCCGAGCTTGCTGTAGTGAGAAGGAAGCATGTATCGTCCCGGCCCTGTGAATTACGTGCCGGTGCTGAGCACCGGAAACCACCGGCACAAATTAAGCACTGGCTGCGGGGTGATTGTGTGACTTTGTTAAAGTTTTCTTGTTATTTGCAGCTCCTGACGGGCGCTGCGATTAACCTGAAAACTTTAGCTAAGTCACACAATCACCCTGCTGCCCAGCTCTATTAAGAAAAGATATGTAGCAACTCTACAAACTTGGCATGTAAAGCACACCCCTGTTTGTAGACTTGCTGAATTTCTCTTCTTAATAGAGCGCAGCTTGGGGGTGATTGTGTGACTGTTATTAAACTTTTCTGTGCTGGGCATAGTATGCCACTTGACTTGTATTTTGCTGTTTCTGTCATTGCATCCAGATTTATGATACAACAAGTAATATCATACCTACAACAAGTTGGACTATTGGCTTTGTCAGTGGTTGGTTAGTTGCATAAGATAAATAAGCAGCAACTATGGCTTGTATATAATATTGAAAAAGCTTCCACTTAAAGCCATGGTGACACCATGACAATGTTGCTGCTCCTGAGTTTCAAAAAGAGAAGGGAAATCCAGAGAGAAAAAGACTCTCTTTGAAGGATTTCCCTTCCACTACAGCGCTCACCTGGCATGACGTCATGCCGTAACTTCTCCACTAGTGAGAAGTGAGCAGTGTGAGCACGCGCACTGCTGTCACTGCAGTCCGGAAAAAAACGGACCGTCTGTGCCAGGGCACAAAACAGAGCCCGATAGAGACCCGTTTCGAAGCCCCCTTTAAAAAACTGCAGGTGCTCAGCACCGGTGAGACCCGGCCCACTTAGAGCCCTGAACGTAGTGTCCATCATAAGTCACCCACTGTCAGCTAGGAACATCACACAATCAGAATGTGAGGAAGGGCACTTTAGGTGCTGATTAACAAAGAGTCTAAATCTGCCAGTTAGCACATGAGACCTGGCACTACATGTGAGATTTGGAGACTACCAGGAGGAAATGTCATGAACAAGGGAGCTTTCTCGGTGGAAGCCAAAAGCTGCGGGAAGCGTTGGGTCTTCCATGCAGGGGGGTCACTCTGGATATCCTCCGTGCCAGTGCAAGACTAGTCCATTCATAGCACCCCGAGCTCGTGCTTGCAGGAAGTGGTTTGGAGAGTGTTGTAGGAAATGAGCAAGTGTTAGTGAAGAGAATACTCCCGACAGATGTATCAGTCATTTACACACTTGCAGCTGCCATCTGCTCAGACATGCATCTTGGAAAGATTCAAAATCTTGGCAAGGCCTAACCAGCCTTCCACCCTTCTTAGTTCATTCAAGTGAGCACGGTTACATAGAGCGAGCGTTTAGAAATGACAAGATGCCGAAAAGTCTCCTTTAGAACCCCAACGTCGAAATGCAGAGATGCTACTTCTGAAGCCTTGCCATATCACACTTGCTGTCTTCTCTGACATATCTTTTGTCCTTTTTTCTTCCACTCCTCAGCTGCTCTCGCTGTTTCCTTCTCATCTTTTTCCTCTTCCTCATATCTGTCCCACTCCACATTTACCCACTTTCCCCTTCTCCCCCATCCCATTCTTGTCTCCATTTCCGTCTCGCTGCCTGTTCTTTGCTTTCTCTCTTACCGGTTTTCCATTCTCTGTTCTCCCTCCCAGTTCTCCAGACCCTCTGGCTGCCCTTCTCGTTCCGTCCCTCTCTTACTAATTTCTCCATTACCCCTTCTCCATTTCTCATCTTTGTGCCATGACTTTTTTTCTCCTTTGTTCCTCTCTCCCCCTTTCTCCGCCACAAAATCCTATTTCTCACTAGTATCCTCTCGTTTCCTTCTGGCTGCTATGTTACAATTTTGAAAACACATATTACTATCCCTGAATATTAGATGGAAGCACATTTAGAATTTGGACCAGCGTGCCTCTGCAGTGTCGGTGACCTGGCCAAAAAGGACATGGAAAAAGCTGAAATTGGATCATAAATCAAAAGCTGTTCCGATCAGGGGCCCCAGAAATAATTTGGACCAGGGCCCTCAAAATCCTTAAGATATCCCTGTGCCTTTAGTTAAAGTTTTCATGTTAATCGCAGCACCCATCATGAGCTGCAATTAACACGAAAACCTTAACAAATGCACACAATCACCCCGCAGCCCAGCCCTATTAAGAAAAGAAATGCAGCAACATAGCTGCTCAGGTTTCAAATTGCAATGTGGGACGTTTTCATAATTTCACTGTAATTATTAGTGCCAATTGAACAGGGCAGGCTTTAGTGCTGGTGGCGCCTGGTGTGACAATGTTTGTTGGCGCCCCAATGACCACCTTCGCCATGGATACTCTCATTACCAACCTTAAACAGTGCCCCTCAAGTCTCCATAACCCCTCTCTCTTTCATATTTATTTTGTTATTAGCGCCACTCATACCAGTGAAAGGTGTTAAGCACTTTACATTGCATACACGTTACACAGACACTGAATCAATGTATAGGAAATGTTACATCAGACAGAGGAATACAATTTCTCTTCTTAACAGAGCTGGGCTGCGGGGTGATTGGTTTTTCAAGCAAAGGTTTGGAGTAATATTTGGCGCTGCACACACACGCGGTCTGGTTCCTGGCGCACATAGCCATGGCTGCAGCGCACAGAGACCCTACACTGCCGCACACAGAGGAAAAAAATTAGAGGGAACATTGATCCCAACCCATTGTTCTTTTGCTCTCCATGCCACCTCAGTTTGGACCAAGCCATATGTAAATCAGTCTTGACCCTGTGCCTCATGGGAACAGTCCAGCCCGAACTGCCAGGCCAGGTCCTCCCTTAACTGGAACACAAGTAACCCAGGGCTAGTTTCAGCCTAGTTCTGGGTTCATCACCTGGGTACAGCTTAGTTCCAGTGGCACAGTGAGCATGGGACCACGTCTGGGCATACCCATGCCACTTAGGGTGGTACATGAAACAAACAAAAGGTGATGGGAGAAATGCTTACAATTTGTCTAACCACTGGCAATCGCTCAGGGTAGCGTACCAAGCCATTGTTCATTTGCTCATCATGTCCCCTCAGTTTATTTGACACAACCAAGCCTGTTGGTCCTTCCGAAGGGATTCTAGCAATAGTTTATTAATGTACAAATCGTCTAACCTCAGGGTTTGTCAAAAGGGTTTAGTCAACACTAAAATCCTTGCCTACAAAGGTAATCTGGGAGATTTCATGTAACAAAATACAAAACTGCAGGCTTTAACACAGTGCAATAACAATCTACCCACAAAGGACTATTAGCTTTAAAATATATGTTTCATAATAAATAAATCAACTTGCTGCCTGTAGCCTATTCCCATCGTAGGAAAGTAGGATCTGCTTTTATGGTTACCCCCACTTTTTGCCTTGTGCTAAGCTGTTTTTGACTAGTCTGACTGGGATCCTGCTAATCAGGACCCCAGTCTCTCTGCTTTCTCCTTTAAATTATCACGTTCAATACTTAGGTACATCCCAGATTGGATACTGAGGTACCCTTATAAGTCCCTAGTATACGGTACTAAGGTGCCAAGGGCATAGGTACCCCAGAGGTCCCCATGGGCTGAAGCATGTATTATGCCACCCATGGGAGACCATTCAAACTGTAACTACAGGCCTGCCATTGCAGCCTGTGTAAGCTGGTGCTAGCACCACTCACTAAAGATATAGGTTTCCTATATCTAGGGTCACTGCACTTAAAACCTATTAGTCACCTCTATAGCAGGCCTTTGCAATCCTGAAGGCAGGGTGCTTGGTTCTAAGTGTGAGGGTGGCCCTGCATGAGCAGGACACCCCTACAGCCTACGGAGTCCATTCTCCCGGGTTGTAAGCAATGTTCCCTCCAATTTTTTTCCCCTGTGTGTGGCAGTGAATGGTCTCTGTGCACTGCAATCAAGGCCATGTGTGTCAAAGAAATGTGACAGCTCACTAACCAAGCGAGTGCACTACCAGAATCAGTAGCATTTGTCAGAAGTGAGATCACTCACCCTTTAACCCAAGATGACACCTCAGGGCTGACCCCCCCGTCTGACTCTTAGCCCTTCAGCTGACATGCATTAATAAGTCGATAGGGGATGGAAGGACCAGGAGTGGACACTACAGAAAGTTAACAAATCATTTATTGAGTATTGTATTGCAATTACATTTATATAGCGCTTATTAGTCCTAACAAGGTGTTGAAGTGCTTTATGCCAATCTGCACTTTGCTGAGGAGCAAAGGTAAGTGGTTAATCCAGTGGTTATTTTTGTAAAGGGTTCAGTCTAATTCTCTCAAGGAGACCATTCCATGTCTCCATGACCACTCTAGTGTCTTTGAGGTGGATTGGAATTAGTATCAGTTAGGTATGATCATTAGCGAGTATGGGTATAGGAGTTCATGCAGATGGTCGGTGCAATCGGTAGATGAGCTAAAGCACATTCGGTAGTGCTAGGTTGCATGGTCCTATTTACCAAGAAGGACCGGTTTCAAGCTTTGAGATGAGGTGAGGACAATTTGCACAAATAAAATAACATTCCTATGCCTCCCCAGGGAAGGCATAAGGGAGGTGCAACGAGGAGAAATACCTTTATTTCTCCTCGTATTTCCTTTTTAGGTCTCGCCTACGCAGCGCGCATGCGCTGCATAGGAGGAGACCTCTTGGAATCGATTCGCTTTTTAGGCCAAAAACGTGCACGCATTGCATTGCTTTCAATGGCAACGCATGCACGTTTGGCGATTCCCTTGCGGGAGCGAGCTTTGGCGACATCTGTTTGTAATTAACTTGCAAACAGATGGTGCCCCTGCTCGCTCCCGCAAGGGAAACGCTGTGTGTGCTCTCGGCCGCACTCCCCCCACCCCTCCCACTTGTTAACCCGCGGGCTACGCCAAGAGAGTTTTTTTTTTCTATTTGTTCTGTTTGCGGCGCGCTTTAGCAGCATGTTTCTAAGCAGTACTTGTGGGCTTGAAAATAACTATTATTTTAGCCACGCCACATGCCGCACCTTTACCATATTAACTTCCATTTTCTATAGTTATTTATTGTGCTTTTACTAGAATGTTCCCAGTATCTGTGCAGAGTGCCTGCACCCCCTCCCCCCCCGGTCTGCACATTTCCCTGTCTGTGCACAAGTGCAGGTCTCTGTGCTATCAAGATACCTCGAGCCCGGCGACTCCTTCGTTCGGTCCTAGCTGTTGGGCCATGAGCACTTGTAGTGTCTCTTTTCACATTGTACTGTAAGCCTTCATTTCCAGCATGACCCCTGTGGCTGCGATCTTTGAGGGGTCCTTTAGGTGGCTAAACTAGTAGCTATATACAAAGAGCCCCCAGTCCTGCATTGCGGGGGCTGCAGGCAGCTCGGGGTCACGTGCTGGTGAGTGAAAAGACCCTCGGCAGCTTCGTGTTCCCTCACCCATTTTCTATGAATGAGCTTTTTTTGCAGTTTTTTCAGATATCTGTTCGTGGTCCTCAGATTATTAAAACCATATTCTTGCTACGCTGTGAAGCGGTTTTAGGTTTTTTTTGTCTATTCGCGTGGTTTATTTTTTTATCCTTTGCAGCATTAACCGTATTTCAGAATTCTCTACGTTAAACCCCAGGGACCACTGTTTTACATATACCAAGCGGGTGCTCGCACGTCATTCACAGGGCAGGGATCAGTGAAAAGGACGAGAAAGTATAATTGGAAAAAGTGCTTTGTGGGGGCGGCGGTTCAGTGGGTTTGGGTGGGGGCAGGGGGTGCTTTTGATAAGTGTTTTAGGAACAAAGGGGGACTTGAGGGGCTTCTTTGCTGTCTCCTGGTTGGAACTAACGGGTTTAAACTGTAATCCCGTCTCAGCCCCTGATTCACTGTGTGGGAATGTCACGTGCCTGTTTTTGGGAAGGCTGGGCCCGAATGGGAATTTTTTTTTTTCTTCTGGTAAATGAATCGGTAAAAACAAACCTCCCACCCAGAGCTGCTCTTGTCAGTATTTCTATCCCTGCCTGTTAGCCCTTTTTCTGTGACTTTAGTGAGTTCTGGCGCCAGCGGTTGTGAGAGGCAGAACGAGTGCAACGCACGACGCTTGTGCATGGTGGGTGGGTGGCGGGCACGGCCCATTCTTACCGAAATATCCACCCCAGCTGAGTGGCCACCAGTTACTGGAACAGGAAAACGGAATCGTGTTTGGGTCGTCGTAAGGACGTTGCAGGCGGGCCGGCTCCAGGGGAGGGTGGGGGAGGGAGGTAAAAAGATTTGGTGTCATTTTATACCTTTAAGGGATCATCGCAAAATGGGTATTTAATAAAACGCTTTGCTTAACATAATACCACAATCTCAAAAGAACAATGGCAAAGCCAATAGGTCAGTATGGCACGCTGGATCGCTGGTAAACTTTTTTTTTTTTTACTTCAAGCATAAAATAAATAGAATAAAAAATAAAGAAAGCATGCCACTGCCTACACGTAGCACAATATGCTTGCAATAAAAACATTACAAACAAGCATTGGCATAGCCAATAGGTCTCGCTTTGGGACCTTATAAGTGTTTGGCTATCCAGCACGATATCCTTGGTGCAACAACATCAACTGTTGCATGGCTAAACACTTATAAGGTCCCAAAGGCGAGACCTATTGGCTATGCCAATGCTTGTTCCATATGTGCT
Organism: Calotriton arnoldi; assembly: GCA_963921515.1. Lineage (NCBI taxonomy): Eukaryota > Metazoa > Chordata > Amphibia > Caudata > Salamandridae > Calotriton > Calotriton arnoldi. The sequence continues at coordinate 1,435,107 of CAWUFW010000382.1, read as the reverse complement.
GCATTCTGCAGTACACATAGAAAGAGAAAAACACCTTTCGTGATTGTGTTTGTGCAGGAAGAATTTCCTTCCTGCACAAAAACGATCACCCTACAATGCAGACACCCTTGGACCGTTGCGCAACGTTGCCTGCATTGGCGCATGGCAGCCCATTGTGCGCCAGCGCAGGGGAAAAGGACAGGAATGCGCGGTGTCTTGTAGATACAGTGCATTCCTGCCCTTTTATTTTGACGTATGGTAGCGCAGCACGAAGGCTTGCTGCGCTGCCGTGCGTCAAAATATTGTAAATGAGGACTATAGTTTTTAAAACATGAACCACTAGTGAACTAATAGGCAAGACAGTTGTGATGTAAACCCTGTAGGTGGCCCAGATTGTTTAAGAGCAACATTATAGTCTATTAAATCATACACAATAGGTTTTTGTACAACTGGTATTCTGAACTCACATATTTCAAAGTGCTTTCATATACAAAATGAAGAAAATTGAGTTTTGGTCAAATAAAATATTTGCCTAAGATCACACAAGTTAAGCAGGGAAGCTATGTTTTAGCAGGTTTTACTTTGTACAAATCAGCCACTAAACTTGCATCCATTTGTCTTTACTCTTTTATGCCAATGCTTTGATTTTACCGCATTGTGCATTTTCTGCTGTTTTCATTTAGGGCGAGGCATTGGAACATTCTACATGAGCACAGGTTAGATTGTTTTTGTAAACCTGGAAAGATTAAGTGATCTGCCCAGAATCACAGGATGTTGAGCGCTGCAGAGTATCCCCACCTTGGTTCATCAGCTCCAAAGTTAGCAGCTCTAGCCATAAGGCCGCAGAAGCCACAAGGAATCGAGTTTGAAAGGCCTGCTAAAGATCTAAGTGCATCTACATAAGAATGCACTTCATGACAACAGACCGCATTGGTAACAGCCGCCTGACTCTGAAGTCATTGTGAGAAGTTGGCCTGGCATATGCTGTCCACTAATTATAGTGGGCACCTTGCACCAGTCCAAATCGACTCTTATGGTAGGTAGGTTAAAGACAACCTTATTGAAAGCTATCCTAGTGGTAGCTATGGAGAGCAGCCTTCAGGCTAAGTCTTGAAGGAATGTAAAGCAGCTTGTTTTACCAGTCTATAATCTCTTGAGTGACCAAATGAAAGAGCACCACACCAGGTATATATTCAAAATATATGTATTTATTACTAAACACACCCCTCTAGTCTCTTTATGAGGCTAGAGTTCGAAGTACATAGGTTATAAGATCTTAAATCACAGTAATAGCACAAATACACGTTTGGGCCCTAGGGGCGTACCAAACCATATACCAATAAAATGGTATGCGAACCACGACTGAACTAGACACTAGGCCTAGAGCCTCTAGAAGTGCTTGGACCACAAGGAACCACCCAAGGTAGTGACACAGGGGACCCACGGGAGACGCGTGCAGTGTAAATACACAACCGCGATACGCCGTTAACTTCTATGGAGAAAGTCGGGATCGGGAAAATAGAGGAAAGGGACACTTTAAAAAGGACTAGGACAAAACCCTTTGAGATCTAGGACTTTGAAGAGTCTCTACCCACGGGAGCACCGGAGTACTCGTGTTACCTCACCCAGGGAAGCCGGGTGCATAGGTGCCTTTCGGGGTCGGGTTTCGTCGTCGTTTCTTATGGCGATCTGCTGCAAAGTGCTGCTGGCGACCAGGAGAAAAGTGTCCGGGTGGATCCAAGAGTGGATCGGAGTTCTGAAGAACCTGAAAGCAGAGGGGACAGAGTCTGGGTCACTAGCCAGTGACCAGGAGGGCGATGGACAGATGCCCACCGATGTCGAGTGCTTCAGGTGCGTTGACGGTCGTCTCGTTTCTGCAGCCACGAGGTCCAGGAGGCGTTGTCGGCGACCAGGAGCAGGATTCGGGCTGGTACACGATGTCTGTCGAGTGCTGCGGTGTCGGCGACCAGATTGGACCCAACAAGCCTTGGCAACGGCAAGTCTCGGTGTAGCTGAAGATCGTCGAAGGTGCAGACCAGCAAGGTCTGGGGAACTCACCCAGCAAGGGTAAGTGAGGGCAGGCCTGGAGCAACCAGACTGCCAAGTAAAGAAAAGATTGGCCTTCGGTAAGGGCTACTAGCCAACGGGCTAGCGACCGCGAAGGAGCCTCGTGACGCCGCACGTGGAGCTGGCTTACAGGACACTCGTGGAGTGGGGGCCAGTGATCTTCGGTGCAGGTGGTGCTGGAGGCTAGGGCTACTCGGAGCCCAAAGCACGACTTCTTGGGAGACCCAGAAGATGGTGCACTTGCAAGTGTGCTCGGTGTCCAGGGGTCACGGTCTCAAGTCACCCACGATAGCCACGGGCCTCAGCTTTGCTGGGGACTCAGGGTAGCCTCGGGGAAGTCTGAGAATCCACCTCTGGTGATGCGATGACTTCGGCGTCCGACGGGAGCTTCAGTGATGCGAACCGGACAGATGCTTCTTTGGTGCCTGCCAAGCAGGGGAGTCACTCCTTGACCCCAAGGGAGATTCTTCAGTCCTCTAATCTTGTCGTAGAGCGTCGAAGGTCCAGGATTCCGTGTCAGAGTTTCGTCCAGGTATAATCTAAAGTCCTAAGGACTGGGTTCCTACCTTTATTCCAAAAATAGGGGATGGACTACTCTGTGGCCCCACCTATGGGTGGGTCAGGGCAGAGGGGTGGCTACACCCCTTTCCCTTTGTCCAGTTCGCGCCAAAGCAGGGGCTGCAAGCCCCTGATCCGGTTTGAACTGGGGTATGCACGGGGACACCAAATGTGCCCCCAGTGCAGGACTTCAAAGCACCCGAAAGTGCTCCCGCCCAGCCCCAATACACATTGTCCTGTCTGGGGAGGTGGTCACACCTCCCTGGGACAGGAAACCTATTGTCCAGGCCTCCCCTGCCGGAGTTTCGTCCAGCAGCAGGAGGCCAGACTCGTGTCTGTGGCAGCAGCATCCATTTTGTGATGCCAGGGCTCTGGAAAGAAGTTACCGGACTCGTCAGAGTTAACATGCCTTTCCCTCTAGAAGGGTGGAATGCTACCCCCGCCGCCAGGATTGGCGGGGGGTAGTATTCCAAGATGTTTGACACCAAACACGACATGTTTTGGTGCAGCCATTCCATAGTTAGCATTTTACCGCGAGGATATAATGCGTTTAAGAGTATATGGTCAGGCTGCACTACAAACAGCATCAGAGATGGTCTCTGAACGCTGCAGAGGGGCCCTGCTCATGCAGGGGCACCCTCTCACATAAGAACCATGCACTCTGCCTTTAGGATTGATAAGGCCTGCCTTAGGAGTGACTTATAGGTTTATATGTGTGTATGCTTTTAGTGATATAGGTAACCTATACCACAGCAAGGGGTGCATGCACCACCTTACCCAGGCTGCAGTAGCAGACCTGTGGTGTCAGTTTGGATGGCCTACCAGGGGTGGCATAATACATGCTGCAGCCCCTGGCAGGCCTCTGAGGTACCTATGCCCTTGGTACATAGTATACCATATACTAGGGACTTACAAGGGCACTCCAGATCCCAATCAGAGATGTGCCTAAGGCACATGGAGACCCTTTTAAAGAGGAAACAGCTAGGCTGGGGTTCTGAATAGCAGGGCCCCAGCCAGACTAATGTCGAAAACCAGTGAAGTATCAGCAAAAAGTGGGGGTACCCCTGTGAAGCAGATCCTACTCTCCTACACAACCCCCCCAAACGTAGGGACATTAAACTAACCTTGCCCAGTTAAGTCTTCATGTTCTAAGTGGAAATACCTAGAGAGTCCATCTGCATTCGCATGGTTACTCCCAGGCCTATGTTCCACTGTAAAGTCCATCCCCTGTAGGGAAATGGACCACCTAAGCAGTTTGGGGTTTTCACCCTTCATTTGTTTTAGCCATAAGAGGGGCTTATGGTCTGTCTGAACCAGGAAGTGTGTACCAAACAAGTATGGCCTCAACTTCTTCAGAGCCCAGACCACAGCAAAGGCCTCCCTCTCTATGGCTGACCAACGTTTCTCTCTAGGGGTCAGCCTTCTGCTAATAAAAGCTACTGGCTGATCCTGACCTTCTTCATTCAATTGTGACAGTACAGCCCCTACCCCCAATTCAGATGCATCTGTTTGGACAATGAACTTCTTGAAGTAATCAGGACTCTGCAGAATTGGAGCAGTGCACATGGCCTGCTTGAGGTCATCAAATGCCTTTTGACAGCTAACTGTCCACTGAACCTTTTTGGGCATTTTCTTACAAGTTAAGTCATTCAAGGGTGTCACTATTGATCCATACCCCCTGACAAATCTCCTATAGTACCCAGTCAGGCCTAAGAAGGCTCTCACCTGAGTCTGGGTAGTGGGAGCAGTCCAGTCCATGATGGTCTGGATCTTGCTCTGCAAAGGTTGAACCTGGCCTCCACCCACAAGGTGGCCCAGGTACACAACCTGACTCTGCCCTATCTGGCACTTAGTGGCCTTGATAGTCAGGCCTGCCTTTTGCAGGGCCTGTAAAACATTCCTGAGGTGGACCAGGTGATCCTCCCAGGTGGAGCTAAAGACAGCAATATCATCTAGATAAGCTGCACTATAGGCCTCCAGTCCTGTGAGAACTGTGTTCACCAACCTCTGGAAAGTGGCAGGTGCATTTTTCAGACCAAAGGGCATCACCACAAATTGATAATGCCCACTAGGGGTTGAAAATGCTGTTTTGGGCTTTGCAGCATCAGCTAGTCTGATCTGCCAGTAGCCAGCTGTTAGGTCAAATGTGCTGAGATATTTGGCAGAGGCCAAAGTATCTATGAGCTCATCTGCCCTGGGTATTGGATGGGCATCAGTCCTAGTGACTGCATTGAGGCCCCTGTAGTCTACACAAAACCTCATCTCTCTTTTCCCACCACTGGTGTGAGGTTTAGGTACTAGGACTACTGGACTAGCCCAAGGGCTATCTGAGGGCTCAATCACTCCCAATTCCAACATCTTCTGGACTTCAGTCCTGATACAGTCCCTGACATGGTCAGGTTGCCTATAAATCTTGTTTTTAATAGGCAGACTGTCCCCAGTGTCCACTTCATGTGTGCACCAGGTGGTCTGACTGGGTGTCAGGGAAAACATATGTCTAAACTGATTGAGGACTTGCCTGCAATCAGTTTGTTGCTGGGTAGTGAGGCTGCCTGCCAAGGCTACACCATCAACTGACCCATCGTCAGGGTTCTGTGAGAGCAGGTCAGGGAGTGGGTCACTCTCTTCCTCCTGCCCTTCATCAGTAGCCATGAGCAAGCCCATGTCTGCCCTGTCCACATATGGCTTAAGTCTGTTGACATGGAGAACCCTGTGGGGACTCCTGGGTGTTCCCAGGTCTACTAAGTAAGTGACCTCACCCTTCTGCTCAACAATAGTGTGGGGTCCACTCCATTTGTCTTGGAGAGCTGCTGGGGCCACTGGCTCCAACACCCACACCTTCTGTCCTGGCTGGTAAACAGTTAGGACAGCCTTTTGGTCATGCCAGGCCTTTTGAAGTTCCTGGCTAGCCTCAAGGTTTTTGGTTGCCTTTTTCATGTACTCAGCCATCCTGGAGCGGAGACCAAGTACATAGTCCACTATATCTTGCTTTGGGGGCTTGAGAGGTAACTCCCATCCTTCCTTCACCAAGCACAGTGGACCCCTCACAGGGTGGCCAAACAGAAGTTCAAAAGGGCTGTAACCAACCCCTTCTGAGGCACCTCCCTATATGCGAATAAAAGGCAGGGCAAGAGTATGTCCCATCTCCGCCTAAGCTTTTCTGGGAGCCCTTTAATCATGCCCTTCAAGGTTTTGTTGAATCTCTCAACTAAACCATTGCATTGTGGGTGATAGGGTGTGGTGAACTTATAAGTAACTCCACACTCCTTCCACATTGCTTTTAAGTACCCAGACATGAAGTTTGCACCCCTGTCTGATACCACCTCCTTAGGAAAGCCCACTCTTGAGAAAATTCCCAGGAGGGCCCTTGCCACCACAGGTGCTGTAGTGGTCCTAAGGGGTATAGCCTCTGGATACCTGGTGGCATGATCCACTACCACCAGTATAAATCTGTGCCCAGATGCTGTTTGGGGATCCATGGGACCAACAATGTCAATCCCTACCCTCTCAAAGGGCACCCCCACCACAGGTAGTGGTATCAGGGGGCCTTTGTAGTGCCACCTGCTTTGCCACTGGCTTGGCAGGTTACACAGGAGCGACAAAACTCCTTGCTGTCTTCAGACATGTGGGGCCAGTGAAAGTGAGGGACAATTCTGTCCCAAGTCTTGTTCTGGCCCAGGTGTCCTGCTAAGGGAATATCATGGGCTAGGGTCAATAGGAAGCCCCTGAACTTCAAAGGTATTACCAACCTCCTGGTAGCACCAGGCTTGGGGTCTCTACTCTCTGAGTACAGGAGTCCATCATCCCAATACACTGTATGGGGACCACTAGCTTTCCCAGCAGCCTCAGCAGCAGCTTGCTGTCTGAGGGGTTCAAGGGAGGGGCAGCTCTGCTGCTCCTGGCTCAGATCTGCCCTAGAAGGTCCCCCTGTCCCCAAGAACTCAACCTGGTCAGGCTCAAGTTCCTCTGGGACAGTTCCTTCTTCAGGGCTGAGATCATCCCCCTCAAGGGACTGATCTTCCTCCTGAGCCAAGGGGAAGGCACTGCCTTAACCCTACTACTCCTCCTCTTGGAAGGCACTTGGTCCATTCTTCCAGAATCCAAGGCCTGTTCAGTTTTAGACAGTTTAGCTTGTGACCTGGTCACAGCAAACACATCTGCAGGGATCCCCAGCATTTCTGCATGGGTCCTGAGCTCCACTTCTGCCCAAGCAGAGGTCTCTAAGTCATTGCCAAGCAAGCATTCGACTGGTAGGTTTGCACTCACCACAACCTTCTTAAGGCCAGTTACCCCTCCCCAGGAGAAGTTAACAACTGCCAGAGTATGGTCTGTTCTGACATTGCTAGCATTGGTCACTTGGTACATTTCACCAAGTATAACTTGCCCAGGTAGCACAAGGTCTTGTGTCACCATTGTGACACTTGCCCCTGTGTCCCTAAATGCCAAAGCCTCTCGTCCATTGATTAAAGGCTGTTGTCTGTACTTGCCCAGATTACTGGGACTCACAGTGGAGGTCACATCCATGCCTCCATCACAGACTAACACAGCCTGAGTCCGTTCCCTGACTAAGTCAGAGCCCAACTCAGTTCCCAGGGTGAACCCTACTAAACCCTTTGCTGGAGCACTTCCACCAACTGTACTAGGGGGAACAGGTGCCTTAGGGGCATTGGTGGATGCTGGACTGGAGTCTTTGGACTTGGTGCAATCACTGGTCCAGTGGGTCTTTTGCTTACAGACCTTGCACCATGGTTTTCTTTGGCCTTTACCCTTGGTAGACTGGGAATCCCCACCAGAAGAAGATTTTTGGGGGCCTGATGAAGACTTTTGATCTTTACCCTTCTCCCCACCCTTGTCAGAGTTCTTAGCATCTTGCTTCTTGGTTTCCCCACCTTGGTTCTGTACCTTCTGCTTCACCCTGGTTCTGACCCATTTGTCTGCCTTCTTTCCCAATTCTTGGGGAGAGGTCAGATCAGAGTCAACCAGGTACTGATGCAACAGCTGGTTTTGACAGTTATTAAGAATCTGCTCCCTCATTATCAGATTATACAATCCTGAGAAGTCACACACCTTACTGCCCATCAACCAGCCTTCCAGAGCCTTGGCAGAACAATCCACATAGTCTACCCAGTCTTGAGTCTGTGCTTTTTGGGTGTCTCTGAACTTCAACCTGTACTGTTCAGTGGTTAGGCCAAACCCATCAATAAGAGCACTCTTCAAGACCTTGTAATTGTCAGCATCCTCCTCTCTAACAGTGAGGAGCTTGTCTCTACCTTTGTCAGCAAAGGAGAGCCACAAGATTGCTGCCCACTGCTCCTGAGGGACCTTCTGTACTTTACAGGCCCTCTCTAAAGCAGTTATCCATTTGTGGATATCATCCCCACTCTGGTAGGGAGGGACAATCTTGCTCAGGTTCCTATGGTCATAGGACCTTTCCCTATCTCTAGGGACATGGCTGCCACCATGGGACTCTAGTCCCAACTTTCTTCTCTCCCTAAGGAGATCTAGGGATTCTCTATCTAAAGCCAATTGCTTCTTCCTGATCTCTAGTTGAGTTTCCTCATACTGGACCAGTCTCTTTCTTCTCTCATGAGAGGATTCCCTCCTGTGAGAAGAAACAGAGCTCCCTATGGAGGTGCCAGAGTGGTTAGACTCCTGAGAAGGAGACCTAGACTTTCTGAGCACACTCATAATCCTTCCTGGGGGGACAAAGGTGTGGTTCTCTAGATCCTCATCTTCATCTTCCCCAGAAGGGATTGGGTTTTCCAGGTCAGGGTCATTGTCACCCTCCTGTTCAGTTTCAGAGGGGGGCTGGGGGTAGTAGTACCCCTGGCCCCTTCCTCATCTGCTGGCCCACCCTCTGCTCCTACCCCTTCAGTCTCTGAGGACTTACTAAGATCATAAGCCACCAACATCTCCTGGAGGTGTTGGGTGGTGGGACTTTGGCCTGTCCTTAATTTCCTCACGTTACACAAAGCTCTCAGTTCCAAGAATGGGAGTGTGTCATACTTGGAGGGGAAGCTCAATGGCTTCCTGCAGGGCATCTTTGGATCCTGCCTTTAAAGACATTACTAGTGTGGTGTGGTGTATGCACTACCTACTCTAGTGTGGCCTACTAAACTCTCTTGAGTTGTAGAAAGGGTTGTGCTATCCCTTAACACACAACTCTAAGTTCAGTAGAACTTACTGTTATTCTAAGCTTAAATTATATGTACCTTAGGTACCTTTAGTGGTTTTCAGTTGATCAATTCAATTGAGATTATCTGGTAAAACAATAGCAAGCTGGAATCCCACACGCTGCACACCAATGTGAGAAGTTGGCCTGGCATATGCTGTCCACTAATTATAGTGGGCACCTTGCACCAGTCCAAATCGACTCTTATGGTAGGTAGGTTAAAGACAACCTTATTGAAAGCTATCCTAGTGGTAGCTATGGAGAGCAGCCTTCAGGCTAAGTCTTGAAGGAATGTAAAGCAGCTTGTTTTACCAGTCTATAATCTCTTGAGTGACCAAATGAAAGAGCACCACACCAGGTATATATTCAAAATATATGTATTTATTACTAAACACACCCCTCTAGTCTCTTTATGAGGCTAGAGTTCGAAATACATAGGTTATAAGATCTTAAATCACAGTAATAGCACAAATACACGTTTGGGCCCTAGGGGCGTACCAAACCATATACCAATAAAATGGTATGCGAACCACGACTGAACTAGACACTAGGCCTAGAGCCTCTAGAAGTGCTTGGACCACAAGGAACCACCCAAGGTAGTGACACAGGGGACCCACGGGAGACGCGTGCAGTGTAAATACACAACCGCGATACGCCGTTAACTTCTATGGAGAAAGTCGGGATCGGGAAAATAGAGGAAAGGGACACTTTAAAAAGGACTAGGACAAAACCCTTTGAGATCTAGGACTTTGAAGAGTCTCTACCCACGGGAGCACCGGAGTACTCGTGTTACCTCACCCAGGGAAGCCGGGTGCATAGGTGCCTTTCGGGGTCGGGTTTCGTCGTCGTTTCTTATGGCGATCTGCTGCAAAGTGCTGCTGGCGACCAGGAGAAAAGTGTCCGGGTGGATCCAAGAGTGGATCGGAGTTCTGAAGAACCTGAAAGCAGAGGGGACAGAGTCTGGGTCACTAGCCAGTGACCAGGAGGGCGATGGACAGATGCCCACCGATGTCGAGTGCTTCAGGTGCGTTGACGGTCGTCTCGTTTCTGCAGCCACGAGGTCCAGGAGGCGTTGTCGGCGACCAGGAGCAGGATTCGGGCTGGTACACGATGTCTGTCGAGTGCTGCGGTGTCGGCGACCAGATTGGACCCAACAAGCCTTGGCAACGGCAAGTCTCGGTGTAGCTGAAGATCGTCGAAGGTGCAGACCAGCAAGGTCTGGGGAACTCACCCAGCAAGGGTAAGTGAGGGCAGGCCTGGAGCAACCAGACTGCCAAGTAAAGAAAAGATTGGCCTTCGGTAAGGGCTACTAGCCAACGGGCTAGCGACCGCGAAGGAGCCTCGTGACGCCGCACGTGGAGCTGGCTTACAGGACACTCGTGGAGTGGGGGCCAGTGATCTTCGGTGCAGGTGGTGCTGGAGGCTAGGGCTACTCGGAGCCCAAAGCACGACTTCTTGGGAGACCCAGAAGATGGTGCACTTGCAAGTGTGCTCGGTGTCCAGGGGTCACGGTCTCAAGTCACCCACGATAGCCACGGGCCTCAGCTTTGCTGGGGACTCAGGGTAGCCTCGGGGAAGTCTGAGAATCCACCTCTGGTGATGCGATGACTTCGGCGTCCGACGGGAGCTTCAGTGATGCGAACCGGACAGATGCTTCTTTGGTGCCTGCCAAGCAGGGGAGTCACTCCTTGACCCCAAGGGAGATTCTTCAGTCCTCTAATCTTGTCGTAGAGCGTCGAAGGTCCAGGATTCCGTGTCAGAGTTTCGTCCAGGTATAATCTAAAGTCCTAAGGACTGGGTTCCTACCTTTATTCCAAAAATAGGGGATGGACTACTCTGTGGCCCCACCTATGGGTGGGTCAGGGCAGAGGGGTGGCTACACCCCTTTCCCTTTGTCCAGTTCGCGCCAAAGCAGGGGCTGCAAGCCCCTGATCCGGTTTGAACTGGGGTATGCACGGGGACACCAAATGTGCCCCCAGTGCAGGACTTCAAAGCACCCGAAAGTGCTCCCGCCCAGCCCCAATACACATTGTCCTGTCTGGGGAGGTGGTCACACCTCCCTGGGACAGGAAACCTATTGTCCAGGCCTCCCCTGCCGGAGTTTCGTCCAGCAGCAGGAGGCCAGACTCGTGTCTGTGGCAGCAGCATCCATTTTGTGATGCCAGGGCTCTGGAAAGAAGTTACCGGACTCGTCAGAGTTAACATGCCTTTCCCTCTAGAAGGGTGGAATGCTACCCCCGCCGCCAGGATTGGCGGGGGGTAGTATTCCAAGATGTTTGACACCAAACACGACATGTTTTGGTGCAGCCATTCCATAGTTAGCATTTTACCGCGAGGATATAATGCGTTTAAGAGTATATGGTCAGGCTGCACTACAAACAGCATCAGAGATGGTCTCCGAACGCTGCAGAGGGGCCCTGCTCATGCAGGGGCACCCTCTCACATAAGAACCATGCACTCTGCCTTTAGGATTGATAAGGCCTGCCTTAGGAGTGACTTATAGGTTTATATGTGTGTATGCTTTTAGTGATATAGGTAACCTATACCACAGCAAGGGGTGCATGCACCACCTTACCCAGGCTGCAGTAGCAGACCTGTGGTGTCAGTTTGGATGGCCTACCAGGGGTGGCATAATACATGCTGCAGCCCCTGGCAGGCCTCTGAGGTACCTATGCCCTTGGTACATAGTATACCATATACTAGGGACTTACAAGGGCACTCCAGATCCCAATCAGAGATGTGCCTAAGGCACATGGAGACCCTTTTAAAGAGGAAACAGCTAGGCTGGGGTTCTGAATAGCAGGGCCCCAGCCAGACTAATGTCGAAAACCAGTGAAGTATCAGCAAAAAGTGGGGGTACCCCTGTGAAGCAGATCCTACTCTCCTACAGTCATACTTTCCCCTTCCAGAGGCCCCATCAGAACAGCTATGGAAGAGCAGGTGTACTGTTCCTGTGACAGCGTGCGCCAAGAGAAAGCTTCCTTCAGCTGCAATGATTTAAAACGCTCGGGAAGTCTTTCTGTTGATGCGCGCTCCAGCAGCGGCCCTGCGCGCCTGCAAACAGTAGGGTGCACTGGCGCACAAGCGCGCACCTTATAGGGAGCATAGATTGTAAGTGAAGCAGCCATACACCATATAGAGGGGTACCGTGTAATTACGCGATGACCATCTCGAAACTCGCTGCAACGAATCCTATCATGTTTGATGTCAAACATGTTGGAATATATGATTCCAAGCACTGGAAGAGCCCTCCGTTAGGCTCTCCATGTCCCCAGTACCAGTCTTCCAGACCCGGACAGCACAAAATGGTTGCTGCCGACCAGAGACACGATTCTACCCTCTTGCTGCTGAGCCTAGCTCGAGCAGGGGAAGGCAGAACAACAGGCATCCTGACACAGGGAGGTGTGACCACCTCCCAGACAGGATTGAGTGTATTGGGTCAGGGTGGGTGCGCTTGCCAGCACCACTCACTCTGCATGAGGGGCACATTTGGTGTCCCCATGCATAGTCCAGTTCAAACCAGTCCTGGGAGCCATTGGCTACCGCTCTGGCACAAACTGGGCAAATGACATGGGAGTAACCCCCCCCTGTCCAGACCCTCCCCTGGGAGGGTCCCCTGAATCGTCCCAACCCTTTCCTAAGGGTACTTAAGGGCTTACCTGTGGGTGGGTCCCTAGATTCATTGTGGGACAAGATTCAGATCAGACACCACTTCTTCTTCTACTGTCTGGGCACTCTGGACTTCGCTGGAATTCGTTTGGGTTCGCCTTTATGCCCCTTCCAGTCTGCTGCATTGTCTATGCCTGTGCACCATACAGGAACCTTCCAAGGCCTGTGGGCATCAAAGACACTTGAAGGAATCTCCCTTGAAGTGAAGGAGTCACTTCCCTGCATTCGCAGGCACTGCAACTAAGTTGACCGGTCTGCTGATCCTGAGCTGCTCCGGACTCCGAAAGGTTCTGCAACACAAGTGGTGGTTCTCCACAGCTCTTGAGGCCTGCCCTGCCCTCTCACCAAGTTTGAGGCCAGTATCCCTCGTGAGGGCTGCAATAACCGAACCCCAGTGCACCGGGCCAACTTGCAGTTGCAAAGGCTGGTTGGCTTCCTTCCTAGAAGATCGTCGGGCTCCAAGTAGCCCCAACCTCGAGCATCTCCAGTGACCAGAATCTTAGGCCACACCACATCGTTTGCATTGTGGCCTGCATCTTTTGGTGAGCTGCTTGAGGTTCTCTCGCGACTCCAGTGCCTCAGACCTGTGGGTCCATTTATGGGTCACCTTTACTTCTTTTGGGATCTCCTGATTGCACGGGGCCTGCCCTGACTCCTCTGCTTGTGGTGAGTCCCCTGGACCTTGCTGGTCCCGACACTGCACCTTCTTTGACTTCTGCATGGGTTGCATTTCCCAAGGCTTTTTGGTGCTCCCGCCGGACTCCGACCCCTCAGCAATCGACATCCGACGTGGGACAGCTCGTGCACGGCTCCTGGTCTTCCTCAGCGTCGCCTGGTCCTCACAGCTGCACAGTCAAGGTGCTCGTCAACTCTCCTGCAACTCCCCACATCGGTGGGCATTCGTCTTCTAGATCTTCTGGTCACTCCTGAGTGACATAGATTCTGTCTCCTCTGCTTGCAGGTACCTCTCAACTAGAATCCATCTTCGGATTCCACAGGACACTTTCTCCTTCGTCAGCAGTGGCACTTTCATGAAGTCCTCCATTGGGTTCGACAGCGGTTTCCGACACCACTTCACACCTATGCACCCGGCTTCCCTGGTGTAGGTAACGTGGGTACCAGGGTATCCACGGGTGGGGTGGCTCTCCAACCTTCTGTCTTCCACGGGGTTTCTTCAGGGTCCACTGGGAAGGGTCCTTAATTTTTAAAAATCCAACCACGACTTACACGCTGACTTGTACGGAGAACGCAGTCGTGTTCCTACACTGCACATGATCTCAGTGGGGTTCCTAGTTACTCACCTTGGGTGGTTCCTTGGGGGCCTGGCACTTCTACGTACTCTAGACCTTGTCTTGGTCAGAGTTGTGGTTCCCATACCACTTACTTAGTAAATGGTTTGGTCCCCCCCCCCGGGGTCCACTGTGTACTTCATGCTATTTACTGTGATTTCTATGCAAAATATTGTGTGCATTGTGCATATCTCCGGGTTGGAGATATCTAAGCGTATTAGAGAGTATTATATAATAAATTCATATTTTTATAAATACCTTGTGTGGTTCTTTTTCACTTAATCAATACATATAAGATTGTGTTCTGGTAAAACAAGCTGCCTACACTCCTTCTGGACCAAGCCTGAAGGCTGTTCTCCACAGCTACCACTTAAAGAGCTTTCTATGGTTGTCTAAGACCTCCTAAATCACCATAAGGGTTGTCTGGACTGGTGCAGGGTGTCCACTTACACAAGTGTACATCATATACCAGGCCAGCTCCTCACATTGGTGTGCAGCGGTTGGGATTCAAGCCTGCGTTGTTTTTCCAGATACATCTTTGTGTTGATTAATTGAAAAACTATCACTAGTATTAGGCACATATAATACAAGCTTAGAATAGTAAGTTCTACTGAACGAAGGGTTGGGTAGCCAAATGTCTAGCACACCCTTTCTCCAACCTCAGAGAGTTTAGTTCCCACTAGGTTAGGTAGGTGCAACATCTCACCACACTTAATATGTCTACTAAAGGAGATGCCAGTGGCTCTCTGCCTGCTAGATACAGTGAGCTTTCATTCCAAGAATTGAAAGCCCTGTGTGCCTCTAAGATGCTGAAGGCAGGGAAAAGTGCCAACACTCAACGCCTCCTGGAGAAGTTACTGTTAGAAGACCTAAGGAAAGCCAGTGGGTCAGATGAACCGGAAAGAGTGGGTGGGCAGGAACCAGAGGATAGGCCAGCAGGGAAGCCCCCTTTGAACTTGAATCTAACCTTGACCAGGAGGAGCTTAATGGCTCCCACCTGGAGAACTTAGATATCCCAGAGGATACAGCAGGTGGCCTTGAGGAAGCCCCCTTTGTTCCTCCTGGGAAAGTGCAGAGTAGACCAAGGAGGTCTAGATCCTCCTCTTCAGAATCCAATGCCTCAGGACTATCAGTAGGGGCCTCTGTATCTAGCAAGGGGGACCACTCTTTTTATAGGGAATACCAACTTCTTGAACTTGAGAAAGCTAGGCTTAGGCAAGAGCAGCTGGCCCCTTGACAAAGAGTCCCTGGAAGTCCAGAGAGCAAGAAGAAATTGGGACTAGAGTTCCATGGTGGCAGCAACAGTGTCCCTAGAGTTAGAGAGACTTCTCATGACCATAGGAACCTGAGCAAGATAGTCCCTCCCTACCATGTTGGGGATGACATGCACAAATGGATAACTGCCTTGGAGAGGGCCTGTAAAGTTCAGAAGGTCCCCCAAGAGCAGTGGGCAGCTATCTTGTGGCCCTCCTTTGCTGACAAAGGTATAGATAAGCTCCTCACTGTTAGAGAAGAGGATGCTGATAATTACTCAGTGTTGAAGGGTGCTCTCATTGATGGGTTTGGCTTAACCACTGAACAAAAAAGGATTAAGTTCAGAGACACCCAGAAGGCACAGACCCAGGACTAGGTAGATTTTAAGGATAGTGCCATTAAGGCTCTGGAAGGTTGGTTGCATGGCAGCAAAGTGCAGCACTACCAAGGATTGTACAATTTGATTATGAGGGAGCAGATCCTTAATAATTGTCAGAACCAGCTTTTGCACCAGCACCTGGTGGACTCTTATCTGACCTCTCCCCAAGAATTGGGAAAGAAGGCAGACAAATGGGTTCGCTCAAGGGTGAAGCAGAAAAACCAGGGTAATGGTGGTGAGCAGAAGAAGCAAGATTCTTCTAAAACTCAAGATAAGGGTGGGGACAAGGACAAAGATAAGAAAGAGTCTTCCCAAGGGCCCCAAAAACCTGCATCTAGGGAGGAGGGGGGGGGGTGTCACAAAAATCCAAGAACGGCAAGAATAAACCTTGGTGATACTTTTGTAAGGTGAAAACCCATTGGACAAAGGATGCTGGTTGTCCAAAAGCCAAGGAGGCAACTACTACCACCACTGCCCCTAAGGCAACTGCTTCCCCTAGCATAAGTACAAGTGGTGGTACAGTAAAGAAGGGATTAGTGGGGTTAACCTTGGGTTCTGAGATGGGTTCTGACCTAGTCAGAACTTCAGCTCAGGCTGTTTTGGTCTGTGATGGTGGCATAGATCTTGCCACCTTACTAGTAAGTCCCACTAACTTGGGCAAGTACAGGCAGCAGCCTTTAATAAATGGAAAAGAGGCCATGGCCTACAGGGACACAGGAGCAAGTGTCACTATGGTGACAGAGGACCTTGTGTCTCCTGACCAGATCATACTTGGACAAGTGTCCCAAGTGACCAATCTAGCAATGTCAGGACTGACCATTCCTTGGCAGTTGTGAATCTCAGCTGGGGAGAGGTAACTGGACCTAAGAAGGTTGTGGTATCTTCAGACCTACCTGTAGATGGTTCGCTGGACAATGATTTGAAAACTTCAGCCTGGGCTGAAGTAGAGTTCAGGACTCATGCAGAAATGTTGGGCATCTCTGCAAGTGTGTTTGCTGTGACAAGGGGTCAGACCAAACAGCTTACCACTGAACAGGCCCTGGATCCTGGAACAATGGACCAGGTGCTTTCCAAGAGAAGGAGCAGGAAGGGTAAAGCTGTGCCCTCCTTACAGAGTCATAGTGAAGATCAGTCTCTTGAGGGAGATGATCTTAGTCCCTGTGCAGGTACTGCCTCAGAGGAACTTGGGCCTGAAGAGGCTGGGATCTTGGGGGCAGGGGGGCCTTTTCAGGGCAGATATGAGTTTGGAGGAGCAAACCTGCCCCTTTCTTGAACCCCTCAGACAGCAAGCTGATGTTGAGGCTACAGGGAATATCAGTGGGTCCCATAGGATCTATTGGGATGAAGGACTTCTTTACTCAGAGGGTAGAGACCCCAATCCTAGTGCCACCAGGAGGTTCGTCATACCTCAGAAGTTTAGAGGGTTCCTGCTCACCCTTGTGCATGATATTCCACTGGCAGGACACTTAGGGCAAAGTAAGACTTGGGACAGGCTTGTCCCTCACTTTCACTGGCCCCATATGTCTGAGGACACAAAGGAGTTTTGTCGCTCCTGAGCCTCTTGCCAAGCGAGTGGCAAGTCAGGTGGCATCACAAAGGCTCCCTTAATTCCCCTCCCAGTGTTTGGGGATCCCTTTGAGAGGGTTGGGATTGACATTGTTGGTCCCATGAACCCTCCTACAGCATCTGGGAACAGTTATATTCTAGTGGGAGTGGACCATGCCACTAGGTACCCAGAGGCCATTCCCCTTAGGACCATTACAGCTCCTGTAGTGGCAAGGGCCCTCCTGGGAATTTTTTCCAGAGTGGGCTTCCCTAAGGAGGTTCTTACTGGCAGGGGTACCAACTTCATGTCAAGTTACATAACTGCAATGTGGAAAGAGTGTGGAGTGAATTACAAATTCACCACACCCTACCATCCTCAATGCAATAGGCTTGTTGAAAGGTTCAACAAGACCCTAAAGGGTATGATCATGGGCCTCCCAGAAAAGCTTAGGCGAAAATGGGATGTCCTACTACCCTGCCTTCTCGTTGCCTACAGAGAGGTTACTCAGAAGGGGGTTGGCTACAGCCCTTTTGAACTTCTGTTTGGACATCCAGTAAGGGGTCCCTTGTGTCTAGTGAAGAAGGGATGGGAGTTACCTCTCAAATGTCCACAGGACATAGTGGACTATGTACTTGGTCTGCGCTCCCACATGGCTGAGTACATGAAGAAGGCAAGCAAAAACTTGGAAGCCAGCCCAGAACTTCAAAAAGCTTGGCATGACCAATAGGCTGTCCTGACTGTTTACCAGCCAGGTCATAAGGTGTGGGAGTGGCCCCAGCAGCTCTCCAAGACAAATGGAGTGGACCCCACACTATACTTGAACAAAAGGGTAAGGTCACCTACTTGGTGGACCTTGGCACTCCAAGAAGTCCCCATAGGGTACTTCATGTGAACAGGCTAAAACATTTTGTGGACAGGGCTGACATGGGCTTGCTCATGGCAACTGATGAGGGACAGGAGGAAGAGAGTGACCCTCTCCCTGATATCCTCTCTCAGAACCCTGATGATGGATCAGTTGATGGAGTGACCTTGGCAGGCAGCCTCACTGATCAACAGCAGATTGATTGCAGGAGAGTCCTCAATCAATTCAGGCATATGTTTTCCCTGACACCCAGTCAAACCACCTGGTGTACCCATGAAGTGGACACAGATGAGAGTCTGCCTGTTAAGAATATAATCTACAGGCAGCCTGACCATGTCAAAGATTGCATCAGGACAGAGGTCCAAAAGATGCTGGAGGTGGGAGTAATTGAGCCCTCAGATAGCCCTTGGGCTAGCCCAGTAGTCCTAGTACCTAAACCTCACACCAAGTGTGGAAAAAAAGAAATGCGGTTTTGTGTAGACTACAGAGGTCTTAATGCAGTCACTAGGACTGATGCTCATCCAATTCCCAGGGCAGATGAACTTATTGATACTTTGGCCTCAGCCAGGTTTTTGAGTGCATTTGACCTGACCGCTTGCTACTTGAAAATCAGACTAGCTGAGGATGCCAAGCCAAAGACAGCATTCTCAACCCCTAGTGGGCACTCTCAATTTATTGTAATGTCCTTTGGTTTGAAGAATGCACATGCCACATTCCAGAGGTTGGTGAACAAAGTTCTAACAGGCCTGGAAGCCTATAGAGCAGCATATCTAGATGATATAGCTGTCTTTAGCTCCACCTGGGAGGATCACCTGGTCCACCTCAAGAATGTTTTGGAGGCTCTGCAGAAAGCAGGCCTCACTATCAAGGCCACCAAGTGCCAGATAGGGCAGAGCAAGGTTGTGTACTTGGGCCACCTGGTAGGTGGAGGCCAAGTTCAACCACTACAGAGCAAAATCCAGACCATCATGTAATGGATTGCTCCAACTACCCAGACTCAGGTCAGAGCTTTCTTGGGCCCGACTGGGTATTACAGAAGATTTGTGAAGGGATATGGGTCCATAGTGACTCCCCTGAATGATCTGACCTCTAAGAAAATACCCAAGAAAGTTCAGTGGACAGTAAGCTGTCAGAAGGCATTTGATCTCAAACAGGCCATGTGCACTGCAACCATTCTGGAAAGTCCTGACTACTCTAAAACTTTCATTGTCCAGACAGATGCATCTGAATTGGGGGTAGGGGCTGTGTTATTACAACTGAATGCAGAGGGCCAGGATCAACCAGTAGCTCTTATCAGCAGAAGGTTGACCCCCAGAGAGAAAAGTTGGTCAGCTATTGAGAGGGAGGCCATTGCTGTGGTCTTGGCCCTAAAGAAGTTGAGGCCATACTTGTTTGGCACTCACTTCATTGTTCAGACAGACCATAAGGCCCTCTTATGGCTTAAACAGATGAAGGGTGAAAACCCCAACCTTTTGAGAAGGTCCATTTCCCTACAGGGGATGGACTATACCGTGGAACATAG
Source organism: Calotriton arnoldi (assembly GCA_963921515.1). NCBI lineage: Eukaryota > Metazoa > Chordata > Amphibia > Caudata > Salamandridae > Calotriton > Calotriton arnoldi. The sequence continues at coordinate 1,415,810 of CAWUFW010000382.1, read as the reverse complement.
ACCTGGGAGTAACCATGCCAATGCAGATGGACTCTCCAGATATTTCCACGTAGAAAATGAAGACTCAACTGGGCAAGGTTATTCTCATCTCCTTACGTTTGGGGGGAGGGAGGGTGTGTAGGAAAGTAGGATCTGCTTTTATGGTTACCCCCACTTTTTGCCTGGTGCTAAGCTGTTTTTGACTAGTCTGACTGGGATTCTGCTGATCAGGACCCCAGTCTATCTGCTTTCTCCCTTAAATTGTCATGTTCAGTACTTAGGTACATCCCAGATTGGATACTGAGGTACCCTTATAAGTCCCTAGTATACGGTACTAAGGTACCAAGGGCATAGGTACCCCAGAGGTCCCCATGGGCTGAAGCATGTATTATGCCACCCATGGGAGACCATTCAAACTGTAACTACAGGCCTGCCATTGCAGCCTGTGTAAGCTGGTGCTAGCACTACTTACTAAAGATATAGTTTCCTATATCTAGGGTCACTGCACTTAAAACCTATGACACCTCTATAGGCAGGCCTATGCAATACTGAAGGCAGGGTGCTTGGTTCTAAGTGTGAGGGTGCCCCTGCATGAGCAGGACACCCCTACAGCCTACGGAGTCCATTCTCCCGGGTTGTAAGTGAAGAAGCCATACATCATATAGAGGGGCACCGCGTAATTACGCGATGACCATCTCGAAACTGGCTGCAACGAATCCTATCATGTTTGGTATCAAACATGTTGGAATCATACCCCCACACCATAAACGGTGTGTGAGGTAGGATTCAAAGCACTGGAAGAGCCCTCCGTTAGGGTCTCCATGTCCCCGGTACCAGTCTTCCAGACCCGGACAGCACAAAATGGCTTCTGCCGACCAGAGACATGATTCTGCCCTCCTGCTGCTGAGCCAAGCTCGAGCAGGTGAAGGCAGAACAATAGGCATCTTGTCACAGGGAGGTGTGACCACCTCCCAGACAGGATTTAGTGTACTGGGGCAGGGTGGGTGCGCTTGCCAGCGCCACCTAGTCTGCATGAGGGGCACATTTGGTGTCCCCATGCATAGTCCAGTTCAAACCAGTCCTGGGAGCCGTTGGCGCAAAACTGAACTAAGGACATGGGAGTAACCTCCCCCCTGTCCTGACCCTCCCCGGGGAGGGTCCCCTGAATCGTCCCAACCCTTTCCTAAGGGTACTTAAGGGCTTACCTGTGGGTGGGTCCCTAGATTCGTCGTGGGACAAGATTCAGATCAGACACCACTTCTTCTTCTACCGTCTGAGCACTCTGGACTTCGCTAGATTTAATTTGGGCTCGACTTTGTCCCCTTTCCAGTCTGCTGCATCGTCTGTGCCTGTGCACCATACAAGAACCTTCCAAGGTCTGTGGGCATCAAAGACACCTGAAGGAATCTCCCTTAAAGTGTAGGAGTCACTTTCCTGCATTCACAGGCACTGCAACTAAGTCAACCGGTCTGCTGATCCTGAGCTCCTCCGGGCTCTGAAAGGTTCTGCAACACAGGTGGTAGTTCTCCACAGCTCTCGAGGCCTGCCCTGCCATATCACCAAGTTTGAGGCCAGTATCCCTCGTGGGGGGTGCAATAACCGAACCCCTGTGCACCCCGCCAACTTGCAGTTGCAAAGGCTTGTTGGCTTCCTGCCAAGAAGATCTTCGGGCTCCAATTAGCCCCAACCTCGAGCATCTCCAGTGACCAGAATCTTTGGCTACACCGCATTGTTTGCATAGTGGCCTGCATCTTTTGGTGAGCTGCTTGAGGTCCTCTTGCAACTCCAGTGCCTCGGCCTGTGGGTCCATCTGAGGGTCACCTTTACTTCTTTTGGGCTCCTTGCTCAGGGCCTGCCCTGACTCCACTGATTGTGGTGAGTCCCCTGGACCTTGCTAGTCCCGACACTGCACCTTCTTTGACTTCTGCATGGGTTGCATTTGCCAAGGCTTGTTGGTGCTCCCGCCGGACACCGACCCCTCAGCAATCGACATCCGACATGGGACAGCTCGTGCACGGCTTCTGGTCTTCCTCAGCATCGCCTGGTCCTCACAGCTGCAGAGTCATGGTCCTCGTCAACTCTCCTGCAACTCCCGACATCGGTGGGCATTCGTCTTCCAGATCTTCTGGTCACTCCTGAGTGACATAGACTCTATCCCCTCTGCTTGCAGGTACCTCTCAACTAAAATCCACCTTCGGATTCTACCGGACACTTTCTCCTTCGTCAGCAGCGGCACTTTCCTGAAGTCCTCCATTGGGTTCGACGGTGGTTTCCGACACCACTTCACACCTATGCACCTGGCTTCCCTGGAGTAGGTAACGTGCGTACTAGGGTATCCACGGGTGGGGTGGCTCTCCAACCTTCAGTCTTCCACTGGGTTTCTTCAGGGTCCATTGGAAAGGGTCCTTAATCTTTAAAAACCCAACTGCGACTTACACGTTGACTTGTATGGAGAACGCGGTTGTGTTCCCACACTGCACACGATCTCCGTGGGGTTCCTAGTTTCTCACCTTGGGTGGTTCCTTGGGGGCCTGGCACTTCTACATCCTCTAAACCTTATCTTGATCCGAGTCGTGGTTCTTATACCACTTACTTAGTATGTAGTTTGGTCCCCCCCTGGGGGTCACTGTGTATTTTGTGCTATTTTCTGTGATTTCTATGCAAAGTATTGTGTGCATTGTGCATATCTCCGGGTAGTAGATATCTAAACGTGTTAGAGAGTATTATATAATAAATACCTATTTTTATAAATACCTTGTGTGGTTCTTTTTCACTTAATCAATACATATAAGATTGTGTTCTGGTAAAACAAGCTGCTTTACACTCCTTGTGAACAAAGCCTGAAGGCTGCTCTCCACAGCTACCACTTGGTGAGCTTTCTATGGTTGTCTAAGACCTTTTAAATCACCATAAGGGTTGTCTGGACTGGTGCAGGGTGTCCACTTACATAAGTGTACATCATATACCAGGCCAGCTTCTCACACCCATTTTATGTAGAGTCATCACTGATTGTTTGCTGTTTTTGGACCATATTCTTGCTGGTGTTATGACTCTGTGCCCTGTGAGATACTGATAATCAGTATTACAAAACATGTGTTCTGGTCCTAAAATGCCAGTGGTAGAATTGAATTCACTCAATTGGGAGGTAGACCCAGAAGATAAGTTGGTGATCCCTGAGAGTTCTACGAAGTACTTTCAGAGGGTCATAGTGAGTTGGATCCCGGTCACTGCTCTGAGGGATATCTATGCCAGAAGGACCATGGTAGTCGAGAGTCTGGTCTCCTCTGACAGGGTCTGAAGGGAGAGATATATGTCTATGCAGGTACTATGACTGCCCCAAGACTATGTTCTCTTTGCAGTGGAGTTGGGTAGTTGCCTCGAGGAAGGTAGCTATAACAGTGTTCTCGCTTGACCACACACTGTATTCTTGGCAGTGAACTACCACAGGCGGGAAGGGAACCATTGGGTGAGAGGATCCAGGTTGCCAAACTGCCAGACTCTGTGGTAATGGTGAAATTGTATTTTTGTTAACTTAGGCCCTAAGGTTAGGGTACAGGGACCCAAGCAGGAGGACTAGTTGTCTAGAGGTTACATGATCTAACATGAGAGGATCCAAAAACTGGCACTGGTAAGTCCACTTCTGTCCTCGATGTGCTGCCTGAGCTGCCACAGAGACTGGAGCCCTGGAGCAGGCAAATCCCTGAATGACACAAAGAGAATGTGTGACCCTTGTTTGTGGGCTGTGTCACCAAACTGGAAGTCCTGACCTGCCTGACACGTGTTCAGTGTCAGGGTACAAACCCTGAGCTGAATCCCAGTCTCATTGTGTCACCCCTGAGGTAGATAGAAGGGAGAGTGGAAGGAGGGTGTCTGCATAATGGCGATGTAACCACCCACCCTGAAAGCCCTGGGAGGTCTCAGGGAGGTTCCATAACCAATGACTTAGAGACAGGAGAGTTTGCCAAGGGAAAGAATGTCATGTGTGAGCTGCACTTCCCTGCCTGGACACTTTCAGATATCCTAGTGTGGGCGTGGTGGTGACAGGCAAGAAGATAGTCTTAGGCTACGTACCTGACTTTGGCCTGAAAGCCTGGCACAGCCATGTGTGGGTCACCTAGAGCTATGTGTGTTGGAAGGTCCTGGACTGCATCTGGAGAGGACTCCGGATCCGGTAGGTGACTATTTGTCAGGCCACAGACTGGAGGAGCTGCCTAACCAAGGCACTGGATTTGAGCATTTACCTGTGAGTGGGTGCCCGGTGACCTGGTGCAGTAACCTGACAACTGTCAGTGGTCTCTGCTTGTTGTTTGCCATTTGAACAGAAAATGACCTTTGGTTGGGGACAGAGATCTGATTACAGGAGGCAGAATGGGTCACATAACCTGGTTTGCCATGGTGGGACTATTCACGTACTGGGGTGCATGTATTAGTCAACTAGGTGTAGTCCTCTTACAGGTGGGGTCTGCAGACCACAAGGGTTTCCCATGAATATGGTTAGGTCCTAGGGCAAATCTTGACAGAGGGGTACTGGCAGGTTCAGAAGGGCTTAGAACTTACAAGTGATACTGCAGAAACTGTGAATTGACCTTATTCTATCACCTGGGCAAGGAAGTCCATTAAGAGATTGATTACTCTGCAATAGCTCCCGACTAATGGGGGCCTGTGTAGCAAATTAAATTTTTTTGCCTTTTCCAGGAACCTATTTTTGCTGGTATAAAGACTGTGTGCCCTGTGATATTGCTAATCAGTGCTACAATGCATGTGCTCTGGTCCTAAAATGGTAGTGGTAAAGTTAATTTCACCTAATTAGTTTATTTAACAGACCGTTAGGAACATTGTATGTGGCTCAGAAAAAGCACCAACAGCGTGGACATATAGTGCAAAATATACAGGGGTCAGGAGCATCACAGTATTCAGTCTGGTCTGCAGTTTAAATGTACTGCAGTGACACATGGCAACGAAATGTGCCTTGGTCATGTAGGTAAAGTCTAGTTTTATATATTCATAAGTCACACCTAAAATTTGCCTTGTTAGTCCACATGGCAGCGTGCTGATAAATAAAAATTGGGCATGCTACATATTGGACTTAGTGTTCTCTCACAGTAATATAAAACCCAATTGTGTAGGCACTACTAGATTTTTCCTTAACAGGCCTAGTTAGGATTGAAACCTTTACTCTGTATTCACTTTAATCTGCATCCACTTGGGGAAAGCCTAGAAATATGCTTCAAAGTTATTTCCGACTCAATTTTGAAAATCTGATTTAATGGTGAAATCAGATTTTTGATAACTTAAGTAACTGTAAAATTGTACTTTAGGCTGCTTGAGGCAGAACTAGTTCTATAGGCTGCCTGAGGCAGAACTAGTTTAAAACCAGTTCCTTCACTCATCACACCTCTAGGGCTAGAATATACATCCTTGACTGTGGCGGAGGTAATGATTCTTGCTCAGAGGACAATAGCTTGCCTCTGAGCCCAGGAAGAACAAATGGGTGTTAACTGCGGACCACTTAGCAGGAATTAGCCATACGGAAGTGGACAGGAACTGCTAGCAGAACAAATGGCGGCTTTAGCACTACAATTTTTTGACTTGGATATGCCAAGGACGACTTCTCCTATTAATCCCAGGACACTCTCAGACAGCCTGGTTCCAATCACAGTAGGAGGGAGATCTAGTTTTGGGAGGAGGGCTCATCTAAATTGGGGAGTCAGGTGGGAGGAGGGTTCATCTAAATTGGGGAGTGGCTAAAGGAGTAGAAGACGGGCCTGTCTGCTAGCCTTGGATCTTGACAATGAGGAAGTGCTGAAAAAGGAGCCATTGGGACTGTGAGAAAATAGTTAGGATTGGGTGGTAGAATTTATCCAATCACTGGCTAGTGCACAGGATACAACTAGCACCTTAACCACCACTTCCTCAGAACATTCTTGAAACTGGGAAGACTATCTGAAGAAGAAGGCCGTACTGGAATAGGACTCCTGGCAGAAGAAGACTACTCACACAAGGACCAAGGACTTCTGGCTCCTGCTGGCACCCAGTAACTAGAATAGATCTCCAATGGCCAATTGGCTGGCCTCCTGTTTACCTGCTTCAGAGACACAAAAAGAAGTAGCACTCCTGGACTCTGCATGAGATCTGGCTGGAGAAACCTGGTGCCCTGAAGCTTTCCCTGGGGAGCTAGGGACTGCAAAACTGACCAGAAGAAACTTTGCCAGCTGTTGTACACTATGTTTGAAGTTAAAATATTTGACCGCTTGATGCAACCACTCTCCACTCTGTCTCAGTTGCCTGAAATAGCACCTAGTCCCTGTCCACCACAAACTGTTGTTTGTCGATGGTGGTTTACTTTTTCTAGACACCTTTAGCCTTAAAACTTCAGAAAATCATATCTCAGTTTCCCCTTAACCTATTTAAATTTACTTGGTGTGTCTCCTATTCATTATATTTTTCTTTATTTTTCGATATTGGTTTGTGTATTTTATTGTGTTGTCTTCTTTACTTTAAAATCGTTGGTACTGCCTGAACTTAAAACACAAACCTCTGTGGATTGCCTGCTACTTGTGCCATAGCTGCCAGGAGTTGAGCACGAATTCTTTCAGAACTGCGTTTTGACATAACTAGAATGGGTTTTTTGAGTAGGTGGGGATACCCCCTCCCAAACGAATACCCCAATCATGACACTGCCTTTGTATACCTTTTCATAATAAACATAACATATGGGACTGATGCCATTTGAAATAATTCTCCCCAATGAACTAATCAGGCCTTTATCATTGCCTTGTCACCAAAAATGGCTTAAACATTCTGTATTGAGCTTAAGCATTCTCACAGGGCAACCGTTGAGTGTAGCATAATAAAATAACAAATATGCATAAAATTACAATGGTCAAAACAATATAAAATTCCCCCCAAAAGGCCTAACAAGGATTATAACAATGCAAATCTACTACCCCACAGTCTGTTCAAGTGGGTCCTCAACATCAAAACCCTTGGCTGCTAGGATAATACATGAAACATGCAACCCAATGCCTGCAAACAGGCTTTAGCACAGTGTTTTAACAATACAGGATTTAGCACAGTGTTATAAAATACAGGCGTTAGCACAGTGTTATAAAATACAGGCGTTAGCACAGTGTTATAACAATACAGGCTTTAGCACAGTGTTATAACAATACAGGCGTTAGCACAGTGTTATAACAATACAGGCGTTAGCACAGTGTTATAACAATACAGGTGTTAGCACAGTGTTATAAAATACAGGCGTTAGCACATTGTTATAACAATACAGGCGTTAGCACAGTGTTATAAAATACAGGCGTTAGCACAGTGTTATAACAATACAGGCGTTAGCACAGTGTTATAAAATACAGGCGTTAGCACAGTGTTATAACAATCCGTCCTTAAAATCCCTTTGGTTTTGACATATGCTTTTCACAATATGCAAGTCAGGTTACTGGCTATTCCATTACCTTTTAAAATAAACAGAACAGATCAAACCCTTTCCCAATGAACTGATAATGCCTGTAGCCTTTACCATTGGTTTGACACCATAGCCAATGCATGACTATTGAATTGCGCGTAAGCTGCCAACCATCATACATACCATCATAAAATTACGAATATGTACAAAATTACAGTTGACAATACAATATATAACTAGGCCTGGACGGAATGTAAATTATGCTGGCATCATTTCATGTTACCCTTTTACACGAAATTCCCGAAATTACGCCATTACACCACTTCATGTAATGATGCGCCATTCAAGGTAAAATTTTACTGTGAGCGCATGGTGACAACAGAACGTGAGAGGCTGTTGTTCACTGTGATTTTTTCAAAATGTGTCCTTGTGCCACAAATTGACGCAAGGACTCAATTGGTGCTAAAATATAGTGTGAAAAGACAATTTGCTTTCCGCGCAATTATGCTAATTTCACAGACCCCTATATACAGACCCTCTCAAAAAGATCTAACGTGGCGATCACAGTGAAAAGTTCCTACTCAGAAGGTTTATCTGGGGTGCAGAGGTAACCAACACCAAAACCCTTGCCTACTACGGTAATCTATGAAATTGCATTTAACACAATACCTACCTGCAGCCTGTAACACAGTGTGATAACAATCCATTGTTAGAGATCGGCCACCTGGATCTAAGAAATGTTTTTTCACAATAAATAAGCCAGGCCTAATGCCTTTATCATAATTGTGTTTTATAATAAACTGATCAGAGCTTTGGCATCTGACATAACATTTTCCAGTAAATATTGTCAATGGCTTGTCACCAAAACTAACTTAGGTGTACTGTATTGATTATAAACTTTACCACAACACAACCATCAGGCAATCAGACATAAAAGTACACATGTATACAAAACACAATTTGGTAAAACAAGTTACTCTTGCTCCTAAAACAGCCTAACAAGGATTCTCAGAGTGCAAATCTTCTATCCCCATGGTTTGTCAGAGACAGAAAAGGACACCAAAACCCATACCCAATAGGCTAATCTGTGAAGACTTCATATAATAAAACACCTTTCTGCAGGCTTTAATATAGAGTAATAACAATCCACCCTTAAATGTTTTGCTTATTGACATATGCTTTTGAAAACAAATGTGTTAGGCCTACTGCCTTTTTCACAACTTTTCATATTAAACAGATCAGGCCTATCGCATTGATCATTGGCTTACCACCACAACCAACACAGTACTTCTGTACTGAGCAAATGCTTTCTCCCAGGCAACAAGTGCAATGCACGTACTCTTTTGTCAGTGGCAGCACACAACTCCTGCCCAATCAAATGCTGTACTCAACAAAACCAACATGCGGGCACTGCATGAGCCCCTCTCTCAATAGCACTTCTGAAAGCTCTTTTTCTATTGATCACATACGAACGGGGAAAAGCTGGGCTGTCAAGCCAGACTTTAAAAGAAACCAAATGAGCTCTAACAGATTCAATGCAGCTATAAATGTTACAATAGAACTAAAAAAAATCTTAAAGGCTCCTATATTCATATTCTGTAACTGAATTAACAGTCTGTCTATGTTGTTAGTAACTGCCCTCATAGTTAGTAGTCAGTGATTGCTTACATTGAAAACCCTGGCATCTGGAGCCAATGTTCTCTTTTACTTGTGGGTCAGGGCTGTTGTTATTTGAGACTTGTGCTCTGGATTATTGACTTCTGATGGAGTGTTCTATGCGATGAATGATAAGGAATAGACAAATGTTAGTTGGGTTGGTAGGGATTCTACACCGTGATAGGATTACATGTAAAGTAATCATATCTCCACAGTCTCTGTACAGTTTAAAATATATTAACTACATACCGCCTTTTCACCCTTGAACTTTTCTACTTACAGAGTTTTCTCCGTTTGCTGTTTTGTCCAGAGACTTTTCTTTAATGAATTTCCTTAGACCTTAAACATTTACAAATGCAAAATCAGTTTTGAAATTCACAAAACGTGAATTTACTGTCGAAAATCTATATACTCACATTTAATATTATCCAAGTGTTGTATTTTTAAAATATTCTCAAAAGTGTGTTAATCAACTCCCCATGGCCTGACTCACAAAATAAACAGAGAAATATAAATTCCTAGATTTAGAAGTGTTCCTGGTGTAGATTTCAGATTTTTTTGAAATTCTCAAAGAATTTCAGGAGTGCTCCTAGGAAACTGAGATAAGCCACGAGAATCGCAGCTTGGTTAACAGTACTCGCATGCATAAGTAGTTATACTTGTACATGGTATAAATTATGCATCTGTGTATGCTTAGCTAACCTGCATTTGCAGATGTAAGCATTCTTTTTTCTGCACAGGGAAAATATTTGTACACCATGGAGAAGCACTTTCCACCACACCCCAAAATAAATGTGGGTTGTTGTCTCACCACTGCCTATATTTATATATTTTATATCTGACGACGATTGCACTCGTATACTATAAAAGGACCTTCATAAGGACTTATTTTTGATCAGTAGAAAACTATTGTTTGTTGGCGTGACAACACCCTTCGATAGTCCGGGATATGTCTTTTCAAAGTTTTCCATCTGGGCCTGGAGTTTGATTCAGTTTTGTGAAGGTGTGTGACCAATATTGTGAGTATGTCAGTTTTAATGAGGGGTTAGTTTCTTGGAGGGTGAGACTGAAAGGCTGACCCAGATAGGCCCCATAAACAGTGTTATTCTGTACGTTTATAGGTGTGTATTCATTTTCACCACAAAATTACCTAAATTGCGCTCCTTTAATTTCTATTCACTTTAAAGTCGGTGCCTTGGCTTGCGGAGGGGATCCTGGCCTTAGCTTTAGGCTGCACAGTTCACCAGATAAATCCAGATTATTAGGGACACAATTGTCCAGTCCTGAACTTTCCTTTAATAAACGATTGCATTCTGGGAGTTGTATTCCTGCGTCATCTCACCTGAGCCAGTTGGTCTAACGCAGCTGAAATCAATGATTTGGGAGAGGAAAGTCCAGGAGTGTAACATGGCTTTCCTGATGACATGGAGCCCTCTAGGAGCTTCAGTACTGTAGAAGTTATCCTTTCCTTGTGGCAGTAAGCTCACGTCTGCATAAATTAAAAATAGAACAACTCTGAACTCATGCTCCGCACACAGTGCCCTGTGCTGAACTCCATGCGCGTGACCATCACTACAGCAGGCCCGAAAGGAATGGTAAACAATGACACGCGCGTGCATCTGACACGCCTCGTGGTAGCCAGGGCCTGGGAGGGGGCTGCAGGTGTCCACACGAATCAGTGCACTGGTGACTTCCGGGGACGGGGCCGGGTGCCAGGGCACGGCTGGGGAGCAAGATGTCTGTTAGAATTAAGGAACGAGGCCCGGTAGTCCCCTGGGTGCTTACAGCAGCCCCTGCTCTGTGGGATCAAAGCTCAGTTTAGGCCTCCAGCCAGCAGCCTGGTGCCCTTTTAACCGGAAGCAGCAAGGAACAGCCTGCTTCCCCCATGCAAGATCTCTTTCAGTCCAGCATTCGTTTCTTGTTTAGGCTTTATTGTTGCAAATATCGGAAACTAAATAATAGAAAAGATATAACTCTGTTAGGCAAAGTTTGAAGTCACATTAATGAAACTGATGTATAAACTATTCCAGCAAGAAGCCAGGAATCCACATTCTGCTGTCTCTCAGCAGGAAAGAAATTATTACTTTTAAAATGCAGCTCAAAAACAAAATATCCTCATAGTGATTTAGGGCATTGGTAATTCGATCACCGAACCCTTATTAGATATACACTACTGTGATGTATTTAGATATATTTAAATAGTGTGTCATCTCCATTCGAACCACATCTATTGTATACGAAAAGAAAACATGTAAGGGGTTCTCTGAAATGCAAATGGAATCCTACTTTCTTTAGATTCTCATTGGTTTATTACATTGTGGCTTTCTGATTGGTGGGATTCAATGCTGCACTTTGAAAACGGGCCTGCTGTTTGCACACATGGACAAGAGCCCACACAAGTGTGTGTGTACACACACCACTCACAGAAGTTGTGCATGTCCACTGCACACCTCACAGAAGTTGTGCATGTCCACTGCACACCTCACAGAAGTTGTCCATGTCCACAACACCATCCTACATGAAAACATGCCTCACAAAGTAGCACTCACATACCAAACATCATATAACAATAGCACACATTAAGACAGATCTGTCGTCTTTCTCCCAACAAGCCCGATTATGCAGGTAACTGGCAAAGCACACAACAGCACTAGCTACCATCGTTATTTACCACATAAAAACATTTGCTGGGCAATGCACACTTGCACCAAGTGAGAACATACGGGGATTTTGCTATAGCAGAACTTATAACTCATTAAAACTGACATACTCAACCAGCTGACGTCACCCCTCAACAAAACAAAACGGTGAACGGATGCCATAATAATGGCAGAATGTGAGCTAAACGTGCTGGGAATGGGACAAAAGGGGGGGGGGGGGGCTGAAGAAGGAAAAGACATGCAGGAGAGGGCAAACAGGAGAAGGGCTGGGACAGAGCCCTCCGAGGAAGATCACGAACAATAAAGAAACTGCCTTTGGGGGCAGCAACAAAACGAAAATATGAAAAGAGGAATTTTGTGATTTCTTTTTAAACAGCAGCACAGAGAGGTGTGAGTAAAGGAGAGTTCTAACAAGGAGAAGCAGGAGTGGGCGAAAAGGACTTATTTCCCACTTAGTGTAGAGAATTGAATGTGAACTTTCCTCAGATCCCGAATGTAAGTGCTATCAAGAATTCGAAGTTTGGTGATCTACGTATATTGTTGCGATTAGAAAGGCGTAGGTTAACTTTAGTGGTTTGGCTTAGGTGCGATTTGACAAAGAGTTTCACCAGAGGGTCTGAGACAACAGAATTGAAATGGGGTGAGCTAGATAGGACTCGTGGCATGAAGGCCACCACCAGTAGTGAACGTGGCCAGTTGTTTCACAGTTCTGTATCAGCCCTTTCTTTTTTTTCTCTGAATACTTTTTATTTCTTTTTCATTTCATAAAATGAAAAGCAATTATTACAGAAACATATGAAAGCATTGCAGTACTTGTGGCAATTTGGATCAGAATGCATACATAAAAAGTATTCAACAGTTATACGCAACATCCAGATGCTGGACTGTCCCTTCCAAATAAATGTGTTGATGTAACACCCTTCACCTAAGATTTCAGACAGCTTGAGAACCCAGAGGTTGATTCTTATCAAGATCACCAAGTGCCAGTAACTTACTCACATTTTCATAACTTCCCGGGACAACCCCTGTTCTCATAAATCATTTTTTCAGTTAACATGCTTTGGTCTCAGTCTTGCAGGGAATAGCTGATTTAATCTTTCGCTCTCTACAAATTGGTGTATTAGTATTTTGGGGGGGAGTTTTATATAGCGCAAACTAGACCCGAAGGTATCGGAGCGCTTTACATGAGCACCAGTTGCATTACAGACAGATACATTCATTTTTGTTAGGCACGGGGAGATTAAGTGATTTGCCCAGAATCACGGGATGTTGAGCGTCCCTGCCGGGACTCGAATCTGGTTCCCCAGCTCATAGGTCGACCACTCTAGCAGTTAGGACACATCCTCTCCCCTAAATGAATGTATCCACTATCTTGCTCCCTTAGACCAGCATAATCTTACAACCCCAGACTGGGTGTAATAGCTTGCCCTTCCCTCTACATACTTCAGGCATCTGCCATTTGTAGCTAGAACCACCTTATACAACCTGCACTTGTTATAGTAAGCTTTCTATAGGAATTTTAAATGGATTCAACATAGGCCTGCCCTTTTAGCCACCCTTCTGGGATGCATCAGCAAAACCTTACAACTGACATCCTCGAGGAGACCCAAGTCTTTTTCCCCCACAAGATTTTAAGACAGTGTAGACAGTTGAGGTATGCTGTTTATTAGTGTCTTTTGTACAGCAGTTATTCTTCCCAAGAACACCCTGTATTCTAGGTGACCACCTCTGGTAATTTAGGCCAGTATCCTGAACATGATCCCAAGGCATGCCACAACTGAAAGTATTTGAATTTCTGGCACAAAGACTCTCTGAGCATGTCCTCCAGTTTCAGTGGCGGCTGGTGACATTTGAAAGTGGTGAGGCGGAAAAAATATTGTCATACTGCACCGCAGCGAGCGAGCCGGAACAACCTGGGGGGGGGGCTTCGGGGGGGGTTCTTCCCCCGAGAAAATTTTGAAAAAAGAGTGGACAAATGGTGCATTTTCAAGCAAATTTGAGAAAGCAGGAAGGTTAATAAAGCAATTGTGAAAGTGCAGTTATTACATTAATAAAGAGATGTCATATAACATAGGTAGTTGCTTATTCAGTATAACCACAGCGCTTCATAACAGACTTCGAGATACAATGCATTGCTGAGTACCTCTGACGATTTTAGCTTTCCCAGACCAAGTAACTCGTTATGTAACGGTTGTATTTATGTACCAGATGTTGTGAACACTGAAACCAATGTAATGTGATAGTGAGAAAATCCTTCAATGTATTCTGTTTGCAAATGTTTCTTTTTGCTTGATTCTTGATGATTATGAGCCTGAGAATCATGTACTAATGTAGTGAATGTGTGAACCTTTTGTCTAAAACCCTATAAAAATAGTGTGATTTACGGTGCAAGGAGGAGGTTCCCCTTCTTAGAAGGTGAATCTCTGTCAGGATTCTGTAATTGGGCTTGGCACATTGACTATATTGCTAATTGATTAGTCACTATTCTGTGCCTTGTACTTGGCAAAATTATTCTAAGTCAATCTTTAACTCCAGCCCTTTGTCTGTCATTATTGAAAATCTGAAATGCATCTGTGAGACAAGGCATTATTTGGACTTTCCTTTAACAGAGAGACGGTGCATTGGGGAACCCTAAAGTCCATCTGGGAACTACATCACTCGTGGCCTGATAGATGAGTGCGCCCAGGAAACAAAGATTAGTGTGGGTGTGCGCGCTGTTAGATCTGGAGTCTGCCTCTATCTTCCTTTCCATCCGTCTACTCCTATCTATAAATTAGCCCCCGCCCTTCACTTTTCACTGACACAATCGTAAAAAGTGCCCCCTCCATCTAGGTCGTCCACTTCCACCCCATGGTCGCAGCGTCTAGCCATGATAATGTATGCATGGAAACCACTTCTGACGTGTGTGCCCCTCGGTGCCCTGGCGTACAGGTGAGCCTAAGTGTGGACAAGTTGGTATGGGGTTTTTACCTGTCATGCACAAACACCATCGTGTACGTTTCAAGGGCACCCATCTGCAGCCCATGCCAGGATAAACTTCCCTCTTACACTGAATATCAATCTGTGGGGTAAAACACGCTTCAACTGGGGCGAACATTCATGCGAATACCAGACAGCGTCCTCCGAGAGAAGGTAGAGCATGGTGCACTTGGCACCGGAGCTCATCTGGACGAGCACAGCTCATGCATCCCAGAGAGTCTGGGTTAGAAAACTGGCCAACTGCCGGATCCGGTCACAGGGTGTCAACGGGGCTTCGAGCCGCTATAGACTGCACCTCAGAACAAACCAGACTCTTCCACTGACATGCAACCCCTCAACTTAATCCTCAATACCCTCTAAGTATTCACGATACTTGAAGGGTTAATCCACATGCAGTAGAAATCTAGGCGCAACTTGAATCGTGATCGTCACTGACTCAGCCTTTCACCCTTCAGTGGTCGACAAAATAAGTACCTTGAGTAGGGTAACAACAACACTCGTTGTTTATAGTGTCGCTAAGCTTTAAGCTAGCCGCAACAAGTGCTGTGTGCAAACGTACGTTTCAGCCAGTAACTGACAGGTTGCCCGCTGAATTGTGAGGCAGGAGCATTAACCCACTCTGTTGTCTAACTAGCAGGACACGCATTGCTTCGCGGGTGGGGAATAAAAAAATAAAAATAAAACGTACCTTACCGCCGGCCGGGTACCGCGCCGCCTCCGCTCCTGGCCGGTGTAATGGTGCAGCCGGGTTCCGCGTGTTCCTGCTGCTTTCCTGCAGGAACAGGAAGCAGCCAGCAGGCAGCCTCCCTCCCGTACCCTAAGCCAATCACAACGCTGCAATGGCAGCGTTGTGATTGGTGTGGCGCAGTGGAGAGCGCCCCAGCCGGCCGCCTGTTTGGAGGCCATTTTCTCTATGTAGGCTGCATGCAGCCTACATAGAGAACAAACATTGGCATAGCCAATAGGTCTCGCCTTTGGGACCTTATAAGTGTTTAGCCATGCAACAGTTGATGTTGTTGCACCAAGGATATTGTGCTGCATAACTAAATACTTATAAGGTCCCAAAAGCGAGACCTATTGGCTATGCCAGTGCTTGTTTTATTTCCTACCTTCTGCTTTGTAGTATCCTTTTCTTATGCATGTGCTGCATAAATTGTTGCTTTTGGAGAGGGTTCATTGTTATTCTGAATATTTTTTTGAAGTTGATGGGCTGCCATGGTCAATTAAAATGAGTTTTAGAATCCTTGACTCCTCCCATGGTGGTAGTTTAGCACTAAAGTACCCTTCCTGTTCGGTTCCAGGCCAGGTAATCGATTTGATGTAGTCCACCACCTTCTGACTGAACGGTCAGTGTGCATGTTTGGGGTTCAATGGCACCGATGTTATGTAATGCAAAGAGACTGAAAGCATCGATGTTGCAACTGGACAGGCATGCACTTTTAATTCCGGTTTTCCCAACGCCCTCTCCCCGCAAAAAACAATGTCAAATGGACCCCGAGGATTGACTGTGCCAGTTTCTTGAGGGCTCCAATAAGCACCTCTGGCTTCTCTGAATCGGGAACAATTAAAGAATGGCGGGCGGTGGGGCTGTGTGTGTGTGTGGGGGGGGGGGTGAACACCCTGTGTCCCCTAATGTGGAAGGATCTTAAAAAGAGGAAAACAGGCAGAGGAAAAGAGGGAGAGCGGCAGCGCCACAGAGAAAGGCAGAGATAGTGAGAGACGACAGAGAAAGGGCGAGAGAGAGAAGGGGGAGAGGGCGAGAGAGAGAAGGGGGCGAGGGCGAGAAGGGGGCGAGGGCGAGAAGGGGGATGTCGTGTCGTGGTTGGGGCCTTGCTTGGCCGGCAATGAGACACATGAGGCAGTACTAGTGTGCTGGCTAGTACGTAACTGGCAGCCTCCAGCACGTCCGCCCCCTTTATTCACATAGCACACGCTGGCCAGGCGTACGCCGGGCCAGCCCAACAGATTTACGCTCGAGGGGGTTGTACAACATTCACCCTCCCTCGGCGTTCTACTTAGTGCGTCCGGGCCGCGACATTACATTCCTCCTTTACCCAGAGGATAACAATAAGTATCAAATACAACCTAAAGGGGGAAAAAAACAGAAAACCCCACGCATAACCACATTTCTAAGTCCATAACGATCAACAGACTTTTGGAACAGTCTTACTTGGTCAGCAGGGTGCAGCATACTCTTCAGCGGGAAACCTGGCAACAGGCCACGAAGTCTCGGTACTTCTGGGACGGCTTCGGACAGGGCCGCAGACTGTACCTGCTCTGGCTGCCCCTTACTGCGGGGTCAGGCGGCACTCCCAAACCTTGGCTGTTGTCCACAGACACATGTTCAGAGCTCAAGTCAATGTCCGGGGCACCCATCCGGGTGGATGCGCCTTGTCCATTGTTCACAACGGGTAGCGCATGGTCTTCTCGCTCCGACGAAGTCTCCGGTGAACCCCCTGAGGTGTCCGTCGCGGGCTCGCTATCCGGCAGGGATCCTTCGTCATCGTCGTCCGGAACTCTCTTGAAGAATGACACATTACGGGTCACCATCTCATGTCCTCTGGACGCTGTCACCATCGTGCCTTTGACCTCGGTGATGACCCATGGGTGCAATTCGAACGGCAGCCTGAACTTTCCGCCTGGGTGGCGGTCTCGCACTAGCACACGGTCGCCGACCACCAACCTGCTATCCTTCGCATGTCGCCTCCGGGACGCGTCTTGATTCGCCTTTGTCCGCCTGGCAAGGGACTGGTTCGGGGGACCCGTGACTCAGCCCACACTGGGTGATGCGGGATGGTGTCCGTTACGGTACGACCAAAACACAATCTACTTGGGGAGATACCGGTGGTGCAATGGGGTGTGAGCCGGTACTCCCGCAGGAACTGATATATTGCTTGCTCCAGGTTACGGCCATCAGCTATTGCAATTTGGATTGCCTTGTTCAACGTACGCATCAGACGTTCCACTTCACCGATTGCTTGGGGCCATCGTGGCGTTACGCGGCGATGCTTGATCCGGTGAGACACGAGGTACTCGGCAAGCTCGGCACTGGTGAACGGAGGCCCGTTGTCCGTCCTGATCTATCCAATTAGCCCGTGGGTGGCCATGAGCTTCTCCAGCTTCGGGATGACTTCACTTGCCGCTGTAGAAGAGACAAACTCGACTTCTGGGTAACGGGAGAAATCGTCGACCACTACCAGCATGTATCTTCCTCCCGGCAGGCTACCAAAGTCGGCGCTCGCTCTTTCCCAGGGAGCTGTAGGGCCTGCTTCGGTGATGATCGGTGCGGGCTTTGTGGGCAGGCTGGTTGCTAGACATACGGGACAGCGTTGGACGACCGACTCGATCTGCTGGTCGAGGCCGGGAAACCAGACTTTGCTTCTTAGGCGATTCTTCGACTTCACCACTCCCTGGTGTGCTCCATGCGCCAGGAGGGCCGCTCGCTGGGTTAGGCTCTCCGGAAGAACCAGGCGTGGGCCTCTTAGGAGGCAGCCGTCGGCTGACACAGACAGTTCGTGACGTACCAGATAGAGAGCTTTCAGCGTAGCCTGGGCAACCGCCGTACGGAACTGCGTCGGGCATTGTAGCGGCTTCCAGTTGGCAGATGCGACTGCCTGGATGGCCACCTGGAGGCAGTCATCTTCTTTCGTGGCTAGCACCACATCTGCCAGCGACATCGGCAGGGGCCGGGACCGCTCCACGATCATTCTGACGTAGTCTTCCGTGGCTGCCGCCTCAGCTGCTTCAGGCCCGGTGACAGGACGAGCGTGCCGTGACAAAAAATCCGCCGGATTCCGGGTACCGGGCTTGTACTCCACAGTGAACTGGAATTCCTGCAACTGTAGAATCCATTTTTTGATGCGCGGTGGAGGACATGAGGACGACCCTTGAAACAGGGGAAGGAGGGGTTTGTGATCCGTAATGACAGTAAAAGGGTGTCCGTACAGGTAGATGTGGAAATGGCAACACCCCCACAGGATTGCGATGGCCTCCTTTTCGATTTGGGAGTAGCGTTGCTCCGTGGGGGTGAGTGTCCTGCTGGCATAGGCAACTGGGGCCCATTCTCCACATTTCAGCTGTTGTGCCAACACCGCTCCTAGTCCGGTCGGGCTGGCATCCACCACCAGTTGCGACTCGTGTCTGGGGTCAAAGAACACTAGCGTGGTATCAGCGGAGAGGGCAGCCTTCGTATTCCGAAACGCCTCTTCTTGTTCTGCTTCCCAGGTCCAGTGGCTGGAATGTCTCGTGAGTTCTCGCAGCGGTCCGGTTAGGTCAGATAGGTTTTGGATGAAGCGCCCGCAGTAGGTGACCATCCCTAAAAAACTGCGGACTCCGGACACGGACGTTGGGGCAGGAGCTTCCTGTATGTCCTTGACTTTGTCCGGGTCTGGGCCGATGCCTTTATCCGAAAACCGGTATCCGAAGAAGCTAATGTCTCGCCTTAGGAACTCGCACTTTTCCCGGTGTAGGGTGAGGCCGTTGTCTAGTAGGCAAGCGAACACCGCGTGGAGGCGCAGGAGGTGTTGCTCCAACGTGGGGGAATGCACGAGGATGTCGTCGCTTACGTTAAGAACGCCGTCCAGGCCTTGGAGGACGTTCTTCACAATGTTCTGGAACACCTCAGCCGCACTGGATATCCCAAAGTTTAAGCGGGTGTATCGCCAGAGCCCTGCGTGGGTAGAGAATGCCGTGATGGGCCTTGAGTCCGGGTGGAGGGGGACCTGATGATATCCGGAACGGAGGTCCATTTTCGAGAACCACCGGGACCCCGCTAGCTCTCCGATTATGTCATCTACAGTCGGGGTCAGGTGGCGCTCCCGTTTGATGGCAAGATTCGGGATCCTCATGTCCACACAAATCCGGACTGCGTTTGGCTGCTTTGGCTTCTTTGCGACGACGATGGGCGACACCCACGGGGTGGGGCCAGTCACTCGCTCGATAATTCCGGCTTTTTCCAGCAGACGCAGCTCAGCCTCCACTTTGGGGCGAAGATGGAAGGCGATTCGGCGGTGTCGGAGGGCCACCGGCGCGATTGACTTATCGATATGCAGCCAAATGGCCGGGCCCTTCAAACAGCCGATGCCTTTGAAGAGGAGCTGAAGTCCCGTAGCAGCCCGCTGAGGTCCTGGGCGTGTACCGTGAAAGCAAATTGGATGAGATTGAGGTCCTGGGCGGTGCGGCAGCTGAGCAGAAACCCGGCTCCTTCCTGAGACACATACACTTTGGCCTGCTGCTGGGTGTCTTCGTGGGAGAGGTCAGCCTGGAAGACTCCGCACAATCGAAGGGGGGCTTGAGTCCCGAATGCATAGACTTGTACTTTGGTTTCGCGGAGCGGGGTAGGATTTGGTAAGCCCCGGTAGACGCTGGCGGCCATGAGATTGATCGTGGCACCGGTGTCAATTAGCGCGGCCACTGCCTGGCCTTGTAACTTTCGAGTAGTGGTTTAATCTCCCGCAAGCACTGCAGGTTTTCCCGCTCGCAGGGCAGGCGCCCTCATGGGGGTAAGGGCCTCCACACCACCCACACGGGCGGCTTCGCTGGGGCTGCTTGGATGGTTGTGGTGCGGGCACGCTGTCTTTCGCCCGCGGGTGTCGGGCATCTGTCCGGATGGCGCACACCGGTTCTTCCTTGACCACCGCTGCAGGCTTGGCTTCCATATGCGCCGCCCTCGCCTTGGACAGTTCCTTGGAGCGACCCAACGTGAGGATGTCCCTCACCGGCATGTTGTGGGCCTCCAAAACGCGTTCCCGCAACTTCGACGATGCGCAACCCTGGATAAATTGCGCCCTCACCTCGTCGTCCTCATCTGGGAGGGTGCACGTGCTTGCTAGCTCCTTGAGCCTCGCGTAGAAAACATCTACTGACTCGTCTGGTTGTTGGCGTGCTTGGCGGAGCAGGAATCGTTCGTAATCCGGGTTGGCGTGTGGCTCAAAGTGGGCGGTAATGGCGTCGCGCATTGTGGCATAGTTCCTGGGAGGGCCATTTTCGCGCACCGTCTTCGCTATCTTGTGTATGTCAGCCCCTCCAAGGTGAAGCAGCATGGGGCGACGTCGCGGCGCCGGGATGTCCGCAGCGTCAAAGTACGTTTCTAGGCGCTCCACCCACACCCTCCAGCGGGCCGCTTGGGAGGGTGGCGGACCTGTGATGATGAAGGGCTCCAGGTGTGGAACGGTCGCCATGAGGACAGGCGAGTAGGCGGGGTTGTACCAGGGCGTGCACTCGTGTAAGATGTGCGCGGTGGGCGCGTGCCGGCCGGTCAGCAGAGTGTCCTGGCAGCGCTTCTCGGCAGTGGCTGCGGGGTGGCGCTGAAAACCTGTTGCTGGCGCTTGTCGCAGGGATGGCGGGGCCGCCTGGCGCAGTTCAGGCTAGCTGTGAGGTAGCAGTAGGCTGAAGAGACGGTGGGGCCTGGGCAGCAATGTGCACTTCCACGCAGGCCTGGCAGCGCAGGTGGTGGGCCGCAGAGAGGGCCGTGACGGGGTGTAGGCCTGCTGTGGCGCAGCGCCCCCTCGCGCTTGATTGCGCACGCGGAAACACTCACCGGGCTGAAAAGCAGTGGCTGATGGTGGTGCCACGGCTGGCGGTCTCGGCGCACCCGCCGCGGGTGATCGGAGCCGCAGTCCAGCACGCACACTCGCTGCGGCGAGGCAGGTGACGCAGTGGTTGCCGCGGACAGGCCTTGACGGGGGCGGCGAAGCCAGCGGGGTGGCGTAGGGGCCGCCGGCGCTCGGCCGCGCAGGCATACGTGGAAGCAGGTGGCTGGCGCGAGGTACACTCGAGCGCTGCGAGGGGTGAGACCACCTCGTCGCCAATGTCGTGTCGTGGTTGGGGCCTTGCTTGGCCGGCAATGAGACACGTGAGGCAGTACTAGTGTGCTGGCTAGTACGTAACTGGCAGCCTCCAGCACGTCCGCCCCCTTTATTCACATAGCACACGCTGGCCAGGCGTACGCCGGGCCAGCCCAACAGAGTTACGCTCGAGGGGGTTGTACAACATTCACCCTCCCTCGGCGTTCTACTTAGTGCGGTCCGGGCCGCGACATTACAGGGGAGAGGGTGAGAGAGAGAAGGAGAGGGCGAGGGAGAGGGAGAGAAGGGGGAGAGGGCGAGGGAGAGAAGGGGGAGAGGGCGAGAGAGAGAAGGAGAGGGCGAGAGAGAGAAGGAGAGGGCGAGAGAGAGAAGGAGAGGGCGAGGGAGAGGGAGAGGGAGAGAGAGAACAAAACAGGCCTAGAAGAGAGTCAGGCAGAGAGATACAGACAGACAGATGAACAGAGACCGACAGATTTTTCCTGGGAGCATTTAAAAAGGGTGGGGAGGGCAGGCAACTCTGCCACTGCAAAAACCACTCATGCTCCCGCACTCCGTTCTCCAGACCAGACACTGGGTTCAGCCCTGCAATTAAAGGATTGAAGCAGTGCCAGCGTGTCCAGGCACACACCGGCTATCAGTCAGACATTTCCTAAGACACCAAGTTAAGCAAAAACTTTCCTATGGTCCCAGAATTGGTCTCCTGGTGATTTAGTGAAAATAAAACTGTTATAGGATGGGCTTGGGACTTGTCGCCCCCACGGATACTTTGTATTGTAGTTTGCTCAAGGAGAAAAGGCGTTTTGAATGGAATAAGGAGTAAGGTTTGGCAACAAGGCGAACAAGCATTGGCAAAGCCAAGACCTAAAAATACAGCGAGTATAACGTGTACAAACGTAGCGTGGTACATCTCTCAAGCGTGCTGGTTCGAGGATCCGACCAGGGTTTAATAATCACTTCAGGTCAAAAATAAAAGTGGCTCAGTAGAGCAGAGAAAAGAAAATACAATTGTCTTCGCCCAGGCTTGCAAGAGCCACAGCTAATGGGCATTCTAGAATGTTCTCTTCATTGGTGATGGCAGTTAGGGTTGGAATTCTATAGTGACAGCAACCACCGGATAGCACTTTTAATGTTTCCCTCCAACAACCCCGCACGTTTTCCTTCAGCCCAATACATTCACTGGAAAACTGACTTGAGCCATCACGTGTTTTTTTTTTGTTCGTGAGCCAGCCATCTGTGAATGGCGCAGTTCAGAACAGGGCAGCCTGCACTGCAGGAGGTGGCTTTCAAGCACATAAAATAAAATAAACTTTAGAGAAGTGCTCTTCTGCACCATTCTGAAGAGAGCTGGACCTCTGGGATTTAAGCAAGCCTTGAGTGATGGAGTTCTACATCAAGCCACGGTACTGACCATTTATTTATTTGGCGCATAGAAAACAAGCGCTGAAACACAAGCGCGGCCCTGCGGCCGCGAAAGTGAAACAGTGCAACAAACATCCCGTAAAAATATGTAAAGTCTCGTTAAGATTAAAACAAGCGTGAGGGAGCATGGCGCGGCCGCGAATGAGCAGGCAAATGCACTCGTGCTTGTGCTGGCATCCGCCTTGCGGGAGCGAGCAGCGGCGGCACGAGAGCCATATGTTTTCAATTACCACACGCGCCGCTGCTCGCTCCCGCAAGGTGGATGCCAGCACAAGCACGAGTGTGCTTGAAAAGGAGCAGACCGATTGCTAAAGGCCCTCCTAGAGCAGCGCATGCGTGCTGCCTAGGCGAGACCTAAAAAGGGAGAGTGTGCATGACTGGGTTGGTCGGCCCTGGGGCCGACCAAACAGTCAGTACCCACAACAGTGGGCAAGCCACTCCCCCCCTGCCCTCGAGCAGGACCGCCCACCCTCCCGCCCCCAACCACGCACTTCTGCTTTCTCGCAGTGCGAGAAGCAGAAACATAAAATGGTAGGTTTACCATTTTATGTTTCTGCTTCTCGCACTGCGAGAAAGCAGTGGGGCGACGCCCCCACGCCCCTATGGAGGAGCAGCCACTATCCAGTTTAAAAAGGTCTGTGGAGGGTGGGCATAGTTGGACACCATAGAAGATGGCGGTAGGCTCTTGAGGCTCCGGAGCAGATCCGCAACCTATTTCTACTAACATGCAACATGATTTCAAAAGATGTCCTCAGTTTGTGGAGTCTAATGGTGGGAATTTAGCCCATTTTTATCAGACGTCTCCTTCAGCTGTAATCTTGTATTTTATGAAGCGCGTCCGCACTTTTGTTTGATCAAGTTCTTCAGAGTCTGATTTATGGTATGTCCCCCCCCACCCACAATGTCCTCTAAATATGCAGCATGTCCGTTTTCTTTATTTTTAATAACACAGAGGATTTCTTCATTACTCTAATTATTATGATTTCAAAACAGTAGGAATTGCTTCTAACTTATCCTCCGTAAACGGGGCCTCACATCCTTCCCCTCCCCTATGACGCCGTTATTCGATAACCCGGAGTTTGTCCCAGGGCTAGACGAGAGAGCCTTCCCACAATGGCGGAACACAGGATGCAAATCAGCAGGCCATCTCTTTAACCTAGAGGGATTTTTGTCCCTCGCTGAGGCGCAACAATCCTATGATACCAATGCTCCGCAGCATTTCCAATACTTTCAACTTCGTCACTGGCTCCTTCAACCGGAGGTGCGACCCCTAGTCAGCCGGAAGCTTACCATTTACGAGAGATGGCTTCGAGCAAAAACGTCAGACAGGAAAACGATCTCAGAATTATATTCTATGCTCCGTCCCCCAGTCTCAATCGAGCCTTCGGCAGGACAAAGGCGCTGGGTTAAGGAAATTGGGAGGGATCTCACGGAGAAGGAATGGCGCGACATTTATTATCGGGCCTCCCATACGGCTCGGAACACGGCCAGTCGGGAAGCGGCAGTAAAGGTGGTCACATATTGGTACCTGACTCCAGCCAGA
The DNA here is from genome assembly GCA_963921515.1 of Calotriton arnoldi. Lineage (NCBI taxonomy): Eukaryota > Metazoa > Chordata > Amphibia > Caudata > Salamandridae > Calotriton > Calotriton arnoldi. Next base: position 1,391,351 of record CAWUFW010000382.1, on the reverse strand, counting down.
CTGCACAAAGGGAACCTGAACCGTAGCCCAACGTGCTGGAGGGGTTGTGAAGAGGAGGGAACGTTGACACACATTTTATGCAGTACTAGAATACTGGAAAGAGGTTTTAGATGACATGGATAACTGTTTTGAGACCGAGATCCCTAGATTCCCAGCCTATACACTGCTAGGCCTGCCTAATGGACTCACGTACCCGTTGAAGTCACTAAAAGGAAACAAATGGGGTTGGCTATGGGGCGGCGGTACAACACATACTCTCTCTATGGGGCACACAGACCAGACCATCCCACACGGGGTGGTTGCACAAGCTATGGTACACTGTGGGTATGGAACGCATCCAGGCGACACTTACAAACTCAGCAGGTTCCTTCCAAACCATCTGGCGCCCAATTCTGTCACTGTTATCGAAGGAGCTGAACGAAGTGACCTACCCGAAGTATCTCCGCCTTCTGCGGCTTACCGAAATGCAACCAGAGGAGGAGGCCCCTGGCACAAATCATTGAGGTCCTACCCTCAACAGGGACCATTAACGTGACTCGTCAGCACATCGGTTCGGGGGGGGGGTGGTGGGGCTGGGCTGGGAGGGGAGGGGGGGTCGTTTCTGCAGTTGCTCATTTGTTTGGCTTTTTGGTTCATGGGGGGAAAATGGATGGGGCAAACACCTATTCAGATAGCCCACTCTTACACGCGGCCGGCCTCCGGGTTGTGGCAACAGCGCTGTGTACAGACATTCAGGATACGCTCTGCCGGCCAGGGGATGTAGGCAGTAAGCTGTGTATTCTCCTTTTGTCTCCATCCAATAAACAAGATTTAAACCTAACTTATCCTCCGTGTGAATGGTTAGCAATTTAACTTATTTTCCTAGTTCTCTGCACTGTTAGACAAGGTCTTTCACTGTACAGAACAGTGATACTCAAAGTGCGGCTCTCCTGACCTTTGCATGCTGCCCCCTGATCAACTGCAGCACTGGGCAGCTGTTCACTCCACTCAGCACTAACACTGAAAAAGTATTAAATAAACAAGAAAGTCTTTATTTTAAGGTTAATTGAAATTAAAGAAAGGAAGTAACTAGGTTTTCCTGCACCACTTAACTTTAGGAACACCTTCATTTCCAAAGCCGTCTTGCAGCAAGTGTAAAAATATGATACGTCTCTTCAAAATTCAAAAGTGTATTTCATTAACATGCAGAATCATTTCATCTAAGTACATCAAATTATATCAGTACATTTAGAAGTTTTTTTACAGTGATAGTTTTGAAACATGAATTTAGAAACATTCATTGTTCCCCACACACTGACAACATTGCCAATGGTGAACTAAGAGAGAGGCATGTCAGTTGTTATGTGCACTCTTAGGGTGGCCTGGGTTCCTATTATACATGAACAACATTATAGTTTATTAAATCAAACACAGGAGAAGGTTTTGTACAGCGCACATCCTGAAGTCATGTATTTTCAAGGCCTAGATGTGATAATGAAGAAAAAGGAGAGAAAGTGAAATAAAACAATTGCCTAGGATCACACAATTTGGTAAAGTGGGGAAGTTGTGATTCATCCCAGGTTTTCTGTTCCACATTGTGCAATTCAGCCACTAGATGTATATGTTTAGCTTCCCTGCTGGCATCAAAGCGGCCCTCGGTCACATCACAGACCAAACTTTGTGGCCCCTTGGACAATGTTTGTGAGTTCCCATGGTATAGAAGAATGGCTACTCTTTACATGCATGCAGTATTTTTTTTGAAAACCTTGCAATTTATATGAGCATTTGCTGTCAATGAGTTAATGGTTGCATTGTTTCTACTCAGACTCAAAAGCTGGAATACAATCACTAATATACCACTTGCTGCACACAATACTTTGCAAAGAAACACAGTAAATAGCACAGAATTCACAGTATATATACTAAGAAAGTGGTAGAAGAACCACGACTCGGGTCAAGACCAAGTCGAGAGGACGTAGAAGTGCTGGGGACCCAAGGAACCACCCAAGGTGAGTAGATAGGGACCCCACGGAGAGCATGTGCAGTGTGGGAACACGACCGCTTGCTCCGTACAATTCTATGTGCAAGTCGCGATTGGATTTTTAAAGATTAAGGACTGTTGGACTTGGCCCTTTTTGCAGGGTCATCCTAAACTTTTTGCCTTCCTCCTGTATTTTCTCTGACCTGTTTTTGTTGGTTTTATGACTCTGGGCACTTTACCACTGCTGATCAGTGCTAAAGTGCATATGCTCTCTATGTTAAATTGATGTATTGATTAGTGACTCCATGATTGGATTATTTGATTTACTTGTCAGACCCTAGTAAAGTGCACCCTGTGTGCCCAGGGCCTGTAAATCAAATGCTGCTGGTGGGCTTGCAGCACTGATTGTACCACCCACAGAAGCAGCTTGTAAAGTGTGTCTCAGGCCTGCCATTGCAGAGCCTGTGTGCAGTCTGTGACTGCCATGTCGACTTGGCAAGTGCACCCACTTGCCAGTCCCTAAACCTTTCCTTTTCTACATATTAGTCACCCCTAAGGTAGGCCCAAGGGCAGGGTGCATTGTAAGTAAAAGGTAGGACACGCCCTGGTGTGTGTGGCATGTCCTGATAGTGAATTACAGCCAATTTCGTTTTTCACTATTGCAAGGCTACCTGTCCCCATAGGCCAGAATGGGCAGTTTGATTATAACATCTTATAATCCTAACTGACCCAGGGAACATGGTAGAAAAACGAATTTAGTATGCCTGAACTCAGAATGATAAAATACATCTTTTAGTGAAGTTGGTTTTAACATTGTGTGTTTGAAAATACCACTTTTAGAAAGTAGGTATTTTCTTGCCTAACCATCCAGCCTGCCTCTGCTAGCTTGTGTATTGTATGTCTGGTTTTGTGAGTGGCACAGGGCTGAATAGACCTATCTGCATGTAGAGTGGTGGGAGGAGTAGCACCTGGGCCTGAATAGGGCTGTGCCTGCCTGCCTTCCACAATTCTGGCTCCACCTCCTGTGGTGCGTTTGATGTCCCTGACCCACACTGACAAAGGAAGAAGGTGTGCACTGGCAGAATGCACCCAGAACTGGTTTGGACTAGGTACAGGACCCTCTGCCTTCAGAGGACAAAGGATTTATGGGTTTAAAAAGGGGGACCCAGACCCCAGAACTTTAGATCACTTCTGGAACAACAAGCCGAACCTTTGCCAAGGAGAAGAACCAAGGAAGCTGCAGGAGTTTAGACTGCCCCTCTGCCAGTGTGCTGTTTGCTGGGTTGGCCTGCAGTGGTCTTCATTGCCAAGGAAAGGAGAAGGAACTTTCAAAGAACTTTCATCATCTTGCAGAATATTTCTCCAAGGGCTTGAACTAGAGCTTGCCTCCTGCTGAAGTCTCAGGGCTACAAGACTTCACCACCAGCTCCCTCCTGAATTCCCTTGCTGGGGATTCTGTCTGCAGAAGCCTACGTGTCGCTGGGAGCTGGAAGCGCGACTCAACGAGAAGAAGCGTGTCACTGTCGCAGCTGTTGCCGTCGCATCGCCGGAGAAGCGTGTCGCCGCCGCAGAGGCCGCCGCCGCATCACCAGAGAAGCGTGTGTTCGTCGCAGCTGCCTGCCGTCGCATCACCGGAGAAGCGTGGCTTCGTCCCAACTGCCTGCCGTCGCATCACCGGGGAAGCGTGTCGCCACCACAAGGGTCGCCGTCACATCCCCAGAGAAGCGTGTCGCAGCTGCTTGCCGTCGCATCACCAGAGAGGCGTGTCTCAGGGCCTGTCGCGGCTCCAAAGGTACAGAGTTCGCCACACGGCCATCGGGCGTGCACGCACCATCTTCACGTCGTCGCATCGCATCAAGGGTACACTCTCATCGCACCGGATTGTCGCATCGCATCGAGGCGCCTGCTCGCCGCATCGCCCTCCCTGCGGACCCTTTGTTTGTCTTGCGTTACGCATCCAAGGTACTTTTGTGAGAAACGTGTCGCATTTATCATCATCTTCAACTAAGTTACTTCTACCATCTTTAAGTCTATTTTGAGTACAGTATTGTGGATTTTTGTCGTTTGTGGTCTTGTGTTAAGTCTATATAAAGAATACTTATTTTTATAAAACCTGTGTGGTGTCCATCTGTAGTGTTTTCACTGTATTACTGTATGTGTTCACAAATGCTTAACACACTGCCTCTGAGATAAGCCTGTCTGCTCGTGCCAAGCTACCAAGGGGGTGAGCAGGGGTTATCCAGTAGTGTAATCCCCTTTCCCTGACTTAGAAGCAAGGGACCCTATTTGAACAAAGGTGTATACCATTGCCAATTAGAGACCCCCAGTTCTAACAAGGACCCTTCCCAGTGGACCCTGAAGAAACCCCGTGGAAGACAGAAGGATTGAGAGCCACCCCATTCGTGGCTACCCTAGAACCCATGTTACCTACACCAGGGAAGCCGGGTGCTTAGGTGTGAAGTGGTGTCGGAAACCGACGTCTAACCCAATGGATGACTTCAGGAAAGTGCCGCTGCTGGAGAAGGAGAAAGTGTCCGGTGGAATCCGAGGGTGGATTTCTAGATGAGAGGTACCTGCAAGCAGAGGGGACAGAGTCTATGTCACTCAGAAACCAGGAGACTTGGAAGACGAATGTCCTCCAATGTCGGGTGTTGCAGGATGGATGACAAGGACCTTGACTCTGCAGCTGTGAGGACCAGGCGATGCTGAGCAAGACCAGGAGCCGTGCACGAGCTGTCCCACAAAGGATGTCGAGTGCTGAGGGGTCGGTGTCCGGCAGGAGCACCAACAAGCCTTGGCAAATGCAACCAACACAGGAATTGAAGAAGGAGCAACGCCGGGACCAGCAAGGTCCAGGGGGCTCACAAAAAGCTGGGGAGTCAGGGCAGGCCCGAGCAATCAGGGGAGCCCAAAAGAAACAATGATGACCCTCAAATGGACCCACAGGCCGGAGGCACTGGAGTCACGAGAGGAACTCAAGCAGCTCACCAAAAGATGCAGGCCACGATACACACGATGTGGTGTGGCTGAAGATTCTGGTCACTGGAGATGCTCGAGGTTGGGGTTACTTGGAGCCTGAAGATCTTCTTGGAAGGAGGCCAACAAGCCTTTGCAACTGCATGTTGACGCGGTGCACAGGGGTTCGGTTATTGCAACCCCCAGGAGGGATACTGGCCTCAAACTTGGTGAGAGGGCAGGGTAGGCCTTGGGAGCTGTGGAAAACCACCAACTGTGTTGCAGAACTTTATGGAGTCTGGAGGATCTCAGGATCAGCAGACCAGTTGACTTAGTTGAGGTGCCTGCGAATGCAGGGGAATGACTCCTTCACTCCAAGGGTGATTCCTTCAGGTGTCTTTGATGCCCACAGGCCTTGGAAGGTTCCTGTATGGTGCACAGGCACAGACGATGCAGCAGACTGGAAGGGAGACGAAGTCGAGCCCAAACGAAATCCAGCCAAGTCCAGAGTGCCCAGACGGTAGAAATAGTGTCTGATCTGAATCTTGTCCCACGACGAATCTAGGGACCCACCCACAGGTAAGCCCTTAAGTACCCTCAGGAATGGGTTGGGGCGATTCAGGGGACCCTCCCAGGGGAGGGTCTGGACAGGGGGAGGTTACCCCTATGTTCTTTGTCCAGTTTCAGGCCAGAGCGGGAGCCATCGGCTCCCAGAGCTGGTTTGAACTGGACTATGCATGTGGACACCAAATGTGCCCCTCATACAGACTGAGTGGTGCTGGCAAGCGCACCACCCTGCCCCAATACACTAAATCCTGTCTGGGAGGTGGTCACACGTCCCTGTGACAAGATGACTATTGTTCTGCCTTCCCCTGCTCGAACTTGGCTCAGCAGCAGGAGGGCAGAATCGTGTCTCTGGTCGGCAGCAACCATTTTGTGCTGTCTGGGTCAAAAAGGCTGGTACCGGGAGCACTGAGAGCCTAATGGAGGGCTCTTCCAGTGCTTGGAATCCTACCTCCCACATCGTTTACATGACAGGATTCGTTGAAGCCGTTTTTGAGATGGTCATCGCGTAATTACGCAGTGCCTCTCTATAAGGTATATGGATGCTTCACTTCCAACCCAGGAGAATGGACTCCGTAGGTTGTTGGGGTGTCCTGCTCATACAGGGGCACCCTCACAGTTAGAACCAAGCACCCTGCCTTCAGGATTGATAAGGCCTGCTATAGGTGTGACTTATAGGTTTTAAGTGCAGTGAGCCTATCTATAGGAAACCTTTATCTTTAGTAAGTGGTGCTGGCACCAAATTACACAGGCTGCAATGGCAGGCCTGAAGTTCCATTTTGAATGGTCTCCCATGGGTGGCATAATGCATGCTTCAGTCCATGGGGGACTTCTGGGGTTCCTATGCCCTGGGTACCTTAGTACCATATACGAGGGACTGATATGGGTACCCCAGTATCCAATCTGGGATGTACCTAAGTACTTACCAGAACAATTTAAGGGAGAAAGCAGATAGACTGGGGTCCTGATTAGCAAGATCCCAGTCAGACTAGTCAAAAATAGCTTAGCACCAGGCAAAAAATGGGGGTAACCATGCAGAAGGATCCTACCTTCCTACATCGAGCAAATAGCCTGCATTATAGGACAGGGGATAAGTGATGTTGAGGATTCTGTTCCTGTTGTTTCTCATATGATAAAAGAGACCGAATAGCTCAAGAAAACCACTGAGGATTTAGAAAATAGAAACAGGAGAAGTAACTGGAGGCTATATGGTGTACCAAAGTGATCTGAAGGCTGTAATTTTATCTCCATTTTGCAGAAAACAATTCCTGCTTGGTTCACATGGAACGATGTAATCCGCTTTGCATTCAAAGAGCTCGTTGTCTAAATCCAAAACACTCCACTTCATCGAGAACTAATCCTAGAGGAATTATTATTATTTTCTTACAATTCACCGAACTCATGGAGGTTCTATGTGAGGCAAAGCCATTGAAAAGTTTGCAGTGATCAGGAAACAAGGCCTTTTTCACAGGATATCTCAAATGCAATTGCCAATCACTGGAAACAGTCCTTAGTGTTGCAACTTCAACTCAAGGCTATGAATGCAAAATATGGTCTTGTTCATCTTATTTCTTTAAAGTGATGTTTAAGGATAAGAATACCATGTTTGAAGATTCTAACAGTTTGAATGATTTTATTCAACAACACAAAGTTGAAGATACAGATTGGGAAGGAATATTGATACATGACTGATTTCTCCATTTTCTTTATTGATGCTGTCTAATCACAAGAAAATCCTGAACGTTTTGTATTAATTCATTATTGCAGAAATAGGTTTATATTTTCAATTTCACTTTAGTTCCTTTTTCTCTGTTTAATTAATTTCAGAATAGATTGGTTTCTGATTCCTCTCATGGTTTATTGTCATGTCTTCTTCCTGGGTGGATCCCCATTTGTCATGAGCTGACTATCCTTGATCCAGTCTCATGATATCCTAAATACGTTTATTCCTGATTTGATTCACTGTTTCATCCTCAAATTATTGTTTTCAATAGCTTAGTAGCACTATTCATATTATCCCTCGTTAGTCGATTTATATGTAATTTCTTATAGTATTTATGTTGAGAGCTTCAACATATATCTCTTCTTTAATGTACTCCACTACCCTTTTGCCCCTACAGGGTTATCTCTCTTTTCTTCATGTTTCTATAGCAACTTGGACTATATTACCTATTCTCACCGTTTCAATTTCTGTCAGCATGATTGAGATGTTATTCCCTCTCTCCATATTCCTTTCCTGTTATTCTTTTTTTGTACATACCATTTTTTTCTTTCTCTCAGATTAATTATTTTCTTTCCATTTATTGAGACAGTTATTTTTTTCTAGTCTTAAAAATGTCAAACCTTAAGATTGTTACGTGGAACCTTACAGGTCTTAAAACTGTATTAAGAGACACAGTCTTAATACATTTAGCTGACTTAGAAGTAAGTTGGTTTTGTTACAAGAAACTATATTGTCAGAGTATGACTCCACTAAACTAAAGAAAAAGTGGGTGGGTGAAATTTGTCTTCATCAACTGGAAGCAAAAATTGGGTCGCCCAGGCTAGAGAAATGTATGGCAAATGGTTGATTGTTAAACTTAAAACTGATAATTTTCCTTTTTGAATTATGATTGTTTATGGCCCTCCTCTCCCTGCCACTGAATTCTGGAAGACAATAGTCCTCAAAATCTCATAAAACAGATGAAAATTATATCCTATGCGGCCACTGGAACCAATGAATTAATCCTTTTCTTGACAGAAAGTCTTTATTCAGATGTAGTCCCAACAGTACTGGTAAGACTTTTCAAGCCACAGTTTTTCATAGAGATTTAGCTGATTCTTTGAGACTGTTTAATCCAGACCTTAGCTGGGTCTGGTGGCTTAATTGATTTATGTGTCCTCTGTAGGGGCTTGTGTTCTACCTCATGGTCACATGGTCAAATCCAGTGGGTCCATTCAGCCTTTCATCTTTCTGATGTCGATAAAATGAGTACCACTGAATTGGGTAATAATAAATATCTGTTATTCAGCACCAAGGTACTCTTGGGTGAAAGTGCGCTTTACAAATACACGTTATGTTAGGGAGTATTCTTCTTATTCACCAACTCCTCATTCCCATACCAGGATTGACTATATTTTTTAATAGGAATCTAGTTCAACCCCTATGAATTTAGAGATTGGTTCAATTCTTATATCAGATCAGGCTTTGATATGTCAGACTTAGATATTCTCTATAGAAATAATAAAAGCTCCAAGTGGAGATTTGATAATTATTTGTTGAAGGATCAAAATTTCATTTCTGGTTATGAATCTTTTGCTAAGGATTTATGTTAGATAAATAATAACACACAATCATCAGTTTACACTATGTGGGATGCTTTCAAAGTCACCTCTAGGGGTTATATCATTAGTTCTTCTTCATTTAATATAAAGAAGGCTGCAAAAGACTCACAGGTTATCTTAGATAATATTAAGAATTCCGAACATGCTTATTTCAGCTCTAAAAATAGGTTTAATTTAAAAGAAGTTTTTATTGCTAAAATCCAATTTAACGAATCATCCAAGGAAAAAAAACTTGTTGTTATCTCATTAGGATTAATGCTAAATATTATGGAGGGGAAAAAACAGAGCTGGATCCCTATTGATCAATACATATAGCAATTTGGGTAACGTTATTTTAATAATTGTAGCCCTCCCAATAGCAAAATCTGTAGGTACACCACTCCCAGGTTGCAAGACAGGAACACATTTTAGCCCCCCTTTACCTCCATCTCAAGTTCCTTAAACCCCTCTTTGGTTGTTCTGATGCCCCATGATTGTAATCATTCCATGTTTTCCCCACTTACTTTAATGACAATAGACTTGTTTCAATTAAACTTGAAACTAGAGTACTCTGAAATCCCAGAAAACAGTGAGCAGTTCAGGGATCGTCCAGAGAGGTTCTGACACATATAATAAGAAATCATCAGCATAAAGGAATATTTTGTCCCTTCATCTCATGTTCCAAAATAAATCCACTAATTTGGGGTATGGAACAAACCTATCAAGGGTTCAATTGGTATCGCAAACAGAAGTGGGGGGAGGGGGCAACCCTTCCTTGTGCACCGCTCCACTTTACAAGGAGGGGAAAGGTCACAATTTATTCTCACTGCTCCTGTGGGGGCTGTATATAAAAGGCTTGCCCAAGCTCAGGAGGACGGATTGAGCGGAAGCCAGAGTTAGCAGAGAGAAAATGCCCAGGGCAACTGCTTTCTTTATTATCCAACCTTGTCAAGAGCCCTAATTAGCACCTTGGGGTAGCACCGTTTATATACCTGGCCTCCTTCTCATGGAGATATTTTAGTAATTTTACCCCCACATGGCAAGAATCAAAAGCCTTCTCGACATCAATGGAGAGGATCGCTAACAGATCCTTACTACATCTCATTCTGTTCAGCCAATTATGGAGCCTGCAGAGATTTAAAATTGGGACCTATAGGGCACGAAGCCAGCCTGAATGTGGTGGATCAGCCATGGGATCATTTTCACAAATATGTTTGCTAATATTTTGGGTACTATTTTCATCTTTATGTTAAGAAGCGATATAGGGTGATATGATTAGCAGTCAGTTTGAGATTTGTCTTTTCGTATATATGATTGTTATAGTAGCATGTCTGTGGTCTCTTGGCAGTTCTCCTATTGGGTAGTCCTCCCTAAACATGTTGAGCAAGTGACGAGATATGATTTTTTAAATTATTCAGAAGGCAGACCTTTAGATCCTATAACTTTTCCCTTTTGTAGCTGCTGAATGGTCTCTGCCACTTCCTGAGGGGTTACACCTTCATCTACAGTCCCTCTATCCTCCTATTTTAGCCTTGATATATGTAATCTCTCCAGAAAAGTAGCTATGCCTGCCTCAGAACCAGCATTATCTGTAATGTAGATGTTTCTAGTATTTATCGGAGAAGTGACAGTCTCTCCATTTCCAAGTTACCAGCCATCTAGTCTCAATGTGGCACTAATGCATCCAGTCAGCATCCCAGCTGTCTGGTATGCCTCTTGCTAGATATTCTACACTTTCTATGTGGGTTATCTCTATGGTTCAGGTGAAGAATTAGTCCAATCTAGAGAATGACATGTGTGCACAGAAGTATGAGTAACACTGGTGTGAAACATGCTCTCGCCTCCAAATGTCAATCAGTTTCATGGCCTGCCATACCGAGCCAAGAGTATCGGTGTATAGGTGTATCTATGTTAGCAGAAGTATCTGTCATTCTATCCCTCTCTGTCGACGATGTTGTTAAAGTCTGCGCCTGTAATGTGCAAGGTGGGTGGTACTTCCAAAAGAAGGTCGCTAATTTTGTTTAGTTTCAGTAGCCTCAGCAGCTCATAAATATTAATGATGGCAATGTCTTTCCTGCCCCAAATCCCATAGATGCTCACATAGTACCCGTTAGGGTCTATCCAGATTGTTCTAACCACAAAGGGTGGTATCTTCTTAGCCACTATGCCTACCCCTTTTGAACATGGAGTAAAGCTTGCACATGCTAGAGCGGTATATGTCCCTTTTCTGACAAATGTACATTTGGTACCCAGTAAGTAGGTTTCTTGTAAGAGGATCAGCAAAGGTTCTTGCCATTTCAAGTACTGCTCTATTATTCTCCACTTGATATTGTGCCAAGTATGTGAACGTTTTAGGATAATATTTTCAATTGATGCCATCCCTTAATCTTCCTGCAATGGACCAATTCTGTGTACATGAAATCATGCATTGGACCCAGTCTGCTGATTGTGCTTCCAGTTTAACCAAACCATAACATGATTAACGGTGAAGTATGCAAAAACCACGCCACCCCACGCACATTTCCATTCAACTGTCCACCACCCCAATATAGGAAAAGTCTGTTGACCACCACTCACCACAGTTACATAATACCTAAACTTCAGAGGAATGGGAGAGATTGATACAGTAGCATGGAAGCACTTGGTGTAATGGTATATGGTTAGGAACATTGTAATAGAAACATCTGTTAGTCTGTTTTAGGATACACCATTGTGGTATGGAGTAAATCCCTGGATGGAATGGATATTGACCCTTGTAGAGTCTGTTGCAGACGAGGAGTTTTCTCATGAAGGGTGGGCAGGAGGACCCGGTATAGATAAGGTTATAGTAAGTCTGATCAGTAGGAGTTGAATAATATATAAACTAATGACCTAATAATGGTTAATATGATAGAATATGCCCACCGATAATAATGATGATCTAATCACGTAAAATATGTTGGGCTTGAGACACTAAGTGAGAGGGAGGCCAAACATTGAAGGACCCCAGTAGAATGGACCCTTTACAAATGGCCGTGGTAATAACTTTGTGAATACTTTTCCACGCCAGATTGTCTTTTTAGCATATGAGAGAGCGGAGCCACCGGAGGGCATTGTTTATGGCATGCAGAAGTGCAGTTAACTTCAGGAATATTAAAGGATAACTGGGGATTAGCAACAATAAAACAATGTTTAAATAAGCCTTTTGCTTGTAAGCAATATGGCCACTTCATGAAACTAATGAGCAGTGTGCATGTACCACTTGACGTGCGGTGGGACACGGTATATAAACCGGATGTGTTGCAATATGGTGACAATACCGAAACGCGAGATGGCCGCCAGCCGTACGAGGTGAGCATGTATTAGAAATGCGGGTAGAACTATGGGGGAGCCCCAGGTCCGTGCTGTTAGTTATTCAATTGTAGAGGAGGCCGGACAGCGAGGGTTTAGATCTAAATATTGTGTGACAGGAAGACACAATGTATAGAAGTAAGATGTGGTTCCATACAGCGCAGTGTAGTGAGTATTGTAGTGGATTTTGCCTGAGATCCTACTAAGAAGGTGTTGCTGTGTGGTCAGAATTAGGACCTGGAGTAATACAGGGGTCTTATATTCATAGACTATGAGTTCCATAGAGGTTGTTTCAAATATAATTCAGGGGGAACAGGAAATGGCAGTTGAAGTTGGAAAGGTTTCCAATTACTCAATTTTTCAATCCATAGCCCAAACAGAATCAGAGACGGACCAGTAAAAAAAGAAGGCTAGTTGTCTCCCAGAAGATTGAAAGAAAGGGGAAACTTTTTAACAAATCAGCAGGCACAAAGTTGGGCTCTTCATATAATAACCACAAGGGATAGATAGCCCCTAATGAAATGGGGTGCAATATAGTATGACATATATATTTATATATGGTTACAGTTAGCTTCCCACCAGAAGTAACTGTGGGTAATCGGAACAGAATATATTAAAGTATCCATCATATAGAAATAGTAAGTTTCAACATGGGCTGGGTCTGCATAATGATACAAATGTATGAATTAGGTCCGACTATAGGAACCTCCTCCTAATATTATGTAATAAGTTCTGGGAGAGAACGCGTCTTGAGAGTCTTTCCAGGAAACCATCAAGTTGTTTGACTATGGATAATCAATGATTGCAGCAAAAGGAAAAACAAGGTAGACAACCCCAGCAGGGTGGGCATTACTCCTAAACGGGACCCACAGATTTTGATTTAGTGGGCATGGATGGTTTGGCCATAATGTCTAGAGCCCATGAAAGAACTGGCCTAACTATTATGCATGATTATACAATATAAGGTGGGATGGAGCCCGTAAGGTGAATGGTTTGCACTAAAGTACAGTTGAGCCGGATGTTGTGATGTCTAATAGTTTTTAAAATGATTAAGACTCAGATGAATTTTTATATTTCTCTGTCTCCCAGAATTTTTGTATGATTTGCAAATACTTGTCCTAAAGAAGGTCGTATGAACCATCTTGAGTGCCACCGAAACGCTGCGTTGACAGAATCTTTTGAGTTGTTTATCATATATATGGTCATTAGGAGGTGAACCAATCGAGACAGTAAAAGAGTATGTCTATTTGGGTCGTATCTTCACTCATAATTTGCAAGATTCAGCCCACCTCCAACACTTAGGTCGGAAGACAGAATCCCACGTTGGGGCTCTACAGAGACTGTATCACTCCACGGGAAATAGACACTTTATACCAATGTTGGAGGTTTATGGTGTGAAAATCCCCCCGATTCTATCATATGCCATGGAATACACACAAAATAAAACATGGCAATCTATAAAGGTAAAGGAGGGAATCATACTCCGAAAATTGTTAAAAGTGTCGCAGTCGGTACCAGTCCAAGCTCTTCGTCTCGAGCTGTCAATAACGGGTATATTTGCTCGAGTAATTTCTAATATCATTAGGTGGGCGTACAACCTATTACACGCAGCACCAGACACATTAAGGCATCTGTTAAAACTGGAGACCTTTAGAGAGGAAGCGTCTGGGTATACTTTCAATAGGAATGTGTTAAAAGCCTTTGAGGTCTCTCAATGCACTGTAGCACTTTTACAGAAGTGGTCTCCAGCGCTCTTGAAACTGTTTTTAAAACATTTGACCCCGAGAATTATTATGAAATGGATAAAGAGCATTGCATTCAATTGAAGTATTATAAAGCATTCGCAGAAAACATAGAATTTAAAACCTATGCTCCTTATTTACGATTTCAACTAGAGCATGGGGTAAGGCGCTGTATTCTGCTTTTACGTCTGGGTATACTCCCTTTAGCAACATTTGCAGCTAGTTGGGACAGTACAAATAACTCCAAAGACATATGTGAATTGTGCAATGGCGGCCGACAAGATTTGCTTCACGTTTTATTAATCTGCCCTAATGCGAGTATAGTGGAGGCTCGACGTCGATTTATAACTCCAATTCAACTAAAGTATAACGCTACCTTAGCTCAAGATTTAATTATGTTGTGTAATTCTCCAGTCAATGAATTCGTATGCTATAACTTGTTTACATTTTTAAAAAGTTTTTTGAAGCTGTTTTATAGGTAAAACGCACAATCTTAAGATTTCATGTTACCTTATTGAATGCTGTATAAATAGGTGATGAAACATTTTTACCTTTTCACTGTATAGTATGTTTTAAAAGTTTTATCATTCCAATTATTTTAAACTTAATAATAATAATTTGATAGATGTATTTGTTGATCTCAGTTGAGGTCTGAATCAAATAAAATAAAATTACTGAGTTGTTTTATAAATGTTTTATTGGAATGAAAATATTCTTTGTGTGATAATGATTTTTAGTAATAACAGATGTATTAGAGAATGATGGACTCGGAACAGTCCGCTTTTTAACTTGTGTATATTTTTAATTCTCGTATGTTATTCGATGTACAGATGACACAATATATTGTATTGTACACAAATAAATATGATATTTTGGTGAAAGAGCCAGACAGTTTTTTTTTATTGTGGTAAGACTTTTTACTGTATATAATCATTTAGTGCATCTCCATTTAGCCTAGGGAAGCAAAATTGGGGTAATACAGAGCAAGGTTGCACAAAAGGGAGTTTCTTTTGTTCTAGGTATAAACCACCCTGTCCCTTTTGGCATTGAAGGGTGACTCTCCTTTCACTTGGATTACTCAGAAAGCCCACATCAATCCCCACTTCACCGATTTGTGTTTCAAAACAGTTTTTGTGTCATTAGTATTCTGCAGAATGTCTGTGGACGAGGATTCCTCCAATGTAGTCTTATCACCCTGACTACTTTGGTCCCCTTTTAGGCCTGCATTTCTACCACTCACACAGGACTTTCTATATTTTCCTTCTTCATATGATTATGCAGCTGGCTACCTTTTTTTCTTCACCATCTGGTTGTTAAATTGTTGATTATTTTATCATTGTCAGTTTGTTTGGTGACTAGTAATCTGTGTCAGCTAAGCAGTGCGGCATCAATGAGACGAGTCAAGCAGTTCTGATTTTACCATCAGGCCGCTGTTGTTAAAATCTTGCAGTTAGGTTTGAGTATGTATTTCGTGTTGGGTGGAGAGGGCATCCCCTCCTCAAGTTCTTTGAGTATGCCACATTAATTGGCAATATGGAGGGCTTCCAAAGTTCATTTGGTACAGCAGCAGACATATGACCCCCCCCCCCTCAGAATGGGGACAAACTGCCTAGCAGGAGCAGTCAGAAAAAGAAAACAAGACAGCAGCCCTTCCCATCTATGATATGATATGATATTTGTAGAGCACACAGCTACTCAGAAAGAGTATTCCGGCGCTTGTGAACCTCGGAGCTAAGACTGTTGCAGACCCTGAAAGGGGGAGAGAAGATCCTTAAGGTTGTTGCTGGAACAGCCAGGTTTTCAACAGCTTCCTTAAGGTGAGTAGATCTGACACCTGTTTAAGAGTCACCGGCAGGATGTTGCAAACACGGGTCACCTGAACTTGGAAAGAAAGACCTCCATTCCGGGTGCGGGAAAACTTGGGGACAACCGCCTGATTCCAGAAGGATGACCTCAGAGTTCTGCAGGGGACATAATGTGTAACTCTTCTTCTAAGATAGTGTGCGCCCGTACCTTGTAAAGCCTTGAAAACTAAAACCAGGGCTTTAAAACTGATTCTTTTTCGGACGGGAAACCAATGCAGCCCCTTCAGGTGGGGTGAGATCCGGGCTCTCGGTCCAAGCATGAGGACCGCCCTGGCAGCCGAGTTCTGGACCACCTGAAGTCTGTTCAGAAGGTACTCCGGAAGGCCTAGGTATAGGACATTGGCATAGTCCAGCCTAGAGATGAGGGCTGGGACCACAGTCTTCCTGTGGGTGAGAGGCAGTAGGGGGAGAAATTTCTTAAGCATCCGCAGGAGGCCAAAGCAGGATCCTGCGACTGACTGGATTTGGGCCTTCATGGACAGGGTATCATCCAACTTAACACCCAGGTTCTTGACCGTGTTAGGCGAGGGGAGGTGACATGTCTGATGGCCACCATTGTTTTCACTCGTCCCGAGATGGAGAACCGAAGAAGATTATCTCAGATTTCTCTGGGTTATATTTAAGTTGATTCTCTCTGAGCCATGTGAAAACCCCGGTCAGGCATTTGTTGATCTTCTCCCCTACAAAGTCCTCGCCCTTTTCACATGTAAATAGAAGCTGCGTGTCGTCCGCATAGGATATTATTGTCACGCCGCAAGCTTCAGCCAGAGGAGCAAGGGGAGACATGGAAATATTGAAGAGAGTCGGGCTCAAAATAGAACCCTGAGGGACACCCACCTTCAGAGGAGGAATGGGGGCGGCGAAAGGAGGGGTCCAGAACTCTTGGTATCTATCCTCCAAAAAGGAGGAGAACCACTTAAGCACTGTGCCAACCAGGCCGCACTCCTGTAATCTGTGCAGTAGTCGGTCGTGTGGCACGGTATCAAAAGCCGCGGAGAGGTCAAGCAAGATCAACACCGCTTTCCCTCCTTTATCCAGCTTCTCCTTAATGGACTCAGAAATTTCGAGCAGCGCTGTCTCTGTGCTGAAATTAGATCTAAAACCTGACTGGCTCTGGTGGAAAAGGTTGTGAGTTTCCACATGGTCCGTGATGACTGAGTTCACATATTTCTCTAGTACTTTAGAGAAGAATGGGAGGAGTGACATCGGTCTATAGTTGGATGCCACCGAGGGATTGGCCGAAGGCTTTTTTAGCAGTGGTAAAATTTTAGCATTTTTCCACCTGCATGGCACTTGGCCATTCCTCAGCGAGGTGTTGAGGACAATAATTGCGGCTGGGTTATTAACCTTGGCCACCGTTTCTAAAACCTTGGCAGGGCAGGGGTCCATGGGGGAGCCTGATTTAACGCCTTTCATAATCTCCAAGGAAGTTTCCATTGGAAGAGGGGGGGACTGTGTTAGAGATGGACCCTCAACGGGAGTGCCGGGTGTTAGATATTTTGTGCTCCTTCCCTCCACCGGGAGGGTCTCCACGAAGGAGTCTTGGATGGTCTTAATTTTGTCGTGGAAATATGTTGATTTGTCCATCCTATAGTGGGAGTGAAAGGTCTGGCAGCCGCATTCGGAGACGAAAAATCTTTTACAATTTTGAAAAATTCTTTGCTTTTGTTTCCAGATGACTCTATTTTAGAGGGAAAAAATGATTTTTTTGCCTCATAGATATTATTGTGGTGGACTTTTAAGGCTGGATTATAGGTTACTTTGTCCTCGAAGTTAAAATTTTTGCGTCAAACTCTTTCCAGCCGTTTACAGGCGCTTTTGCTCTGCCTAAGAGCTTCATTGAACCAAGGGGCAGAAATTCTCGCTGACTTAGGGGAGCGAGTGGAAGGAGGATGCACCCAGGATCTGGAACAACATCACTGTATCCATCAGGACCGCCTCAACGCAGCTCTAATTTTGGAAAGACTTGAAAGCTCACCATTTTAAAGAACATTACATTACAATGCATTAACCATCCACAACTCTGCTTCCTCTCCTGTTATTCGCCGACTCTAAGCTTGCCTTTGACTATGTACAGCATCCCACTGCCTTTGGGCTAGATTCAGGAGCGGCAAGGATATATGGAAGGCTACCTTAGGCTATCAGGTTAGCAATGAGATCAGATCATGGGCAGCGTGACCCTTCTCAGCTTTGGTGACTATACAATGAATGCCCCCTTAGCAGTATTCAGAGGCTGGATAGGAGGAGGCTAAGGGTGTCACTCATACATCCCCTGCACCCTCTCAGGCCTTCAATGCACGCAGAGGGCCAAAAGTCCATAGCAAAAGGGGCCATCAAGCACCTTCGTTTGAGTGTCCAAATCTCCCCCAGGTGTCATGTTTGAAGAGATCTAGGGTCTGCTGGTAAGAAAGGATGAGAGCATGGGGGGTGGGGACTGTTGCCAGTTGAACTAAAACAAGCAATGGCATAGCCAATAGATCTCGCCTTTGGGACCTTATAAGTGTTTAGCCATGCAGCACATTATCCTGGGTGCTGTGCCACCAGGGATTAAAGAGCTATACAAATCTCATATTGCAAGGTAGCATAGAAATAACACACCATTGAACAATGTTTTATTTACCAATCCTAGAGATTGGTTAAAAGAGAAACGTGTAGTAAGTAAGTAAGTGATTTCTAGAAATGATGGAACAGAGCGATTGAATGCTTGGTGTGAAATAAATGCCTGAACTGCACATGAATATCACTTTCAGTTGTGACCCAAATTTGGGGAATCAATCACAGAACTAGCAAAGAAGAGCTAAGAGGAACACTGGGAATCATAAGGAGGAGTTATGGTATGACAGCACAGGCAGCTGTAGTATTTTCTACAGAAATCTGTGTAACCTGTAAACCACAGGTTCAAATACCTAAACAGTAAATTCAGCCTTTCATTATTCAGTGGATGATAACATAGGTTCTGGTGAGACTGGTAATTGTGACTTGTTGTTCCTGTGTTTAGTGAAGGTGCTAGATAAAAGTTAGATGTGGTGCAGCCTTACACACTTACAGAAAATCAGACACAAAACTGCAAACCGATTAATGTTTTTATCTACAATCCCCATGAAGAGTGGCTCAAGATATAGAAATATGAACCTGATTCATTTGTATTGCAAATATTACAAATACACATGCTATGCCCTAAAATGCCATAATTTTTGAGTTGACAATATTCATGTGAGAAAAAGCCAATTGCACCAGAAAGACGCAGGAAAGGTAGAAAATGTACATGGCATCTCCTACCACTACCAATCAGTGTGGGTACATGTTCCTATGTGGAGAGGGTATAGAAAACGGTAAAGAAAAGGTGTGGTTGGAATATATGGTTCCAAGGGGATCTTCCTTATTTGGAAGTGTTGCCCTCACACACCCTTGTGGGTGTCATGCTTCATCATCGGGCGTTTTGCTCCTTGTGGAGCCGGTGCTGCAATGCCCCACGGGCCCCGCGAGAGGTCTCTTTGTCGGAGACCTTTTCTTGTATCAGCCGTGACGGTGCATGCGGTAGTGTGGCGTATAATGTGTAAGGTGGAGAGTGTGATCTTAAAATTACCTAACCTAAAGGAGATAACATTTTATTCAGAGACCCTTCGGTAAGGTTAAAAACTAAGATGCAGTAGTCTGCGCAAGGTTATGATACGCCACTACTCAGTGAGTGTGTTGTAGTGAACTATTGTGGTTTCACTATTTAGGTCAACATGTTTCACGCTATGTTGGTCCAGTACTGGATCCCTAGCATTTCTTCAGGACCAAAAAATATGTTCCCTACCCCTGAATTAGGGTGGGTATCTAGAGTCTTATTATACTGAATCCCTGGTAGTGATTAAGTAGATCATAGGTATCTATGTCATGCTCATCCCAGTACGAATCCATAAATCAACCTGGAGGAAAGAAGAGAAGAAAGATCTAGGGAAAGGACTTGAAATATCCAAACAATCAATGTCTTATTGTGGACAGCACATAATATGCACGTGTGGTCTCTGCATATCATCATATCAGGCAGTGTCATGCTGTGCTGTCCGAGCTCTACGTTAGCTCTTCTATTGGTGAGTGCCACCAGTGCCTAAATCACTAGTGAAATCACTGTGTAACAGCTAGCGTTATTAAAAAATATAAAAAAGAGACTACACAAACAGTAACTCACAACATACAGTGTTATTATTGCAGATAAAAATGCATGGTCATTACTGACTCCCATGGGGTATTTGTATTTCTTACCCCTACTCATAGGCCACTTATAGGCCATAATGTGCCCTAGGTCAAGGCAGGGGACCGCGAGATTATAGCAGTTTCTGTAAAAGAATAATATGAAAGGCGAAGGTGGTCAATGCATATTTTCACCAATTGCGTACTCACGTGTCACTTTCTCCTCTGCTATCAATAACTACTTCAACATTGCCACCACTATATGCCCCGAGCACCATAGTCACTTTTATTAGCTTGACCATATACTATGCTGGACTGTATGCAAACCTAGGTTCCGACCACCCCGGCCTAGACATCACAGCAATCCAGCTTACTGGGAATAGTCAAACTAGTAATACATGGAACACATTTCAATATACATAGAATATCAAGATTGTCATAAGATCCTCCATAACGATTGCATCATGGCTACTATTGGAGATACGCCGACCACTGTAGTGAATTAACAAAGATTGTCCTTATATAACATCAGAAATTTCAGAGAGCCCACTGATTAACGGGCGCTCCGTAAGAACAGAGACCCCTCTGACCATCTCAAGATGGCCGCTACCCATTCACGTTATCTCCCTAGAACATCTACAGAGAACAGAGCCTCTCCAAGATGGCCGCCACCATACGCCCCAACCTCCTTGGTCTCACATGTACCCACAATGCTTTTTGACGCAGAGAGTACTTCCGGGTCTCTGCTGCAGGTGAGCCTCATTAACCGGGCTCTCTGTACTTAAGCAAGCCCCTTTCGGCCATGCACTTCATCTGCAGGCAGGACAAGGGGTAGGTGACGGCCTGCTGACCGCACATGGACCTGTGAGTATGATATTGGTCGCGGAGGAGAAAGTGACACGTGAGTACGCAATCGGCAAAACTATGAATTGACCACCTCCGCCTTTGATATTATTCTTTTACAGGAACCGCAATAATCTTGCAGTCCCCTGCCTTGACCTAGGGCACATTATGGCCTATGAGTAGGGGTAAGAAATACAAATACCCCATTGGAGTCAGTAATGACCATGCATTTTTATCTGTAATAATAACACTGTATGTTGTGAGGTCCTGTTTGTGTAGTCTCTATTTTATATTTTTTAATAAAGCTTGCTGTTACATGGTGATTTCACGAGTGATTTAGGCACTGGTGGCACTCACCATTAGAAGAGCTAACATAGAGCTCGGACAACACAGCATGGCACTGCATGATACGATGATATGCAGAGACCATATGTGCATCATATGTGCTATCCACAATAAAACATTGATTGTTTGGATATTTCAAGTCCTATCCCTATATCTTTTTTCTTTCCTCCAGGTTGATTTATGGATTCGTACTGGGGTGAGCATGATATAGATACCTAGTATCTACTGTATCACTACCAGGGATTGAGTATAATAAGACTATATACTCACCCTAATTCAGGGGTAGGCAACATATCTTTTGGTGCTGAAGAAATGCTAGGGATCCAGTACTGTACAAACATAGCGTGAAACATATCGACCTGAATAGTGAAACCACAATAGTTCATTACAACACACTCACTGAGTAGTGGCGTATCATAACCTTGTGCACACTACCGCATCTTAGTTTTTAACCTTACCGAAGAGTCTCTGAATAAAATGTTATCTCCTTTAGGAAATTTTAAGATCACACTCTCCACCTTCCACATTATACCCCACACACCCGCATGCACCGTCACGGCAGATGCAAGAAAAGATCTCCAACAAAGAGCCCTCTTGCGGGGCCCGTGGGGCATTGCAGCGCCGGCCCTACGAGGAGCAAAACACCCGATGCTGAAGCATGACACCCACAAGGGTGTGTGAGGGCAACACTTCCAAATAAGGAAGATCCCCCTCGAACCATATATTCCAACCACACCTTTTCTTTAACGTTTTCTATACCCTCTCCACATAGGAACAAGTACCCACACTGATTAGACGTGTCAATTATAGTCAGGAGCACGGGTACTGGACCTTAATCTGGCTCCTAGTCCCCCTCTTTTTGATTCATGATCTCCTATCACTAGCCTGACCAATAATTAGCCTCTCCTATCTGACTTGCCCCTTGAAATCCCATAACCCGCCCTCCCTATCCATCCTCACCGGCTCATCTTTAGAATGATATGCTAGTACAAGATGATGATGATCACGGAAGCTCTTCAGCAGTCTCTCACCGACTCATTTTTCACGTTGGAAGCAATGAATAAAGTGTTTAAGTACCACAAATGTGTTGTAACAGAACAGGATTAACAACCAAAGCCTTCATATATGGAATAGGAGCAACCCGTCTAGAACAATACATGCCTGGGTCCCCATTTTAAAGTTTGTTACATCCCTTAGGTTACCTGAAAGTGTTCTTTAGAGACTCTATATTGCCACGAATTACATTTTCAGCAAAATGTCTAGTGAGTTAGAAATGTTTTCTTTCTAAGTATGGATGCACCCAAAAAAACAGACACAAAGAGGAAATTTTTTAGGAAAATCTGCTTTTCCAGGAAAAAAAGTTTGAGCAGTAGATGGAAATCCAAAATTACAAATCCCATATAAATGTATCGCAATGTTCTCATATAGTGTCGACTCGACTAATTTGTCCCTGGAATATAATTTTCCAAACTGTGGGCCGGTGAGAAATCTAGCTCCTGGTTGTGGATGTGAAAAAGGCAGTGATAGTGAAGGGTAAAATTTGCGAAAACAAAACAAAAAAACATTGCGGTCGCCCTGCAAAGAACACATCAACCATCACATTTTACCCCCATTTCTTGCTGTATCAAACATCTTTATTGTCATGTCCGCAGTATAAGATGGTTCCATCATGTTAGATTATCCACATGAAGTATATAATAGATAATTCACCACACAGTGCTTCAGCCAATGTGTGTGTGAGCTAATTGTGGAGAGCAGACCTTGGGTATATGGGCACGCTCAGAAATAGCCTCACATCTAGTACCCTCAATATCGGACCCCGCCTCCCCACACTACTCCAACCACAATGGACCATGGACAGGGGAAATGGATGATAAAAGTAGACTACTCAGGAATAGGTCCAAATGGAGCCTACTGGAGGCCATCGTTCTGACTCATGGCTCCAAATTACTCCCTGCTTAACATGTACATAAAGATGGAATTTATCTAAACTGCATGGGGGCACTACTGTGGCAGACCCATGTCTAGAGAAAGGTGGGCTGTGTTGGGGCACGAGGCATCCATGCCTCTCACGCAATTGGTGGGACTATACTGTTAAAGTGGGTTTAACTGAACAACTACCTTAGCACAGTTCCTGACCCTATTAAAACCAGTGTTTGATATAAATTGACGTAGATGCTACTTGAAGGGCAGCCCAAGTCCCTATCAATGTGCATGCAGGAACTGTGAAGATAACTGGAGACCCTGGCTATCCCTGGCCTCAGGCAGGCACCCAGACTCCTACTGATAGAGCCTGGAAACTCTTACCATCTGTCTGAAACTGGAACTCAAGGAACTCATGACCGAACTTTCCCTTATTGCCTATGTAGTATCGCAGGTAGAAGTTGCTACCCATGGCCACAACTCTCATATCCACAAGTGGAGCATCCCTGCCGGCAGACCGTGCGCACAAAAAGATTATAGACTGAATGTTGAACATTGTCAAACATTTACCCCCAGTCACAGATCTGGGTTTAATCCATCGTTATTTTGCTCACCACGCCATTCCAGTTTGGACCCAGCCATATGCAAATCAGGCTTGACCCTCTTAATGCACAGGCAGGAACAGGCGCAGCATAATGATATCAGAACGTCTCGTTGTCAACATGTAAAGAAGGGCAACAAGCCATAGAAAAATGTTCAAAAGTAGACAAACGTACACAGTGACCACGATAGGCAAAGAAAAACATTTCTTCCCATATTTCTGCCGTAAAATCTCATCTTTTTTAAAAAAACAGTAAATTGACCGCATCATAATGTATAATGCACATGTTTCAATGGATCATCAAGTGCAGGCTTAGTAGGGCAGCTTGTGCATTTATGCTTATGCAGGCAAGACAGGGGTGAACCTTGACGTGCGGGAAGGATGACAGCAACAACAGAAAGGAGAGGGCGGGAGCGAAGATGCAATAAAATATGGGTAAAGCTGAACACGCACCCACAGTGTAACACGAGTAGGAAATACATCAATATATAGCCCCCCAAACGAACAGATTAACAACCAAAACCTGAAGATACAGTACTTGGTACCTGCTCCGTGAGAAGAAACGAAAAACAAAAAGGAGGAACAAAGAGGAAGGATTGACCACTAGCAAGCAAGGATTTTTAAAGGACACAAACAAACAAATGAAAAGCAGTGGGCAGGCTGTAAGCCCACAAACTAAATTCAATAGGTCTCGAAGCTCGACCTAAAAATGGCCAGATGGGCTGCTAGTGTCTGCCACCACCATAAGTGAACAGGCCTCACTGGAGACCATGCGCTATGCACAGAGGCAGGCCCCTGCAGAGTCCTGACCTAAGGGCTGATGTTCCCACCGCACTACTCCTTCCTTCAGCTCTTTCGATTGATCATCTGGCGCCCTCTCTGCAGGGATGCTGACTGCTTTCCATTCTCATCAGGCTCGCTTCTCAGCCCCACGCAGTGTCTGAATCTGTGAAATGCAGGGAAGCTTCCTTCCATTCTCACTGCTCTGCCCACCCATGGAACAACAATCACTGCTGCACAAGTTAATCAGTCTTGCAATAGGTTCAAAATGAAGGCACATCAGAGACTTTTTGGGGCCCTGCGAGCTCCTCACCTCCTAGCGTCACAGGCCACAGCTCAGGTGTAGGCCTCACCACGCTTCCCGCTTGCCGTATCAGTGGTGAATCAAGTCTTCATGACTACCTTACAACAGTATTTTAGGGCCAGTCACTGTAGCAGCACGTAGGGCACCCACACAACCATAAAAAGCAGGCATAACAGATTTATACAGCAGGATTATGGATGGTATTAGAGGCTCAAGCCACAGCCTATCAGGGATATGTCTGCTTCTTGCCTTACAGACCACGCCCCATGTCCCCTTTTGTATCAGCCCTTTCTTGAGCATTGCATCCAGTTTAGGGTCAGAGGCTGGCCATAGAACAGGTCCACCCAGCAAGAACATTATGGCATTCACTAAGGGTTATGTAGTAGGTCATTCAGGAAGATTAGACATACATGTGTAAAACATGTGGCTGTGCTGAATTTTGGAGAGTTTGAAGGAATATCACAAGGACAGCAGGGTAGAGGAAGGAGTAACCAGAGAAATGTGAGAAACCACCCACACACCATTGAAAGGGGTAGTATTAGGTTCCTGACTATAGCTCTGTCTAGAGAGGGAAGAAGCAGGGGTGTGCAGTGAGGATTTTAGAAAGGGATTTAAGTTGGAATACCAGGCCCCGAGGGACAGGCATTAAACAGAAAATCTGAAGTCAGTGATGGCAGTGCCATAAATTGAGAGGAAAAAATTGAAGAAGGCACAACATATTCTGGGTGTGGAAAAAGACATTGCTGCCTTGTCTCGTTTACAGTGGAAAGGGTTCTATGGTCTGGTGCTAGGACATAACATAGATGCAACCAGAGCACTAAGAGGTGGGAGAATGTTCCAGTTAACAGAGGGGACTTTGGCACCTTTAACAGACATGTCTGTAGAAAAGACTGGTGGGAGTTTTTCACTGGTGGGGGAACAAGGAACAAGCCAAGTCAAGATGGATGCAGTGCAGCAGAGGAAAGTTGTGGTACAATGCATCTGGAAAGGAAAGGGTATATATGTATCCATTCCAATGGGTAAACTTTTAGCTTCTTCAGGGTCTGTAGTTGTGCGTGGTTAGGTTGGGGCTAATAGGATGGCAATATGGGCCACATCTTTAGGTCGAGCTTGGGCAGCACATGCGCTGCTCTGCAAGGCATGCTGTATTCAGGTAGGGACTTGAAGCTTTGCCCACTCTCCGCCCATATTTTTCATTGGCTTGTGTCATTGTCCACTGTAAACTGTGGCTGTTCATTTGTCAATAGGCTTAGTAGTCCCTCCTTAGTACCACCTTGTCTCATTTTGTAACCTTCCCTGGCGACACCCCCTGTTACATGTGTTGTTACTCGGTAGGCTTTAATTACAGCCTCCGAGCACTATTTTCTCAAATACCTTTCTCCTGTTTGCTGTTGCAGCAGGACACGCTCTCTCCTAACGCTTTTTAAAAATTTTATAGCACGGGCGCCAAACGCATTTGTAATGTAATAGGTCTCGCATTTGGGAGAGTTTAAGATATTGGAATTGTAAACGACAATGCCTTTTATTTATCTGTTTTAAAAACAGCACATAAATAAAAGGCATTGTGATTTACAATGCCAATAGCTCAAACTCTCGTAAATGCTCGTTTCAGAGTTGCGGCTGGGATAGAGACAAACAGGATTGCCTTTCCAGATGGCCAAATTAAGAACCTTTGGGGACGGGGATAGGCTGCAGCAATAGATACGTGTCCAGAAGGAAGCCTAATGATATTTCTAAGCACTAACCCCTCCCTTCTCCTATTCTTCTTCCATTACGTCTACTTCTCGTCATTTCATGCCATGCAGTTTGAATGCCGGGACCGGCTGTGCCAAGGATGTGTGTCTGGACATGCTGAGATCCTTTGTGAAGTGGGTGGCAAAACAGCAAGAAAGGAATGTTTGGGTAGCAATTGGGTTTACAAGTGAGAGGATATAGGTGGAGTGGTTGGGAAAGTGAGGGATGCACTGGGGCAGCTTCTACCTCTATTAGCGGACCCTCGCAAGGGGAGAGGGTGTCCAGACCAGATGATGATTGGGTCCAGATGCAGAGACGTTTTAAGGCATGGGCAAAGTGGGCTCTGGCCCAGGGCCCCAGCCTTTCAGGGGCTCCCTGAGAGGGCCAGCTCTGTTCTGCAGAGAGTCTTGCCCTGATGACCTTGAATAATTTTTAAACAGATGATTTTAAATACCGTTTTCCTTAAATGTATTTTTAATGTGTGTGTTGTGTGAGAATATATTACAGACGTTTTACAGAAAATGTTATTTGTTTCATGCAACATCCATCAAAAAGTTTCTTTTAGCTCAAAACAGGTCTTCACATATGAGAAATGGGAAGGTGTTACAGAGATTATTTGCAGTACTATTAGTGAGCTGCTGCAGTGTTACGATATTGAAAACACATGTCACTATTCCTTAATATTAGATGTAAACACATTTAGAATTTGCACCATTGTGCCTGTGCACTGTCAGAGACCTGGCCAAAGAGGGCATTAAAGGGCTGAAATTGTATCATAAATTCAAAGCTGTTCTGAACAGGGGCCCCCAAAATACGATTGGCCCAGGGCCCCCAAAATCCTTAAGATGTCCCTGTCCAGATGATGGGGTCATGCTGCATAAACCGATAGGAGTTGAAGGAGATCAAGTGGCATTGAGCCGGCGCGTTACAGACACAGTTGGCACTGAGGCGATGTGGAGCAAGGAAGAAGTTGAATTGGGGGGCGGTTGTACTAAGGGGTGTCTTTAACGGCTCAGGCATAAGGAGATAACATTTGAGGAATATGATTGCTATGGGAGTTATTTTGTCTTTTCTAGGAAACAAATAGTATTTTTCTGAACTGAGGGAGGCGCTAGCGAGACTGCTGGGGAGATACCACGTGGCTACAATTCTGGTGGCTGTTTGTGGGATAGGTGGAGGGTAGGGAAGCTGGGGTGAGGCAGGTGACATGAATGCGGGTTGGTTGCGCGGAGGAGAAGCGTAAGGAGCGTTTGGCTTGGACATTGAATAGACGAGTCTCCATGTTGGGATACGAGAGTAAAGTAGTCTTCAGCTGTGGTGCTCTGGGAAGGACAGAATGGGGAACTGTATAGGGGTTTGAGGGGGCAAGCCATGAGCAGATGAGTGCTAATAGGGGAGGTCTGAGAGGTTAAGACTGCTAGAAGGACAACTGTTAGATTCATGGTGCGTGTGAGGTATGTATGGATGGGTGGTTACAAGCAGGAAGTTTACGTTTGGCCGGCTGTTGGCTGATTGATGTTTAAGTGAGGTGTTTGGCATTAGGCTGTGAGGTGTCATTGTTAGTTCAGATCTATCTCACTAAAGGGGCCTCTTCCGCTCATTATTATGCGAGATTATGCGGTCTCACCTGATACATCCATGATACATACTGTGCATATTTTGCCCATTGTTTTAAAAGGCCATAACAGAACCCTTGGACAGAAAACAGATCAATATTTTCCATTGCATATTATGTTTCCCTTATTAGTCGCAGCTCCCTATTTCCAAACATTAAGTCAACTCAAGGGCGAAGTTTTTTTTATACTGCAATTTTGCTAATGAAAGAAGCAGTAATCGCATTAAAAACTATTTGCATTAAAAACATTGTTTGTTGTACGTTGGGCTTTTAGCTGATGATCCGTTTACAGAGAGTTAATCAAAATAAAGCTCTTTCAAGCACTGTATTTCTGACAGTGAAGCCCCCACTAAAACACCGCATCCACGCTAAGAATTGCCCATGTATGATTAACTGGGGGCCATTCCACTTCCCCTGAATAATGCGCCCTGAAGGCAAAACGCTCTCTGCTAAATTTTTAAGCACCCAATTTACTGGAAAAAGCATTACGTTTACCCAACTGTCAGTATATATTTTACTGGACACGGTAGTTACGCTTTCTGTTTTGCACCCAGTGAACAGCATAAAACGATATTGCCGTATATTTGTAGACCCTCCAGTGCAGAATTTCACGTAATTATCCATTTATACAAATGAATTTCACAAATCGATTAAGCACGCGTACAATACTGAAGCCGAAAGTCCATGGGACACTTGCTCTGCCTGCGGCTCCCTCGGTGGAGAGATTGTGTATGCCAAATATTGACACAAACTCACATTAGGAAATGCTCTCGACTAGAGCTTGTTGTCATGCCCCCCGTTTCAATTGATGTCTGCTCATGTTCAGCCATTTGCAGCGCTCCTCAACACTGATGTTAATAATGAAAGTTCCACCGTGATCGGGAAAGCTGAATTTCTCTTACAAAGCATCACGTCGAAAATATGCAGCATTTCTATCACCGACGCTGTCGTGGGTAGCCGAAAAACATCTCTTGATGTTACTTCAGACCCTGCCCCATCGGGGTATATTTGAGAAGCCAGGTCAAAGTTTATCAAACTGCTAAGTTTAAAGGGTATATATACCTGGGCGGTATACGGCTCCGCCCGAATACAGATTGCCGATGTTCCATCACCAGTGGCATAGCTAGCCACTTTACCGCCCGTGGTTTGCGAACCCGTTTGCGCATGCAAAAACATCATGGGCCATGTACAAAGCCTATTTAGCAAGTCGCACTTTATTTGCGACTCGCTAAATAGGCTTCGCGACTCGCTATTTGGAAGGGGCGTTCCCTTCCAAATAGCGAGCCTCAAAACCATGTACTAATGATTTGTGACCGCACGGTCGCAAAACACTCGCAATTACCACCTACTTCAAGTAGAGAGGCAGCTTTTCACTTTGTTCAGTCCCCGTTTAGGAGATATGCATGCACTGTAAGAATATCAGATGTGTTGGTCTTTCCCAGTATTTACACAAAGCAAATTGCATTTATATAGAGCTTACTTACCCTGAGGAGGCGTTGAAATAATTTAAGTACCACTATTTTTTCTTGTATAGCCCTACTCATCCCAATGCAGGGTGCCAGAGCGCTTTGCATCAGACGTGCATATTACATATACAATAAATTATATAAATTTGTAAATGAATGTACAGGATGTGTTGCATAAAACTGGGGGATTGCAAGGTGTAGAAGTCACATATCATCTTCCATAGCTCACTGTGCTATTATCCTCGCAATGCACTCAAACATACACATGATAGTCCTGCTAAACATATATGTGAGGGCTTTAGATCTGATGTCACTTCTTGTGATGCCACTTCCTATAAAGTTGTGGCTTGTGATGCCACTTTCTATGATGTCAATTCCTGTGATGCCATGTGTGATGTTGTGTGCCGTGATGTCGTGCATCGTGATGTCGTGCGTCGTGATGTCATGCGCCGTGATGTCATGCGCTGTGATGTCACTTGCATACTGCAAAACTAGGTCAGTCCCCCTCTTCTTTTTTTTAGGACTTGTGCCCTGCCTGCCACCCTCTCCACCCCTCACCCTGCACCTGCCCCCAGTTCCATTCATCACTTGTTTAGAGGAGGTGACACACTGGATTACATAAATCCACAAGGAATTGGAAATTCTTGCAGAATTTGCCCCAAAAAAAACTGGGTACACGTGGGTATTCCCTGTTCCCTGGGGATTAACTCATAAAAGCTCGATAGAAGTGCCGAAATACCAGCTGAAAATGTCTTTTTCAGCCACATAGTATCCCAGCATCTAAATCCAGCCACTTGTAATCCGGCTCTAACAGTACATGGCCCAGGAGGAAAGGCACTTTTAGACATACTGAACTGGGGCCAATAAACTCCAGAGAGTACGGCAGGAACAAGAATTGGTAATCCCATGGACTGATGGAGGAGCCAGAATAGCGTGTGCAGCCCTAGCAGGCAGACACCAAGAGAGGAAAGAGAAGAGGTGACACCCAACCAGCAATTCCAGGGAGAGCAGTGTAATGGATGAGGAGGTGGACACAGGCCAAGGAACCAAACCTTGTGCCAACAGCAAACTGGTAAAAAGATGTACTGAATAAACAAGGTGATAGGCAAGATGCAATTGAACAAACAATACCTTGTTTACTGCATGAGCTCCACACACACATATATATATATATATATATATATATATATATATATATATATATATATATATATATATAGAGAGATCCAAAAGGTATCCTGGAACCTCTTTACTTTTAGAGAGTCACCTGGCATAACTACAGGAAAAGAGATCAAACGTATTATGTATGTTATTCTCACTCAGCCCCTCTCACTCACGTGACTTCCTTGATGGATACATGAGTGGTGGCAGCAGATAGGTGCTGCACTGAAACATATGTATGTCAAATACAAAAGAGGGCTGATGGAAAGTCTAAAAAACAGAGACATTCTGGATCAGAAGGGTATTTATTAAAGGGCTCTATGGAAAAGCAGGACAGGAATTCAGACTTGGGTGCTACAGCAAGAGAAACAAAATCAGGGACTGGCGCTACGGGGTAGAGGGTGGTAAACAGCATGATAGGGGATCACTACAAGAGAACTAAAACCAGGGCCGGACTGGGAACAGAAACCGGCCCTGGCAAACTGCTCAGCCGGCCCCCCCTGGGGTGAGGGGGAGTGCAGCCGAGGCAGTTTGCGAGGGCCGGTTTCGGCCGATTTTGTTATTGGGGGCCGATATTGCCGACCCCCGGTAACAAAAACGGCCCCCCAGGGGCCCAAAACCGGCCCCCACCCTAGCGGCCTACCGGGGAAACGCCCGGTGCCCGCTATGGCCAGTCCGGCCCTGACTAAAACACGCTGAGATAGAACTTTATGTACCAAAATGGAATTGGCAGTGGAATCCAGTAGTGGGGCAAAAGCTACCTGGAACTATAACAAGAATCCAAAAGTTGGGTAGAAACTGCCTTTGAGCTAACACAAGAATCTGATAGTTGTGTAGAAACTATCCTCGAGCTAACACAAGAATCAGATAGTTGTGTAGAAACTGCCCTTGAACTAACGCAAGAATCTAACTGTTGGATAGACACTATCTGGAATAAACACATGAATCTGCCAGCTGGAGAGAAACTATGCTTGTGCTAATACAAGACTGATAGTTGGGCATATGAACAAACAGAATAGTACATGCACTCGTGCAGTTTCATGGACCACACTCGACAACAGCATGCTAGGAAAGAAGGAGACTTCGCAAGGTTTGCAGTTATAAAAAGTAGGACACAGCTTAATGAGTTGGTCAATACAAGTTGTTCATGTAGACTTTGAAATAGAGACAAACATTTTACATATCTTAAAACAGATAATGCTACCAAAAGATTCACTCACACAGGCCCAATATTTACATTACCTGACCAGCTGACTAGAAAGAAGTAAATTTACAGAACCAGTCACCAGGGAACCGCTTGCCACACCAACCCTGCTCGGGGCACCATGTGACCGACACTGATCACACCCCATAAAAGATCATACCATGGGCAAACCATGGGGCTGGGCTAGATGATCTGGGCCACCTGCAGGCTAGTCTATCCTGCAGCCAGCCCTGTATGTAGCTGAGACACTCATGATGAGGGTAGAGATACAGCAAAGGAAACTGTTTAAGGTCACAGAAACCGAGTAATGTTGGGGCCAAGGGGGTCTGGCAGGGTGATTAGCTTAGCTTGTTTTAGTTGCTGCTGGTCAAAGAAGGACAAAAGAAAGATACCCCTTCCCTCCTCGGTTGCCCGCACCATCAGTTAGAAGTGGGGCTACATGGAGCCACTGGCGGAATTGGAAGCTGCATTTTGTGTATTGTGGGGAGTATGCGGTGGAGGGAGGGACCACAGACTCCCTCCACCATGGACCCACTCTCTCCACTAAAGCCATTCCTCTGCAGTTTGCAGTGGGTATAATTTGTAAGTTGGGCAGAAGTTATCAGGAACTGAAACAGATATCCGAGAGTGGAGTTGGAACTACCCTGCAAAATTCCAGAAGCTGAATTCACATTACAAGCGATCCCACCACACTCTGCCAACACATGGTGTTTGGAGTCTACGCGTTTTTGTCAGGGAATCACAAGCGTCAACAGAGCTCAAAACATGGCTTGTCAGGGGAATGCCATGGGATCTCTTGTACCATTAGTTCAGCTGTTCAACATTTGGAATTGCACATCTAAGTAGGAATAACCTGAATGTGAACTAAAGCCTCTGAAGACTAAGGGCCTGATTTAGTGTTCGGCGGACAGGGTACTCAGTCACACATTTTTCAGAATACCCAGTCTGCCAAACCCACAGTCGGCACACTCTATTTTGAGTCAAGTGGGCCATCAGTTTTCTGAAGCTGCTGCCCCCACTGGTTCTGCCATCATAAAACATACTCTGATGGCCTAACAGAGTAGGGGCCATCAAAGTAAGGGCATCAGACCACGTGCCCTGTTTAGAGAGGACGGGCTGAGAACCCCTTTTTTTCTGTCCACCACTGCCAGGTAAAACCTGGAGGTCACAAACAGAAAAGAAAAAGAAACACTAGTAATAGCAACTCCTGTTTGTTCTAAAGTCCTTTCACGTTAATGTACATCTCCCCAATAACCTGGATGGTGTTACTGCCCATCTACTTACAGTACACTCGATCTAAACCAACGGTATATAAATGGAAATAATAAATAAGGGTAGAAATACATAGGCAGTCCAGTCTACTGTTATTCGATAGGCGGGAGTCATAGTTGCCCTCAAAAGTATGAAAGGTTGCAAGAATCAAATGATGAGACATGAAATACCTGGTCAAACAAGACACATTTTCCTGACACATAACTACAAAACATTGCAGCCATTGGACACATAGATGATTCCAGCTGGTGGCATTTAATAAAAACGTATTTGTCTTAAACAAACCTCACAAGACAATGCAATGGAGGAAGTTGTTACTCCTATTCCTGACACCTGGAGTCACCGACTGTCCCTACTGGAACTCAGACTTTATGCACAAGATAACTTGATGCACCAAACACATTCCCCAAGAGAAAATTCCCGAACTGCAGGTGAAATGCTGAGAAGCAAAAAACGCAAATGCCCTGCTCTGCAGGGAGTTTTCTTCCAGCACTTGGGGAGAGTTTCTGCTGTATTCTACCTGGGTGCGCTAGGGCACTCATGGCGGCCCACAGTGAAATGCCCGCCTCAGCCCGGGAGCTCCTTCTGACCTTCCGTTGCCAGCCGCCCGTACCGGAAGGAATGCTGGCAAAGGTTTCCTCATGCAGACTGCGGAGGCTCTACCATCGAAAACCCGGCCGTTGCCTACCTCTAAAAGTGGTCTTGTGAACCACAGGCGGAGCAGGACATCTTGTTGTGTATTGCTTATTATTGAATGCTCCTTCTCGTGCTGTTCTCTAGCTACCCTGGGGATTCTAGATTGTGAGTACAGTTAGTCCGAAGAGCCGGTGGAGCAAGAGGGCATTCAAGTTGTCTGTCTCCTATTATCTTTGGTGCTTCCAGCATTAATAAATACTTTTATTTTAATTCTTGGATCGTCATACTTAACAATTTGGCGACAAGGATGGGATCCGTAATGTCTATGGCTAAATTTTCCCAAGGACCATAGGGAACAATAGGTTCACACATAGATGGTTTCAATGTTCTTAAAGACTTATCGGAATTGGCACGCTGTGTACTGCATGTATCCTAGCAACACTCCGTCTCTACAAGGAACATTTCGACGCATATCCCGGCAACTTTCTGACCTTTTCAAGAAACTTTTTGACGCGTCCCCGCCTTCATTAAACAACTCTCCGTCTTCTATAAAGGAACATTCGACGTCAATTTATCTCTCAGGATCTACAAACACTTCGTTTATTTGCTCAATCTTCTACTGTTTTCAACCAGACGTAACGTATATTTATTGTACTTTTTCCTTGTTTTCACTGTCATTGATTCTTTATGCTGACACGCACAGCTTTTATTTTTTTTATTCTGCCTTTTCATAGCGCGTGTCTGCTTATCCCTGATGCGCACAGCTTATTTATTATTATTACTTAAAAAAAAAATGTATTACTTGTTAAAATTCACATTACTTGGAAACATCACTTGGCAATTTGGCAATTATAGATCATCTGTAATAAAGAGTACACAAAATTACTCATTAACTCCGCCTCAAGCATTCTGGCCAGCTGGTGGACAGCCATGCATGAAATGGTCTGATGGGAAATCCTATTTTCAAAATTACCTCAATACCATTGATTTTGAAAACAAAATGCAACCAGAACAAAAGAAACACATTTGTTTACATTCTATTGGTCCTATGGGGTTGAAAGTTTTTGAACAACTACCAAATGTTTCAGGTGTTGGCGACATTAATGTTTTTGATGCTGCTGTTGCTGCGTTTGATAAATATTTTGCCCCTAACGTATGCATTGGTATTGTTAGGTACAAATTTTTCAAAAGGAAACAAAATACTAATGAAAGTGTGGATGAATACGTGGCAGCTTTACGCAAACTTTCCCTAGATTGTAAATTTGAAGGATTGCAAGAACAGTTTATCAGGGATCAAGTTGTAATGCATGTGAATGATCCAGCTATTCAAGATAGGCTCTGGATTAATAATGATGCCGACTTATCTGACATTCTAGCTATTGTAAGAAAAGCTGAAATGTCAAGCCGCAGCTTAAAAGAGGTTAAAGGTGAAGTTTCTAATAAACAAGATGATATTGTAAGCAAAACAAAAAACAAGGAAAAGAGTTACATCCCTACTGGCAAAACTAATGACAGAGAGAAAGTTGGGAAAAATATAAAGTATCAACCGAACAAAAAGAACGAGGTTTTGAGATGTTATCGTTGTAACAGCGAAACACACTTGGCACATAGTAAATCTTGTCCTGCTCTTAAGGTGAAATGTTCTCGCATTGGAAAAATTGGCCATTACACCAAAGTATGTAGGTCAAGAAAAACGTCTAAAGTTAAGTATGTTGAGGAAAGTGATGATTCTGATGTTGAAGAACGAGTCAATAGAGTTTTTCATACTAAAGGCTCATTTTTATTGACGGTTAATGATGATGGTGGTGTTAGGAAAAACCTATGTGTTTAATGAAAATTGGGGGTGTTCAAATCAACATATATGCTGATTCAGGTTCACCCTATACTATAATAAATGAGGATGTGTGGAGGAATAATTTTGTCAAACATATTGGAGAAAAGTTGTTTCCTACAAATATTAGGCCAGAAAGTTTCTCTGGTGAAAAGATTGATATGCTAGGCTACAGATCATTACTTTTCAGGTTTAAAGATAGGGAGAGTCAAGGGCATTTGTATATTGCAAAAAAAGGTCCATCTGTAGTAGGATGGCATCATCAAGGCAACCTTGGGATGATTTTAAATCCGAATGGTCCTGAGCCAGTCATGATCATTGATGATGGAGAAGGAATAGGGAAAGTTATGTTAAGTAAATTTCCAAAGGTATTTTCAGGAAAAATTGGCAATCTTACTAATTTTGAGCATTGTATCATCCTGAAAGAGACTGCTCAGCCTAAAATTCATAAGGCCAGAAACATTCCGTTGTTGTTGAAGGATGAGGTACAAATGGAATTGGAAAAGTTATTACAAGCAGGTATTATTGAGGAGATTGAAGCAGCAGAATGGTTATCTCCGGTGGTTATCGCCAGACGAAGTAATGGCAAAATTAGGCTATGCATTGACTTGCGCTATCTTAATAACAACATTATCATTGACAAATTTCCATTGCCAAAAATTTCTGAGATGCTTGCCTCTGTGGATGGTGCCAGATGGTTCACTTCCCTTGATTTATCTGCGGCACATCATCAGATTTCATTGCAA
Organism: Calotriton arnoldi; assembly: GCA_963921515.1. NCBI lineage: Eukaryota > Metazoa > Chordata > Amphibia > Caudata > Salamandridae > Calotriton > Calotriton arnoldi. Next base: position 1,354,992 of record CAWUFW010000382.1, on the reverse strand, counting down.
GAGCATTGTAAAAAATACACTGCATTCATCACTCCCATGGGTTGTTTCCAGTATACGAGGATGCCTTTTGGGTTGGCGTCTGCAGCTGCAGTTTTTCAAAGGCTGATGCACCAACTTTTTGGTACAATAAAAAACGTCAAATGCTTTCAGGACGGCATCTTAGTGTATGGTAAATCTAAAGAAGAACATGATTCTATCTTAAATGCCGTATTAGAGATTTTGAATAATAGGAATCTCACTGTTGAGATTTCTAAGTGCAAGTTTGCAAAAACGTCTGTCTCTTATCTGGGACACGTTTTGAGTGCAGAAGGTATTTCACCTAAACCAGAATTAATTGATGCAATTATCAAAGCACCAGCTCCATCAAACAAGGAGGAGTTGAGATCCTTTTTAGGACTCGCGGAGTTTTACTCCCAAGTTTGTCAGGGGTTTTTCTAGAAAAATCTACAATGTAAGGCAATTGTCAAAACAAAGATGTACATTTTGTTGGTCTTCTGTGTGCCAGCAGGAATTTGAACAGATCAAAAAAGACATTGCCAATGCTCCTGCTTTAAGAAATTTTGACCCTGATCTTGATAACATTGTCACGGTGGATGCAAGCAATAAAGATTTAGGTGGTGTGTTAATTCAAAAAGACTCAAAGGGACTGGAGAGGACCATTGCTTTTGCATCTAGGGCTTTGTCACCTTTAGAAGAAAAATTCTCTGTGATAGAAAAGGAGACCTTGGCATGTGTTTGGGCTCTTGAACGTTTTAGGCCGTTCGTGTGGGGTAAAGCATGTGTGGTGAGGTCTGATCACAAACCGCTTGTCAAGTTATTAACTACTGAGGGCATGTTTAGAGCATCGGCTAGGGTAGCTAGAATGTCTATGAGACTCCAAGATTTTATTTATACTATTGAATATGTTCCTGGAAAAAGCAACATTACTGCTGACTTTCTTTCTAGAATGCCTTTGGACATTGAGGAAGGTGATGTGTCTGAATGGGAAGATTTTGGAATTGCATATATTATTGATCAAGGCATAACGTGCATTAAGAAGGAAGAATGGGTTGAAGAATGTGCTCGTGACACGGTTTTTGTTAAACTGGGGGAGTACATTAAAGATGGTTGGCCAAGTAAATCTAGTCTTACCGTGGAGCTAAGGCAGTTCTGGGAGGTGAGATGTGAATTGGCGGTTGAGGACAACATAACCAAATGGGGAGAGAGAGTAATTCCTCCCAGGAGTCTTTTGAAGAAGATGGTCACCTTATGTCACAAAGGGCATTTGGGTATTGTTAAAACTAAACAGAAGGTTAAACAGTGGTTTTGGTGGCCTGGACTTGATTTATTTGTGGAAAGATTTGTAAGGAATTGTGTCGCTTGTGCCAAATCCTGATAAGTCTTTAAGAACATTGAAACCATCTATGTGTGAACCTATTGTTCCCTATGGTCCTTGGGAAACTTTAGCCATAGACATTACGGGTCCCATTGGAGAGAATCACAAGTTTGTTATTGCCTTAATTGATATGTTCTCCAGATGGCCTGTCATCAAATTTGTTGATGGAGTAGATTCAGATGCAGTATTGGAATTTTTGGATGAAGTTTTTCTCAACTAGGATATTTCTAAACTTATAGTTAGCGATAATGGTGTACAATTTGTTTCTTGTAAGGCACAAGATTATTTTGCTACGGTTGGCATCAAACACAAGACTAAATCCCTTTACAACCCCAGTGGAAATGGCATGATAGAACGCTTCAACAGAGTGATTAAGAATGCTGTTCAATTGGCCATGAAGAACAATGAGAACTGGGAAATTCAAGTTGTTAAAGCGGTATGGGCTTACAGAATTTCTGTGCATGGTGCTTTAGGCATTTCCCCTTTTGTTGTCATGAGAGGCAGGGAAGCGAGAACGAAAGTTAATCCAGATTGGCTTTTGCATCCTGTAAACAATGCTATTTCCATGGAAGATATTAGAAAAAAAATTGTGGACACCCATTTGAAGTATAAGGAACAGTATGATTTGAAAACTAATTCCAAAGATATTAAAATGGAGGTAGGAATGTTAGTTAAAGTGAGAAATCCTAGTAAGGTTAAGAAGGGTGAGAGTCAATTTTCTGAGCCATTAACTGTCGAGGTGTTACGCAATGCTGTTTTGTTAAGTGATGGCAAAGTTTGGAATCTAAAAAGGATTGCTGTTGTAAATCAGGACTTAGCAAGGGATGATAAGTTCACTAAGAAGTTGACTTGTTTGGTGATTATGACGTTTGTGAGAGTATTGCAATTAATAATACTATGACCGATGTTGTTGGTGGTAATGGTTCAAGTGTGGTGAGACAAGATGGTGAAGATGGTTTATTGAATGATAATGTTGAAAGCGGTTGCAGCGATACGTTGCCCGAGGTGAGCGATGATAAATCTTCTGATGTTGGCAAACGTGTAAGGACTAAACCCAAATGGTTATCTGACTATGAATGTGATCTTGATACTGTTTAGCTTTGCATTCATATTAACATTTATTTATGATGTATAACTTTGTTTTCATTTTTTTTTTTCCTGTATATTTTGTACGGGGGAAGATGTGTTGTGTATTGCTTATTATGAATGCTCCTTCTCGTGCTGTTTCCTAGCTGCCCTGGGGATTCTAGATTGTGAGGACAGTTAGTCCGAGGAGCCGGTGGAGCAAGAGGGCATTCAAGTTGTCTGTCTCCTATTATCTTTGGTGCTTCCAGCATTAATAAATACTTTTATTTTAATTCTTGGATCGTCATACTTAACACATCTGCTGGTTTGAGGCGGATGTTCGGCTTCCACCAAAGCCTTACGTGACCCTGCATGTCTTTAATTAAAAGAAAATAAGGGAGCACAGCTCAAATTAAGTGTAAAAAAAAAGAAGAAAAATCTGAAAGTCGTAGCACTTCTGGAGCCGCTATAGGTCCCTGGAAACATTACTATCACTTAAAAAACCTAATTGCGAGCACTAGAAAAATGTAATATTACTATGATTGTGCTTACAGATGGATTTCTTTAGTTAGTATAATGTCCTTGGGTAAAACCCCAATGACCCACCAGACAAATGTAAATTGGATACCAACTTAGTGGTTCAGAGGTGACACTGATTTGGATAAATGATAAATTGGACAGTGTGTCAACTCGTTGGATATTCAGATAACATGGACACAGAAAAGCAGGTGGTTCACGAAAGATGGAATCAAAAACAGTACAGGACAGATCCGTCTGTCCCATCTTTTGAAAAGTTAATGTTCAGTGGAGTCTTCGGTGTTGGGAAACAATATCTCCAAGAGTGTGCTACCTGGAATGTGCGGAAGGACCTGGCCTGGCAGTTCGAGATGGACTGTTCTCATTGAAGCAGGGTCAAAACTGATTTGCATATGGCTGGGTCCAAACTGAGGCGTCATGGTATGCAAAATAACAATGGGCTGGGATGTGGCTACGAGTAATTACCAGTGGCTGAGATTAATTCAAGCATTCCATTTATCACTTTTTGTATACTTTAGTGTGTCGACCTAAGTGAGACAGGCTTGCCCAGACATGGGTCCCGTGCACACTGTGTCACTGGAACCAAACTATACCTAGCTAATAAGCCCTAACTATGGAGAAACAAGTCCTGGGTTGCTTGTGTTCTGTTTCAGGGAGGAACTGGCTTGGCAGTTCGGGCTGGACTGTTCCCATTGGAGCAGGTTCAAGACTGATTTGCATATGGCTGGGTCAGGGGGGCAACTAGACCCGAACTTCGGGGGGGGGCTAACACTCCCAGCCAGGGCGGGCCCTAGCACTGATTGCACACGGTGCTACAGTCTTTTTTGGCGCCCCTTCCCCATTTCATCCTTCTTCATGAATTCCCAACAATGCCTCATCTCGCTATAGCGCCTTTCTGACAAACATTTCTGCATGGTACACGTTCTTTGTAGCAGGCACATTAACCCTCTGCGCTGTGTGGGTGGCAGGAGTGCCCATGTGAGTACACAGTGTGAGAGTAGGGTAAAAAGAGTGACTGCAGGGTGAGTGAGGTGACCATATGAATTTGGATGCGGATGTAAGTGCAGAGTGGGACGAATGAATGCATGGTTAGTGATGGGCTTGTTTAAGTGAGATTGCAGACTGAGCAGTGAGGGGGACAGGTGAGTGAAGTGTCACAAAAGTGCAGGGTGAGTAATGTGCTCGTGTGACTGCAGGGTGAGGTACAGGGTGAGCAGCACAAGTGCATTGTGAGTGCAGAGTGATAACTGTGAGGGCAGGGTGAGCGGGTGAATGGTGTGAGTGCGTGGTGATCAGTGTGAGTGCATTGTGATCGCTGTGAGTGTAGGGTGAGCGTGAAAGTGAAGGGTGAGAATAAGTAGTGAGTTGTCTGAATGCAGGGTGCATTCCCAGACACTTGAAGTAACTCAGCATGTTATTGACAGCGCGTAGGGTTTCCAATATAAGTTAAACTATTGCTATTATGGCATTAATCAGGGATTGATGGTGGAGGAAATAAATAATGTGCTGATCCTGCAACAAACTTCCAGTCTTCTGATTAGGGTTGCCAGCTCATTATTTTGATGTCCCAGATGGTACAAAAATAAACAGTCACCTAAAGCCATATTTTCAGCATTTAACTGTGCATACTTCGAATAGCAAATATAAATAGAAAGCACTTTTAATTGTGTTCTAGGGCTGCCTGAATGATCCATGGCTGTAATTAAAGGGAACAAAGACAGAAAAGTCACATTACAAATGAATACATACTTTTTATGTATAACCCTATTTAGAGTCAAGATAAGGTCTTTGCAGGCTCTTTAAACAACACATGGCTGGCATTTTTCTTTTGGCAACCCTACTTTATATTCCTTTGCATGAAATGTATTCTCACACTACTGCAGTAAATGTAAAATACAAATGTAAGGAATAGGCGGAATGGGGACCCAGGGGGTACTGGAACCAGAAAAAAAACTAAGCCTCTGTAACCAGTTTACAAAGGTATGTAAAAATGCAAATGGTCTTTAAAGACCTGTGAAAAACTCGGGCGTGCCGGAGATAAGACTCCAGACACTGCCCAGCGAGTCCACAGCAGCTCCAGCTGCAGCAGCCTGGGCTGAGACACGACGGGGGGGGGGTGGCTGAAGCCCTTTTAGCCCTATGGGCGTTGCGCGCCTGGGCTGGGTCCACACTGAGGTGGCATGGAGTGCAAAATAACAATGGACTGTGATGCGGCACTGAGTAATTACCAGTGGCTGAGAAAGTAGGAGCTAAGTACCCCTCCAGCACTTGACTTTCAGTGGTAGCACAGGACTTGACTTTCATTGGTAGCATGGGTCGAGCAGTCATCCCCCCGAGGCGTCTCGGGGGGATGTAGGGGGGAGGTAGACACAAGAGGGTGAACACAGGCTCGTAACTAAAAATACATTGAGTCACAACAAAAAATTATTGCCCAATCAAAAATCTTGCTTTTATGAAAAAAATAAGTTTTTATATACTAACACAAAGTAAAATACGGCATTCACAAACAATACACACAATCCCTCGAGGTCGGGGCTCTAGTGTTTTAACAAGTAGGTCCCAAAGTCCCACTCCCCTCACGGTTGCGTTAGTGGCGACATTTAGATTAAGCCCCACTAGTAGTCCAAGTCTCAGGAGTCCCACTCCGACTTCAAATAAAGACAAAAGTGTTCCAGTGCCAAAGAGCTATATGGCAGGCAAGTTCCCCCGGGGCGGAGGAGGACCTGCATGACCAGAGTCTCCAAGCGTGCCACCTTCACAGGCACTGAAGCTGCAGTGACCGTCTCCGGTGAGTTCCTTACATGCAGCCTTACAGGAGCCGCGATCGGGTGTCCTCGAGCTCCTCACATGCGGTCCTGCAGGGGTAGTGACCCGGCAGTCCTCTGTACTCCTCCAATGATTCCTTGGGCCCTCCCCACAAGGGGGCGGGAGGGAAATTCAATGCTCCTGGTGCTGTTGCTTTTGACGATGGTTTCGCTCAGACCAAGCTTCTTGCCTTTTTCCTGGTGGCCCCACCTGGCATACACGGTCAATACAGGGTCTCCGTCCTCACTCCGTACAGGGGCTATGGTCTGATTGGCACAGCAGTAATCATCAAAGTAGCCCCACCTGTCATATGGGGTTGCCTACTTCACTTCCCACCCGGGCTACAGCCCAATTGGTACAGTACTAATCTTCACTGCGGTCCCACCAGGCATACAGGGTCAATGACTTCACTCCGCACAAACGGGCTACGGCCCGATTGGCACAACAGTAATCTTCATGGCAGCCCCACCTGGCGTAAGGGGTCACTGACCAAAACCTGAACACAAGAAACGACCTGACTGGTCCAGCAAACATCTCCTCAACCTCGCAACACCGTCCCAATCCCCCACTGGACCTCGCTCCCTCCATTTCTCTCCTCTTCCTCATAGGGCACACTGGTCTTGGCAAACAGGCAGGCACTGGTGCTCCGAAGGCAGGTGATCTTGGACTCTCTGGGTAATGTCCCCTCACCCAGCTGACAGACTGGCAGGCCTGAGCCTCCAGCCCTGGTCACAGGCAGAAGGCTTGCAGAACTTCTCCTCGCACAGCCCAACTGGCTGCTTGTCAGTTGACAATTTTGAGGGCTTTGATCTCCCTTTCTTATAGTCCATTTCCAAACATCAATTGTGATTTAGAGTCTGAGTCTTTGAAGTTTATGTTGATGGTCTGCTTCCTTTTGAAGTGCCCTCTCCTCTGCCCTGCCCTTCCTCCAGAAAACAGTCTGTCACATCAGGGGCAACTCCAAATCTGATAGCCTCACAACACAAGCCATCGATGTCAGACACAGTGATATGTGCAACAAAATGGTACCCCAGGGTCTCAGCCCTGCGCTTTATGATTTTCTTATCAGCCCTATCTGCTTCTTGAGATGTGCCCAGGTCCCTTTCAAGTGACCTCTCTCTGAATCAAAGAGCACCCTTTGAAGCATTCTGAAGAACCTGGCTCTCCCTTGCTCCAATGTGTCCCACTTAGCTCACAGGAATGTAGAAATCCACAAATATGTCTGGGGGGGGGGGGGGGTTCCTCTACCTCCTCATGCTCCTCCAGCCAGCACTTGCTCTCCCAAAATGGAACCCAGAATTTTCCATATATTGTACCAATAACAGGCACACATACACCCTGCACATGTATATAACATACATGCACTGCACAGCGCTACATCTTCCATGTGTTGCACCATTCACAGGCACACAAACACCCAGCATGTGCATATAACACACACACACCCTCTGCAGCCCTACACACCAATCTGATGCAGTTCAAAGGTGAGTTAAGCACACAGCAGTGGAAGTTTAAATGAGTGAGCCTGTAGGCCTCACTGTAATGACACAGGAAAAAAGGCCTGTTCACTCCTACTGATCACTACACGGTATGCTGTCACCACCACACTCCTGTTGCTTAACTCCTGGTAAAGGCAGTAACCTTTCACTACTATAAGGGTAGTGCTTTGAGTGCCCCTCCTGGTCCAAGATGACCAGTATCTGTGAGTGAGGCTTATGTCATGGCGTATGCACATAATCCATGTTCGCCCATGATAACAAAAATCAGTAAAATGAATCCAAAAATCATAGCAGCTGGGGCACCCAGGGAAGGGGTAGACGTCCAGGCGAGGGACTTTTCCATCCCAACACATTCCATCCATGACTTTTTGTTTATTCTATGACTTTACCAGAAGAACTAAAGTGCTCTGTTGGTAGAAGTACTTGCTGATTGTCAGCCACCTCCTACTTTGTTTTTAGCGCTTAGCCTACATATAACCAAGGTGCACAGCATTACTTACCATTTAAACTTCCAAAAAATCTTGCTTATGCTGCATACACAACACACATGCCACAATCCATGACATTCACAAGGGATCAAGCAAAAGGCCTCAGTTACTAGGAAATTGCATCAGTTGGGCGACAGGAATTCAGATGGAATTTCCCATCGGTTTTGGCAATCTGGCGACCCAACCTCTCCAGGTTAGGAGTTGGTTCAGTGAAATCTGATCTGGGAGGAGCGTCTGTTGGAACGGAAAAGTCCCCTGTATGGTAATAGATGTACAACCCCGCCTTGAGTGCCCCAGCTGCAGCGATATCTGGGTCTTTGGTACCGGTTATTCACCATGGGCGATCATGGATCATTCATGTGCGCCATAACCTAGGCCTGTCTCACAGACTGCGATCATGTTAGACTGGGAGAGGCACACAAAGCATTACACTAGTAGTGATAAAGGGCTACTGCCATTGCCCAGAGACAAGTAGCACGAGCGCCGTCGTTGCAGGATATCGTTTTTTGTGACAATGATCAGTAAAGTGAACAGGCCTTTTTTTTTTTACCTGTGTCACTGGACTGAGGCCTCAAATCCCACTAATGTAAAGTTTTGCTGCTGTGTACCTACTTTGCCCTTGGCCTACAATATGTTAGTATGCAGCGCTGTGCACTGCATATGTGATTGCATATGTGTGCTGTAATGTATGTGTGCCTGTGTATGGCACAGAACATGGAGGCCTGCAAGTTCCATATTAGAAGCCCAGGGTCTTGGAGAGGCATGTGGAGGTGGAGGAGACATCCCAGACAGATTTGAGAATAGCCTGCATTCCTGAGAGCTGGATGGGACACACACACACACTGGAGGGAGAGCCAGGCTCTCTTATGCACTTCAAAATAATTATTTGATTCGGAAAAGGTCAAGGGGCAGTGGAGTCTGGGCACATCGCAGGAAAGAGATTGGGGCGGATAAGGGAATCCTAAAGAATAGGGATACGGGGCCTTGGTAACCTTTAGATAAGCATATGTCTATGAGGCTGACATCTATGTGTGATCCTCTAGTCACTTCCATGGCCTGTGTATGTCACTATCAAGTTTGGAGTTGCTCCTGCTGTGACAGACTGCTTCCTGGACAAAGGGCAGGACGGAGGAGTGTACGCTTCAAAGGGAGCAACCCCTACATCACAAACTTCAAAGACTAAGACACTAAAGCACATCTTTGTCTGGAAATGGATTATAAAACAGGAAGGTTAAGCTTCCCAAAATTGTCAAACTAGAGCTAGCTAGGAGAAGCTCAGCACGACTTCTGCCTGATGTGACCAGGACCGGGGACTAAAGTTTGCTAGTCTCCTTACTAGGTGAGGGGACACTTCCAAGGAAAATGAAGACCATACGCCCTAGAGCACCAGCATCTGCCTGTCTGCCGAGACTAGAGGACCCTGTAAGGAGGGGGGAGGGTTCCTGGAGGGAGCGAGGTCCAGTGGGGAACCTGTTGAGTGGATCCCTGAAGCAGAGTGTGAGATTTTGGGTCCACGTTGGGGACCCTTGCACCAATCAGGCTATCTGTTCGAGCGCCTCTGTTTGTGACCACAATAGGCCGCCTACCCAAGTGCTTCTGTTCCTGGCTCTTTTATGCCAGGTGAGGGACAGGGAGAAGAAAAGGGCAGCTGTCCTGGTGAAACAGTGTGACAATAAGAGGGTTGTTGCCCCTGTGCAGTGTTGTCACCTAAAGTGGCCATCGCCTGGCATGTGTTCGCAAACCCCGAATGCCAGATGGGGCCGTGGAGAGGATAAGGCCACTGGCCTGGTGTAGCACTGCGACAAGAAGATGGCCATCACCCCCTAGCAATGTTGTGACCCAAAGTGTCCTTTACCTATAGCATGCTGTTCACAACCCAGATATGCCAGGAGAGGGCTGTGGTGAATATAAGGGCTGAGGCCCTGGAACAGTATACGCCAGAACAGCATAATGGGTTGTGGCTAGCGGGAGAAGAGCATTGTTTCAATCACCTGAACCCAAGAGATCCTGAGACTGACCACCATTATCAGGAAGGCTTACCACTCAATCAGGGCAGCATTGTGGATGCCTGCTGCCTCGCCGCATCCAGACTTCTGCTCATCACCGGGCCTGCCAAACCGCAGCTCCAGCAAGCGCAGGTAAGAATGGCTGCTGGGCTACCAAGCCTCTGGGGGAACTTACTCTGACTAAAAGCACTACAGAGCTGGGACACTTTGATTCCTAAGAAGGAATTGTCGGACTTCTAGGTTCCTAGCGGGCCTAACCTGAATAGTCACCTCACTTGAATGCCGAATAACCACCTTCCTTAGACTGGAAGCGGGACTCCGGGACTTACTGGAAGAATGCTAGAGTGCCAGCCCTACAAAGACTGCGTGTATTATTTGTTGTGTGCCTCTCCCTAGAGAATCCTTGGACTGCTCGACCTGCACTACCAGTGAGAGTAAAGTGCGGAAGGGCACATAGTAGGTTGGTGGGCCCCAGGGCATCAGGAGTAAAATCCCTCAATCACCACAGCTAGGCCCAGTAACTCCTGTTTGCCCCATTGTCCTCTGAAAGGAGTGCTGAAAGAGGTCAGTCAGCTATGAAGCCCAGCATTATTCATTCAGGAAGAGGGTCCATGCAAAACCAATCTGAAAAGGGAAAGCCCTAAAGATATTCTGACAGTGGTATGGGGGAGGACCACTTCGGAGAGTTCTGGAAGATGAGCGGAAAGGAATTAACAGATTCTTTTCTTGCACTGAGAGGTTGGTGAGGGATTGGCAGAGGCTTCCAGATACACTTGCATCATGGGTCAGCCTCAGCGTTAACTAGAGGTACATGCTGTGAAAGAACAACAGAACCTGAACAACTGGACCTGGAATTCCTGGCAAAGGGGTACTCGGAGATCCTTGTTTAAACAAGCAGAGGATCAGAATAAAAGTCCCCGACCAGTGAGAGGAAGATTAAGAAAAGGAAGGATGCAATTTGAAGGAGGGGAGGAGACGGAGGAAATGACAGAGTGGCAATGGTGAAGCAATACCTTAGATGCCCAAGGAAAGCCTTGGGCATCCTTCGATCTTATAGAAAACTGGAGCAACCCAGCAGCCCCATGTCAAGTGAAACACCTTTGGTTAGCCTTCGCTCTAGCCAAAAGCACTTCTATCCTCATTTCAATCAATCATCTTCCCAACACGACCAGGGAAAGTAAGAGGCAAGCCATGAAAAACAGGTTAAGAGGACAGTCCTCGTCCTAAGTGCTGACATGAACTTGGAGAGACTCAGTTTTCTTTAAAAAAAAAAAATAATAATTTTTTAATTGAATTTTCGTAACAAGTTGCAATACAGTTCAATGCGCATTACAGTGTTGTTGCACTTTTGGTTTCATACATATGTATCAATTGCAAAATACGCTTTACCACATATTTGTTTTAAATAAAACAACATCAACATAACTAGTCACCTTCTGTTTAGGATACAATATTAGTTGATCATTCTACCACCTTTATCTTGACATGTTTCTGGCATAGCTTATTCAGCAATATTAACTGAGCCCAAATTGTTGAAGGCTTACATATTCATTCAGTTGCTTCTGTGTTTGCACTTAACAGATATGTTACGTAAGGGGCCCAAAAATCAGTTGGTCGCGAGGCTTCAGGCAGCTCTTCTGCATAGGTTTCAAGTTGTGTCTTGCAATAGGCCAGATCCCGCAGCCATTCTTTTTAGGTCGAGCCTAGCGCAGCGCGCATGCGGTGCTCTAGAAAATGACCTTTTGGCATCACTTCAGCTTTTCAGCAAACTCGTGCATGTGGATAAAAAAAGCCACACGCACGAGTTTGCTGAAAAGCTGAAGTGATTGGCCATTGCGTGTGGCTTTCAAAAATTGAAAGCCCGCAATTGGCCAAAGGCGGGTGCATGTCCCGCCTTCTCTCTAAACGTTAACTCCCTGGCCTAGGGAGCTCGGGAGCGAGCAGCAGCGCGGCCGGATGCCAGCTGCATTCCTGACATTCCTTGTTCTATTCGCTCGCTTCTTGGAACTGCGGCTACTCCCTGGAGCCCTCACGACAGCCGCCCCTCGCTAGGGGCGAGGTCCTCTGGTTGATGTGAGTGGGCGAGCGCTTTGCTTGGTGCGTGAAAGAAAAGTAATCACAGCGGCGCCCTCTTCTCCCTCCATTCACCCGCCCAGAGCGGCCTTCCTTTCAGAGAAGAAAGCGGCTGTAATTACGGCCAACAGCCAGGTCTGTGTGAGGCGCGCGCTGATGGGTGCGTAGGGAGGGGGCAGATTGGCCTGTTAATGGAACGCTTTAAATGCACTGCTCCCGGCAGATCACACTTAATAGATTCTGCCCTGTGTTAAGAGCAAAATCAGGACTGGCTGAACATATCTAAAAATACAAAGGGGCAAAAAACATTCAACTAAGGGGGTGGAGGCGTTTATCAGGCAGTAACGATGTAACTATTCTTGGCTTTCGGAAAGAGGGAGGGGGCGTTGAAGGCGGGGTTAGCATGCGGTCTCTGGGAAACAGATGCGGCAAGCACTAGCTGAGGCCTGGCTACCAGAGCTACGTCACTCTCAGAACGGCCACTCTGTTTGATCTTGGGCCATACCGTCAACTCGCGCATTTGGCGGGTGGCACCCTATTATATATAATATATAGACTGATCCAGCGCTAACAATAAAAATTCTTCTCCTATATAACTCGGTCATCCAGGTACAACTATCTCTCCAATACACAGACTATATCCATATGACGGTGGGGCCCATTGAAACCGCATATACATTCACTGTTAGACTTGGCATCTTTTGGCGTGTTTCCCCTGACTTTTTGCTTTCTGACCTCCCGGTTTTGACTCTGTTTTTGCTGGTGTGATGATTCTGCGCACTTTCCTCACTGCGGTCCAGTGGGAAAGTGCAAGTGCTCCTGTATGAAATGTGTTATGGATTGGTGTTTCCATGATTGGCCTATTTGGTTTATGTGTCAGTCCCTTGTAAAGTGCACTGCGAGTGCCAGGGCCTATAGACCAAATGCTGTTGGTGGGCTGCAGCACTGGATTGTGCCACCCACGCAAACAGCCCGTAAAGTGTAACTCGGGCCTGCCAACGCAGAGCCTGTGCGCAGCCTGGGGCTGCCATGTCGACTTGGCAAGTGCACACACTTGCAAGTCCCTAAACCTTCCCTTTGCTACATGTTAGTCACCCCTAAGGTAGGCCCAAGGTACCCCTGTGGGCAGGGTGCGGTGTATGCGAAAGGTAGGACATGCCCGGGTGTGTGCGGCATGTCCTGATAGTGAATTACAGCCTAGTTCGTTTTTCACTATTGCAAGGCTACCTGTTCCCCTAGGCCAGAACGGGCAGTTTTGATTATTACAGCTTATAATCCTAACTGACCCCGGGAACATGGTAGAAATTCGAGTTTAGTATGCCTGGACTCAGAATGATAAAATGCAGCTTTTAGTAAGGTTGGTTTTAACATTCTGTGTTTGAAAATACCACTTTTAGAAAGTGGGTATTTTCTTGTCTAACCATCCAAGCCTGCCTCTGCGAGATTGTGTATTCCTTGTCTGGAGTGTGAGTGACAGGGGCTGGGGGATGCCGGGAGACAGGGTGAGTCAGCACAGGGCTGAATAGCAAGATCTACATGTAGATGGGTGGGAGGGGTCGCACCTGGGCCCTGAATAGGACAGTGCCTTCCCTCCACAATGCTGGCTCCACCTCCTGTGGTGCGTCTGATGTCCCTGGCCTACTCACTGAAAGAAGGGACGGAGACTTGTCAACAAAGTGCTCCAGAACTGGTTTGGACTAGGCAAAGGCCTCTCTGCCTTCAGAGAACAAAGGAATTTGGGATATAAATATTGGGGCCCTGACCCCATGAATTTAGATCTCGCTGGAATCAAGGAACCTGCCAAGACGAAGAGCTGGAAGAGCTGCCAGGAGGAGTACTGCCCCTTTGCTGTGTTGTTGCTTTGTTGGGTTGGCCTGCAGCTGCTGCTTCTGCCTTGGGCAGTGAAAGGACTGGACTGAACTTTCTACAAACTTGTGCTGAGTATCTCCAAGGGCCAGAAACCGAGCTGGCCTCCTGTTAAGAAGTCTCAGGGACTGCAAAGACTTCACAAGCCTCTGGGTACCGCTTCTGGAACGCTGTTTCAGTTGCCACAGAGGAAGGGAACTGCAACCGACTCCGTCAACCGAATCCATCCCTGGCCGGTGACCTGTTTGCACCGCAGACCGCATCGCCCCGCTTCGCATCGCAACCCTGGTCTCACCGTGGGCGACGTCCGACGCCGCCAACATCGAGCCGCTGCTTGCACCGTGACCTGTGGGCACCGCAGTTCGCATCGCATCGCTTCACTGAACCAACCGGACCCGACCGACGAGGTCGCTGCAACTGGCTCAAGAGTCGAGACCGCACCGCATTTGGGGCACCGCTCGCACGTCTGCGACGCACCGCTCCGACTCGCACCGCTGTCCGACGCCAGCTCCCGCACTCCGGCTAGGTCGCCTGCATCGCAACCTGTCAGCACCACATCGAGCATCGTCTCACCCTGCATCGCACGCCTTGGACTCACCGACTCCGTCTGCATGACGCTCATCGAGCCGCTGCCTGCACCGCATCGAGGGACACCGCACCTTGCATCGCTCCGTCTTGCACCGCAACCGCGACGAACGCCGACCGGCTCGTACACTCCGTACCAGCCACAACGAGAAAAGGTACTGTGACCGAGTCTGTTCATGACTCTGCTGGCCCGTATCGACGCGGTCGGCTGGAACTGTTAGACTCTGTGGTTTTCAGCATCACGGTAGGCTCGGACGGAGCTACCGACTCGTACGAACTTTGCTTTTGTGCTATTCCTGCAAAGAAGAAGTTAACGTATCAAGTATTCATTCGTAAAGTATAGTATTGTGGATTTTTGTCGTAATTGGTCTTGTCTTGAGTATATAAAATATTGGTTATTTTTCTAAACTGGTGTGGTGTCCGTTTGTAGTGCTTACACTGTATTACTGCTGGTTATGTGCAAATGCTTTACACACTGCCTCTGAATTAAGCCTGACTGCTCGTGCCAAGCTACCACGAGGGTGAGCAGGGGTTACTTCACGAGTGTAACAACCCTTACCCTGACTAGGAAGAAGGGTCCCTACTTGGACAAAGGTGCAAGCCCTTGCCAACTAGAGATCCCATTTCTAACATTGGTTGTCAGCGGTGAGGATAGGACTTGTGTTTGCACTTGACTGACAGTGATTGGTGTGCACTACTACCATATCGCAGACCATTACGTACCACATACTGGTTCTTTTTCTTTTGGCCTATTTTTGATCTTGCCAGTTTTCAACTCACTACTTTTGTCATGCCTGAATCAATTGCATCATCCGTTGCATCTCTGGAAGTTATCTTTGAGGAGGACAGGTTGGAATCCTACGCCGTAAAGGAGTTACGAGCGATTTGTAAAAACCTGAAAGTCCAAATTAAAGGCCTCACAAGGAAGGAGGAGCTACAGAAGGCGCTGAGGGCCTGGGTAGCAGCCAGACAGGCCAATGGGCAGCCTGGTAATCTCAGTGAGGAGCCTATTTCCAGGGTGGATGTGCTTTTGGGTAGGGGGGAACCCGCCAGATCAGGCAGCAGCAGTCTGTCCCCAGAGGAGCTGGAGGACAGGCGGGAGGCAAGGCAGTTCGAGCTGCAGAAGCTCAGGCTGGAGAGTGAGCGGGAGGAGAAGAGGTTGGCCATAGAGGAGAGGAAGATGCTCTTAGAGCATGAGAGAGAACTGAAGGAGCTAGAACTTAGGAGTAAGTCAGGCTCAGATGGTGGCAGCAATTCGTCCAGAAAGGCAGACAGGATTGTGCACATTCCCAAGAACGTAGGGCAAGGAGTTCAAGAAGGGGATGACATACAAAGGTGGTTTCAGGGTTATGAGGCAGCCATACACATGAATGGGGTCCCTGAGGAGAATTGGGGAGCAGGATTGTGGCCGCTTTTCCCTGAAGAAGCAAGGGATGCTCTGATAGCTTTGGGTAAGGGGTATCACCTCACCTATGCTGACATGAAGGATGCCCTTCTCACGAAGTATGGTCTTACTCCTGAAAAGTACAGGGATCAGTTCAGGTCCAGTAAGAAGTCTGATGCCAACACTTGGTTGGAATGTGTGGATGTGTTCTGCAGGTCGCTGGATGGTTGGGTGAAGGGCAGTAGTGTAACAGATTTTCAGGGGCTCTACAACTTGATTGCATGGGAGCACTTGTCTAGTCTATGTTTTGCAGATCTGCGCCAGCACCTAGTGGATAGTAAGCTAACTGACCCCAGGAAGCTTGCTATGGAAGCGGAACGCTGGGCGAGTACCAGGGTCCACAAGAAAGCGTTTGGGGGAGACTCAGCCAAAGGTGGGCAGGGTCCCCAGCAGAAAGGTGGGGGACAAGGGTAAAGCACAGGAGTTCTCTAAAGGGCCCCAAACTAGTACCCAGGGTAAAGGTTCCCAGCCCCCCGGTGATAAGAAGAAAGGGGTCTCTACAGGGAAGCCTGTTGAGACCGGCCCCCGCAAGTGTTATGCATGTGACCAGGTAGGTCACTTTAAGGGGGACCCCAAGTGCCCGAAGGGGACACAGCCACCCACCGGTGGACAATCCAAAGTGTTGGCTAGTGTAGCGCTTGGGGAGGAGGGGTGCCCACAGGAGGGTGGGGATCCCGCAGAAATGACCCTTGTCTCACTAGGGGACAGTGAGATGGTCCCAGGAAACCAGGTGCCCCCTAACACAAAGAAATATAGCACCTGGGTGACCATTAATGGGAACAGGGTAGAGGCTCTCAGAGATACTGGAGCCAGTGTGACCTCAGTCCGGTGTCACCTGGTGTCTGAGAAGCAAGTAGTCCCAGGAGCATTCCACCAAGTAGTTGCTGTCGACAACTCTGAGCGCCAGTGTATGGTGGCGCAGGTTCCCTTTGAATGGGTTGGGTCTCAGGTCCCTTGAGGGTGGTTGTGAGCCCTACCATGCCTGTAGATTGTCTGCTAGGAAACGACCTGGAGCAGTCCTCATGGAAGGAGGTTGAGCTCAGGTCTCACTTGGAGATGCTTGGGTTGCCAGAGTGGGCATGCGTGTCTACTCGGTCAATGGCGGCCAGAAAGGGTGATCAAGAGGACTTGGAGCCTGAAACAGTGGCCCAAGTCCCTGCCAAGAGAAAGGGCAGGGGCGCGGGAAACCGGCCCCCGAAGTTCCCACGGACCGGGAGGAGGCGGACCTCGAGGGGGACGCCCGGTGCCTACAGGGGAGCAGGTAGCCGAACTGGGAGACATCTCTGAGCTGACCCATTGGCAGCAAGAAGGGGGTCCCACCAGGGAGGAGTTCTGCAGAGAGCAGAACGAGTGCCCTACTCTGGAGGGTCTGCGGCGGCAGGCTGCAGACCAGGCAGCTGGTAATCAGTCCGGGTCACATCTGATCTACTGGGAGAGCGGTCTCCTATACAGTGAGCCTAAGGTTGCTGAGCCTGGGTCAGCCCGTGTGCTGGTGGTACCCCAGCGCTTCAGGACCTTCCTACTGGGTCTGGCTCATGACGTGCCTTTGGCAGGACATTTGGGGCAGGACAAGACCTTTGACAGGCTTGTCACCCACTTCTTTTGGCCCCAAATGCGAAGGCAGTCAGATGCACACTGTAGGTCTTGCCAAACTTGCCAGGCAAGTGGTAAGAGTGGGAGGAAGGTCAAAGCTCCTCTCCAACCTTTTCCGGTTGTTGGAACACCCTTTGAAAGGGTAGGGATGGATATTGTGGGGCCACTGGATCCCAAGACAGCCATGGGCAACATGTACATCCTGGTCTTGGTGGACCATGCCACCCGGTACCCGGAGGCAATCCCTCTCAGGACAACGACGGCGCCAGTGGTGG
Organism: Calotriton arnoldi; assembly: GCA_963921515.1. Taxonomy (NCBI): domain Eukaryota; kingdom Metazoa; phylum Chordata; class Amphibia; order Caudata; family Salamandridae; genus Calotriton; species Calotriton arnoldi. Next base: position 1,337,381 of record CAWUFW010000382.1, on the reverse strand, counting down.
GCCGGGCGTTAATGGGGATCTTTTCCCGTGTGGGATTCCCCAGAGAGGTGGTTTCCGATAGGGGGACCAATTTCATATCGAAGTATATGACATCCCTGTGGAAGGAGTGTGGTGTAACCTACAAGTTCACCACTCCTTACCACCCACAAGGAAACGGTCTGGTGGAGAGATTCAACCAGACCTTGAAAGGCATGATCAAGGGTCTAACAGAACCCATGAGGCGTAAGTGGGACGTCCTCTTGCCATGCCTACTCTTTGTGTACAGGGAGGTGCCTCAGAAGTCTCTTGGGTACAGCCCCTTTGAGCTCCTGTATGGCCACCCTGTCAGAGGACCTCTGAGTTTGGTGAAGGAAGGCTGGGAGGCGGCTCCCAGGAAAACTCCCCAGGATGTATTTAGCTACATGCTGGCCTTTAGAAACCAAACTGCCCGCTTCAGGAAACTCGCTCAGGCGAACCTAGAAGCAAGCCAGGAAGAAATGAAGAGATGGTATGACCAGAACGCCACTCTGGTCGAATTGCAACCTGGGCAAAAAGTGTGGGTAATGGCCCCAGTGGCACCTTGTGCCTTGCAGGACAAGTGGACTGGGCCATATGAGGTAAAGGAGCGCAAAAGTGACGTCACCTACCTGGTGGATTTGCAGGCTCCCAGGAACCCTTTGAGGGTCCTTCACGTGAACCGCCTCAAGCCCCACTTCGAGAGGTCCGAAGTGAGTATGCTCTTGGCGACAGATGATGGGGTGGAAGAGGAGAGTGAGCCTCTCCCTGACCTCCTGTCTACCAAGGAGCATGATGGGTCAGTAGAGGGTGTGATCCTCTCCCCTACTCTGACTCAGGAGCAGCAGGGGGACTGTCGCCAGTTGTTGGGACAGTTCGCCCCACTGTTCTCTCTGACCCCCGGTGTTACTCACTGGTGTACCCATGACGTGGACACCGGTGACAGCCATCCTGTGAAGCACAAGATTTACAGGTTGACTGACCGGGTCAGAGCCAGCATCAAGGAGGAGGTCTCTAAGATGTTGGCGTTAGGGGTGATTGAGCCCTCCCACAGTCCTTGGGCCAGCCCAGTGGTCTTGGTCCCAAAGGCTGCGGCGCCCGGTGCCACTCCAGAACTCCGGTTTTGTGTGGACTACCGCGGGCTCAATGCCGTCACCAGGACTGACGCGCACCCCATCCCCAGAGCTGATGAGCTCATTGATCGGTTGGGAGCTGCCCGGTTCCTCAGCACGTTTGATTTAACGTCTGGGTACTGGCAGATTGCCTTAACCGATGGGGCCAAGGAGAGATCAGCATTCTCAACCCCAGAAGGTCATTACCAATTCCGGGTGATGCCCTTTGGGTTGAAGAATGCCCCTGCCACCTTTCAGAGGTTGGTCAATCAGGTGTTGGCCGGGCTGGAGGATTTCAGCGCCGCCTACCTGGATGACATTGCTGTGTTCAGTTCCAGCTGGGAAGAACATTTACAGCACCTTGAGAAAGTGTTGAGGGCTCTGCAAGGTGCAGGCCTCACGATCAAGGCCAGTAAGTGCCAGATCGGGCAGGGTTCGGTGGTGTACTTGGGACACCAGGTAGGAAGCGGCCAGGTGGCGCCCCTACAACCCAAGATTGACACCATTCTGGCTTGGGAGCCCCCAAGACCCAGACAGAGGTGAGAGCCTTCTTAGGTCTCACCGGCTACTATAGGAGATTTGTTAAGGGCTATGGCACCATCGTTGCCCCCTTAACAGAGCTGACCTCTAAGAGGCAGCCCAGGAAAGTGATCTGGACTGAGTCCTGCCAGAAAGCTTTTGATGCCCTGAAGGCAGCCATGTGCACGGCGCCCGTGCTCAAGGCACCTGACTTCTCCAAAGAATTTGTCGTGCAGACTGACGCTTCAGAGCATGGTGTGGGAGCGGTGCTCTCACAACTGAACGAAGAGGGCCTGGATCAGCCTGTAGTCTTCCTTAGCAGGAGACTACTTCCCAGGGAACAGAGGTGGAGTGCCATAGAAAGGGAAGCTTTTGCTGTGGTCTGGGCACTGAAGAAGTTGAGACCATACCTGTTTGGGACTCACTTCCGGGTTCAGACAGACCACAGGCCCCTCAGATGGTTGATGCAAATGTGGGGTGAGAATCCAAAACTGCTGAGGTGGTCCATCTCCCTACAGGGAATGGACTTTACGGTGGAGCACCGTCCTGGTACAGAACACGCCAGCGCAGATGGTCTGTCCAGGTTCTTCCGCCTTAGTGAAGAGAACTCCAATGGGGTTGGGTAGTTCTCCCTACTTTCAGCTGGAGGGGACATGTGTTAGACTTGGCATCTTTTGGCGTGTTTCCCCTGACTTTTTGCTTTCTGACCTCCCGGTTTTGACTCTGTTTTTGCTGGTGTGATGATTCTGCGCACTTTCCTCACTGCGGTCCAGTGGGAAAGTGCAAGTGCTCCTGTATAGACCAAATGCTGTTGGTGGGCTGCAGCACTGGATTGTGCCACCCACGCAAACAGCCCGTAAAGTGTAACTCGGGCCTGCCAACGCAGAGCCTGTGCGCAGCCTGGGGCTGCCATGTCGACTTGGCAAGTGCACACACTTGCAAGTCCCTAAACCTTCCCTTTGCTACATGTTAGTCACCCCTAAGGTAGGCCCAAGGTACCCCTGTGGGCAGGGTGCGGTGTATGCGAAAGGTAGGACATGCCCGGGTGTGTGCGGCATGTCCTGATAGTGAATTACAGCCTAGTTCGTTTTTCACTATTGCAAGGCTACCTGTTCCCCTAGGCCAGAACGGGCAGTTTTGATTATTACAGCTTATAATCCTAACTGACCCCGGGAACATGGTAGAAATTCGAGTTTAGTATGCCTGGACTCAGAATGATAAAATGCAGCTTTTAGTAAGGTTGGTTTTAACATTCTGTGTTTGAAAATACCACTTTTAGAAAGTGGGTATTTTCTTGTCTAACCATCCAAGCCTGCCTCTGCGAGATTGTGTATTCCTTGTCTGGAGTGTGAGTGACAGGGGCTGGGGGATGCCGGGAGACAGGGTGAGTCAGCACAGGGCTGAATAGCAAGATCTACATGTAGATGGGTGGGAGGGGTCGCACCTGGGCCCTGAATAGGACAGTGCCTTCCCTCCACAATGCTGGCTCCACCTCCTGTGGTGCGTCTGATGTCCCTGGCCTACTCACTGAAAGAAGGGACGGAGACTTGTCAACAAAGTGCTCCAGAACTGGTTTGGACTAGGCAAAGGCCTCTCTGCCTTCAGAGAACAAAGGAATTTGGGATATAAATATTGGGGCCCTGACCCCATGAATTTAGATCTCGCTGGAATCAAGGAACCTGCCAAGACGAAGAGCTGGAAGAGCTGCCAGGAGGAGTACTGCCCCTTTGCTGTGTTGTTGCTTTGTTGGGTTGGCCTGCAGCTGCTGCTTCTGCCTTGGGCAGTGAAAGGACTGGACTGAACTTTCTACAAACTTGTGCTGAGTATCTCCAAGGGCCAGAAACCGAGCTGGCCTCCTGTTAAGAAGTCTCAGGGACTGCAAAGACTTCACAAGCCTCTGGGTACCGCTTCTGGAACGCTGTTTCAGTTGCCACAGAGGAAGGGAACTGCAACCGACTCCGTCAACCGAATCCATCCCTGGCCGGTGACCTGTTTGCACCGCAGACCGCATCGCCCCGCTTCGCATCGCAACCCTGGTCTCACCGTGGGCGACGTCCGACGCCGCCAACATCGAGCCGCTGCTTGCACCGTGACCTGTGGGCACCGCAGTTCGCATCGCATCGCTTCACTGAACCAACCGGACCCGACCGACGAGGTCGCTGCAACTGGCTCAAGAGTCGAGACCGCACCGCATTTGGGGCACCGCTCGCACGTCTGCGACGCACCGCTCCGACTCGCACCGCTGTCCGACGCCAGCTCCCGCACTCCGGCTAGGTCGCCTGCATCGCAACCTGTCAGCACCACATCGAGCATCGTCTCACCCTGCATCGCACGCCTTGGACTCACCGACTCCGTCTGCACGACGCTCATCGAGCCGCTGCCTGCACCGCATCAAGGGACACCGCACCTTGCATCGCTCCGTCTTGCACCGCAACCGCGACGAACGCCGACCGGCTCGTACACTCCGTACCAGCCACAACGAGAAAAGGTACTGTGACCGAGTCTGTTCATGACTCTGCTGGCCCGTATCGACGCGGTCGGCTGGAACTGTTAGACTCTGTGGTTTTCAGCATCACGGTAGGCTCGGACGGAGCTACCGACTCGTACGAACTTTGCTTTTGTGCTATTCCTGCAAAGAAGAAGTTAACGTATCAAGTATTCATTCGTAAAGTATAGTATTGTGGATTTTTGTCGTAATTGGTCTTGTCTTGAGTATATAAAATATTGGTTATTTTTCTAAACTGGTGTGGTGTCCGTTTGTAGTGCTTACACTGTATTACTGCTGGTTATGTGCAAATGCTTTACACACTGCCTCTGAATTAAGCCTGACTGCTCGTGCCAAGCTACCACGAGGGTGAGCAGGGGTTACTTCACGAGTGTAACAACCCTTACCCTGACTAGGAAGAAGGGTCCCTACTTGGACAAAGGTGCAAGCCCTTGCCAACTAGAGATCCCATTTCTAACATTCACTTACTCATTTATTCCCTGGATTACCTCCGTCCTTAACCTAGGAGAAAAAACAGTATAACGATTTGCTGGAAGGAGACGGGATACCTCTTTTTAACACGACATAATGTTTCTCATTGCTTTTAAGGTATTCCGCTCATTGGTCGATGGACCAACTAGTAGGAATCAGTTGATGGTGATTAAGACCAGCTCAATCACAATACACTCTTTAACATTTTACCTTAATTATTGAGCTAAAGAATCACTGAGTCATTTGTTTAAAGATAATAAAATTTATATAAAGTTTTTAGAAACAATGCATAAGTTTAAGTTTATCACTCAGATTATTACATTTATCATTATTATAAGAATAAATTGAAATTACAATGCATACCTATTGGATGGAAGATAAAGTTTGTCACAGCAAGAACTTCAAAAAGATCTATCTATCTGTCTTGGAAAATCTAATAGCTCTAAATGAAAAATCTATCAGGAGTAAAAAGGTTCTTAAAAAGCAGCATCTTATACCTAGGGAAAATAGCAGCAGCAGCTTCGATCATCCGCAACAGCAACTCGCACCCGCAACTCATCTATCCGCAATCTCAGCTCTCTCTTCTCCTAACAGTACGCTCGCTCATCATCATCAAGAAAAATAATAATACTACTAACTCTAACCCCTCCCGGAGTAGGTCTTCTTATACCCTAATTCTCGCTTACTAAATAAAATGTTGCCTCTTTATGGCGTGATTCTCTCTCATTGGTTCATTCAAGTCCATATACATTTTTATCAAACTTCCTTGTCTTAACCAGTTCTTTGTGGAATGTCCATGCTTGCATCGTTTCCCACAGTTCATGACATTACTCATCAGTTTCGATCAGTCCAATTTGTATCATTTTCTGATACTTTTTAGGTTCAACAGTTCCGTTTGTCCATTTATTCATTTTGACTTCTCACGCTTCTTGCTGATCATCTTGGCACACATTTGCTCAGTAAGGTCACAATAGCCTTGACCATACTTCCATCTTAGGCTCTCAGCACGAACACGTGGTCATTCTTTTTCACAGCCTTTCTCCTTTTCCACACGGCTTCTTGCACATGCGTACTCTAGCTCATGGCGGCCATTTTATATCGCTGCTCAACAGGCCTAAGCACACTATTTTCAAAGATAAACAAAATATTGTTAAAATAAAGAATATAAACCCTTTCGTTTCCCTCCCGTCTTTCTACGTACCCCAATTAGGTATTACCTAGCAAAAAGCAACATATAAAGCCGTCCCTTACTTACCATCGCTTTATTTTGCCACCACACGTTTTATTTTCAAAGCACAAATCATGCGTTTATTATTTTATTAGTACGCAAATATTAGATTATGTTAGACACATCAACAATTATAAGTAGATTAATTTGCACACAAAATAGCGTGTTACCTTTAACCCTTCACATGTAACATACATTGTTGGTTATTTACTTAAACGAACATGTTTATTAATTATTTTACGAAAATTATTAGGAGGTTAAAATTTTTCATTTATCCTGCTCCATCAACTCCCCCTTTGGTGATTTTTAATATCACCACAAAACCCAAGTTATACAATTCTCTCAGACAGCATATTTCTTTTATCCGTTTGCTTTTTTTTAGTTTACACAACTGTATCCCTTTCAACTTGTCTCTTGGTCTTCTTGTACATGTTCTCTTTTATCTCTTCTAGCTCTATTTCACCCATTTCTCTCTCTCTCTCCTTGTTTATCATGTTTTCTTTTTCTATTTTATTCTGTCTTCTTCTTTTCTTTATACATGTAATTACAAGCTTCAGCACTAAAATTATTATTATTATCATGGTTGCTATTATTATAACTTTCCCTATTATTAATCCACTCATTCTTGTTAACCAATTTATTACTGAAGAAAACCCTTTACCAAGTTTTCCAAATGCACTTTCAACCTTCCAGTGGAACAAGTTCTTTGTGCAAACTTGTAATATTCTTTATATACTTTTGTATATTTTCACTTTTATCTGGAATGTAAGTGCAACAATGTTGGACTTTCAGCATTCCACAGACTCCACCCTCTTTTGCCAAAAGAATGTCAAGGGCAAGTCGATTTTGCATCACCATAGCTCTCATGGCAACCATCTCGGTATTTACCATCAAGAACCCTCCAGCAGTATCTGTAGATAAACGATCTACCACTGTGGATAATTTCCGAATTTTAAATGCATTCAAAGATATTCCCACTGCTGGTATCAATGCTCCAAAAATATCACCTACTATTTCTGAAAAACTTTCCCTTTTTCTACGTGTAAAGGTATTTATCATTTTGTGTGTTCCTTTTTCTTTTCTATCCATATGAAAAATCTTTGGAAAGACCAGGCCTAAATAACATGACCCATACCAATGGTCCGGCAACCTGTAATAAGCCCTATTACCGCAAACATAATAGATCCCAGGAAATATTGGATCTTTTCCCCCTTTGAATCCCCATCCGCCTAAAATTTGATAATTGTCATGGCAAATACTGGAACCCACAAAATAATTGTCATATCTTGTTTTATTTCTTCTAATGCACAACCTTCCCTGTTGGGGCCAATCCAGAGTCATAGCTGCATTTGTCTTTTTCTTGTCATGATTGTCTTCCTCAAACGCCCAAAGAGGTGTTTTTGTCTCTTCTATCACTTTTCTTTGAAATTTCACTCTTCTTTCTTCAACCATCTCTAAAAATACTTTTTCTTCCTTCTTTAACTCACAGGTAAGGTTGTTTTTAACTATATTATCTAATGTTAAAATCTTATCTTCTATGAAAAATTCACCAAACGTTTTTCCCTCTTTTATTTTGTTTAGTTCGGGAACTACAGAAACTTTCGCAAAAATCTTATCTATGTCAGTGTAATAATATTCTAATCTACCTGTTTTATAAAATAAACTTGCTAAAACACTACATGTTATTCCATACGTCAAAGGAAGGTGATGATAAGTCACACCCTCTGCTACAGACGCAGGCAATTGCATACAAACATAGCAATCTCTTACATCCATTGTTTCTACATACTCATATAATAATTTAGTAAAAACATTCTTTGAAAAATCTGTTATTGATTTATCCTTATGTAATTCTGCACTACTTTTTAATATAACTGTTTCTTGAGTGTTAGCTCCTTTTTCTTTCTCTGTGTGATTAGACGTTTCTACTACAGCTAAACTAATTGGAATAGTGATTGCTAAAACCACCCATACTGTTATTAATAATCCTGTACAAAAGAAGCACATCTTACACCATCTACTTAAAAACTCACATCTACATTTTCTATCTCTAGTATCCTCCATTTTGTTTTATAACCTATTTATTTATTTTCAAGAAAATTGTGTCACTACACCTCAGAAATGACTTATTAGCCACTCTGCACTCCAATGTTTCTGTCTTTGCTTGGTACTTTCTTTTAATTCTTTTCAGAATTCTTTCTTTGTCAAATCCAGTATTTTGTCAAATCCGGTAGAAATTCGTCAGATCCAGTATTTTGTCAAGTCCGGTAGAAATTTGTTTAAATTTCTTCAAGTTTGTTGCACTTCACCTTCACCCATTAGGTTTCTTTGTTCTGGGTTCTCGTGAGTGTTCTTTTCTTCTTTGATATCAGTTAAAGCAAGATACAACCATTCAGGCGATCTATACTTCGGATTTACCTTCTTTACTCTTTTCGTTTTCTGCAAGTGTTTTCCACCTTGTTTTTCTTGCTCTTTCTGACTTGTTATTTCATTCACTTGTTCAGCACTTTTTCCATCTAACCTTATGATCCTGTATCTTAATTTTCTTACTTCGTTGGGCCAATTGTCTCCTTTTCTTGGCCTTTTTGCCTCACTTCCTTTTTCCTCTCTTTCTGTTTTCCAATTCCTTTTTCTTGACTCTAGTTTTTGGTTTCTTTCCTCTCCACTTTCTTCAGACTCTGTTTCTGTTTTCTCTTTATTGTCTCTTATTTTGAATCTTATAATTTCATTTTCTTCCTCTACTTGTGGTTCTTTTCTTATCTTCCTTCGTTCACCTATTTCTGTCCCTCCTCGAGGTTCTTCCGAATTTGTGTCAATCTCTCTATCTGCTTTTAAATTTCCCTGTTCTTTTGTTTGGCTATCTGTCCCTATTGCTCCTCGGGGATCTTCCGATTTTTCTAACTTTCTGTTTGAAACTCTCCCTTCTTCATCTATTAATATTATCTCCGAAGGATTTTTACCACAACTTGTACTTGGTTGCTCACTGTTACTGTCTTCGTGCTCAGTTTCTTCTCTTATGCTTTCAAATTTCCAATTTCTTTTCAGAATTTCTTCACAATCCGAATGATCTGTATCAGATTCTGAACTGGTATCTGATATTTCCAGATGTCGACTCACATGTCGATCTTCAAGTTCTGGAACTTCAGCTATTTCCTCTACTTCTTCTGTCGTTGCACTTGTAGTTGGGTCTTCCAGATGTCGACTTACAGGTCGATCTTCAGATTCTGGCACCCTGTTTGTTTCTTCTTCTGCTTCTGATGCTGAACTGTTATCCAACACTTCCAGATGTCGACTCACATGTCGATCTTCAGGTTCTGGAACTCTGATGGTGTGACTGGCATGCACCCAGTGTTTCACTCCTGCACATTTGACTGCAGTGGTTGTCACCAGGATCACCTGTCGTGGTTCGTCCCAGCGAGGAACCAAACAGTTTCTTCTCCTGTGGACTTTTATGCGGACCCAATCTCCTGGATTCAAGTCGTGAGCTGGTTTTCTTTCAAGAGTGGTCGCATCCGGTCCAACCTGATGAAACACAGAACGCACCACATCAGCCAATCCTTTGCAATAATCCAGCACCAGATCATCAGTTATAGTCAGTAGTTTGTTGACAGGTACATGTGCTTGTCTCATTGCTCGTCCCATAATTATCTCATGGGGACTGAGTCCAGTTTTCCTTTCCGGAATACTTCTGATTGTCATTAAAACTAATGGCAAGGCATCTGGCCATTTGAGTCCTGTGGCTTGACACATTTTTCCTAACCTGTTCTTAATTGTTCCATTCACTTGCTCTACTATTCCAGAAGCCTCTGGTCTGTATGCACAATGCAGTTTCTGTTTAATACTAAGTGCTTCACAAATCAGTTTAATTAATTCGTTTTGGAAATGTGTTCCTCTATCTGTTTCAATCGTGACTGGAAAACCATACCTCGGAATGAATTCTCGCAGCATAAGTTTTGCTACCGTGATTCCATCATTCCTTCTGGTCGGGTATGCTTCCACCCAACGGGAAAACAAACAGACGACTACGAGGACATACCTTAGTCTGTTGCTCGGGGGCATTTCTATAAAGTCCATTTGCATTCTAGTGAACGGACCTCCTTCTCGTCCTATTGTTCCTAGACTCACTACTGTCTTCCTTCCTGGATTTAATTGTTGACAAATAAGACATCTTTGACAAAGACTCTCAGCTATGGCTCTGAATTTTGGATTATACCATGTTTGTCTAAAAAGTCTGATCATTGAATCTCTCCCAATATGGGCTTGTCCATGGTACATCCGTGCCATGTCAGAAATCATGCTATCAGGCATAACTGGTCTTTCATCTCTGTAAACCCAAACATCATTTTCCTCACGTTTTCTACATCCTGCTTTTATCCATGTATCTTTTTCCTCATCATCTGCTGCTTCCTGTAACTGTCTCACCTCATCCCATGTCTCAACAGGGTTAGTAAAAAGCAAAGGACAAGAAATATGCTCTCTTTCTCGGCTCCTGTTCAAAGAGACCACATTCTTTGCACAGTACTGTGCAATCTCGTCAGCATACTTATTGCCGACAGTTATGTAGTCTTCCCCATTTTTATGTGCATTGCACTTCACAACAGCAATCTGTTTAGGCAGCTGTATCGCCTCTAGCAACTTTTTCACAAAATCTCCATTTCTAATTGGCGTTCCTGCAGACGTCAAGAAACCTCTTTGTGACCAAATCTGACCAAAATCATGCACCACTCCAAAACCGTATTGGCTATCTGTCACAATCGTAACCCGTACATTTCTTCCCAACTTGCAAGCTTGAATCAGAGCTACTAGTTCTGCGACTTGGGCAGACCGTATCCCTTTCAGACAAGATGCTTCCATTACAGTTGCTACTGTGCAAACTGCATACGCTGCACTTAGAACTCCATCATTTGTTCTCAAACATGAGCCATCCACGAACAGAATATAATCTGATTCCTTTAAGGGCTCATCCCGTATATCTGGCCTTGGTTTTGTACAATATTCAAGCACATTCAGACAATCGTGATCTACTTCATCCATTTCAATTACACTCTCTTCATCTGGCAATGATGTCGAAGGATTCACATTCATACATCTGTCAATGGTCACATTATCTGCACTCAAAATTACTTTTTCATACCTAGTCAGCCGACTATGTGTCATGTATTGTGTTTTCGTTCTTGTCAAGAGAATTTCCACAGAATGGGGAACATATACTCTCAGTGGATATCCCATCACTATGCCTTCGCTCTGTTCCAGACTCACACAAGTAGCAGCAACTGCTTTCAAACATCCAGGCAACGCTTTTGCTACAGGGTCTAAAACAGCTGAAAAATATGCAATGGGTCTTTTCATGGTTCCATGTCTCTGTACCAAAACTGAAAATGCACATCCATCTCTTTCACTGCAATACAACTCAAAGTCTTTCTCATAGTCAGGCATTCCCAATGCTGGAGCTTCACACAATTTCTTTTTCAGCTCTCTGAATGCTTTCATTTCCTCATCATTCATTTCAAAAGGATCTTTAACATCCTTCTTTGTCAGTTTTTGCAACGGTTTGGCGATCAACGAAAATCCGCTTATCCATTGTCGACAATATCCAACCATTCCCAAAAACATTCTTACCTCTCTTTGCGTCATTGGAGCTCTCATTCCTTGAATCATTTTTATTCTTTCAGTCGTTACCTTTCGCACTCCTTTCTCAATTTTATGCCCTAAATATTGGACTTCTTGTTGACAAAACTGCAATTTTGATGGGGACACTTTATGTCCTCTTTTGGCTAAATGATTCAGCAAAGCAATTGTATCATTGACACATGCTTCCTTCGTTTTTGATGCCACCAGTAGGTCATCAATATACTGAACCATCACTGACTTTTCTGGCATTTTTAAATCTTCCAAGGATTTCTTTAGAATCTGATTAAAGATCGAAGGGCTTTCTGTGTACCCTTGAGGAATTCGGCACCATGCCAAAATACGCTCTCCAAACCTGAACGCAAATAATGGCTGGCTATCTGGATGCAATGGAATAGAGAAAAATGCATGACATAAATCAATTACTGTGTACCATTCTGCTTCACGTGGAATCTGGTATAGAATCACAGCAGGGTTCGGTACTATTGGGCAACAAGGCACTACAATTTTGTTTACCTTCCTCAAATCCTGTACAATTCTATATGTTCCGTTTGGCTTTTTCAGTCCCATTATTGGCGAATTACATGGACTGCTCATGATTTCTTTTAGAATCCCTTGTTCAACCATTTTATTTATTACTGGCGTTATTCCTTCAATTATTTCTGGTGTCAATTTATACTGGGGCGTATTTGGGTAACTCGTTCCCTCTTTTACGGAGATTTTAACGGGATCTACTTCTTTCATTAATCCTATATCTTCTCCTGTAAAGTCCCACACTTCCTCTTTCACTGTCTTTTTCAGTTCAATTGGGATTTTCTCTGCATCAAATACAGGAAACAAATCATTTACTTCTGGTTCTAAATTCACCAGTGTCATTTTATACAATACATCTTCATCTGGGGTCTGAAATGCAATTCCATCTGGAGTACAATAGATAGTGCAATTCATTTTGCACAATAGATCGCGTCCTAATAGGTTCACAGGACTACAATCGCATACCACAAATCGGTGCATTTCACTAAATGGACCAATCTTTACCTCCACTAATTTAGTAAGAGGCGTCTTAATTTGCTGATTCGAGACTCCGACTACTTGGATATGTTCACCTGAGAGAGGAAGGTTTGGAATTTCCACTGACCTAACAGTAGAACGGGTAGCTCCAGTGTCCACAAGGAATGTTACATTTGCACCATTCACTTCTCCATCCACAAATGGACCAGACTGATCTACCTCTAGAGTTGCGCCAAGCACGCACTCTTCCCCCTCTCCTAGGCACCGTCAGAAGCTTTCATCCGTTTCATCCTCATCCTGTCGTAACCAATATTGAGAAATGGCAGCTGCACGCGGCAACTGTGTTACCTGCTCTCCTCCGTAGAATCCTGTTTCTGCACTGAATTTCTGTTGGTTAACACTCTTGGGAAGTGGTGGTTGTGGCACCTGACTCTGCTGAGTAACTACCTCACTCTGCACCTGTGAATTTAATGATTGATTTTCCACATTAAGTTTTGGAGGAAATTTACACTCGTTTCTCCAATGCCCTAGCTTTCCGCAGTTGTGGCATGGCCACTTTTTCTTTGCCTCATCTATGCTCATTTGTCCTTTTCCTTTACCTATATTTGGTCGAAATCTAGCCTGTCCTGCTTCATTACCTGTATTACTCAATTGAGCTTCTTGTTTCTCTGCAACTTTCACCTGTGCCCACATGGCTTTTTCTTTCAATTTACGCTGTCTACTCTCAATATCATCACTGCAATACTTAGCATATCTCAAAACTTCATCGACTGTGCTATTCTGCCAACAAATCATATGCTGTTTAATCATCTCACTTATCTCTGGTTTCAACCCATATACAAATCTATATACAAAATGACTCATATCCTTCTCATTTAGTGTCTCATAACCACTATACTGTTTGAAAACTAACAACAGCCTTTCATAGTAAGCATGCACTGATTCTTTACTTTCCTGCGTTGTTCTGTCTATTTTGACCCAATCTGTTTCTTTAGGTGGAATCTTATTCTTCAAAAAGGTAATTACTTGATCGTACTTTCTCATCACTTCTGGTCCTGGCGCTCCTGTTTTAGCATCTCTTGGATATTCTACAGTTGGCCAATCAATAGTAATCTTACATTCTGTCCACAAATCAGCTGGCACTACTATATCAAACAATCCATCCAAGTCTATCCACAATACCTTTGAAACTTTAACAAATCTCTCCACTTGTCTGTACCATTCTACTGGCTTCTCTCTCAACTTTGGGAAATCATTTGTAAATGACAGTATATCCTGTCTAGACCATGGAACATGCACATAACTACCTCCTGGAGTTTCTCTCATCGGGTACTCCCTTACAACTGTTTCCTTATCTGTCACTGCAAAAGCCAAAGATGCTTTATCTGTTACTTTCTCATTCTTTTTTATCCATCTACTTCTCCATCTATCCACATCACCCCATTTTCTCAGTAAAACAATTAATTATTTTATTTGGGTCAATCTTCCTGATGTGTTCAGATTCTCTATATCTTTCTCACAAAAATCTACTATATATGGTTTCTGCAACGTTCTCACTTTTGCAAATTCTACTCCCAGTTCACATGCTGTCTCTTCTAATTTGTCATGTAAATTTCTAGCTCTCCATGTAAGACTTTTGCACAAAAACATAATCTCATCATCCTGATAATTTTTGTATTTTTCTGTACCAATCGTTCCTAAAATCAATTCTTCCATGTCTATTTTTAACCTAATTACATCTAATGGTTTTACTTCTGTCTCTTTCGTTTTTAGCGTTTTCATCCATTCATTTAACTCATCTGGAGTCGGACCTACAGGCGTACTATTTAATTCTATCCAATTGTTACTTCTTTCTGGTGTCCCTGATGCAGACTCCGTTACCATAGGTATTCTCCTGAACTCATTCTCATTTATCGTCAAATTAGTAGGTGGGCTTGGTCTATAGGTACTAACCAAATGGTGTGCACCTTCATTATCTAGTTCCATCCCTTCTCTTTTTCTTTGCAAATGTGAATTCATGGGAATCACTAAAGAACGTTCATCAATTTTCTGATTCTCAAAAATTGGCATTACTGGACCTATCGTTACTGGTACAGTTACAGCTTCCATATTCTTTGTCAATTCTCTTATTTTCTCAGTCAATTCTCTTGTGGTTTTTGCTAATTCAGTTGCATTGTCACTTTCTATCACTTCACTTTGTGAAGTTTTTAATTGATCTTGTGACCTATTTATCTCATCTCTTCGTTCGGGAATTTTATTCCTCCCAGTTTCCATTGGCGGTGCATTAGGTGTCACCACCGCAGAAGTCTGTTGGTATGGAGGTGGGTTTCTGTTTAAAATATCTTCCAGCAATTCATCTTCCGTTTCACTACCACCATACCCATACTTTTCCATAACCACATGTTTCTTTTTCTCTGTACACTTTTTCTTTGCTTCTTCCTCAACTGTAAAAACTGGAAACAAACCTCCTGTCATATTAGCACATCTCCAACGCTTTATTCTGTCCTCATGATTTACTCCCCATAACCTTCCAGGCACAAACTCATGATTCTTTAATCCTCTGAATCTCTCTCGTTCATACATCTCATCTTCCCATTCAGTTAAAGCTTCAAACTGTGTCGGTCTAGGTCTAGGTTCTAACATTGCCATCTTCTCTCTCAAATTCCGTAGTACAGCTACATTAAATGAACCATTCTCAGGGAAAGCCAATGCTCCATCATTCTTGGTATATTTTGTCCAATTTTCTAACCATATGCATGTATGATATCCATATTTCAGCATCATGTGCGAAGCTGGTGATTTGGCGGAGGAATTACTTGTCCCTCTCTAGTCACTACCTTTTTGTCTTTCTTAAAGGAGTTCTTAACTTTCGACATCCACGACGTTTTCTCTCTACCATACTCATAATAAGACATAATTCACAATCGCTTTCTCTCCTCAAACGATCCGCAATTCAACACTGTTCTCTATGCGTTATTCCAACCAATACTAGCGCGACTCACACCAACACTCCAATCACAAACTTCCATGTCACTAGTCTATTCGGCCAATACTAGCGCGACTCACACCAACACTCCAATCACAGCAGTTTCTGTCTACAACGCACTGTCCAATCCCAGCGCGGCTTTTGTCTACGTCAGCTCTGCTCCTGTTTCTGTATGACTAGCGCACTGTCCAATCCCAGCGCGGCTTTTGTCTACGTCAGTTCTGCTCTTGACCCCTCCTTTACAAAATTTATCGGCAATTTCTTTTTCAACAATTCTTTGTTAGTTACAACATTTAAAACACATTTCCATTGTTTGATTCGCTAAACCAAAGAGATAGCTTTGTCCATTTACACAAGAATTCTGTATTTCCAGTAGGCAGCGCTTACCTCTCCCCTACCACAGAATTTTCCCGTTTCGCCGATAAAGTAGCACTTCCTTCTACCTTACCTTTCTTTCAAGCAAGCGGTAAACCCGTTTCTCTAGGGATAAAACACATGTGGAGACTATACTGCTCCTGAGAATTAAGGCCAAAGTTTCACAAGAAAACCGGTCACTATTTCTCTTACACACCTTTTATGCGGAAAATGTCCCTATCATAACACAACCTGTGTTATCACCAAATATGAACTCAGACAATGCACTATTCCATGTGACTTCTCTTGCCACACGTGTTCCACTTCCTACTTCCCGGAAGCGTGAAAACTTACATCTAACATAACGCGACTCAACATAAAGTGTTAGACATGAACTTATCAATAATCAATAATCACCAAACTAATCTATAGTAACCATAACTCTGCTTGATCCAGCGCTAACAATAAAAATTCTTCTCCTATATAACTCGGTCATCCAGGTACAACTATCTCTCCAATACACAGACTATATCCATATGACGGTGGGGCCCATTGAAACCGCATATACATTCACTTACTCATTTATTCCCTGGATTACCTCCGTCCTTAACCTAGGAGAAAAAACAGTATAACGATTTTCTGGAAGGAGACGGGATACCTCTTTTTAACACGACATAATGTTTCTCATTGCTTTTAAGGTATTCCGCTCATTGGTCGATGGACCAACTAGTAGGAATCAGTTGATGGTGATTAAGACCAGCTCAATCACAATACACTCTTTAACATTTTACCTTAATTATTGAGCTAAAGAATCACTGAGTCATTTGTTTAAAGATAATAAAATTTATATAAAGTTTTTAGAAACCATGCATAAATTTAAGTTTATCACTCAGATTATTACATTTATCATTATTATAAGAATAAATTGAAATTACAATGCATACCTATTGGATGGAAGATAAAGTTTGTCACAGCAAGAACTTCAAAAAGATCTATCTATCTGTCTTGGAAAATCTAATAGCTCTAAATGAAAAATCTATCAGGAGTAAAAAGGTTCTTAAAAAGCAGCATCTTATACCTAGGGAAAATAGCAGCAGCAGCTTGGATCATCCGCAACAGCAACTCCGCACCTCAGCTCTCTCTTCTCCTAACAGTACGCTCGCTCATCATCATCAAGAAAAATAATAATACTACTAACTCTAACCCCTCCCGGAGTAGGTCTTCTTATACCCTAATTCTCGCTTACTAAATAAAATGTTGCCTCTTTATGGCGTGATTCTCTCTCATTGGTTCATTCAAGTCCATATACATTTTTATCAAACTTCCTTGTCTTAACCAGTTCTTTGTGGAATGTCCATGCTTGCATCGTTTCCCACAGTTCATGACATTACTCATCAGCTTCGATCAGTCCAATTTGTATCATTTTCTGATACTTTTTAGGTTCAACAGTTCCGTTTGTCCATTTATTCATTTTGGCTTCTCACGCTTCTTGCTGATCATCTTGGCACACATTTGCTCAGTAAGGTCACAATAGCCTTGACCATACTTCCATCTTAGGCTCTCAGCACGAACACGTGGTCATTCTTTTTCACAGCCTTTCTCCTTTTCCACACGGCTTCTTGCACATGCGTACTCTAGCTCATGGCGGCCATTTTATATCGCTGCTCAACAGGCCTAAGCGCACTATTTTCAAAGATAAACAAAATATTGTTAAAATAAAGAATATAAACCCTTTCGTTTCCCTCCCGTCTTTCTACGTACCCCAATTAGGTATTACCTAGCAAAAAGCAACATATAAAGCCGTCCCTTACTTACCATCGCTTTATTTTGCCACCACACGTTTTATTTTAAAAGCACAAATCATGCGTTTATTATTTTATTAGTACGCAAATATTAGATTATGTTAGACACATCAACAATTATAAGTAGATTAATTTGCACACAAAATAGCATGTTACCTTTAACCCTTCACATGTAACATACATTGTTGGTTATTTACTTAAACGAACATGTTTATTAATTATTTTACGAAAATTATTAGGAGGTTAAAATTTTTCATTTATCCTGCTCCATCAAGACCTACTCAAAAAAGCAACACGCATCCACAGACTTTACACACACTTCAAACTCAACTGCCTCTAAAGGAACTACCAACTTTGATAAAGTAACTGGGGCACCTGTAGATGAAATGATCTGCCTAGTATTAGTGCTCGTGGAAATGCCCATTTTCCTATCCACGGAAAGTGGACGCGAAACTGCAGGCAATTTCACAGTTTCTGCATTTGACTCCCACGGATTGGAAACAAGCATTGGCATAGACAATAGGTCTCGCCTTTTTGATCTTATAAGTGTGTAGCCATGCAGCACATTATCCGGGTTGCTGTGCCGCTGCTGAAAAGAAAGGTGTTGAGTGCACATATTACATTATGGCAGATTTATAACTTCCTCCTCCAGGGAAAAACTTTGCATCTTTGCGGTTATCCACAAGCTTGAGTCTCTCAATGGGACTTCAAATCCGTGTGTTAAAGGGTCCTAGAAAAACAGTAATGGTGTGTGGCTTCAGAAGGACATGTGCGTTTAATTTCTAGATGACAACGCAAGCACTCAGCAACTGTTTTAAAAAGTGCGCAGTAGTGTAGCCATGTTGTTTTGGGCTGAAGTGCAAGTAATTGGGTGCTTGGGATCCTGTTTCAACTTTGTAAGAAAGCATGCATCTGAGTTGCATGGCTTTTTAAGGGCACAGCGTTACTGCATCTGTTGCACATAATTAAGCTATTTCCAGTAAGTGTAGTTGTGTACGCTAGGGATGGGAAAGGAAGAGGTGTAGGCATTGTTGTTGTGTAAGAGGGGGAGGCAAGGAACATGTCTCGTTAGCTGGTTCTGTATGAATGACAGTGCGTGTAAAAGAGCAAAGTTTATATTTTTGAAAGCACTGGAAGGATATGAAGGTATACAACATAAAAATATCGTGGTTTGTGGCTATTCTGAAGTAACACGGTGCGAAAAAGCACAACATGAGTGAGTGGTTCGAGATCAAAAGCAGACGTTAGAGTGAAAAGTGTTGTGGCATCATTGCACCAATGGAAGCTATGCCTATGGAA
Source organism: Calotriton arnoldi (assembly GCA_963921515.1). Classification (NCBI taxonomy): domain Eukaryota; kingdom Metazoa; phylum Chordata; class Amphibia; order Caudata; family Salamandridae; genus Calotriton; species Calotriton arnoldi. The sequence continues at coordinate 1,318,471 of CAWUFW010000382.1, read as the reverse complement.
TTGTGAGGCGAAATTAGGGATGGGAGAGGAATATGTATATGGGTAAAATAAAGCAGTAGTGTGTTTTGGGGTTTGTGTGAGGCACGGTGCCACTGCACCTGTTGCACAAACAAAAGCTATGGGCCAGTAAGTAGAGTTGCGTTGGCTATATGCGGTAGAGGAAGACGGAGAGGTGTGTTTGGGATGGGATGCAGCGAGAATGGTGATTTGTTGTGCTGTTGTTATTATAGCATAGGCATGAAAAGGATACTTGGTAGTTAAAAAGGGGGTCAAGTACAAAACGTGTGGCAGTGCGCAGTGGCGTAGGCAGTGTGTAATGGCCCCTAGTGCAAGGAGGACAGTAGGTTCTGTGGGTCCTGTTTAAAATAAAAATGTGGGTCAGTGCTCAGTGTCCTGGTACTGCTGCCCCTGCTGCACGGCAGGAAAGTACTCCCATGGGAGTCCCGCTGCAAATAGTCAGGGCAAAGCGGCAGAGGCATAGTGAGGGGCTATATGACAGCATTAATTGGGGGTGGGAGTTGTTGTCTCAAAAACATTTGCATAGGTTTGAGGTGATCACGCATGGAGACACAACGTTTTTTTAAAGTGCACAGTGGTTTAAACAGGGTGTCAACATGCATTGGGAGAGTGCAAAACACACCTGTGAAGTGTTATTAAGGGGTCCTTGTGTGCAGGAGGGAAGTCAATCGGTGTGCCGAACTGGTGAGGAAGTTGTAAAAAATAAGCACCATATAAGCCGCCCTCAGCCCTCAAGCAGAAGAAATACTCCTCTCTGATGAATGGCAAATACATGAAGCATGCAGTGCTGGCTCATCAAGTATTTGACTGCTAAAATAATTGAAATGTTAGTACCTTGCATTGCAAAGGGACTGAACTGCAAGTAAAAGTGAACTGCTTCAGCCCAAGGAGCTGCAGGAAAAGTGTGCAAACTACAGTACTACACCTGCCCTATCCTGCTCAGTCTGTCATATTCAAGAGAGAGGTGGGGAAGGTATGATATCTGCGTGAAAAAGACAACATCATTAACCTGTAATATAAAATAACACACTCTTAAAGTCGCTCTTTTTATGGACCTCGCAAGGATGAATGACAGAGTCGGCTCCACTAAGATCCAAAGCTGCACCTGGCAGATATGCATAGCTCTCTGCAGCAAATGCATTAACCCATGTAGCACTTTTATTTCACCTAGGTTTCTTGATGTTTCATGGCTCATCTCTGCCTCATTTTCAAAACCGCCAAAAATATGAAACAAAAGCAGGACAAAAATATATATTCACTGAGGCCTGTTCCACTAAGGGCTAATGAGGGTGTTGGAGGGGCGCCGGTCATGCACAGCAGCTGCCAGGGTCTGCTCCCGAGAGCATTCTGCTGCTCTTAGGCGCTAGGATGGGGAGGTGTTATCTAGGATCGACTTCTTGGGGAAGGAGCCACCACATGTGTCCCTCTCTTGTGTGTAAGCACCAGGGCTGCACAAGCCACAGTGTGACAAAACACAAGTAAACAACCCTGCAAGAAGCTGGTGCAACTGCACACACACTGAAGAGCGGCCGTCCGGGCAGCGCTCTCTCAGTTTAAGGCAATCACCAAACCTAAGCAAGCCCTTAATATCCAATATTTGGCTTTATTTAAAAAATAATAATAAACAAGCTGATAGAAGAATGTTACTTGACCTTTCGTCCTCCCCTGCATCGTGCACTTGTCTAGCTTGGGGTTGGAGAGGCTGCAGTACAAGCTCTCAAAAGCCAGGCCCTGGCAGACACAAATTACAACAAGAGGGCAGTAGGAATGCATGCACGACTAAAGAGAGCACTGTTTATTTGGGTGATGTGGTGGTGGTGGGGGGGGGGCTGTCACAGGGGGGCATAGAGTGGATACACATGTGCCAATGAAACTGCATTGTAGGATGGGGGTGTAGCCAATAGAGCCAATAAATACAGCCCTCCATCGCCACCTCACATTGATGAAATCTAGTAACATTTAAAAACACACCATTGTTTGTGGTACTGCCCTCAAAAGGTTCTGCAGATTAGTGCGCTTGGAAAGTCCCCCAGGCCAGACCAAAGAAGAAAGAAGTCAACAAAAGAAAGCAGGGGAGGAAAGTGCAAACATCTCCCATACAGTGCAGAAAAGCAGAGACTGAGGGCCATGCGCAATTACACCACCAATAGGAGGGTGTGCCCTTACGGGAAAATCAAGGGCCATGCAGAACACTCTTCCAAAGAGTCTGCTCTCCCGCCACCCCCTTCCCTGACAGGAATGTGACGCCGCCGCCGCAAGTAAACTTCACACTCTGCAGCTATGGGCGGTTTCGAGTGACCCGTTAAAGAGGAAATGCTAGTTATGTCATTGATATCTGCAGGACCGCACAGATTTGCATTTCCATATCATTTCGTGGCGATTGTTTTCAGATTAACGCCAGCTGGAAATGTAATGATGCGGAGCGGCTGGAGTTGTGCCAGTGGATCTGGAGTTATATCTCCTGTTTAGCATGTTTTTTCACTTGAATAAGCCCGCCGGCAGGTTTTGTAATCCTGTTTTTCAAAAAAATGATAAAACGAGTGTGCAAGTTATTGGAACTGCAGATATCAACTTTACTGGAACAGCTGCTGTCACAACGGAGTGGGACTGAGGCAAGGAGAGAGTGGAAAGGCAAGTCGGTGATCGCGTTCTGAAGGCTAATAACCCCACAACCATCCTAAAACACGAGCCGAGGCAAAAGAAAAAGCAGTGCGCCAAAACTAACACAAGCATTGGCATAGCCAATAGGTCTCGCCTTTGGGACCTTATAAGTGTTTAGCCATGCAACAGTTGATGTTGTTGCACCAAGGATATTGTGCTGGATAACTAAACACTTATAAGGTCCCAAAGGCGAGACCTATTGGCTATGCCAATGCTTGTTTATTTGGCACCCTCTTCCCACCCCAACATATGGATATTCGTTGCTTGGCCAATAACAGTGCCACAGCCACGAATTTTCGATGAGTGCTGGGTATGGATTTAAGAAGGCCCAGTAGGCATACCTCCGGAGACCATGCAATTCTAGCACCCACCATCTTAGTCAGTGTACACATTATCTGTTCCCAGTATTCCACTATGAGCCCACAGGACCAGGCAAGGTGGAAAAAATCAGCTTCATCCGCTCCACAGCGCTTACATTTCGAATTGTGGCCTAACCCATATTTATGTAACGGCTGGGGGGTATAGTATGCCTGCAGTAGGTACTTGAAATGTATGATTTTTAAATTACAATTGGAGGTGAGCTTATCTAATAATCCGCAGCATGTTTCCCAATCTTCTGGTGTGATTTGTGTATCTAACACTGTGTTCCATCTCTCTCTGGCATTGTCAATAGGACATTTGGTTTCTTTCTGTGCAGCTTTATATAATTTAGTTATCAAGTTATTCCTGCCAGTGCTCACTAGCATGGCGCGCAGTGACAATAGCTCGGGTGGCTCCTGGGGGAAACAGGGGTATAGTGCTTTCATGGCTGCTCTTAGTCTGTAGTATACAAATTTCTGCATCAGAGTGCCGCTACGGCCACCGATTAAGCCGTCCAGTGAGATGAACTCACCAGTCGGGAAAACATCGCTCAAAGTGCGGATCCCTGCTTCTTGTAATATTACCAGCACTCCTGTTTCGCCCGAAACAGATATTGAGGGGTGGTTGAGTAGTGGCAGTTTGTCAACATACATTGGAAGTTTGCCTGCACGTGATGCAATTGTATTCCAGGCTCTAATTGTATTCTCTAGCAGACTTGCAGTTTTAAGATTTGCTATTTTACGCTCGTGTAGCAGAATGGCGTTAAGAGATGTCGGATGCGCATCGTCTGATTCGATTGCCACGTGCGAAATAAAGTTATGGGGTTGATACCAATAGTGAGCGAAGTGGGCGTGAGCACATAGATAGTATAGATACAAGTCTGAGGCATTGAATCCGCCTTGTGTATACGGGCGTGTGAGAGTCTGCCAGCTTATTCTAGGTTGTTTGCCTGCCCAGGCTAGGGTTACCATGCAGGATTGCAGCGTTTTAAAAAACTCCAGCGTGAGGGGGATAGGGATATTGACAAATAAATATAAAAATTTAGGAAGGACGACCATCTTCATTATTGCTAGTCTGTCGGCCAACGACAAAGGGAGCCTGATCCATCGCGCTACCTGGTCTTGCGGTTTTGCAATGGACGTGCCGTAGTTCAGCCTAATGACTTCCTCCAGATCTCTATCCACCCAGACTCCTAGGTATTTGAGAGATATTGTGCACCATCCCAAAGGGAATTCTGTTACGTGTGGCGTGGTTGCCGGGGTCAGCGGAAATACCACTGATTTATTCCAGTTTATGGTTAATCCGGAGTACCATCCAAATTTAACATACTGTCTTAGGGTAGGCTCCAGATGTGTGCACGGGTCTCTGATGTACACCACCATATCGTTTGCATAAAGTGAAATCGCTAGAGGTCGGAGACGAAATCCCAGCGCGGCAGATGAGTGTTTTTGTCGTATAATGCAGGCTAGGGGCTCTAACGCTATAGCAAATAAAATGGGGGATAGTGGGCAGCCTTGGCGCGTCCCTCTGTGTATGTTCATTGGCGCGGATGCGAGGCCATTAACACGAACCTGGGCAACAGGTTTTGTATATAACAGCTAAATCCAGTTTAGGAACACTTGTAGCATCCCCATCCTAGTCAAAACCGTAAACATATACGGCCAATGGATGGAGTTGAATGCCTTGGCGGCAACTAGGAAAACGGCCGCTGTGGGTAGCGAGGGGTCTATCTGATTCAACACTGCAAATATTGTACGCAAATTAGGCGTGGTGGACCGTGAGGGAACAAAGCCTGCTTGGTCTGGCAGCACTAGGGCCGGCAGAAGTAATTGGAGCCTAGATGCGATGACCTTTGCCAGAATCTTTACGTCTGTATTAATTAGAGACAGAGGGCGATACGAGTCTGTATGCTCGGGCTCTTTACCTGGTTTCAGCAAGGTTATTAAAAGCGCCTCGCGCAGAGAGGGGGGCAGGCATTTTTTATTGTATGCTTCTTGATACATTGGCAGTAGGTGAGGTATCAGCAGGTCGGGGAAGGCTTTATAAAACTCGCCTGGGATCCCATCTCCACCCGGTGATTTACCGTTGGGTAGTGCCCGGATAGCATCCCCCACTTCCTCCTCAGTTAGTGGCTGAACCAAAAATTCCCTCTGACCCGGCGACAACCACGCCAGGGATATGTAGTTTAGGTAAGAGTTTGTCTCATATGTCGTGGCAGATCGCCTCTCCCCATATAAATCTGCATAGTAGTCCACAAAAGCTTTTAATATATCTTGGGAATCGTGTATCCTTGTACCTGTTTGCACACTAAATGTTTGAATGTAGAGGATGTCTCTTGTACCCTTAATCTCGGCGGCTAGGCTGCGATCCGGTCTTCCTCCCTTCCCGTATGCTCTTGCCACCTATCTTTTGGATAGGTATCTGATCTCCTGGACCGCCGTTTCTGTGTATTCTTGAAGATGCATTTTTATGTCTGCTAGTGTTTGAGGGTTGGGATCGGTTTCATATAATGCCTCGAAAACCCGGAGCTTCTTTTCTAGCTGGGACATTCGAGAACGCAATGATGTTAAAACGTCAGCTCTGAGTCCAATACATGTGCGCCTGATGGTGGCCTTAAAGGCTTCCCAAAGCACTTCCGCAGAGTCTACAGATCCTGTATTCTCCTCAAAATACTTTATAACAGCTGTTCTTATCCCATCCCGAAAGGGAGGGCAGAGGCCTGCAGTCTCCATTGAAATGGGCGCGGGACATCAGTTGGTTATGTTAGCGACAATAATACAGGGGAGTGGTCAGACAATGTCTTGGGCAGATGCTTGATCTCATCTATCCAGTTACTAATTGCTCGGGTCACCAGCCAGTAATCCAGCCTAGACCACATATTATGTACAGTGGATATGAATGTACCCTCTTTTGCCCCAGGGTGCCTAAGTCACCAGATATTAGTGAGTTCCCATTGTTCGATCAGGGATCCCCGGGATCCGGTCCTGTCCAGATTTAGGTCTAGTGGGAAATTAAAATCTCCTCCCCACATGATCGTGGACGGTTGAAGCTTATATAGCCTAGTAAAAATATTGGTGTAAAGTTCAGGGTCGTCTACCTTGGGCCCATATGAATTTACCAGCGTTAGATTTATACCTCTACAGTTTCCCTGCCAAATAACAAACCTCCCCTGGTTGTCAGATTCTGAGTGAGTAGTCGCAAAGGGAAGCCCCCTTGCGAACCAGAGTGAGCACTCCTCTAGAATAAGATGAGTATGAGGATGCCTTTGTCAATCTGGTGCCTATCAAGATAGGCGAAGACCTGCCTGACTTTTTTGGGGTTGTTTAGCCCACGTACATTCCATGTAACTAGTTTAAGTGCATGCGCTTTAGTATGCGTTAAGAGGGCCCTACTGTTGTATCGGGGCGAGCTGGTGATGCGACTTTAATCCAGTCAAGTAGTTGTGATTTTCGGTATAAAGGTGTGTGAACACTCGGTGACTCCAAGTTAAAAACCATAAAAGATAAAGCCCCTCCTACTCTGGCAAAGTAACGGTGCCAAAGCCATACCCATCGTGAACAAAACATTTCCCATTTAACATCGAACCCTCCCGCACTCACCTAGGAGAGCAGTATAACCAAAACGTTCAATTAAGGTTGGGGTCTACCCTGTTTTGGGGGCGCCAGAACACTTTACCCTTCCATAGACCGAAGGGGGCTGGGAATATAACTGTAAGGCCCAGGACATCTGGTCCAGGTTTGTGGTTAGAGGTGGGTGCCTTATGCACCTCTAGTGTCTGCATCCACCCCATGCTACATTTGCACCATTAGGAGTGTTCTATAGTTCCTTGTGTCAAAATTAGACATATATTTTACGTTTCTGCTACTGTCACTTATCTGACTATACCGTTCGGTAGAGCTGTTTATTCGCCCTGGGTCGGGGAGTCGTCTTCGTCTGCATCTTCATTCCTGGAGGGTGGTCTCGATTTCTTTGCTTTCTTGAGATAGTCAGGACTGCCTTGGGATTATTGAATATAAGAGGGCGGCCATCTTGCTCCACCCTCAAACGCGCCGGATACAGCATGGCGTATTTTAGGCCTAGTGACTGTAATTTCTTTTTCGCAGGTCCGAACTCTCGTCGTGCCGTTTGAACTGTCATTGTTAAGTCTGGGTAGAAGGATAAATTATTGCCGTCAAACTGAATGGCTCCTTTTTCGCGCGATAGACGTAACACTGTGTCCCTGTCTCTGTAATTCAAGAGTTTCGCTATTATTAGGCGCGGCGGGGCTCCAGGGAAGGGCCGCGCCTGCAGGGATCGGTGCGCCCGTTCCACCACGAACACTGCCGATAGTTTCTCGCTGCCGAAGATTTTCCGCATCATCTCCTCCACATAATGCTCCATCCGGCCTGTGCTGGTGGATTCCGGGACGCACAGAATGTGCAAATTATTGCAGTGCGACCGCGCCTCCAAGTCCTCATTTTTGGCTTGGATGACGGCAAGTACTTTGTCCATGTTAAGTTGTTTGTGGGTCAGCGTTTAAACAGTGTCCTCTGCAGTTAAGATGCGCTGCTCCGCCTCGGTGAGCCTGCCATCCTGTTTTTCCAGTTTTGAGGCCCTCTTGTCAATGCGTATATTGAGTGCATCTATTTTCCTATCAATGGATAAGAGGCTCTGTTGCATGGCTTGTAGGGTGGCTTCCAGCGATCCGCTTGCCTGCGACAGTGGGTCCTGTTCTGAGTTCGAATGGGCATGTTGCGCACGCTTGTTCACTTTTTTGGACTCTAAGGTGAGGCGCGACTGCTGCCTGTCAGTTTTCCCCATTTTTAGGCTGAGCAAGATACTTAGTTTATGGCTTCGCAATACTTCACTTATTTGCGGCTTTCGCTTCCTGCACTCTGCCGCCGACCGCCATCAGATCGACCAGTGCCGCCCCGACGGCGCCAACTCCATGGAGCAAGGCCACCAAAGCCACACGCCGCCGGTGCAGCGCCACCCAGGTGGGGGGTGGGCGTGCAATGTCCGCTTTAGCTGGTAATTGTGTGCGCTTCTGGTTGTTACAGCAGTTATAGCCAGGAGCAGGCCTCTAGCACGCTGTTGCACTCCGCGCCACATGCGCTGCTTTGTCCAGTTGTTCTAAGGCAGGGTCTCACCCTTAGGACTGTGCTGTTGAGCGCTGGTACTCTGTGCCACGAGGCGTCCCCTAACGCTGATGGCGGCAGCTGGGCCACAGGAGCGCCCCCCACGCTAGTATATTACATAGAGCCTGCCCATGGCCAGATGTTGCCCATCAATTTATGCTCTGGGGGTGTTTTTATATTGTGCAAAGTGCCAGCAAGAGTCTTTTGCTGCAGTCCCGCTGTATATATCCCAGGTGTTCTTCGTTATTTATTGGGGCCTCCGTAGGGCCGAGCGCAATCCACCGCTCGCGGCCCATTACTTTCCACCCCGTCGGGACCCGCGGGGGCCCGCAGATTGGCGTGCGTCAGGAGCGTCAGGCGAGTCTTCAGAAGAAAGGGGGGGCAGCCCTTCACTGGAGATCCTTGCCCCCCCGGTAGTCACCCGGTAGGTCCCCACCACCCAGTCGGGTGCCGGGGAGGCCCAGGACAGCAACACAGCCTCACCTCTGGGGTCACGATGGCCGGATCCAGCACTGATCGTCCGTGGTGTCCAGCCCACGGGGGTCCGCTGCCCGACCGGCCCCCGTCACTCGACCAGGCGCCGCTGAGACACAGGACAACGATGTGACCTCACCTCCGGGGCTACGAATCCGGCTCCAGCACCGATCCCACCCGTTGTTTAGGCCGCGGGGGTCCACGTTCAGAGCAGCGGCCCCCTAATGTTATCGCTCCGGGCCCCACCAGCTCCCCGCCAGGTCCGGTCAGCTCACGGAGGTCCCAGGCGACGTCTCGGCTCCGTCGCAGTGCCGCTTCCCCAGTTCTCCTCTTTAATTATGCGCGCCTGTCCGCCATTTTCTACAGGCTGCTTCAGATTTTTGTTTCGCCTCTCCCCTGGCTCAGACGGTTCCCCCTCGTTCTTTTTCAGCTCAATGCATGCAGGGGTGGGTCGTAAGCATCTCCCTGTGTTTTGAGCCTGTGATGTCTGCAATTGGCCCGGATTCTTGCCGATTGAGTTCCCAGCCGGCAAAGCTATGCTAGGGCGCGGCCATCTTGCCGTGGGCTCAACAGTGCTCCCCCTTGGAGAGACTCAGTTTGACGAGGAGTCCCAAAGAGAGAGAGGGAGTGACCTATGTAAAATGGATGGCTACCTGACTCAAGACTTCAGAAAGTCAACACCATAATCTGAAGAGAATTAGAACCTGCAAAAAAAACAGTATGAGGGGAAAAAGTACAGAAAGAGGCGTATTTGATTTAATAATGCTGAGAAAGAAAGCCACACTGATAAAAGCCTAAAGTTGAATGAAATTGTATATGTCGTAATTGAAGCCTGCCACTATTCTTCCCTGAAAAGGGAACTAAAGTTTGATTTTGATCACATTTGGTGTGGCTGTTGTAGTGCCTGTCTCTGTCTCCTATTTGGAATTGCAATAAGATTTGACAGACGCTCGGTCGTCTCTGAACTGCGCTGGACTCTGCCACTGAGCATCATTCTAACCTCTCTCTAACGACCCCCGCCCCCTCCCTCTCGGATGCCCCTGTCCTTTCTTTCTGTGTCCCAGGGCTGCTGGTCCTCTGGTAAGAGTCTTTGAAATGCCTCAGAGGGCATATACTGAATCATGGCGCCCTCCATTCCCCCTTGCCCCCAAAGAGCACCATATCGGAGGTGATGATGTTCACGACGAAGCCCCTCTGCTGAGACTCTCCCTGCAGAGAGGCATCTCAATGAATGTCTCTGCTTGCTTCATAATGTGTTGCTTACTTTCCACTTCTCTGTTGCTGCTGCCAAGATAAGAAAGAACGGGATTTGCATACTATACTCGCCTCGTTGTCTTTGATAAAAATTGATTTTCTCTAGTGCAATGCCAGGAAAATGGAACTATTCCAATTGACCTGCAGCAGCTAGTGCAGTTGGGGGGGGGGGGCGCATTACGAGGACACCGCAGTCATCCTGCCAGAGGAATAGCTGAAGTGAATCCCCACATTAGCACCATCAGGGCTAGAAGACAGCAACCTGACAGCACGAAAGCCATTTTGCCAACTTTCAGAATACTTCTGTCCTGCATCTGCTTGGCAGTGCCCCCCTTTCCAGCATCACATGAGTCTAAAGTCACACAACAGAAAAGAGTCAGGGAGCAGACCATGCCACAAGAAGAAACCATTTTGATGAGGGTAAACCCAAGTTTGGACCCCTGCTGAGAAATATATTTAGCAAAAGGACCATTTAATCTGAACTTGTTCAATCTCTTTTTTTACCATTTGGCTTAGAATGTATATTAGAGCCATTTGTGCCGAACTTACTGTCAACGAAAAAATAACATCTCAGGAGCGCAAAATTATATAGTTTTCTTTCCAATCTAATTGATGTGCTGCATCCTGAATTTCTGATTGGTGGGCCTACAGAGGTAGCCCATTTTCACTATACCACCCTACAAAGAAGCATTTGCAATGCAATCGGTCTCGCATTTGTTAAAGTTAGAGTTTTTGGGTTTGTAAATGATTTTGTGTTTTTTACTTATGTTTAGTTGTTTGTAGTGGAGTGGATGTATGTTGGTTGTAGTTGAATTATGTGGTGTTTGAACTTGAATTATTAGTTGTTGAACTGTGTGGTGTGTAGTGTATTTGTGCATTGTAAAGATGTGATATGGTGAATAGTTAGGGTGAGAGATGTATAAAATAGATAGAAAGGAAGAATGAGAGGGATAGGTAGTTTGTGTATGAAGTGGTGAATGAATAGTAGATAAAGTAGCATAAATAGTGAGTGCAAAAGAGAGATAGAAGGGAAGAGAATGTTATAGATGTATAAAGAGGCAGTGGTTGTGTATGTAGAAGCTAGTGAAAGAAGAGGAGGAGAGTGTGTGTTTGCGTTATTATTTGAAAGTTATTGTATTGAAAGTGTGCATATAGTTATGAAAAGAATTAATATTATAAATGGTGGATTAGTGAGTGAGATAGTGGTGTGAGAGAGAGCATGAGAGCAAGATAGAGTTGTGGAGGGGTTATTTTGGAGGGGGAAGTGTGAGGTGAAGTTGTATCTAGTACGCGAATGTAAAGGTAGGTAGTTTAGATATGTGATAGGGAGTGTGAGGTAGGGATGTGAGGGGGCAGTGTAATTTTGAATGAGAGGGGGGAGTGGTTGTATAATGCATAGATGATAGTGGCAGTGTGTGTTGGAGAAATGATAGTTTTTTGCGTGTTTGGTGAAGCTTTTTTATTCATTGATAATAAAGCGTGTGTACTGGTGTAAGACTTCTTTGATTATTTGCATTAAATGTACACATGTACAACCTATGTGGAAAATAGAGCAAATGGAACAGCAATAGTTTAATGATGCACAAATCTACTGAATAAAGTAATTTAAAAACATAAAAATTGGATTTAAAAAAAATAATAAAAGTCTTCCTTGTATATGTTTGCACGTCCAAAATTAAGCCCTGGAATCACCTCAAGGCAGGGCTAGTTTTGTCAAATATCTTTTTATTGATTTCAAAGATAAAACAGTACACAGAAAAAACCACACTGTGGAAGGAGACCCCAATGCATCGTATATGCCGAAAGGTACAGAGTGCTAAAGTATCATATACAGTTTGTGGACCAGGATTCGGCAAACTCTAAATATGCTCAGTGTGCACCTCCCAGGTCTCTACCAGATTTCACACATTGCAGACATCATTGTGATCTCATGGGAGGCCAGAAAAGTCCTTGGCAATCAACCTTCCCACCCCCCCTTCCCCTCCCCCCATAACTCATAACAATAAACATAAACATTCAAACTAAGGTGTCACGGTCAAAGAAAATTCAAATATAGTTGCAGGTAAAGGCGGGACCCCAGGGAGAGGGGAGTCCCTCCTCTCCGGGAGCCCCCTCAGCGAAACGGGGGAGCCAATGGGAACTCTAGATGTGAAAGAGATGGAGAGCTTGCAGTCTCGGACCACAAGCAAACAGAGGCAGCCCCTCCGATATATATTCGACCAGGGGGGCCCACACATAGTCAAAGCCCTTGCGAGAGTCTTCTACGATATCTGCCATTCTTTCCATCACCAGTGCTCGCCAAAGCCTGGCGTGCCATTGAGTAAGGGAGGGGGCATCTATTTTCTTCCACGCAGCCGCTACAGCCATCTTAGCGGCCCTGAGGCACAGCCACATCACGGACCGATCCCCCTGCGTTTGGCGCTTCAAGTTGGGATCCCGGATCCCCAAGAGAGTGTGTTCAAGAGTGTCTGGGATCGGATAGCCCAGAATCAGTTTGATTTGAGAAAGAACCTCCTTCCCAAAGGGGCTTGATGCGAGGACAGTCCCACCAGATGTGCCTAAAGTCACCCAACAACCCACCTCCCCTCCAGCACCTATCTGAGGAGTTGGGAAAGATGGTGTGCAGCTTCTGGGGGTGCAGGTACCATTCGTACATAATTTTGTAATGAGCCTCTCTTAAAAACATGGAGCGATTAAACTTGGGAATATCCCTATATAGTGAGGTCCATTGTTTCTTCTGCAGTGGGGTGTCTCAGAGTGCATCCCAGAACTTTTGGTGTCTAGGGGCTTGATGAGAACCCAAAGCCCGTATGAGTGAGTAAAGGAAAGAGATGGTCCCCCTTGTAGAGGCTCCTGACTGCGCACATTTCTCGATGGGAAGTAGATACCTAGTGGCGGCCTGCCGTATCTGCGATTGTAGGACCCAATGCTTAAGTTGCACATAGTGAAATTCTTCAGAGGGCTGGAGGTGAAAGGCTGGAACACATTCCGTAAAGGTCAACAGTTTCCCCTGCTCAAACAGAAGAGAGAGCATAAGACAACCCCCCTCCCGCCAAGCCTCAAATGGCCCTTCCCTTAGCGCCAGAGGAAACTCGGGGTTGAAATGAATGGGCGTATAGGGGGAGGGGAAGGTGGAAAGAGGAGTGGATCGAGTTAACTCATCCCAAACCCTTAAGGTGGTCGCGGTAGGGGTGCTGATATAGGCATTGCGTGGATGATTGTGTTTCTGTTTCCACAGGAGGTCCCAGATCGATCTCCCTGTGATTTGTCAGTCCATGTGGAGCCAAAGTTTTTCCGACTCTCGGAGGGACCATTCCGTAATCATCCTAAGTTGAGCTGCCCTATAGTAACCCAGGAAGTCCGGCAAAGCCAATCCCCCCTCATTTCTCGATCTAGTTAACACGCGGTTGGAGAGCCGTGCCCTCTGACCCTGCCAAATAAACTTGGTAATCATTGTTTTCAGTTCAGAGAAAAGCGCCCGTTCTACTGGGATCGGAAGGCCCTGAAAGAGATATAACAAACGCGGAAGAACGTTAATTTTTATGGCATTGACCCGCCATATCCAGGAGAGATAGGCCGTCCTCCATCTAGATAGATCAGCTTTAAGCTGTCGCAGCAGAGGAGGGTAGTTAGCTCCATAAAGGTGTTCCAGCTTGGGGGTGAGTTTGATGCCGAGATATGTGATGTCTTTGTGCGCACTCCGAAAAGGGGTCGCACCTTCAAGAGCCCGCATGGACTCCTTAGGCACCGTGAGGTTAAGAAGGAAGGATTTTGAGAGGTTCACCTTAAAGCCCGAGGCCTGTTCATAGGAGGCAAGCTCAGCTTGGATCGCTGGGAGAGAAGACTGCAGCCTCGTGACTCGGAGAAGCACATCATCCGCAAAGAGGGATATCTATTGGTCGTCTGTTCCAAATGGGACCCCCCCTGTGTCCGGGTTGGACCGAATGTGCTCTGCGAAAGCTTTGATGCTGAGCGCAAATAGTAGGGGGGATAAAGGGCACCCCTGCCGGGTTCCCCTGGAAAGGGTAAAAGGTTCCGAGGCGATCCCATTTACCACGACCCTAGATCGCGGTGCGCAATAATTCGCCCATACCATTCCAATGAAGGTCTCAGCAAAACCAAACCGACGCAGTGTACGGGTCATAAAGGCCCAATCAACCCAGTCAAAGGCCTTCTCCGCATCAAGCGAAAGAAGGACCACAGGTATGGCCTTCCTCTGTGCTTTCTCAATAATGTGAATTACTCTCCAGAGGTTATCATGGGTCTGCCTCCCCTTGATGAAGCCTGCTTGGTCTGGCTGCACAAGGAACGGCATGACATTCTCCAGACGTGAGGCGCTATAGGTCTGTAAGAGGCGCAGCTAGAGGGGTCTTTCCCCTGTTTGGGGATGACGGAGATCAGCGCCTCCCCCATCGAAGGGGTCACCTTGTATGTGGCAGAGATATCGTTGAAGAGCGTCACCAGACGGGGGACTAATTCCGGTGCGAAAGTACAATAGAAGTGGGCATTAAGACCGTCAGGGCCGGGCACTTTTTGGAGCTTAAGAGAATCTATCGCCTTTTGGACCTCTTCTGTGGAAATGGGTCTACTTAACTCTTCATTGGTGGTGACTGGGACCTTGGGCAGGTCCAGGGCCTCTAGGTATTGGTCCTGGACATGCGCGTCTAATTGATCTGCGGTATACAGGGAGTGATAAAATGCCCCAAATGCTTTAGCTTTCCCCAGCTCGCTCTGGTGGGAGACCCCCTTCCCATCGACTATGTGCTTAATGTACTCCTTCTCCTGCCTCACTCGTAGTTGACGTGCTAATAGCGAACCCACCTTGTTCCCTCCCTCATAACTGCACGCCTGTAAGTGCAGGAGGGTCTTTTCAGCTCCATTAGTGTAAATATCTTAAAGCTTCCCCTTGACCTGTGTGACCTTACAGAGGGATTGGACCGAGGGATTAGACTTATGTTCATTTTCGGCAGTGCGAAGCTCCCCCTCGAGAAGGCGTTCCCCCTTGCGTTGCGCTTTGAGAGTGGCCTCCAACTCGATACACTTCCCCCGAATAACTGCCTTGAAGGCGTCCCAATTGTTGGCTAGAGAGGTTTGCTCCGGGCCATTAAGGTAAAAAAATTCTGTAATTGCCTTTCTTAACTCATCTCTAAGAAGCCGATCTCTACAAAGGAAGTTGGGAAAATACCACCTGGCAAGTTTGGAGCGCGGGGCAGGCCAATCAAGGACCAGCTCTAATGGCGCATGATCAGAGAGGCAAATCGGATGGAACTGGGATCTCGCTACTGTATGGAGAAGGGACTGACTTATGAATGCGTGATCGATCCTGGAGTATGTCCTATGCGAATGTGAGAAGAAGGAGTAATCCCGGGTCGCGGGATGGGCCGCCCTCCAGGTGTCTACTAACCCCAACCCCTTTAAAGCTGCTTTAAGTGGTTTGCTGAAGATCCCCCCCCAACGCCCTATGGGAGTGTTAAGTGTCAAGAGCTGAGTCCCATATCAGATTGAAGTCTCCGGCCAATAGGAGGTCGCCTCTTGCAAATTCCTCAAGTGTGGTAAGGAATGAGATAAGGAAATCATGTGGCCCTGTGTTAGGTGCCTAAATCGTGGCTATGGTACATGATCGTCCCCGCAGCTCTCCCCTAACCATCAAGAACCTCCCCTCTTTGTCCGTTTTAGTGTCACGGTGGAGAAACGGGACCGATGCATGAAAAAGGAGCACCACCCCATTGTGTTTAGTGGGTGCTGAGGAGCGAAAAATCTGCGGGTAGGCCCTATGCTTCAATCGTTGCTCCTCCTTGCGTGGAAGATGTGTCTCTTGCAGGGCAGCTATTTTAATCTGATGGTCATTTAGGAATTCCTTTTGTTAGGGGAATTAAGGCCTTTTACGTTCCACGTTAGGCAATTAATCCCCATCAGTTAGCATCAAACCCTCCCGCTTGTTTCGTCAGCTGCTCTCCGGGGACCACGTCCCCCCCTACCCTTCCTCCCCCCCCCCATCGTACCATAGCAACCTAAAATAAAAGCATAAAGTACCGTGACACCAAAACAATATTAACAGCATAGGGACCTACGCCCACCGCTTGGTCGGGGCCGTTCCGCAGCAGGAAGAACAAAATATGGGGGGGACTGGGACCTGTCCCCCGACTCCGCACCCCTGAGTAGGCTGGGAGAGCGTCTTGGGTTGGGTGGTGGATGATCAGCGGCGTTGGCGCAGGGCTCCGTTGGAACCAGATATCACCTTACTGGCAGGGCGGACTCTCGGACCAAGCGTGCCACAACCACTCTGGTCTGTCAGCCGGTGGATCACGCCTGAGGGGGCAAGCCGTTGCCCGGGATGCCCTGCTTCAAAGACTGGTCTCACGGGGCCAAGGGACCCCCTCCACTCTACGTTTGCAATCCCTCGCCGCCCATCGAAGGCAAGGAGCCCCTCTCCGTCCGCTCACACCCTCAGCGTTGCGCCCAAACAATGACCGGAGGGCATTTTCACCTGGGCCTCGACGTGACCCAGGGCTTCCGGGGGACCCCCCGTTCCGTGACCCAACTCCCACTCGGCCAGGTGCCAAAGAGCTCGCTGCAACCAGAGTCCCACCGGGAGAGATCCTGCGTGCTGGAGGATGGTGGGCCCAGGAGCTTCTCACGAATGCCAAGAGGGCCGCAGGGGCGGAGGGATCATGCGGGACATAGGGCCATGAGGCAGGGCTCCCCCACGAGGTTGTGAAATGGCGCCTGACCGAGCCATCTTAAGGTCAGGCGCCAGACCGCTGCAAACGCTCCCGATAGTCCACCCTCGTGTCGGGGGAGCCCCTCCACCCTCCTCCGTACCTGGCGTCCTGCTCAAGACTGGGCCCCAAGAGTTTCAGCTCCACCGGAGGTCTCCCCCAACCTACGGGGGACCCGACATGGAGAGCAGCCCTTCTGTCACGGGCGCCGAAGCGAGGTTCACTCCGCCCTTCTGGTTGAAAGAGGGTTCCGGGGGGGTAGAAGGACAATGTCACCGATGTCCCCCCTTACGGTAGTCTTCACACGGTGCCCCTCAGGTCCCGGGGCCGCAGCGTCCCTGGCGGAGATCGAACTCGGGAATGGCCGCCATCTTAGCAGGCGCCGCGGGCTCCGGCGACAGGAACGTCCCTGCTCCGTAAACAGCACCCGAGGCTCCTAGCTCGCCTCCGGGAAGCCCCCGCTCCTCCAGGAGCCTCCAGACATTGGGCGATTCAGTTTTAGGGGCTGAAAGTGCCTCGCTATACGTGGATGTTGCTGGGCCTGGAGAGGAGCCGATCGGAGTTACGTCCAATCGGCCATGATGGTTGGCCACGCCCCCCACCGGCAGGGCTAGTTTTGCAGCTACAGAAGCGAGAAACAGGAAAATAAAGTGATTTGGCCGGGATCACACAGTTTAATTACTAAGCTAAACTGGACTTGTTTTTAGTCTGTATGTAACCTACAGATCACATCTCTCCCTCTCTTGGGGTTATAAAAATGTTGACTATATCAAAAGAGGTTACAGGCCAATTCAGCCACGAGAGAGTATATCCGTACACACGAGAGGATTACGTTGCGGCATCAACCCACCAAGACTTGAACACAGACGGAGACTCGTCGGACACAGGGTCCACAGTTCAGGCTCCAGCAAGAACAGTGGTTCAAAATACCAAGGGAGGAGAGGCCAAGGCAGGAGAACCCATTACAGAGAACAACGGGGATGGGGCCCCTACCAAGGGCCACCACTTTACCCACCTTACCAATATGGCCCACCGGTGACACAAGCCCCACTGGGACCCTATCATCATTGGAATATCCCACAACAGGAATTTCCTTACTACGACCAGCCCCCTTTTTTAGGGTCACGCCCAGGACCCTGAAGGGGAAGAAACCGGAAAGGGAACCAAGTCCATTGGGCAACGAGAGAAGAAGAAGCAGTGGGAGTTTCGACCAGGAGCATGACGGGGGCCTTGAACAATCCACCGTCCACCAGCAAAAAGGCCACTTAGTGGTGAATTTGACCGATCAAGTGCTGACATCAGCACAAACTAGCATCCTGGAGAAAGGTTTGGGTTTTGTACCGACTGAGAAACTGGACAAATTCAAACTCTGCAAAGAAATGAACGAATTCTTGAGGAAAGTCAAACTCAAAATCTTCTTCAGTGGGAAAGAACAGCACAACAGACAACTGGATGATACTGGCCTAAGGGTTAAATCTACCTTCACACCACCAGATACCATGTTACCCATAGAGCTACTTACCTTTGAAAAAGCAGTAATGAGAGAGATTGAGGACATTTACCCAGACACCAACCGTGTTTTCTACAACACAACAAGAGAAGAGAAGCAAGCCATTAAGGAACTGGCTAACAACATCAATTTGACCATTAAACCAGCCAACAAAGGAGGAGCGATCATGATCCAGACCTCAGTGGCGTACGATCAAGAGTGCCGACGTCTGTTGCAAGACCAGAGAAATTACGAGGTCTTACGACAGGACCCAACGGAATCACTTAGAATCCTGATTGCCAACATGGTAGAGGAAGCCCTCACACATGACTGGATCTCAAGGAAGGAAGAATTCCTCACCAACAAATCCCCCAGGATCCCGTATTTTTATACCATCCTGAAAATTCACAAAAATCTGGATAAGCCACCGGGTCGCCCAATAGTATCGGGCATAGGATCCATACTGGAGCCCCTGTCCAAATTTGCAGATGCCTTTCTTCGCCCTCTAGTACAAAGGACCAACACGTATTTAAAAGACACCAAAGACGTGCTGAGGCTTTTGCACGAAATTGAGTTCGATCCAACCAAAGAACTAATGATGGGACTAGACGTGGAGAGTCTCTACACGAGTCTTCCCCATGAGGAAACCTTAAACATCATAGAGGACGTCTTATTTGGGATTGACTGGGAATATCAAACGCCCCGCAACATAGTAATGGACTGCTGTAATCTAGCACTAACCAAAAACTTCTTCCAATATGAAGACACATTATATCTCCAAAAGCGCGGGACCAGCATGGGCAGCACATTCGCCCCTAGTATAGCTGGTCTATACGTCTACCATCTTAAAACACACAAGTTCCTACATACGAGCAACCCTTTCCAAGAACACATCAAGGTATGGAAACGGTATATAGATGACGTGCTAGGCATATGGAATGGAGACGCAGAAACTGCCAACAGATTCATGACCTGGCTCAACTGCCAAAATGAATACCTGAAGTTTACTAGCACCATCTCAAACACGGAATTGGTGTTTTTGGACTTTAATATCTTCCCAAAGGAAGGTACACTGAAAACCACTACACATTTTAAAACCACTGCAAAAAATTGTCTCCTCCTATATGACAGCTTTCATCCGCGACACCTGCGGGACAATCTCCCATATGGACAATTCTTACGCCTAAGGAGGAATTGCTCTGAAGTCAAAGACTTCAAGGAACAGGCGGCACACCCACGAAAGAAACTAGAGAAACTGAACTATCCGCCGAAAATAGTGGACAAAGCTTTCAAATGAGCAAGGAATAACAACAGGGACGCCCTGTTGGAACCTGCACCTAAGAAACAACAAGAAGAAAGACCAATATGTATCACTACATTCAATACTGGCTCCAACCAAGTCGCCAAGATCGTCAACAAGCACTGGCGCCTACTGAACTGCGGTCATCTGGATCTACCTAAACCTATGTTTTCCCACAGGAGAGGAAAGAGTCTACGGGACATGGTAGTCCACACAAGACCACGCACAACTGCACGTGCTGAGGTTACAAGTACCATATTCCCGCCAGTAAGGGGTCACCACCCTTGCGGCCTCTGTAGCGTATGCCATTTGACCAAAAAAAGCAGAGACATTAAATTCACCAACAATACGGAGTGGGAAGAATGCCGTTTTACCAACTGTAATAGTAGGAATGTAATATACATGATTACCTGCCCATGCAAAATGCAGTACATCGGAATGACAACACGTCCAGTAAAAATACGCATTGGTGAGCACAAGAGCAATATTAAATGCAAGAAGACAACAACCAAAATGGCATCACATTTCTTTGAGGTAAATCACACCACTGAGGACATACACTGGACAGTCATTGAACAGGTGAACAACGAGGAAACACTTTTTGAAAGAACAACGGTGGGTGTTCCGTTTGGGAACACATATCTCAGGACTTAACGATGACATCCCCTGGGGACAACTCAGATAGCGATTCCCATTTCCCCCTTTCCATCTCCCTATACCAGGCCACTACCTATTAGTGGTCTCAGGGCGAGAAAAATAATGATAAGCTTTGCCTGGATCTTAATGACAGTCACAGTAAGCTAATGTTTGACACTAAGTTGCCATACATGAAGAGGTGTCACCATGTAAGGGCCCTTCGTTGGTATTTAGCTAGCCACGTTGGGTATGCATACCCTTATGAACCATACCATACCATACCATTCAAAAACATTTGTAGAGCGCTCGGCTACCACCAACGGCGGTGTCCCGGCGCTAAGTGGTCACGCAGGGGGGAGGGGGACGGGCTAGGGCAAATCGAACAGCCATGTTTTCAATGCCTTCCTGAAAGTGGATTCCGACTCTGCTTTACGCAGGTGGTCAGGCATAGAATTCCAAAGAACGGCTGTTCTTACTGCGAAGGCTCGCCCGCCAATCCTGGATTTAGAAAAGCGAGGGGTGTGGAGAAGCCTCTGAGAGTTAGATCGCAGGGTTCTGTTCTGATGGTAATTCTGAAGTCTCTGTTTCAGATAACCTGGACCTCTATCTCTTGTGGCTCTAAAGGCCAGAGATAGTGCCTTGAATTCAATTCTCCTTTTCACTGGGAGCCAGTGAAGGCTGCGCAAATGAGGGGAAATGTGATGTCGGAGAGGCACATTTCTGATGAACCTTGCTGTAGCATTCTGGACTGTCTGCAGCCTGTGGGTAAGATAGGCAGAAAGACCCAAATACAAGCTGTTAACATAGTCCAGCTGAGATGTAATAAGAGCATGGACTATAGTGGCCCGACAGTCCATCGGCAGCAGATGGAGAAATCTTCGCAGGGTTTTAAGTTTCCAAAAACACGCTCTGGAGACTTGACCAATCTGGGCCTTGGCCGACAATTTTGAATCGAATTTGAAGCCTAAATTTCTGACTGAGGTGACAGGCGTGGGAGGGGGGTTCAGCTGCATCGGCCACCATAGATCAGCCGGTGAGGGTGAAGGTTGATTAAAGAACATCACCTCTGTTTTGTCAGCATTTAATTTCAGGCAATTGTCCGTCATCCAGGAAGCGATCTTGGTTAGGCAATGCCTGAAGTTGTCAAACACAGCCTTTGCAGTGTCTTTAAATGAAAACACAAGCTGCGTGTCATCAGCGTATGAGATTATTCTCACTCCACAATGTTCCACTACCGAAGCCAAAGGAGCAAGATGGACATTAAACAGGGTGGGGCTCAATGCCGAACCCTGAGGGACTCCATATACCATGGAACAGGAGGAGGAGACATGGGGGCGCAGAAAGACCTGCTGAGACCGCTCATCCAGAAATGAGTGGAACCAGTTTAAGATGGTCCCCGAGATACCCAGCTGTGCCAGTCGGTCTAAAAGAATCGAGTGGGAGACCGTATCAAAGGCTGCGGACAAGTCCAACAGCACAAGCATGGCACAGCTTCCTTGGTCTAGGGATTCTCGGATGGTTTCCGCCACCTCCAGTAGAGCCGTCTCAGTACTATAGCCCGTCCTAAAACCCGACTGGGAGTCATGAAGAAGGTTATTGGACTCCAAGTAATTGGAGAGCTGTCTCTGAACTTCCTTCTCCAGAATGTTTGCAGGAGCGGGTAGGAGCGAAATGGGCCTAAAGTTCTTAAGTATGCCAGGATCAGCGTTTTCCTTTTTAAGAATCGGCAGAACAAAAGCCTTTTTCCATACAGAGGGGTAGCTACCCGACATCAAAGATGCATTCCAGATGACATTTAGGTGAGGATTAAAAAAAGGAGCCAATAGATTAAAAAATCTAGCTGGACAAGGATCAAGAGGCGACCCTGATTTGGTTTTCACTAGGTCTAGCAGAAAGGCAAAAAGGCCGAAATTCAGACCAGTGACAGGGAGAAACAGGAGCCAGAGAGGTGATTGAACAATCCTCTGACACAGAGAAGGAAGAATATATAGATTGGACCTTCTCCTGGAAAAAAATCGACAGGTCACTACATAGGTATGTTGAAGGCGTAATCGTGCTCATGGTAGTTTGAGGTTTCATAAAATCTTGCACGATCTTAAATACTTCCTTGGATGAATTGTCTGACTCTTTAATTTGATTAACTAGGAAATTCCTAATAGTCAGGCGTTTGAGGGCATGACATTTTTTTAGTGCAGTTTTGTACAAACTCTTCGCATCCAGATTATACGTTTTTCGCCAGATGCGCTCCAACTTTTTGCAAGCGCTTTTCTCTAAGCGGAGCTCTGACGAGAACCAAGGAGTGGAAGGCTTTTTCCTAGCAAGTTTTACCATTTTCATGGGAGCAATAAAATCAAGAGAGGTTGTAACCCACTCATTAAAGGAGGTTGCATCCATGCTGGGATCACCTGTCAACAGAAGTGGGGTATTATGCAGGAGGGGACCTAAGGACTCGGGAGAAACCCTCTTCCAGTTTCTCTTCTTCACAGACTCTGGTCTCGAGCTATGTTTCCCACCACTATTTAACAGGCTGAACGGAACCAGCCAATGGTCTGACCACATTAATGGCAAGGGAGCCTCCACCTTGATTGTGGGATCGTTAGTAAAAATAAGGTCCAACATATGACCCGCACGGTGTGTGGGGGCCGTAACCAGCTGAGTCAAATTTAGTCCCCCCAACATATCAGCCACTTGGAGTGCCAAGGCACAATCTGCATCGTCCATATGGACATTAAAGTCGCCCAGAACCGTAAGGTTAGCATGTCTTAGCGAGAGATCAGCTATAATGTCACCCAATTTTAAGAGGTGGGCAGCTGCTGAGTCCGGGGGTCGGTAGACCAAAGAGCCCGCAAGAGTGTGCCCTGGTGAAGTTTGAATGGAAAAAGACATGGCCTCAATTAACCCCAAGTTCTCAATTTTTTTGCATGAAATTTCCCACCTGTCTTTTAAAATAATCGCTAAGCCCCCTCCCCGCCTATTGTCCGCACAGTTAACCAAGGAGATCTTAAAACCTACAGGTATCGCAAGCGAGATATCCGGGTAAGATGTTTCTGTTAACCAGGTTTCTGTTAGAAACATGAGGTCCCAGTGATCGGACTCAAGGGAGAGCCAAATGTCCTCTGAGTGTTTGGGGAGCGACCTGCAATTTACCAAGCAGGCTCTGATAACGTGTTACTGAGGGCATTTTTTGTAACCAAGATATGTCACACATTTTTTCTCTTAGGATAGCAACCAATACATCAAGCCACGATTATTAGAGCAAAGGTGCGTACCTTTGACAGCCACTACAGATCGCATACAGGCGATACAACGCTAGAGACTGCGTTCTTAGAACAAGGTGACCCACTAGGTTTAGCCCCCCTCTTTTTCAAAAGTGTGCGCTACAGCTGGACAGTAGAGCTACTATTTACAATAGTCCCACACCAGCATTATAGATATGCCGTAATAATGGTGAGATCCCGTGTATTATTCCAAGTTGGGGTGTTACCATAAGTATTATGACAAGTATCACATATAAACTTACGCTCCATTGAAGATAAGCAAATACACGTAGATGTGGAAATAACCGCGTTTAAGGAACTAAGAGTTCCGTTTTCAGGCAGCCATTTTGTGACAGTTAGCACTCCAGCTGAGATGTGGGACCTTAACTCCATAGTGAGGCGGAAGTAGCCTAGCATACAGGAAGAGTGTGCCATTACGGGTGGCCATTTTGGATTTATTTAACATTTCAGCCTTTTTCTTCAATCGCGCGCGCAAGGCGGAAGGGAGGCATTACTTAAACCAGCTCCAAACATTCACAACCTGTTCATCGGAGCCACAGAGAGTTATTGTCCTGAGCGAGCGAGCAGCTTTGACGATGTGAGTACAGCGTAGCCGACCCACTGAGACAACGAGCATTTTTGCTAGAAAATCTTTCCCTCCAGAAAACTTTTTTTAGAGATGCCACATTGGCTCTAATAACAAACCTGATTTCTAATACTCTTTATCCCCTGCAGTGTGTGACCACAAGCGCTCCTCCCCTCCCGTGATAATAGCTCATGGGGCTATAGAGTGGTAATAATAGTGTATGTTAAACTTTGCTTTTCTACACTTTTACTTGTAGGGGCATCACAATGTATTTCACCCGCATTTTACAATCATTGTAGAGTTCACCAGACTCTAGGATATTAACCAAACTAACGGAACTGATAAATATACAGTGTGTGTTTTATGTTTAATGTCGTTATGTCTAGTACTGTATTGTATGTCACTTTCATGGGCAGCACGGCACCCACTTAACTTACAAGCTGTGGTGCACTTATTGAAAAATATATCACTTCTCAAAAACCTCCCACAGATATGGTGATGTGGTTCAGTAATTATTATACTACTGTATTTAACAATGTTGTTTCTTTATCCTTCCAGATTAATTTAAGCAACTATACCAAGCAGGGTACAGTATTAAGTGCATGTTACTTATGTGCATTATATTCTGCTAGATTGATTTAGCAGACCACATTGTTGTTTTTATCTTAGAGTGGTGTAGGGATCATTTTCTTGGTCCTGATGAGAAGTCAAGGGGATGGCTTCGAAACATGTAGACTAGGGAGGTGGTAGCCCATTACAGCACATATCCTCCACTCCCCATTTTTAATGATACCAGCTAGAAGGAGCACTAAATAGTAGTTTTCCACATAGCCAGGTATTTTTTAACTTCACTATTTTCACTTTGACTCTTCCACTCTCACATTACACATAGTATATTCACTCCTAAGTGCTCCCACGTCTCCGTTGGTTGTAGCACGCCCCGTCCTGCAGCTGGGGCGGGAAGAACCCGATGATGAAGCATGCCACCAAGGGACCTTTTGGTGGGTGAGGGTTATTTTAACAACACATTGCGTTTCCCCATACTTTGGTAGGGTACACATAGTTCATGAACAGCGTTGAACATACTTAGGAAGGATATCACTATTCAGTAGATCAAGGTGGATTCTTTTTGGTTTTTCATGATAGATAGAGGAGGACGAGTCCACCTTTTGTTTCAACCTCTTCACTCCCTTTCTTGTTTATTAGTACTGTTTGGGTTAATAATAAGACAGGCTGTATAGAGGTAATACCGTACTTATGTATTTATGCATGGCTGGAAATCAGTACAATGACACGACATTTTTGAAACAGAAATACCACAGGCATACATTGGCTGTCCAGTTCCAGCAGGACCATCTGTTGCAGTACGAAGCTGCAGCCAGCTCTGCACACAGTTCTTATGTATGTGGCATTCTGTGTCCTTCGGTTTGAGCGCTACCTGGCAGCTTGTGTAGACACTTACTGAGGTTGTAGTGCTAAGCCAGGTTCTGCAAGCAACAGTGCTTGCTGCTGAGTCCACTGGCAAGTTAGAAAACAATATGTACATTGATTTAATGTCACGTTGTGGTCCAGGCCAGATGCATCGTATTTTACTGCGATCTGTATAACTCTTACCTCTTGTGAGGCCCACTGAGCTTTCTTAATGGTCACGTATGTGCTAGACAAGGCTTTGTCACAAATATGTATATCACACATGACGGAAGAGGAGACATAAATCGCATGACCACATCAGCCATCAGCTAGGCATATGTCTCTCACATGTTGACAATTATATTGAGCCAGACCTGTTCAGGTTAAATGAAAACAGCGGTTCTGAGTAAAAAAGAGTAAGCTACTAAATCAATCAGCCTAGATAGTGCAACACTAAACTAATCGCATTCAAACGTGCTATACGTGCTTTTAGTGACACAGATTCACAGCATACAAAGTGCTGTTTCAGAGTCACAACCTCACAAAGGTGCAATTTCAGGCAAAGACATGCTGTTCTGACCCACAACCATAAAAAAATGTTATCTTTACCGACACATTCCTCTGCCACACTTTGTAACACATATAGCAATACAACATTTTCTGTCAAACATGCAAAAAATGGCTGCAGACTCAGACTGCTCAATAGTGTTCTTGCCATGGGAAAAGCTGCAACTCATACTGAGCTACATGTATCACAATTTCACACAATCCAATATACAGTTTTCTTCCAGACACTTGGGCACAGGTGTGTCACAGACAGCAAGTTGCACGTGTAGTAGGAGACACGCTACTCTCTTATCACATACATGTCTGTTGTCTGATACACTATGGGCTGCACACTGATGTATTATGCAATCAGCCACGCACACTCTCTCTCACTGCCAATTCTTACTCATAAACAGAGTGCTCCATTGCACATTCATATATGCAAAATGCTGCACACATACAATGCCGTTATACTGAACCACAAAACACATCATTTGCTACTTTTATAGCTGTACAGAAATGCATGTTACACATTCAGCCATACACAATTTGCTGGTAAGCACAAAGGGCACCACACCAATTCTCGCTGGGCTTAATTGGAGTGTGGCGAAGCTGAGGCGCGATATGGCTGAGGGCCTTCAGTCAACAGGAACAAAGAGACAGAAAGGAACTTCAGACAGGCGAGAAGACAAGAGGTATAAGTTGGGTAATAGGGCCAAAGCACGCTCCCACAACAGAGCACATTCTGGGCACCATAACCATCATACGTGCATTCTCAAGTCAGTCTTATAGGGCACATGGCACGCAGCCCGTCTGAAATCGTGGCATGGGGGCACTTTAACAAAACAAAAAAAGGAAAAAACTTTAGGGTAAATAGGGTGACCCCACATAAAGAAAGGCGCTTGGTTAAAAAAAAAAAAAAAAAAATACAATCCCCGTAGAGGGAAAGGGAAGAGGAAGGAGGAGCCATCACACGCTATAGAGTGTGATGGCCAAACAAAATATTCACTAAGTTAAATCGCCACAAACACAGTTAAGCACACAAGGGAGGGACACTTGCAGAAATGCACCAATAAGAAGCCTGCATTTCTGAATATTGTAAAAGGACAAGGAGACCCAAATACAGTCGGTCAGGGACCTTTGGGTAATTGAACTCTTTCTAAAGACAGTGGTCCCCAGACCAAAAATTTGTGTGAACAATGAATATAGACCCAATCAGTACTATATTATAGGAATCTGTCCAGCCGGGCAGATATTTAATATACAATCGAAAAACAATATTTGCAAACAATGAACATGAAACAGTTATAGTGGGACGCAAGCCTGCAACCAACTTGACAAAAAAGACGTACAGTATACAGTGAGGGGTTCAGGCAAAGGAAGTCGTTTGTTTCAAACACATTTCTTGTAGAACAAACATAATATATAGAAGACACCATTACACAAAAATTAGGGCATTTGCATAAAAGCGTATATGGTGTACAAAGTGCAGGCTTGCGTCCCACTATAACCGTTTCATGTTCATTGTTTGCAAATATTGTTTTTCGATTGTATATCTGCCCGGCTGGACAGATTCCTATAATATAGTACTGATTGGGTCTATATTCATTGTTCACACAAATGTTTTGTCTGGGGACCACTGCATTTCTGAATGGCACAAGCAACAACCAATAAGAATCAATTGAAGTTCCAAAACCCATAAAGTACAATACAACAGGTCTTGCAGACAGCGCAAGCGCTGTCAAGGCTCGCCCTAAAAAGTATGTCCAGCAGTGCAGCGCTTCTTGAATTGGGAGCTTGTTGTGCAATCCATTGCAGACATCCATGGAATACTATTTTTCATAATAGACATTTAGTGTTCATTCCAGACATGCATCATGTATTTAATAATCTTCTCAAAGGATTGTGGCTCCAGGTTTATGGCTTCATAAAATTGATTTTACTGTCAGAATAAAAAAACTTAACACTTAATATTTGTATTTTACTTCTATTTATATTTGAATTATATCTGATCAGTGCATCTTTTCAATTGGATGAACTCCTTCTCTAGTCTTTCTACGTATATATTCATTAGTATTAAAAGGATTGCACCATTTTCCTGCAAGCCACACTGACACACCAAAAGTGCCTTTCTCTAGAAGTAGTTTTTTTTTATATAAACATTTTATTTTTATTTTTATTAAAAACAATACAACCAGTTGCTCATCTGGAAAACACAATATGAACATGAAACAGCTCAGTCCCCTCCCCCTTCAATCCCATCCCATGGATAAACAATCTCGCATGATTCTCCACCATCGTCATCCATATAGTCCATGATATGACCACCATTTTCTCCAGACCTTCTCGTATTTATGGCAGCATTCTCATCTTGGCGCACCTGTCCATGCCATTCGTCCATGCTACAATTGAACGGGCCACAGGAGAGTTCCAATGTCTGGCTATATCCCTTTTAGCCACCAACGTGCCCAAACCCACTAGTGTTCCATCTCCACGGGGCCCCCCCTAGATCTTCTAGTGTGCCCAACAGCACCACCCTTGGATGTGCCTCAATAGGTCTTGAAAGGATTTAGTATGGTCCCAGTCACATATCTCCCAAGCACGATATTCCTAAACAATCCCAACCTTGGAAATCCTCCAGGGATGTCACCTGCACCGGCCATCTGCCATCCCACAAGGGGGTCGCAAGTGTGAGCTTATGGTGCCAACCTATCCATCTCAGCACCACCCACCACACCTGGAAGCCCACCTGGGTCAATTCCAGAAGGGTCGCCGGAATGTGTGCCCTATAGGATGCCCACCACCCAAATCAGGTCAAGGAGGGACAACTCCCTTTGATATGTTTGGTCCCCCATGCAACCTGCCAATAATGGTCAGTAATTGAGCCGCTCAGTAACAGAGGTGAACGTCCGCCATAGCAAGTTCTCCCTCATACACAGAGCGGACACACTTGCCAAAAGCCACTCTCAGGGGCCTGTGTACCCAGATGAACTGTTGAGTCATGGCAGCTAGGGAATTGAACCAGGCCTGCAGGATGTGGAGGAGATAATTCTGAAGGACGTAAGGTAGCCTTGGAAGGGTCATCATTTTAAAGAGGGCTATTCTGCCTATAATGTTGAGGTGGGAGCTTGTCCCACTGAAACTTATCTTCACATGCTTTCTTGGTCACAGTGCTAAGATTGAGACTCCAGGTAAGTTCTGGTTCCCAAGAAATGTATATGCCAAGATGTAAAAAGCTCTATCGGTGTATGGAGATCTCGGGATGCCAGGTTTCGTCCTTGGCGGTCACCCCATATGGGCACCAGGAGGGATTTGTCCCAATAACCGGAGGCTGCCCCAAAGGTATTGAGGATACGGATCAAACGGGGCCCCATCTCAGTGGGACAAGAGAGCAACAGTAACACGTCATAAGCATATAATGCTATTCTGTCTTCCACCGCCAGTCCCCAGTCAAACCCCCATGCCTGTGAACCAAAGGTTCAATAGTTAAGGCAAATATGAGGAGGGAGAGGGGATAGCAACAGAACCCAGTTGAACATCACCTGAGCCCGTGAGGCGGCTAAAGGACCTTAATATATGCCCGATATTTGGGCCTGGGCCTCATCTTGGCAAGTGTTTCATCTAGGAATGACCAGCTTAGCGTGTTGAATGCCTTTCCGAAGTCTATCAACAAAAGAGCTGCTAAACCCCCTAGAGACCTAATTCGATCTAAAGCTAAGTGTACCCTCCGATGCAATGTCATGTGCTACGACGGGGAATAAACCCGCATTGGCCCGGGTGGACCATTTTGGGTAGCACCTACAAAAGAAAACTGGTTAGGATCTTTGCATATAATTTGACCTCCGTGTTGATGAGAGAAATGGGCCTGTACGAGGCACATTGGCCCCTGGTGCACCCCGGTTTAGGTAGGATGACCAGAGTAGCCAGGCCATCCGTCTTGTGGGAATTGACCTTTGGTACTTGCCTCATTAAATAGGTCCAGAAAGGGGGGGGATATCGGCTCAAAGCTTCCGGTAATATTCCACCATATAGCCATCGGGGCCTGGCATTTTCCTGGAGTTTAGGTCCGCCAGAGCGCTCCCTACTTCCTCAAGCGTGAACACCTGATCTAAGGCCGCTTTGTCCGCAGCATTCAGACAGGGCAGTGGGAAGACCGCTACCAAGGGGGCAGTGGAGTTGCATTCAGGACGTACACTTTTCTGCGTAAAGCGTTTCGGAGTATTTAGCAAATACAGACGCGATCTCCTTGGAATTCACCACCACCTGACCGGCTCCATCCAGTACATTGGAGATCACCCTGGACTCTGTCTTTTGTAGCTAAACAATGGAGGAGATTGCTCCACTTTCCCCCCCACTCATACACCCTCCGAGTGGATGCCATCCAGCATTTGCGGCCCACCTCCATACATAACTGACGTAGGGTCGTCCTATCGAGTGCTAGCTGACACTGCAACAGTGCTGACTGCCTGTCCGGCTCCCCAGTTCCCGGGCCAGCATGGAGCCCTCCAAGTCCCGAATGTGGGCTTGCTTTTCACAGTCCACCCCCCTGGAATAGGAGCAAGTTATATCTCTCACTGAGGCTTTACATGCCCCCCACAACACCCGAGCCGATTCCACCAAGCCCTTGTTTAGGACAAGGAACGCTTTCAGTTCCTCCGATAAGTACTCTGAGAACTCCCCATTGGTGAGGAGCCATGAATTGAGCTGCCACACTGGACTATCCCTAGTATCCGCAGTCCCGAAGTTAGTGACCCCTGGAGCATGGTCTGGCATATCCAGAGTGAGGATGCGTGATCCTGTGGTATGCAGAAGGTCTGATGCTGGTAAGAATAGATAGGCAATGTGGTCCGGTGAGCCGTGTGCCACAGATGTGTGGGTGTGTAGTCACAAAAATGCAAGGTTCCAGATACACCAGGAGTTGCTCATGCCGAGCCCAACAGCCCAATCTGCCAATCCCCATCCCTGCCTGAAGCCCACTTGTCAGTCTATGCCAATCCTGTGGGTCCATAACGTCGTTAAAGTCCCCTCCCACAATTTTAGCCCCTTGGGCAGGAAGCCTATTAGCTCCCAAGGTGTCAGCAGTGTGGACTTGTGTGTGCTCGGTGGGACGTGCACACTGATTACATTTTAGGGGGTACCTTCCATAGAGCCCTTGAGGATTAAAAATCTTCCTTGAGCATCCCTCATGACACGAGATACCACCAGAGACAATGTCCTGTGTAAGATGATGGCCACCCTACCTGAACCTCAGGAGTATCTTGCATGGTATACCCTATTGTAACCCCTAAGAGCCAAGAACGACAGTTGTGCCCCTGTAGGTGGGTTTCCTGGAGAATCAGGATACCCAGGGAATGTCTATATATGAATTGTAGAACAGCGCCCCTCTTAATCCGTCCACCAGCCCATTAAAGTCCGAAGTCATGACCGTGAAAGCCCCCATGGTGACCGTGTGAAGGTGCATGATACATCCCCGTCTGCAGCTTGTGCCCTTCGTAGTGGGGAAGACCCGGCCGGGCTCATGCAAGCTATGGTGCAGACTCAAGATCATGAACAAGTGAAGGATGGACTGTACATCTAAAGATGATGAGCAACAAAACAAAGCAAATAACCAAGCAAAACACAAACAAGTAATGGAACTTTCTCCCCCCGACTCCTCAGGCCCTATACTTCCCACCCTGAAGAAGCATCTGTCGCTCATGCCCAACTTAAAACAGGTGATGTTAAGTTGGGGGTGATGTACTCTGATGGTTCGGACAGGTCCCCCCAACCACCGCCCAGAGGAACCATAACTGATTAACTCAGCTCAGGATACAGTGGTGCTGGTGTGTTGAAATGAATAAATGGAAACTGAGGATTGTTAGTCTTCCAGAAGGTTCTGTTCTGGGCCTCTGCCCCCACCGTCGGCTGGGCCACTCTGAGGCTCTTCCCGGTCTGTGGCTCCTCCAGCCATAGAGGGCTCCCAACGCTCCCCCTCGGAGCAGATTCCATAGAAGCATCCAACTCCTAGACATCCCCCACCTCTTCTGGGATCATTTGCGTCGTGGTACAGCTTTAGCCCATTCGGGCCGGCGCCTGCCATTCTTAGATGGGGTGGCCGATTACCACTGTGGGGGCTGGTTCACACTTAGGCGTCCCTGTTCAGTGAGCCAGGCCCAAGCCTCCTCCGGGTTGTCAAAAAATATAGATTTAGAGTTTTGGAGTATGTGTAGTTCGGCAGGGTACAGACGCATGTAAGTTATGTGCCTGGAGGTTAGTTTTTGCTTCACTTGGTCGTAGGAATTGAGTCTCATCTGGACCTGTTGGATGTAGTCAGGAAATAACATGATACAACCAGATTGAAACCATAATTGCCCTTTCACCCATGCTCCTCACAAAACAGCATCCCTTTAGGATGGACCTCCACCCCATGGATTCAGCAGAACTTCCACTCAATTGCGCCATTTGCTCACCTTCCTTGCTGCGCAGACGTGAATCCGTCCGGGTGGGGTCCCATTCCTTCGGCCGCAGTCGGGCTCGAGGTACCAATCTCTCCTATCTGGCTCGCCAAAATGTTGCTCGAATATGAATTTATCTTGAAAAAACAAAAGACAAGAGGCATTTGGCATAACAGGAACAGTTGGCTTAATTAAACTCTTCAGCTGGAAGTACAGCCTACAGAAACAGGTCTGAGGACTGTTGCAAAGTGCAATCAATCTGAGCGAGTTTTATACAGTTTTGGGTGTCATAAAAGTACATCCGGCGATCCTTGTTTGATAAAAGAATGTGGTCCTTTGTTTGTGGAGACGTAAATAAAAGGTCCCTGAAAACAAATGCAGTTGGGCCTCGACCTTGCGTGGACACCTTGTGGGCCAGTGGGTAATGTGTCCAGATGTCCAGCATGAGGAGCACATGATCACTGCGTGTACTGTGTGTGCTGTGTCCTGATTGACTGCGTGTTCCTAAATCCATGTGGCATCTGACTTTATGGTGTTTTGGGAATGCACGCACCCCTCTGGCCATGTGTGCTTTATTGGGGCTAATTTTCCTGGACCATTGTGGTGGTGTTGTGCTTATCTGGAGGATGGACCTGAGTTTCCTGTTCACGCGTTTGTCTGTCGGCTACATGCCACCCCACCTGTGACCTGTCAATCAGTTACTGCGGGCCATCATTTATTTCTGAATCGGGGATGATGGAGAGTTCATGACAGGAGAATTTGATAATAGTGATGCGATTTCGCTCGTGTATGCGAGTGTATCATTATAAGCATTGGCATCGTTTCATCAATATCAACATCCTGTCCCTGTAATTCATGTATTTTGCCATCATCGGTCGCAGAGGTGCCCGGGGGTGTTTTTTCATCCAAGGACCTGTGGGCCCTCTCAAGGATAAAACAGGGCAACAGTTCTGCTGCCATCCAAGATTGGATCCATTGTTCAAACAAGGTTTCCAAGTTCGGGCCCTCAACTCCCCTCCGGAAAACCTATGAAGCGGATGTTGTTATATCGGGCTGTGTTCTCAGAATCTTGTAGGATTTTGAAGATTTGCGACAGTCGGGACACATCCGAAGAAATATTGTGCATGGTGTCTTCTAATTCCGATATCCTGCCCTCAGCTTCGACACCCCGGTCCAAAGTCTACCTGAGGTCCTGGTGCAGAAAGGCCACGTCTACACCCACGTCTCCGATTTTAGTCTTTAATGCCGCCTTGGAATCTTGGATGGCTTGTAGGATCACTGCTGGAGTTATCCCCATCTTGCGAGGTCATGCACCCTGCTCACCTCCAGGGGTCCCCTTTGCGCTCCTGACTGGGGCGGTGAATTTATCCATTTTGTCCTGGGGTGCCTTGTCCAGGCCCATCACTTAAGGGACTGTAGCACTTTGTGATCCCGGAGTAGCCGATCCCAGGGTGAACCCAGGGTCACTCGGTTCCCCAATCCAGCTGTCCTATATAGGTTGATGCCAACGGCCAGTGGAGGCGGGTCCCGACCCACTTGCCCACTCAGATTGAACGTGGGCGACACGAGCATTCTGCCCCATATAGGTGCGTCATCATGAGTTCAATTTGGGGGTGAGGGCCGGCCCCCAGGCCCAGTTCTGCAACAGGGCCCTTATATCCACTCACTCCACTGCACTAGAGGAGGAAGGATGCAGGCGCTGTTAAAGGCGGATGGGGAGGAGGGGCCATTCCTCTCCCCAAACAGTTCACTTACTCACTGCGGTGGGTGGGCTCTGGAGCTCACTGGGTTCCCAATCTCAGCGCCACCCCTCCCGCCGTGGCCCAGCACTTGCCACGGCAGCGTGCAAACCTTCAGGCCTGGTCCAATGCTCCGCCCAGCCGTCCGGTGCCGCTCGTCCTCCTGCGGGCACTTGGGCAGGGCTGGCGCTCAGCTACAGCATGTCCTGTGATAACAGGCCCAGCATGGACCAAACAGGCTGTCAGGAGAGTCACCACCACGGCAATTGGCTCCCCAAGGCATCTAGCCGCCCAGCCATTATTTTTGGTTTTGGGCCGCCATTTTTGGCCTGGGGACGTCACGGTCCAGGACCAATGAACACCACTACATTTGAGGGCCTCATGCACGTCCGCTACCCCCTGAAGTGTGTCTCGGGCCTTTACCAAGCCCTGCGCTAGTTTGACGGGTACGCAAGCACCCAAAAAGCAGGTTCTACACCAATGGCTAAAAAAGAAGAAAAAAAAATGGCGGGCAGGAGGGCACCTGCCATCTTGGCTGTTCAGCCACCACTCCCGAAGCATTGTAATACTGATTAAAGCTTTACTGCCCCACATAGGTCCCAATTATATTTATAATTAAGTTGCTTATGTTGTGTTTTAGGTCTTGCCTACAGAGAGCTTACTGTTGGACAAGAGCTCATGTCAACCACTCCACATGTACCCACAACACATACCATTCAGCTTGCTTTTGGCAATGGGTAATAGGGGTCCACCAGCACTCGCATCCGCACAGAGGATTTTGCAAATGTTAACATTTTAAAAGTAGTTCACAAACACAACGATTTAATTCCTTTATTTTCTATTTTTTTTATTTCTAATGTCCCCCACACCTGCACACACTTTTGGGAATATCCAACTCCTCTAAAGCCCTCCTGCCTGCCTTCCCACATGTTCGACTACAGTGCTTCCCCACCCCGCATTTTACTTAGGTTTCTTTTTCTTTGATGGCCTGGTAGGTGCAAAGTGCTAAGGGGCTGCTAGCTCCACAAATGTTCTAATGCAGTCGTTCTTAACCTGTATTCCGAGGACCCCTGGGAGTCCATGATGACTCAGGGGGCCCGTGACTATTTTACAAAATTGTATAATATTAAAATTAATACATTAAATTAATAAAGTTTGTTCAAATAAAGAAGCAAAATTGAGAATTTCAAACAAAATTCTATATTTGATTGTGAATTAAGTAATATAATGCAATTTTTAAGCATTTGTTTGGTGCAGACTTGTGTTTGCATTTATGTGTATTGTTTTGAGGTCCAAATCATAGAAATTGCTTATGCCGGGGTCCCCAGCTTCTGATAAGGACTCAGCGGGGGTTCTCGGATTCAAGTAACCATTCAGTGGGGGTCCACAGAAGTCAAAAGGTTATGAACCACTGTCCCAACGCGCTTTATTTTTTATCTTTAGTTCACCGTCCCGCCGGGCCATTGGCAATGTTGGGACGGTAAAGTAAAACAGGCATTTGCAATGCAATAATTCTCGTATTACTGAAAGTTTGAGCTATTGGCTTTGCTAATAATAATGCAATGCCAATAGCTCAAGCTTTTAGTTTCCTTAGCTGCTTTTTGGTCTCTGCATCATGTCCGAAGCAAGTTCCGTTAGTAACGGGTAACAGAAAGAAAAAGTCGTTGAGAGCAAGTGCATTACAAGTGCTATGTACATTACATTATGAAATGGGGAACAGCTTAAGCAAAAAGCCATTAAGGGGAAGTGGGTCACTAATGCTGGAGAAGAAGTGGTACCATGGAGCCACCCACGACTGCCAAGAAGTAGTACTGATAAGAGTATGGGAGATATTCCTTAGTCTTACGGAAAGGGGAGCACTGGAGACACAGAAGTAAAACACTGCAGATTGATAGAACTGGGATGCCATGTCCTGGGGAAACTGGGAGGGGGCGCCAAAGGAAATCAATTAAGCCTGTGCAAAGTAGAGAAAAGGAAACAAAACAAAACCATATGCAATGAAAAAGCAAACCCCCTCCTCAAAAAAATGAGGGCTAGAAGGCTTGAGGTCAAAAACGGGTAGTAGCAGGGCTTTAAGTGGGATGAAAAAACTGGGGGGTCTCTCAAAGGGGCGTGGTCAATGTAATTAATGGCGTGGCTTAAAACACATAAGCTGAAAATCTGTGCTTAGCTTAGTGTGCCGCTCGACTGGTTTCGCTGTATAGCATATTGAAAATGCTTCTGTTTTGAAATGATGAGACTGTGAAAGAACTATAATGAGTCTCTTTGAAGTTACATCAAAGGCAGTGAAGGGTGGTGCTGCTGCAGAGTTAAGATTTATCTTTTTTTATCCTGAGGTCAAGGGCAAAAATGGAGAGCCTGATAGGGACCCGTCTCAGCACCTGCCTTTTAGAACTGCTGGTGCTGAGCACCGGCAAGACCCAGCCCACTTAAAGCCCTGGGTATTAGGATGCTAAAGAGCGATGAGGGCCAATCTGACATGTGAGAGAGAGACTGGGGGCCACATGGCAATTAAATTCTAAATGGGGGAGCGAAAGGCACGCTGGGTGAGGGGTGGAAATCAAGGCGGTACAGTAAAAAGAAATCCGATCCCTGGGCAGGAACAGGATACACGGGAAGGGAAAGAACCATGGGCAGTTTGGCTAGAAATTTGAGTACCACGCCTGAAGCAGGGTCTAGTTTTTACCATATAGTGCCCCAGTCCCATTCTGTCCACATCTGAAGCATAAGAGTCTCAATTGTCCCTGCCAGCCCATAGACAGGGTTGTGTTAAAATTGTCCACACTGCATTGAGCGTCTAGGAGGCAGTAGGCCCCTTGCCCTCCTGTATACTCAGATGTACATCTTTCTGAACATCAAGATGTAGCAATAACAGGATGTGTCTGTCACTTAGAAGAACACAATTGGCCAAGAGTAAGGAGTGGGGGCCAACTGGGACTTTCCACAGCTTTAGAAATTACAAGTGACCTCAAACCTTTTGTATTCTTCTGCTTTCTTAAAAGGTTTCCGAGAAGTGACGCAAATCATTTTCGATAAATGTTCAATTTCATTATGATTTACGGTCAAACATCAAGTGACCTTTTGGTAAACTTTTGTAATGTAAGTGTCACTTCTGTGTTCCTAATATTTCCAAGAAGTGACCAAAGTGCGTCATGTTCTGCGGTCAAAGCACCTGCTAATGTTGTGATTCTGTGGTCAATAGTTCCTCATTAAAAGAGTATAAATGATCTGCTCTTCAGTCCATTCGACGGACTACCTCGCACAATTGATCCCATGGGTCATGACGCGTGTGTGTGTGTGCCCCTCAGCCATCTTCTCTAGCATCTTCTCTAGCATCTTTAGCTGAGGCTATAATGCTTATTATATTTTGAAACTGTCTCTTTCTCTCTCCTCTGCATTGCCGTGATTTTTAAACTTACAAAATTGCATGATTTACTTTTTCATCTAGGAAGGTGTCTCTGAAACTTGTTATCTTCTAGATTACACGATGCTATTTTTGATTAACAATGTGCCTTTGACATTCATTGTTTAAACTTGTTCTTCGAATAAAGTGCCACTCTGACTCAGTTCCTGCATTTCACACATGTGTCTTATTATTATAGATAGCACATTTATAGGATGAAAAGATCACCCTGCAACAGCTGGCGACCACGAACAAGGCCGTGCAGACTTTCTAGGATGCGAGGACTTGGGACACGCCAGACACTGCCATCGGTGCCTCTTCCTGACTGACAGCAGCACATGCCCGGGTAAGTCACTTTGCCTTCCTCCGGTGTAGGTGTTTGGCTGTGGGGGGGAGAGCACTGACAGGTACGGTTCTGCTCGAAGTCACTGTACTTGCAGACTACTGTCTTGCCACATTACAGAAACCCTTTTTAATTTGACACGTGTGTGTAGGCACTGACCCAGGCATTCTTGTTCCGTTTTATACGTTTCACAGTTGTGGTTTGTGAGCTTCTTTTGTAAATTTCGGAGATAGCGCAGGGTGCGTCTGGCAGCTCTCCGGAAATAGCACAGTTCAGGGTGAAAGACCCTGGAATATTGAAAGTGTCTTTATATTGTGACAGGTGCAGGAGAGTGCGTCTGGAAGCTCTCAGCTTTTGCAGGTTCTGCGCAACTAAATAATGTTAATATGACATCGTCAGCTTATGTTTGACTGGCAAAATAATTATTTACAAATATCCAGTGTTTGCAAGGAATTAAGAGTGGTATTATTGCATTCCGCGTTTTTTTTTTTCCAACTGCGTAGTACATTAGGGGAAGTTCGTTCCTTTCACCACCCTTCCTTTGTGGTTTCCTGTCCTTCTCGGGCAAAGCAGAAATAAACGCTCTTCTCTCTCTTTCAATATTCTCCATCATACCATCTACTTTTTCCTTTTGGCTGCACGCATTGTTATTGTTAGATTTTGACTTATGAGGCTGTGGTTTTCCCGTGCACGGGGTTTCACGTTATATATTTCTCTTCATATCGCCTGTCTAGATTAGACAGGGATCGCTTGTCTCATTGGTCTGTCAGTGGAACATGGCATGCGAGTGGATAGGACAGATATGTGTCAGGTCTCCTCATGCGTCTAGAAGACAAGCCAGTGTATCTTCTTCGATACCTGATGCGCAACGGTCAAGCGCCTACTCTACTTAGAATAAGATAGGCAAGGGGAGTGGCGCCTTGCGTCTCCCAGCTCCTGCGGGTTCTGAAAGGGTCAGAACTCCAAGAAAAAGTAAACGTCAGTTCACGTCTTGTGGGTGGCACGGGAGGTTTCGCGATAGCAGATATTAGACATCTCCGGCTTTTGCAAGTGATCGTCAGTATATATATTTCATTACTGGCAAGATAATTAAAATAGTTAACAAATAAATAAGCTTTGTAGAAATATAGTAGCGTTTAAGAACAGAACTATTTCTATCTGCGTAATTACAGAAAGGGGGAGTATGTCTCTTTCAAAGTAGGAATACTTTTGTGGTTTCCTGTTCTCCCCGGTTGCAAGAAAAAGAAAGGCTTTTTTTTTTAAACATTTCTTATCTCGAACGAATACATTTTTCTCTATCTCCCTTTAGGCAAAAGTGCGCAATTTTGCATTTTAATTAATTATAAATAAATAGTCGACTTGTTTAAAAGATGTTGCATATTTACATGACCAGCTCGTGGTTATTCTGACTCCATATCTCCTATAGATTCTGTTGTGGTTTCTTCAAAAGACCGGTGCCTGGTGCATCGATTGAAAAATGTGTTCCTTTTTTTAGCGAGAAGAATAACTAGGTGTACGAATGTATTTGTTGTATGCATGTTGATTGTCTCTGTGTTCCCCGTTAATACTCCTGTTGCAGGTCTTATTAGTTCTAGTCTTTAAATAGTGCATTGTCACATTTGGTTTCCGAATAGCAGCCTTCACAACTCTTAAATTACGACTTTTGTGAACAATTTTCAATAGGCTCCCCTATTTAACTCATTGCACCCTGAATAAAGTACATTCAGTTCCTTTACCATCACACCTCACGCCTCTCACCTCACCTTTCCTGCGTGCTTGGCCCCATAGTAATGGATCCTCCCACTTGACTATTCAGTCAAGTGGCAGATAGAGGGGGAGGAGAGATTTCGCAGGCATTTAATGACCACAACACACAGCCAACTTTTTACGTTTCTGGTCACTATTACGCCCTAGACTTGGCCCCAACTTCAAATGATAGGCCAGCCATTGGTTCGCTTCCAATACCAGATGACCTTCTCCTTCCCTTCCCTCCCCCAATGAACAATGACATAATAAATTCAGGTCAAACACTGCAATGTCTTACTGGCACCCGCTCAATGATAGAAGCTGTAGTCCCAGGGCTGCCAGGTTAAATAGACTGAAGCTTACACCAGCACAAAATACTGCAGCACCAAGCAACTAAGCCCCAAATAATTTACTCTTACCTGCGTCCAATTCAACAACAGCCCAAGCAGTAAAGAGTGCCACCCCTCCGGCAGTAGCAGTAGCCCGAATGCAAGCACCGATCCAGGAAGTACAGCTACAGAGCACACACAGTTAGCTAATAGAAATGAGAATTTTGAAATTGTGGCTCATGTACAAGGAAGTTAGTGACACTGGGCTAAGAGCAACGTAAATATCGGAGCAGATGGTGATCATTAGACAAAAGAAAGGAATTAGCGAAATAAGACTGTTCTTCTCTCCCGATTTCATGTGCACAGAACTAGGGAGACAAGAGGGGAGACAGATTGATGGAATGGAATGCACACTAACTACACCAACTTTCCTTCTTGGATAACATATAACATTTCCTGGCTGGAGATTAAATGACACCTATCCCCTCTCCACAACAATACGCTTCAAAATATAGGTCCAATACATTATTATAGGCCCGTAGGAGCAAAAGACTAGAAAATACGGCGTATTACACAACATGCATGACACATAATGAACGTGAGTTGGGTTTGTGGGAGCCTGTGTTTGACTTCATGGTCACAGGTTCAAATGCTACCAGGTCTACTCAGCCTTTCATCCTTCTGAGGTGGATAGATGAGTACCATTGAGTTGGGGAACAAGAAAGATCTGCTATTCATGCGTCAAAATACCCTTCTGAGTGAACGTGCGCTTTACAAAAAGGACATGTTATGTTAAAATAGGCTCTATTTAGCATAACGTACAGTTAAACACAACACATGTTTTTAGATGTTACGAGGTGTTGAAGGGTTAATAGATTTTTTCTTGGGCTGCCTTTAGAAGTAACGCTCCTGGCTGGCCACAGATTCTGGGCGTTGAGCCAGGCCAGAAAGACATAATGCAATAGATTTCCTGTGGTTACAAACGAATAGGAAATTAAAAAAATATATATATAAATATATATATATGTATACAGTTAGCAGAACATGAAGAGCTGTGTAAGTGTGTAAATGAATTAACAGTATTGAAAAATATAGTTTTAGTGTATAAGTTTCCTGTCCCGTACAACAGATTAGGTCAAGTGCGTTGAGAGAAAAAAAAAGAAATTATTGTTTCAAAGAATAGTTTTAAAGAATGAATTGGGAGAGATGATTCTCTTCCCTACCGAGGCAGACATGCCACGGTGAACAAGACAAATAAAATGCCTAGGATCACACAATTTGGTAAAGGGGGGAAGCCGAGATTAAATACAGGGTTTCAGGTTTCACGTTATGCAGTTTAGTGACTGGGTATGTATATATCTACATATATATATATGCTTCGCTCCCCTATGATCACTGAACCAAAGAAACACTACTGACCGACCACCTCTTTGCCTGGCATCAATTAAAAGAATTGTTCTGGGTTCGGTGTGGGCTTGGTTCGTGAATAAAAGAATTGAGCATAATGGCGCAGCACATCAGGGCTTTGCTCATAGACTTCCCTCAATTTAAGTATATGAATTAGACCTCTCTAGAATTCGGTTTTAGGGTCCGCTTTGGTACAGAGACCAGAGATCCGTAGGAATAGATTACCACAGTTAGCCGCCACACCGACTTCCTCCACACACGCCCCAGTGCTAGGAAATACAAAAGAATAAATAATACGTGCTGATATAAAGTATATTTCAATGTTAAAGGACAGTAGGCATTAAGTAGCAATGCTCAGTATTGCACTATTGTCAGCATAAAATGTGTGTAACTTTAAAAATGCCTTTTAAACTGCAGTTGCAGACTTTA
The DNA here is from genome assembly GCA_963921515.1 of Calotriton arnoldi. Lineage (NCBI taxonomy): Eukaryota > Metazoa > Chordata > Amphibia > Caudata > Salamandridae > Calotriton > Calotriton arnoldi. Next base: position 1,276,814 of record CAWUFW010000382.1, on the reverse strand, counting down.
GAGGTGGTTGCATATATTTTGCAGTTCGACCACTATGAGTTTTTATTTCCCAATTGTGTTACTGGGATGGAGATTATTAAATGTTCCTATCTCCTGGGAACAATTATAGTACAATGTTTTGGTTCTTCTTTAGCTTTCGGAGTCAATTGATGTTTCGAGGTTTTGCAACAATATTATTTTTGGGTTCTTCCCTACGTCTCTAAGAAGTGTACTAGGTTTCCTATTTTCGGGATGTTTGCATACATATGCTCAATATTAATGTTTCCACCACCTCATGTCTGGTTAGAAATAAAAAAATAAAATTAAAAAAAAAGAGGGGAGTACAACTAGATCCCCTAGATTTTATCTATTGGCAGGCTGTAACAGGAAAACATGTCATACCACATGCTCTACTACAAGTTTCCCACACATTTGGATCAAAGATGGACCATGTGTCCACTGTGATATTAAAGTAACAACAAATTTCAGCAATGCCTGAACGGACTGCTTAAAAATAAAATAAGCAAGATAAGGGCCACAATTGAGGGAAAGAATAAATAAATAAATAAATGAATGAATAATTAAGAAAAAATAAAAATAGTTTATTGCGTATGGATTGCCCTGTTTTTACTCAGACATATTCCAAGTTCTGATCACCACTTAACACCCCATCAGCTTGTCACTGAACAATTAATAAATTTATCAGTACCAGTAACTAGACCTAAAAGTGACACTGAAAGTTCTTCTTAAATTGTGAAAGCTGAAATGTTTGAGTATCTGTGTGAATTAACAAGCGCTGCGAAGTTCCTTTCTACTTAGATATCCAAGTGGAAGAAGAAGGGCCCCATCGATCCTGAGCTCCGACATATCCGTCCTGGAACACAGATTTTTGTCCAGAAAAATGTCAGACGGTGATCCAAAATTTGAAGGACATTTTAAAGTCATATACTCTTCACCAACGGCTGTCCGCATTGCCAAGAGGAAAGGATTAACGGAACAGACTTCAGGGTCGACCCTGCACCCCCTCAACACTGAATGACGAACTAGAGGAGGGTAACTTGTTCCCATTGACTGTCCCAGAAGAAGACGACGATGATCATTTGGTGGTCTATGGACTCAGCCGCTGCCACACAGAAGTGTCTTATGCGAAGTTATGTATTTGTATTGTAATATTTTACATTATTGTCGGAGTGGCACTAGGACTGTTTAATTGGTTTGCTGTTATTTCTCATTGTATTGATAAAAAGGCTTGTATTCCTCAAAATGTTGAAGTTGCCAATACCACTGAGCACCCCATGTCACCTCCCAATATACCTGCTAGCACATGTACTGGAAATGGTCCCCGTAGTAATGCAAAAGGTTCCACATCCTCTGCCAGTACCGTCAGCACCCCAAATACCTATGCACACCCTGTGTCCTCATCCCCCTCCCCTGTTGGAAGTAATAATGTAAATACTGCCCCAGCAGTTAGACAGCATGCTGCTCATGACTCCCTTCACGACAACATGTGGTACAGTGAAATGGCCACAATAGGGAGACAGGAAAATAATGAATTCTGTTATGTGGCTCATACATTCCCCATGCAGTAGGCGCAGATAGACTGATTTTCCTAAGGGAAATACTACCACACACTGAAGAATATCACCTACACCTGTTCCTCTACAGAATACAAGGGCAAGTTACGATTATTGAGGCCAACATCTCTAGAGTGTTTGTAAATACCACAGTATGGGACCACACCCCAATGATGCATGAGGTTATCACTGACAATTCCAGAATAGAGGTGGAGGTAACAAAGATATTTTAGATATGAGTTCCTGATGTTGACTTTAGTGTAGCTTTTGGTAGGAACAATGGGTTTATGATAACAGGATCACTATCAGACTGTAATAGCTCTTTGCCCCACACCCTACATTGCCCATGCCAAAATAGAACTGTTTTACGCTTATTTGTGCAAATTTACGTCCATGACAAATGGAGTGCTCCAGGTTACTTGAGGTATAGAGCAGCGTCCTTAGGGCCACATAGGGTAGACTCAGATTATGAAGATGGGATAGACTGGATGTCTACTTGGGGTGGGGAGAAAATGTCCAAAATTATAAAAATATTACAAATTAGAGTTGCCTCTTCTCTGTTTTCTAGGGAATGGCACGGTACCTGTTGGGCGCAACTTTGGATGCAACAGCACCATCTATAATTTGGACATGCAATATGGCACCTCCGGCCTAATGGACTTCTACTGGGCCTGCGGAGAACGTCTCTATCTCCAACAGCCTCCTCAATGGAGCAGCCTGTGCTCACTAGAATAATGCACAAAGTTTCCCTGATCGTTCCAGCAGCCAATAACTCCCACATCCATGCCCATCTCTGGTCTGTTACCTTGCTGCACCGACATTGGCAGTATGCTGAGTACTATGGGTGGACAGCATTCAAAGACATACCGCAGGAGTTCCACCTATTGAACAGGGTCCAGCTATCTTCAAAAGACCAAGAGGAGGGTATGCCTTCGTATAGGGAGTCTGTGCTGCACATTGCCAATGATGAAGAAAATGGCTCCATCACCAAGGCTATCAAGGACTTGAACAACATAGAAAAGAAAATGATTGCTGGAGGAGGTGCCATAGCAGACACAGACATTGATTGGTTGAACTTTGACTGGATACCTTCATGGCTGTCTGCCATTCTAAAAATGTTTTGTTACCGTTTTTTGGTGTGCTGTTGCTCCTCTGTTGTACCGTGCAGTTGTTCTGTCATTTTGCTAAAAATACTGATAGTAAATTAGTAGGTATGAATTATGTAGGAATAGGGAACATTCATAAAGCCTATATATATAGGGAAAAGGATAGAACAGGGAATGGGGATAACTTAGCACTTGAAGAAGTAGTAGAAGTAACAACAATAGGACTACATTCAATGCAGCCTGCTACCATTACCCAGTGCCAGGTCAATAGCCCCCAACTCACTAGTAGATACAAACTGAGATAGGATTTAAATATGGATCCACCATCACCTACACAGACACCATACACATCCCTCATTGACATACCTGAAGGAGAGTATATAGAGTTAAGGAAGACACAGGAGAGCCAATGTTCCAAATGTGCCAATGTTCCAATGTGAATGACACCCCTGGGATACACCAACTAGAAGGAGGGCCTACAAGGTATGCTGTAAGAATTCTGTTCAAGAATGAACAAGAGGAGAGAATGAAGCAGGGTCTAGTTTTTACCATATAGTGCCCCAGTCCCATTCTGTCCACATCTGAAGCATAAGAGTCTCAATTGTCCCTGCCAGCCTATAGACAGGGTTGTGTTAAAATTGTCCACACTGCATTGAGCGTCTAGGAGGCAGTAGGCCCCTTGCCCTCCTGTATACTCAGATGTACATCTTTCTGAACATCAAGATGTATCAATAACAGGATGTGTCTGTCATTTAGAAGAACACAATTGGCCAAGAGTAAGGAGTGGGGGCCAACTGGGACTTTCCACAGCTTTAGAAATTACAAGTGACCTCAAACCTTTCGTATTCTTCTGCTTTCTTAAAAAGTTTCCGAGAAGTGACGCAAATCAGTTTCGATAAATGTTCAATTTCATTATGATTTACGGTCAAACATCAAGTGACCTTTTGGTAAACTTTTGTAATGTAAGTGTCACTTCTGTGTTCCTAATATTTCCAAGAAGTGACCAAAGTGCGTCATGTTCTGCGGTCAAAGCACCTGCTAATGTCGTGATTCTGTGGTCAATAGTTCCTCATTAAAAGAGTATAAATGATCTGCTCTTCAGTCCATTCGACGGACTACCTCGCACAATTGATCCCATGGGTCATGACGCGTGTGTGTGTGCCCCTCAGCCATCTTCTCTAGCATCTTTAGCTGAGGCTATAATGCTTATTATATTTTGAAACTGTCTCTTTCTCTCTCCTCTGCATTGCCGTGATTTTTAAACTTACAAAATTGCATGATTTACTTTTTCATCTAGGAAGGTGTCTCTGAAACTTGTTATCTTCTAGATTACACAATGCTATTTTTGATTAACAATGTGCCTTTGACATTCATTGTTTAAACTTGTTCTTGGAATAAAGTGCCACTCTGACTCAATTCCTGCATTTCACACGTGTCTTATTATTATAGCTAGCACATTTATAGGGTGAAAAGATCACCCTGCAACACGCCTCACGCTCCGTCTCCTCTGCTCCTTCTTGGTGTGCGCATGCCCTGAATCTGTGCATCTCAAGCGACGGTCTCACACAAGTTTCCTTCAGCAAGGGCGTGCATGCTTACATAAGTTCGTGACCAATTGTGTTGCCTCCTTTGCCTCGCCCCTAAGCCCCAAGAAGAATAGGCTTCTCTGGAGGACATGTTGGGGCAAGCCAATCCCAAACGCTGTACGTGTACCTTGGATTCACGTCTTGACTGGTTTTGATATAGAACATTTTACAAACATATGCTCATTGAAAGTCATAGTTGCTAAGCGCAGCGCCTCACTTGTCTCTTTGACTTTGCGCGTGCCAGAGAAGGGCTGTGCATGACACCTCGAAGCAATCGCGCCACCCGCGCCATTAAAATGAAAGCGTGGCATGTGTGTGCTTTAAAAAAAATTGTGCGAGGTAATACTTTGTTAATGAAAATACGGCGAGTCACTATAAAGAAAGGTGAGCGGCTGCCACTAAAGTGAAAGCGCGGCATGGTGCGCTTTAAAAAAAGACTTTGTTGGGTTAAATACTGGCGAGCCCCACATAAAGAAAGGCGCACGGCCATTAGGCGTACAGCGCTGGTTACATTTTTTTTTTTTTAAAAGCAGTTGTGGGAGAGCATGTCCTGCCTGCAATAGCAGGCAGGACAAAGCTATTTAAGAAATAGTGCTCGGAGGCTGTAATTAAAGCCTACCGAGTAACAACACATGTAACAGGGGGTGTCCTTATGGGAGGTTACAAAATGAGACAAGGCGGTACTAAGGGGGGACTACTAAGCCTACTGACGAATGAAAGCTACCATTTACAAAGGACAGGAACAGGAGCCAATTAAAAAGATGGGCGGGAAGTGGGCGGAGCTTCATGCCCTATTCTGAATACAGCATGTCTCGAAGAGCCAGAGCAAGCGCTGCCTAGGCGAGACCTTAAAATAGCCTCTAGCATACTGTGCCACATATGTGCACGGGTCATGCACTGGAAAGAAGTGGAGTGCCAACAAAAACAAGCCAATAAGTCAATGTTGGTTTTCTAAAGGTGAAACTTATTCGTTTTGCCAGTGCTTGTTTATTTTAGTATTCATATACTATGCGTACAATAGTATGCTAACCTTTCTATTTCCTTCCCCGTTGTAACCCGCCTCCACCACGGCTCTTTAACCAACTGCTATTCAATCTAAAACCGTTTTTGGAATAAAAGTTGCAGACCTTTTCTTGCGAGCAGCACCTTCTGTGTGCACAGCTCCACTCTCCTTGACTTGTCTTCCTGTGTGAAAGGAGTCCTGCAAAATATCCCATCTAATGTAAATATTCTAGGGCTACTTCAGACCTTGAACCCTCAAACCATAACAGGGTTGAGAAATAACTATAGTGACACTATAATTTAGAAATGTATAAAAAGATTTATTTATAATTTATCTTAATCCCAATATCCCATCTAAACCTGCTTTGAGTTATGTGTGTTAGCCAGTAACGCCTCGTTCAGTCCTATGCTGCAGACACATTCAGCCTCAGGCCAGCGCATGAAGCTCACGTTTCAAATTCCGTGTCTAAGTAGCTCATCCAGTCCATGATTTAGGTCTACATTCTAGAACGTGTAGTCTACATGTTTTAACTACTAGTCCCAGAATGCAGAGCAAAAAACTAGAGGGGGTGAGCTACTCAGGCATGGACCTCGGAAACTTGAGAGCGCCGCATGCTGAATGCCAGAGAGTTGTAAAATGAGGGTTTCAGACAAATTGTGCTCAGTCCAAGGCAATTTCCGGAGCCCGGATCCTTGTGGGTGCTTATGAAATGGAAACCTAATCATTGGACCTGAGGGGCGTTTGCTGGTTCGACGTATCTGTTTTCAGGCTGTAGTGATTTCTTCAGTGCTCCTCTACTTTGGAGCGAATGAATGAAATGCACAGAGTCCTCTAATAGTGAAAAAAGGAGGCCCTGGTGCTTAAAAAAAAAAAAGAGTTGAGGGGTTACGGGGGAACCTAAATGAAGTTTAAAAGAGGCATGCTTTACGCTGTTTCTAGAGTGCCTGGAGATGTTTGAGCTGTGCAGGAGTGATCACGATAAAGGTATGCAGTCAGTGGAGCACGAAAACACCATTTCTAAATCCATATGTTCCAGTCACAAAACCTAGAGAAAAACGTCATTTTCTTCCCAATGGCTTAGCCGGTACCCTTTAGGTTTTTAATTTACAGTTAATAAATGTAAAGCTAACTCGCGAAATTACCACACATCTACGTAACTCAAGCAAGGCAGGATGATGATGATTGATTATTATTTTGATCACAATGGACCTCCTTAGATTTCCATGAGCGGCCAGTGCTTTAAATGGGAAAAAAATAGTGCAGGTACTCATTTAAATGTGGCGAGTGGGCGGGGCTAGGGGCGGGGCTAAAGGCAAGACATGCGAAGCTTATTGATTTATGTACTAGTTGCAGCACATACCAAAACACGAGAAATTTGTTTCTATAAACAAAACAGGTTAATTCGTTATACAAAAATAAACAAACTGATATTTTAACGTCCTTATTTTGTAATATTTCTCTTTTCTCACACAAAAACACGCACGCACAAGCAGACAAACATAAGCAGACACACACAAAAGAATCAGGTCGGATTAAAGCCCTTTCAACCTCCTTACCTCCCATGGCTTTCCTCATTGTGCTATCACTGGGCTGCCTCGATTCCTTGCAACACAGCGTGACGGCGAACACCCGGATATCATGCAAATGATCCCCCGCTGAATAGTTCAGCGGGGGCTCATCTCAGGGCTATAAAAGTGCTTTGGCTGTCTGTCAGAGAAGGCATCTGACAGACGAAGACGAGACTCTCTCGTAGAGACAGGTTACCACCACTAGAGGCCAATGCGCCTACCCTTCATGAGTACCGGTACTCTCCACGGCAGTAGAGAAGTGCCGGTACTCAGAGGGAAAAAAATAAGAAGTGCCGGTACTCAGTACCTGTGAGTACCGGCCCATTTAAAGCACTGCATGAGCCATGCAACGTTTTCAGCAGATCTATCCTTAGACAACAGGCGTGTCACTCATTTTATCAATCGCTGTAGGATTAAAAGCTTTCATATTCAAAACTGTGACATCCATGCTGCACACACCCCTCTGTGGTAAATGCATTAATCACATCGGTGTGAAAAACGTGAATGTTATAACCGTTAGATCTGCACACTTACCAGGTATTACCACAGTTCTTTTTGTGTCCCTCCATTAGTGCTTTCTTTGTCTCCAAGGCCGCGACCTTCCCTCTTTTCACACACACTCCTCTACAGGTCCCACCTCGTCTCCCACACACATCCCTCTGCAGATCCCACCACGTCTCCCACACACCTCTCTACAGATCCCACCTTATCTCCCACACACACTCCTCTGCAGATCCCACCACGTCTCGCACACACACACCCATCTGCAGGTCCCACCTTATCTCCCACACACACTCCTCTGCAGGTTCCCCTCATCCACACGCACTCTGCAGGTCCTGCCTCATCCACACACACGCCTTTCTGCAGGTCCCGCCTTGTCTCTCAAACACACTCCTTTACAGGTCCCCGCCTCATCCACACACTCCGTAGTTCCCCCACCTCGTCTCCCACACACACTCCTCTGCAGGTCCCACCTCGTCTCCCACACACTCCTCTGCAGGTTTCTGCCTCATCCACACACACTCTGCAGGTCCCTCCTCGACTCCGACACACACTCTTCTGCAGGTCCCGACTCATCCACACACACTCTGCAGGTCCTGCCTTATCTCACACACACACACACACTCCTCTGCAGGTCCCGGCACATCCACACACACTCCTCTCTGCAGGTCCCACCTTGTCTCCCACACACTCCTTTGCAGGTCCCTGCCTCATCCACACACACTCTGTAGTTCCCCACCTCATCTCCCACACACACACCTCTACAGGTCCTACCTCGTCTCCCACACACACTCCTCTGCAGGCCGCTACCTCATCCACATACACTCTGCAGGTCCCCACCTCATCTCCCACAGACACTCCTCTGCACGTCCCGCCTCATCCACACACACACTGCAGGTCCTGCCTTATCTCCCACACACTCCTCTACAGGTCCCACCTCATCTCCCACACACACCCATCTGTTGGTCCCACCTCGTCTCCCACACACACTCCTCTGCAGGTCCCACCATGCCTCCCACACACTCCTCTACAGGTCCCACCTCATCTTCCACACACACTCCTCTGCAGGTCCCCACCTCATCCACATACACTCTGCAGGTCCCCACTTTGTCTCCCACACACACTCCTCTGCAGGTTCTTGCCTAATCCACACACACTCTGCAGGTCCCTTCTCGTCTCTCACACACTCTTCTGCAGGTCCAGCCTCATCCACACACACTCTGCAGGTCCTGCATGGTCTCTCACACCCACACCTCTGCAGGTCCCGCCTCATACACACACACTCTGCAGGTCCTGCCTCGTCTCACACACACACACTCCTCTGCAGGTCCCACCTCGTCTCCCACACACACACAGTCCTCTGCAGGTCCCACCTCATCCACACACACACACTCCTCTCTGCAGGTCCTGCCTCATCTCCCACACACTCCTTTGCAGGTCCCTGCCTCATCCACACACTTCTCTGCAGGTCCCCCCTCGTCTCCCACACACTCCTCTGCAGGTCCCTGCCTCATCCACATACGCTCTGCAGGTCCCCACCTCGTCTCCCACACCTACTCCTCTGCAGGTCCCACCTTCTCTCCCACACACACTCCCCTGGAGGTCCAACATTGTCTCCCAAACACACTCCTCTGCAGGTCCCCACCTCATCAAAATACACTCTACAGGTCATCACCTCATCTCCCACAGACACTCCTCTGTAGGTCGCACCTCATCCACACACCCTCTGCAAGTTCTGCCTTGTCTCCAATTCACACACTCCTCTGCAGGTGTCACCTCATCCACACACACCCCTCTATAGGTCCCACCTCGTCTCCCACACACACACTCCTCTGCAGGTCCCGCCTCAACCACAGAAACCTCTCTGCAGGTCCTGCCTCATCTACCACACACACACTCCTCTGCAGGTCTTACCTCACCCACACACACCCCTCCGCAGATCCCACCTCGTCTCCCACACACACTCCTTTGCAGGTCCCTCTACGTCTCCCACAAATACTCTGCAGGTCCCCACCTCATCTCCCACACACCCACTCCTCTGCAGGTCCCACCTCATCCACATACACTCTGCAGGTCCCCACCTCATCTCCCACACACACACACTCCTCTGCAGATCCCAACTCCTCCACATACACTCTGCAGGTCCCACCTCGTCTCCCACACACACTCCTCTGCAGGTCCCGCCTCATCCACACACACTCTGTAGGTCCTGCCTCATCTCACACACACACACACACTCCTCTGAAAGTCCTGGCACATCCACACACACTCCTCTCTGCAGGTCCCACCTTGTCTCCCACACACACTCCTTTGCAGGTCCCTGCCTCATCCACACACACTGTAGTTCCCCACCTCATCTCCCACACACACACACCTCTACAGGTCCTACCTCGTCTCCCACACACACTCCTCTGCAGGCCCCTACCTCATCCACATACACTCTGCAGGTCCCCACCTCATCTCCCACAGACACTCCTCTGCACGTCCCGCCTCATCCACACACACACTGCAGGTCCTGCCTCATCTCCCACACACTCCTCTGCAGGTCCTACCTCATATACACACACACACCACTGCAGATCTCACCTCGTCTCCCACACACACTCCTCTGCAGATCCCACCACGTCTCACACACACACACACCCTTCTACAGGTTCCACCTCATCTCCCACACACACCCCTCTGTTGGTCCCACCTCGTCTCCCACACACACTCCTCTGCAGGTCCCACCATGCCTCCCACACACTCCTCTGCAGGTCCCACCATGCCTCCCACACACTCCTCTACAGGTCCCACCTCATCTCCCACACACACATTCCTCTGCAGGTCCCACCTCATCTCCCACACACACTCCTCTGCAGGTCCCCACCTCATCCACATACACTCTGCAGGTCCCCACTTTGTCTCCCACACACACTCCTCTGCAGGTCCCACCTCGTCTCCCACACACACTCCTCTGCAGGTTCTTGCCTAATCCACACACACTCTGCAGGTCCCTTCTCGTCTCTCACACACACTCTTCTGCAGGTCCAGCCTCATCCACACGCACTCTGCAGGTCCTGTCTCATCTCTCACACACACACTCCTATGCAGGTCGCGCCTCCTCTCCCACACACACACAGTCCTCTGCAGGTCCCACCTCATCCACACACACACTCCTCTCTGCAGGTCCTGCCTCATCTCCCACGCACTCCTTTGCAGGTCCCTGCCTCATCCACACACTTCTCTGCAGGTCCCCCCTCGTCTCCCACACACTCCTCTGCAGGTCCCTGCCTCATCCACATACGCTCTGCAGGTCCCCACCTCGTCTCCCACACATACTCCTCTGCAGGTCCCACCTCGTCTCCCACACACACTCCCCTGCAGGTCCAACATTGTCTCCCAAACACACTCCTCTGTAGGTCGCACCTCATCCACACACCCTCTGCAAGTTCTACCTCATCTCCAACGCACACACTCCTCTGCAGGTGTCACCTTATCCCCACACACCCCTCTATAGGTCCCACCTCGTCTCCCACACACACTCCTCTGCAGGTCCCACCTCATCCACACACACCTCTCTGCAGGTCCCGCCTCATCTCCCACACACACACTCCTCTGCAGGTCCCACCTCACCCACACACACCCCTCTGCAGATCCCACCTCATCTCCCACACACACTCTATTGCAGGTCCCTCTACGTCTCCCACAAACACTCTGCAGGTCCCCACCTCATCTCCCACACACACACACTCCTCTGCAGGTCCCACCTCATCCACATACACTCTGCAGGTCCCCACCTCATCTCCCACACACACACACTCCTCTGCAGGTCCCACCTCATCCACATACACTCTGCAGGTCCCCATCTCATCTTCCGCACACATTCCTCTGCAGATCCCACCTCGTCTCCCACACAAACTCCTCTGCAGGTCCTGCCTCATCCACATGCACTCTGCAGGTCCCACCTCGTCCCTCTGCAGGTCCCTGCTTCATCCACACACACTTTGCAGGTCTCCACCTCATCTCTCACCACACACACTCCTCTGCAGGTCCTGCCTCATCCACATGCACTCTGCAGGTCCCACCTCGTCTCCCTCACACACTCCTCTGTGGGTCCTGTCTCATCCACACACACTCTGCATGTCCAGCTTCATCTCCCACACACACTCCTCTGCAGGTCCCTTCTCGTCTTCCACACATTCTCCTCTGCAGGTCCCTGCCTCATCCACCACACTCTGCAGGTCCCGCTTCGTCTCCCGCACACACTCCTCTGCAGGTCCCACATCATCCACACACACCCTGCAGGTCCCACCATGTCTCCCACACACACTCCCCTGCAGGTCCCACCTCATCTCCCACACACACTCCTCTGCAGGTCCCACCTCGTTTCTCACACACACTCCTCTGCAGGTCCCACCTCGTCTCCTACACACACTCCTCTGCAGGTCCCACCTCATCCACACAGTTCTCTGCAGGTTCCGCCTCATCCACACATACTCTGCAGGTCCCACGTCTCCCACACACACTCCTCTGCAGGTCCCACCTCATCTCCCACACACTCCTCTGCAGGTCCCACATCATCAACCACACACACTCCTCTGCAAATCCTGCCTCGTCTCCCACACACATTCCTCTGCAGGCCCTGCCTCGTCTCCCACACACACTCCTCTGCAGTTCTCACTTCATCTCCCACACACACTACTCTGCAGGTCCTGCCTCATCCACACACACTCCTCTGCAGGTCCCACCTCATCTCCCACATACACTCCTCTGCAGGTCCCACTTCATCTCCCACACACACTCCTCTGTAGGTCCCCGCCTCATCCACACACTCTGCAGGTCCCACCTTGTCTCCCACACACTCTTCTGCAGGTCCCGCCTCATCCACACGCACTCTGCAGGTCCTGCCTCGTCTCCCAAACACACAGTCCTCTGCAGGTCCCCGCCTCATCCACACACACTCTGCAGGTTCCACATCGTCTCCACACACACACTCCTCTGCAGGTCCCGCCTCATCCACACAAACTCTGCAGGTCCCGCTTTGTCTCCCGCACACACCCTTCTGCAGGTACCGCCTCGTCTCCCACTCACACGCCTCTGCAGGTCCCTACCTCATCCACACACACTCTGCAGGTTCCACATCGTCTCCCACACACACTCTTCTGCAGGTCCCGCCTCGTCTCCCACACACACTCCTCTGCAGGTCCCACCTCATACACACACACACTCCTCTGCAGGTCCCACCTCATCTCCCACACACTCCTCTGCAGGTCCCGCCTCATCCACACAAACTCTGCAGGTCCCGCTTTGTCTCCCACTCACACTCCTCTGCAGGTCCCACCTCGTCTCCCACACACACTCCTCTGCAGGTCCCACCTCATACACACACACTCCTCTGCAGGTCCCACCTCATACACACACACTCCTCTGCAGGTCCCACCTCATCTCCCACACACTCCTCTGCAGGTCCCGCCTCGTCTCCCACACACACTCCTCTGCAGGTCCTTCCTCATCCACATGCACTCTGCAGGTCCCTACCTCATCCACACACACTCTGCAGGTTCTACATCGTCTCTCACACACACTCTTCTGCAGGTCCCGCCTCGTCTCCCACACACACTCCTCTGCAGGTCCTGCCTCGTCTCCCACACACTCCTCTGCAGGTACCACTTCGTCTCCCACACACACTGCTCTGCAGGTCCCACCTCGTCAACCACACACACTCCTCTGCAGGTCCTACCTCGTCTCCCACTCACACTCCTCTGCAGGTACCACTTCGTCTCCCACACACACTCCTCTGCAGGTCCCACCTCGTCAACCACACACACTTCTCTGCAGGTCCTGCCTCATCCACATGCACTCTGCAGGTCCCACCTCGTCTCCCTCACACACTCCTCTGTGGGTCCTGTCTCATCCACACACACTCTGCATGTCCAGCTTCATCTCCCACACACACTCCTCTGCAGGTCCCTTCTCGTCTTCCACACATTCTCCTCTGCAGGTCCCTGCCTCATCCACACACACTCTGCAGGTCCCGCTTCGTCTCCCGCACACACTCCTCTGCAGGTCCCACATCATCCACACACACCCTGCAGGTCCCACCATGTCTCCCACACACACTCCCCTGCAGGTCCCACCTCATCTCCCACACACACTCCTCTGCAGGTCCCACCTCGTCTCTCACACACACTCCTCTGCAGGTCCCACCTCGTCTCCTACACACACTCCTCCGCAGGTCCCACCTCATCCACACAGTTCTCTGCAGGTCCCGCCTCATCCACACATACTCTGCAGGTCCCACGTCTCCCACACACACTCCTCTACAGGTCCCACCTCATCTCCCACACACTCCTCTGCAGGTCCCACATCATCAACCACACACACTCCTCTGCAAATCCTGCCTCGTCTCCACACACATTCCTCTGCAGGCCCTGCCTCGTCTCCCCACACACTCCTCTGCAGTTCTCACTTCATCTCCACACACACTACTCTGCAGGTCCCGCCTCATCCACACACACTCCTCTGCAGGTCCCACCTCATCACCCACATACACTCCTCTGCAGGTCCCACTTCATCTCCCACACACACTCCTCTGTAGGTCCCCACCTCATCCACACACACTCTGCAGGTCCCACCTTGTCTCCCACACACTCTTCTGCAGGTCCCGCCTCATCCACACGCACTCTGCAGGTCCTGCCTCGTCTCCCAAACACACAGTCCTCTGCAGGTCCCCGCCTCATCCACACACACTCTGCAGGTTCCACATCGTCTCCACACACACACTCCTCTGCAGGTCCCGCCTCATCCACACAAACTTTGCAGGCCCGCTTTGTCTCCCGCACACACTCTTCTGCAGGTACCGCCTCGTCTCCCACTCACACGCCTCTGCAGGTCCCTACCTCATCCACACACACTCTGCAGGTTCCACATCGTCTCCCACACACACTCTTCTGCAGGTCCCGCCTCGTCTCCCACACACACTCCTCTGCAGGTCCCACCTCATACACACACACACTCCTCTGCAGGTCCCACCTCATCTCCCACACACTCCTCTGCAGGTCCCGCCTCATCCACACAAACTCTGCAGGTCCCGCTTTGTCTCCCACACACACTCTTCTGCAGGTCCCGCCTCGTCTCCCACTCACACTCCTCTGCAGGTCCCACCTCGTCTCCCACACACACTCCTCTGCAGGTCCCACCTCATACACACACACTCCTCTGCAGGTCCCACCTCATACACACACACTCCTCTGCAGGTCCCACCTCATCTCCCACACACTCCTCTGCAGGTCCCGCCTCGTCTCCCACACACACTCCTCTGCAGGTCCTTCCTCATCCACATGCACTCTGCAGGTCCCTACCTCATCCACACACACTCTGCAGGTTCTACATCGTCTCTCACACACACTCTTCTGCAGGTCCCGCCTCGTCTCCCACACACACTCCTCTGCAGGTCCTGCCTCGTCTCCCACACACTCCTCTGCAGGTACCACTTCATCTCCCACACACACTGCTCTGCAGGTCCCACCTCGTCAACCACACACACTCCTCTGCAGGTCCTACCTCGTCTCCCACACACACTCCTCTGCAGGTACCACTTCGTCTCCCACACACACTCCTCTGCAGGTCCCACCTCGTCAACCACACACACTCCTCTGCAAGTCCCACCTCGTCTCCCACACAGACGGTCACTAGCACTCCTGAGCCCGGTGCCACTGCATCTGCTGCGCTACTGATAGCCTGCCACACAAACACTGATCAAACGTGCTTGTGGCTGGGCAACCTACTTAGAGCAGCCTAAAGGGATATTACTTTTAAGCATTACAAGCAATGTTGAAATATAAAGCATTCTGTAATCTGAGATTAAACAAGAGTGAGATATGAGGACTGATCAGCTTTCACTGTATGAATGAATCAAAGCATATGGTGGTATCATGGAGCGTGAATTTATAGCAACACAGACGCAAGGAAGATTAAAACCTAATCTGACTGCAGGACACATTGTACAGACCCGCAAATGCAGCCATTACACATATGGCAGTCTAGCAGGCCCTCTGCTGGCTTGCATGGCGCATAGCAGAATATCACTTGAATATATGAGAAGCATATTAAACAGACAGCGACAAAACTAGTAGGTTTGGCATCTGTGCAGATGAGCCCACAAGTACAAATCAAGCGGACAGGCGGTAGCGGGCACCGGGCGTTTCCCCAGTGGGCCGCCAGTAACAAAATCGGCCGGCCATAGCAAACAGCTCATACGGCACATACGACGACTACAGGCCAGATTGACTTGGGCCAATAAGAAACCCCATGGGATGTGGATCGGTGGCTCCCCGTTTTCCAAAAGCGCTACAAAACCTCAAAGTGTTAGAAACATCCTATACACACCCTGATAACCTAACATGATATAACATATAACATACATGCACCCCTGCACACAGACGAGGAAGCATGCATCAGTGAGCACAAACCAGTCATACATAACCACGTTTGGCAGGAGGACCAGGTAAGGTGCGTCAGGGAAGCAAAGGTTTAAGTGCCACAACAGAGCACATAATAATGTGCACCAGAAGAGTTGTAGTGGTGTTCTTCAGGGAGCATTAGCCGAAGCACAACAGGAGAGCCCTCAAGGGAGTAGCCAGAAAATAGAAATAGGCTCCAATTTGAACTAAAGCACTGATGCCACCAATCAAGCGAAACAAATCAGCAAACTCTCCCTAGAACAGCTTCCTTATCTCTTCCATCGATGCATCTGTCCATTCATTCTTTCTCCTTTCCATCCACCTGGTGATATCCACTATTTCACCTTTACATTCTGTCATCCATTATTTAATCTTTTCCCATTCCATTCACTCTGCCATCCATCCACCTGTCATCCATCAATCCATCTACTTTGCCATCCATGCATTCACTCTGTCATCCATCAATCCAATCTGCGATCCATCCATCTATTCTGTCATTCATCCATCCATCCATCCACTCTGACATCCGTCCATCCATCCACTCTGCCATCCATCCATTCTCTCTGCCATTCATTCATCAGTTCATCAACTCTGCTATCCATCCATCCATCCACTCCGCTATCCAACCCCACCCATCCATCCACTCTTAAATTATCCAGCCATCCACTCTGCCATCCATCCATCCACTCTGCCATCCATCCATCCACTCTGCCATTAATCCATCAATTCTTCCATCTATCCATTCATTTATCCACTCTGCCATCCATCCATCCACTCGGCATCCATCAATCTTTTCTGCCATCCATCCATTCACTCTGCCCTTCACTCGTCGTTCCGTCCATACATACATCCATTCATCCATCCACTCTATCCATCAATCTACTCTGCCATCCATCCATCCATCCATTAACATCCATCCATTCATTATACCATCCAGCCACACATTCACTCAGCAATCCACCCAACGATTCACTCTACCAGCCACCCATCCTGCCATTCATCTATGTATTCAATCACTGTCATCATCCACCCTACCATCTATCATCCTTTAATCCACTCATCCATCCCTTTACTCTGCCATACTTTAACCTATCTGTCCCCCTACCCATCCACCTCTTTACTCTGCCATTATCTCCTTTGTGCATCCACCTGTCTATTCACATCCATCCATCAACTCTGCTATCCTTTCACTCGTCCATCCACTATCTATCCATCCATCCACCCATCCCTTTACTCTGCCATCCTTTTACCGGTCTAGCCACATATCCATCCTTTTATTCTGCAATCGTTTCACCTGCTCATCCACCTATCCATTCAGGCATCCATCCACCCATCCATTCCTTCACTTTGCCATGCTTTCACCTATCTGTCCTTCTACCCATCTATCCCTTTACTCTGTCATCATCTCCTCTGTGCATCCACCTATCCATTAACTTCCATCCACCGCATCCACTCTGCCATCCTTTCACTTGTCCATACACTATCCATCCATCCCTTTACTCTGCCATCCTTTTTACCTGTTCATCCACTTATCCATTCAGTGATCCATCCATCCCTTTACTCTGCTATCTTTTCATCTGTCCATTCACTCATACTTTCAACCACTCATTCATCCACATACTCATTGATCCACCCACTCATTCATCCATACTTCCTTCTTTTCACCCTTCCTTCTAATATACCTTTCTTTCCCTGTTCTATTTACCCAGCTGTTGGTTTTCCTTGCTCCTGCTTGCTCTTCTTTGGACGCTGTATTCCAGCCTTAATGAGGAGCCTTTGTCTGCCGAATTCCAGGCAGAAGAGGCCCATAAAGAACCCCTCCCCCACTGTAGCTACTATAGCAGGGGCTTCACAACGCCCCTGAGAGCACTGATTGATGTGCCTAAGCGGAACACCGAGTGATCCACTTCCTAGAAGCACTGGTTGATGTGCATTAGAGGAGTATCAAGTGATTTACTTCTTAGAAGCAGTGGTTGATGTGCCTTAAGAGGAGCACCGAGTGATCCACTTCCTAGAAGCACTGGTTGATGTGCCTAAGAGGAGCACTGAGTGATTTACTTCCTGGAAGCACTGGTTGATGTGCCTTAGATGAGCATCAAGTGATTTACTTCTTAGAAGCACTCCGGCATACAAGGAACCGCCCTCGACTGGATCCACTCGTTCCTCACCGGCAGAACCCAACGAATCAGACTACCACCTTTCCCCTCCGATCCCACGGAAATCAACTGCGGAGTGCCCCAAGGATCATCGCTCAGCCACATGCTCTTCAACATCTACATGGCCCCCCTCGCCGCCATGGTCAGACAGCACAGACTCGGCATAGTATCCTACGCTGACGACACTCAGCTCATCTTCTCCCTCACCAAGGACCCAATCACCACCAGACTCAATTTCCAGGAAGGAATGAAGGACGTCGCATCCTGGATGAGCAGGAACTGCCTGAAGCTCAACTCGGAGAAGACAGAAGTCCTCATCCTCGGACCCTCCCCCTCGGCATGGGACAACACCTGGTGGCCTACCGCCCTCGGCAGCCCCCCCACATCCACGAACCATGCCCAAAACCTCGGCATCGTACTCGACTCCTCCCTCTCCATGACCCGACTGGTCAACGCTGTCGCCTCCAGCTGTTTCAACACCCTCCGAATCCTACGAAAGACCTTCAAGTGGATCCCCCCCGAATCAAGGAAGGCCGTCATCCATGTGCTCATAACCAGCAGACTGGACTACGGAAACACCCTCTACGCCAGGATCAACAAGTCTCTGCTCCGCAAACTCCAGACCATACAGAACACCGCAGCCAGACTCGTCCTCGACATTCCTCGACACGAACACACCACCCAACACCTACAGAACCTCCACTGGCTCCCCGTTGAGAAGAGAGTCACTTTCAAGATACTCACCAACGCCTACAAATTCCTACACAACACTGGACCCCAATACCTCAACAAGAGAATCTCCTTCCACTTACCCAAGAAAAACCTCCGATCCGCCGATCTCGCCGAAACCCCACGCATCCGCAGATCCAGAACAGGTGGAAGAACCTTCTCCTACATCGCAGCCAAGACCTGGAACGAGCTCCCGCTCAACATCAGACGCGCCCCCTCCCTGAACATCTTCAGGAAGACGCTCAAGACCTGACTTTTCGACTGAGCGGAGCTGCTTACCCCCTCTCCCCCAGCGCCTTGAGACCCTCACGGGTGAGTAGCGCGCTTACAATTCCCTGATTGATTGATTGATTGATTGAGAAGCACTGGTTGATGTGCCTAAGAGTGGCACCGAGTGATTTACTTCCTAGAAGCACTGGTTGATGTGTCTAAGGGGAGCACCGAGTGATTTACTTCCTAGAAGCACTGGTTGATGTGCCTAAGAGGAGCACCAAGTGATACACTTCCTAGTAGCACTGTTTGATGTGCCTAAGAGGAGCACTGAGTGAGGTACTTCCTAGAAGCACTTGCTGATGTACCCAAGAGAAGCACCAAGTGATATAATTCCTAGAAGCTCTCGGGAATGCACGGAGGTTTAACAGGGCCCGTGCACAAAAGCTTCCATTTTACATGTTCATATTTAAACTTGACATCTTTTTAGACAAGTAACCTTTGATATACTTTGCACGTACATGGTAACATACTCAGAAAGTTTTCTGCTTGCAAGCACATTTCTTCGCAAGCATTTTATCACAACATTTTACATTATGTTCAAGGATAGAGTACACTGAGCATGCTGCCCCTGCGTATTATTCTTGTCCGTTCTGAGACAGCTCTGAGTGGGAAACACAAACAATGAATAGCTAAGGACCTCAGACAGCGTGCAAACTAGGCCAGTTTTTATTATATAAACTGCTCCTGACATTTAGCTTGTCAGAGGAGCTTTTCCGTGGATTATCCTGGATGTTTTCCCATGGCTGTGTCCCAGCCCTGCCAATTTCTGTCACCATCCTGCAATTGACGGAGGCCTGTGGGACACCAGGCTGGCTTACTGATACATCGCTCATATAGGTAAATGGGGAGTTAAGTGACTCCAAGAGATCTCGCAGAATGCACTTTTTATTATGCTCTCTAGAGTAGAGTTAGGGTAGGTAGGGTTTTCATTATGATATATATTCACATATACATATAATCACTGCAACGTTATGTTGGTTGAATTATTCATCCTTTTCACTATTCTTGTAATGCTGGTAACAATGCTTTGTTTCCTTCTACTATTAATTGCAGCTCATGCATATTACACAAGAATCCAATTGCTTCAATAAATGTTAGAAATACCAATTTGTGTATTTCTTGTGTCTCCCTTTGGGCATGCCTAAGGTAACTACAAAAGTGTAGATCCGTTTCCACAATTTCCTTGGGGGAGTCAGAGTGGTCACGTTCTAAGGTTGCAGACACCATCCGGTACAGTCAGGTTTAGGGGTCCAGATGGCGCACTGGGAGTCTATATTTTGACGCATATGTTGTCCAACCGCACATTCTTACTCGATTAGTAGAACCGTACGACAGGAGCACTGAATCCTCTGCATCAGGGGAGTATTGTGTATACTGCATCCCAGAGCACTGTGTGATGTCCAGTTCAGGGGCACAAGGCTATGTGCATTATGAGAGTACAAGGTGAATGCAGGAGCCATCACAGCGCTGGGTGGCATGTGTGGACATTGTGATATAAGGCAGGGGAAGCAAGTCAATGTGCCCCATGTCCTGTGAATCCTTCAGCAAGTGTCGTCCTTTTTCGGTCACCAGCACATACGATTTTGGTATTTTTCAGATGGTACTTATAATGCTAAAAATAAAAGTACAAGTACCAGATTTCATAATGTTTTGAGTAAAAAAGACACATACATTTTCTCTTCATTAAAATATGACATAGCACTTTTTGCTGCTTTAACATTTTTTCTGCGGCGATCTTTCTGAAGAACAGTCTCTTTAGCAGCGTTTACAAGTCACTTTTGCCATTTTCACTCTTTTTTTGCAATGTGTTTTTTGACATTTTACAATTGTTACACACATCACGGAGAATAGATTGCCATGACGCCTATTTATAAGATATTCATAGTTCAATATATCTGGTGGTACCTTAGTAACTCCACTTGCACATTATATGTGATGAACTTCACAGTGCTCAAATTGTACATAAGTAATCTAACAGTTTGCAGTTGTTTCCAGACTAAGCGCAGAGATGGGCCCGACCGGCCACACCGTGATGAGGCTGGAAGAAGGGGGAGGGTGGCCACTCCTGTTTAACACTCATCTACTGGCCACTCATGAACTGTTGCAAGCAGACCTCTCGGTCTAATGCATGATGACCTGACAGGGATTGTCTTTGTGGTAATGTGGTTGTGCGCTTTTGTTTGTTTATGCAATTAAAAAAAAAAATGACAATAAAAAGATTCCCCATAAAAAAGCTAGCCAACATTTGTCTAGCAAACAGGTGAACAACAATATCAAGACCCAGCTCCTATTAAAACATACGGAGCAGCATACTGTCTGTGTTGCTCTGTATGTCAGCTATGCAGTGTCCCGTTTGGGGTGGTCTCTATCAGACCACCTAATGTGTACCAGAGGAGAAGAGGGGCCTGTTGCGTGTCCTCCTTACCCTGCTCTCAGTGTCCCACTCGGCAGCTTCTTCTTATCATTCTACTCGCTGCCGCGTGGTGGCAGTGGGGTCGTTTGAAAGCTCTGTCTATGGATATCACAGGGGGTTTATTGTCTGTTTTAGCTTGCACTCTGATAACATTCTCTCCCAGTGTAACATGATAACATTCTCTCCCTGTGGTGCCCTGTCACCCCTCCACCCAATCGTGCTTTGTAGCACCATTATCTCAGCTCTGTCCCGTTTGTGGACCTTTTCAACCACTTTTTAATGAACGGGGGTAGTCGAGCCTTCCATGACATCACTATACCTCGTTTCGCCAGTATGAACCACAGATCTAGGAATCGAATTGTACGTCTGTGTTTCGCGCAGCGCTGCATCACTGCCAGTAAGCAGGTCTCAAAGGCTAATGGAAGTTGTCTATTCGCAAGTTCCTGTAATGTCTCTGTGATTTATGGTCAGAACTGCGCCAGTACTGTACACGACCATTCCATGCGTAAGACGTCTGCGCCCGGAGTCTGTCGGCTGTTATGTAGAGACGCGTTGCCTGATCTGACAACCACCGTGCATTGAAAGAACTGAGCCCACACACTTTACTTTCAGTTTCTGACCATAAGGTCCAGGCCCCGGGACTTTTATCTCCTTGCCGTACACGTCATGGCCAATACCATTTCAGTCATGCATGACAGGGTTACACATTATTCTCCCACCACCCAAATTACTAAATGGGATGTTCCAAATCCCCAACACAACATTCCTTCTTTACCCAAGCAAAACAAAATAAAATAAACAAACAACACCAAACAAAAAGTTATGCTGTAGCTTGCATGTAAACTTAACATTTGTAACCATCCTGTGCAAAACCCTACTACGAATGATTCAGTCATCATCACATGAAATAACAGGGAAAATACCCAGATACAGTAGTAGCCTTGGACATTATCAGGAAACATTATTTTTTTTAGACCAATACAAAATCCTTCAACTTCTTGGAGGTCACTGTTCGAGGAAGTAGGTCGTATCTTTCCATACCTTGCAGACTGGGACCAGGAGCGCCTCCTTCCAGCTCATCTTGTGGTTGAGGGACCCCCACACTAGAGTCTGCACCAGTGGGGTCTCTCCCACTATTCCCCTGGGATTCCAAAGAATCTGTCTGCCTCTGGTGACCATTGAACACCCCCCAGTGGGATACAGAAGAAGTGCCAACACCATTTTGCAGACATCTCACATTGTAATCACCTCTAAATTCAGCCGCACAGCGAGTGCTCCCTGATTCAGACTCCGGCGCCCGGTACAGTTTGAAGAAAGATACATTTCTCGTGATTGTTTCCACATGTTTCTGGGCAGTGATCATTGTTCCTTTCACAGCACTCACTCTCCATGGCTCAACCTCAAATGGCAACAGAAACTTGCTTCCTGGACGTCGGTTCTTGACAAGCACCAACTTGAAACTGCCGCTGTTTGGCCCATTCTTCTCCTCAATGTGCTGTCATTTTGCACCTGGTGCTGCCGCAAAGCCTCTACAAACTTTTCTCTGTTTGTGGATATTTTATCCACTTGGGGAATGGCGTCTCCCACCATTCGATTCATGCACAAAGTGCTGGGGGACACTCCAGTCATGGCATGCGGCGTGAGACGGTACTCACGAAGGAAGACATACAGTGACACTCTATGTTCTGGCTGTTGGCCAGTCAATTCTCAGGAATTTATTAAAAGGTTTACATGAAGAGTTCTGCTTCACCGTTAGCTTGCGGCCAGCTGGGAGTGATCTTCCAAAGGTGAACGCCTTGGGAGGTGAGGCACTCAGCAAACTCCTGACTAGAAACGGGAGGGCCAATGCCCGACCTGAGTTCATTCAACAGACCATGAGTCACCATAACCTTCCCCAGCCGTGGTATGTCTGGCCATAAGTCATTGACTCCAGAATCTCTACCTCCAGGTACTTAAAAAAATTGTCTGTTATCACCAACATATGTCTGCTATCTGGTAGGCTTCCAAAGTCAGCACTCGATCTGTACCAAGTAACAGAGGGAATGGATTTAGTAATGAAGGGTGCAGGCGGCTCGGCCAGGCCAGCAGCTTGACACATGGAACATTGTCTCACTGTGCGTTCCAGCCGATCATCCAAACCAGGGAACCAGACCTTACACTGGAGTCTGGATTTCGTCTTCACTACTCCTTGAAGGGCAGAGTGAGCAAGATCGGCCACCTGTTTTTGCAATGACGCAGGAATTACCAAACGAGGACCTCTTAATAGACAACTTTTAGGAGAAACAGCAAGTTCATGCCAGACATTATGTAATGATGACAATGTCAGATGTGCATCATCAGTTCGATGAGAGGCATTGTGGGTAAGGGTGTGCCAGTTCCCAAAAGCCACTGCTGATATCGCTTACTGAAGACAGTCCTCTGACTGGGTAGCGGCTATAATGTCCTCCAGGGAGATAGGTAAAGGCCTTGACCGCTCCACCACCAGCCGCACTTACTCCTCCACATGCTTGCTGTCTGACTCTTCACTGACCGTGGTGGGTCTGGCATGCCTGGAGAGATAGTCAGCTGGATTTTGCAACTATGGTCAGTGCACTACTATGAAACAGTATTCCTGTAACTGAAGGATCCTCTTTTCAATCCTAGGAGGTCATGAACAAAGCTATCTTTGGTTTGTGGTCCGTGTGAACTATGCATGGTTGGCCATAAAGATAAATTTCAAAATGGCGACATCCCCAATTGACCGCACTGGCCTCTTTCTCAATGTGAGAATATCGCTGCTCAGTATCTGTGAGAGCGCATTCACGTTTGTCCTTCTTTTGAGAGAGCACTGGCCCCAGGCCAGAGGTGCTGGCGTCCACAGACAAATCCAACTCACAGTGAGGGTCAAAAAAGCCAACGTGGTTTGTGCTGATAGAGCTTATTTTGTCACTTGAAAAGCGTCCTCTTGGGTGGACTCTATTCCGGAACCGCATTCGTTTTGGTCAGTTCTTGAAGTGGGCCTGTGAGAGTGGTCAAGTTTTGAATAAACTGGCCACAGTATGTGACCATCCCCAAGCAACTGTGGACATCTGTAACGCTAGTTGGAGCCAGGGCTGATTGAATGTCTACAACTTTTGCAGGATCCGGCATGACTCAATTTTCCGAAAAACGGTATCTGAAGAAAGCTATCTCCTTTTGGAGAAATGCACACTTCTCATGGTGTAGGGTGAGACCACTGTCCTGCAAGCATTTGAAAGTTGCACTCAGCCTGTCAAGATGTTGTTTGATGGTTGGGGCATGCACCAGGATGCCATCATTAACACTGATGACCCCATCAAGACCAGCCAACATGCCCCTGATTGTATCTTGGAAAACTTCAGCCGCACTTGACACCCAGAAGCGGAGGTGTTTGTACCTCCTTGGGCCCACATGGGTGGAGAAAGTGGTAACGGCTCTTGATTCTGGACCCAGCAGCAGTTGATGGTATCCTGCTCGGAGATCCATAGCTGAAAACCATCTCAAACCACTCACTTCCGCCACAAGATCATACACGTTGGGCATCAGGTGGAGGTCACACCTGTTGGCCATGTTAGGTAAATGCATGTCAATTCAAATTCTGACCTCACCAAGCTGTTTAGGCTTGTGGGCTACCACAACTGGGGAAACCCAGGGTGTGGGGCCTTCTACCCTCTCAATTATATCTGCCTGCTCCAGTTTTCTCAGTTCATCCTTCACCTTTGGGTGCAGAGGGAACGCCACCTGGTGATGTCGCAGTGCGACCAGCTGGATTGACTTGTCTATGTGGAGTAGGATGAGGTGGTCCTTTAGACACCCAATGCCTTGGAAAAGTTGTGACAATTCAGTCAAAAGATCGTCGAAACTCCCCAGGGGCACGCTGAAAGCAAAAGTGACTAAGTGAAGTAGTTCAACCGTCTGGCAGCTCAGCAACATTCCTGAGCCACTCTTGGTGACATATACCTTGGCACGCGTTGAACGGGACTCATGCCATATCTCTGCCATAAAGACCCCTGCCAGTGAGAGCGGCATTGAGGACCCATAGGCAAACACTTGGGTGGCAGTTGGGCACAGGACAGGCTGTAGCGGGAGAGTTTTCAGTACAGATTGAGCAAGAATGTTTATTGAAGTTCCTGTGTCAATTAGGGCCAGGATTTGGTGGCCCGACAGAAGGACTGTGCACTTCGGGATGTACCGTCGGGGGTGCTGTCCTGGCTGAATAATGTGTATGACATGTGCCGCCAATTCCACATCATCATCAATGTCCTCTTCGTCATCAGGGTGTCTGCATAATGTTGACTGACTTGGGTTTTTGTGCCTTTTCAGATGCGGAGGAGCAGCATATCTTGGCAAAATTATTTAGTTGATTGCAGGCGGAACATCTCTTCCCCTGGGCAGGGCACGTTCCCTAATGAGGATAGGATCCCCCGCAGATGTAACACACATTGGAATTTGTAGCTGGCATGAGACAGGTCTTCTTCTTTGCTGCCCCCACGGCCGTCACCGCATTGACAGGCTCTGTCTTTACTTGTCGATGTAGAGCAACTTTCATGTGCGCAGCGTGCACTTTAAAAAGTTTCTTCAACCGCCCTATCACTAGCATATCGGCCATGGACATTCCTGGGACCTGTAGAATATTTTTCCTCAGCTTGACCGATATGCAACCCCTAATGAACTGGGTGCTAATCTCATCATCAGCGTTGGGCAGCATGCAGGTGCTAGCAGGTTCTTTCGGTCGAGTATAAAGTGTCCACTGACTCCTCTGCTTGGCGTAGGAGGAACTGCTCGTAGTCAGGATTTGCAAGTGGTTCAAAATGTGCGCTGAGGGCTCACTTCAGAGAAGCATATGTAAACGACAGGCCTACCTCCACTACAGATTTCGCCAAATTGTGAATGGCAGTACCCCCTAAGTGCAGGAGCATGGGACAATGTCCGTCGTTTTCTAAGGCCACCGCAGCAAAGTAGTTTTCCAGTCTCTCCTTCGAGCCACCTGCACAGATGGAGGCCCTGCACAACAAAAGGCTCAAGGGCTGGTACTGAAGCCATCACAGGTCAATCAGGGGGGCCGATTTGTAGGAAGAACACACAGTGCAATAAACTCATCAGCCAGGCCAAAAGTGATGAGGGGGAAATCCTCCAGGCGGAGAGCACACGCTTTGGGCAGTGAATGGGGCCCCACACACGAATACCAGGAGCCAGGTGGGCAGCGGGGCAGGGTGCACGGGCGGGGAGAAATAAACTCCCGCTCGTCACCAATTTGTTTTGTAGAGACATGCAGCCTGATCTGATAAACGCCGTGTGTCTAAAGAACTGAGCCCAAACACTTTACTTTCAATTTCTGACCACGAGGTCCGGGCCCCGGGCTTTTTATTTTCTTCGCATACATGTCATGGCCGATACCATTTCAGTCATGTGTGATGGCATTACCCATTATTCTCCCCTCACCCAAAGAACTAAATGGGATATTCCAAATCCCAAACATAACAGAGGTATGGGCAAATATCTAAGGATCTTAGGTACATTTTTGCTACCGGGTGTCAAATATGTTAACGCAAGTAGTTGAATTGGCTATCTTCAAAGTGTGGGTTTCTTGTGAGGGTTTTTGTATTCCTTAAGATCTTTTCTCAGAAGCGGTATGTTATTTCCTTACCTAGTGCCCCCCTCCCACTTCATATTAAGAGGTCCCAGGGTTGTGTACAATGCTGTGGAGTTTGCCCCATAGAACAATGTGAGAAGTTGGCCTGGTATATGCTGTTCACTAATTAAAGTGGACACCTTGCACCAGAACAATTCGACTCTTATGGTAGATAGGTTTAAGACAACCTTTATAGAAAGCTATCCTAGTGGTAGCTGTGGAGAGCAGCCTTCAGGCTAAGTCTTGAAGGAATGTAAAGCAGCTTGTTTTACCACACAATCTCTTGAATCACCAAATGAAAAGACACCACACAGGTATATATATCAAATATATATGTATTTATTAATAAACACTCTCTACTAATCTCTTTATGAGATTAGAAGTCAGGAACATATGTACAAGTCAAATGTTATCAAAATAAGTTTAGCACAATCGAATATCACAATCTTAGTTTGGCTAGACCTAGGTCTAGGGCATCTAGAATCGAGGGACCCCCAAGAACCACCCCAGGTAGTTGTAGGAGACCCACAGGGGACGGACGCGGTGTCCTGGCACCGGTGCGAGTCCTGTACGAGTCTATGCGAACAGACGCGATTGAGATTTCAATGTTAAAGGTCCCTTGCGTGTTCGAGGCGAACACACCGATCGGTCCTTGTACGAGTCGAAGGACGCGGTTACAGATAGAGTTGCAAGGGAGATGGACGCGCTGTGTCTAACACAGACGCGAACCTTGTGCGAGTCAGTGCAATGGAGATCTCAATGTTACAGGCCCCTTGTTGTTCGAGGCGAACACCGATCGGACTCAGTACGAGTCGAAGGACACAGTTCTAGATAGTGTTACAAAGGAGATGGACGCGGTGTGTCTAACACAGACGCGAACCCTGTACGAGTCAGCGCAATTGTCGCACTTAGAAAATAGGAATTTTAGGACACTTCTAGGGAAGCTACAAGCAAGTCACTTACAGGGTAAGTAGTTCTAGGGCCCACACCCACAGGAGCACCGTAGTGCTGAAGTTACCTCACCCAGGGGAGCCGGGTGCATAGGTGTTCTTTGGTGTCGGGTCGCGGCGTCGTTTTCAATGGGAGCCAGTGAAGACTTGCTGCTTGCGGCGACAGGAGAAGTGTCCGGAGGAATCCAAGCCTGGATTCAGAAGATGGAAGACCTGAAAGCAGAGGGGACAGTGTTCAAAGTCACTTGGCAGTGACTCGGGGCAAGGAAGATGGATGCCCACCGTCGTCGCAAGATTCAGGTCGTTCGCGGGTGCCTTGACTCTTCAGCCACGAGGTCCAGGAGGCGTCGACGACGACCAGGAGCTGGATTCGGCGTGTCCCACGATGTCTGCAGCTTACTGCGGTGTCGGCGACTCGATTGGAGCCAACAAGCCTTGGTAACAGCAAGTCTCGGGGAAAGTGTGAAGAGGCAATGGCGCAGACCAGCAAGGTCTGGGGGACTCACCCAGCGAGGGTAAGTCAGGGCAGGCCTGGAGCAACCAGGGGAGCCCTTTGGTTTCTTTAGAAAGTCTTCTGGGGACCCACAAGCCGGCTGGCAAGGGATCGCGAAGACGCCATCGGGAGGATTCGCTCAACAGGGGCCCACGGTCACTCGGGACGTGGTAGGCCTCTGGTCTTCGGAGGGATTCCTGCTGGAGGCTAGGACCACACGTGGACCAAAGCACAAGTTCGTGGAACGTTGTGAAGGGGTTGCACTCGACAATAGTGCACGGTACCCAGGGGTCGCGGTTCCTCGTCACTCTTGGGGTCCACTGGCCTCAGCTTCGCTGGGGACTCACGATGGCCTTTGAGAAGTCAGGAAATCCACTTCTTGGGCTGCAGGGACTTCGGACTCCGGCGGGAGCGGCGTAGTTTGCGACCGTCGTTTGTAGTTTTTGGTGCCTGCCAAGCAGGAGTCACTCCTTGACTCCAAGGGAGATTCTTCAGTCTTCCAAAGGTAGTGGAACGTCGAAGGTCCGGGATTCTTCTTCAGAGCGTCGTCCAGGGAAATCTAGGGTGCAATGCACAGGTTCCCCCTCTTATACTAAAAGAAAGGGAGGGACTAGCTCTATGACCCTACCTATGGGAGGGTCAGGGGAGTGGGCGGCTACACCCACTTCCCTTTGTCCAGTTTCGCGCCAGAGCAGGGGCAGGTAGCCCCTGAGCCGGTTTGAACTGGGGTATGCACAGAGGAGCCTTCTGCTCCCCCAGTGCAGGACTTCAAAGCACTCTAAGAGTGCACCCACCCAGCCCCAATACACTAAACCCTGTCTGGAAGGTGGTCACACCCCCTTGGGACAGGATATCTATTGTTGGGCTTCCTCCACTGCGAGTGTTGGTCATCAGCAGGAGGGCAGCCCAGTGTCTGTGACTGGTGGCATCCATTTTGTGATGCCAGGGCTCTGCAGGATTCTACCGCGTTTCCACAGTAGGTACATGTCTATCCCTCTAGAAGGGTGGAATGCTACCCCCGCCGCCAGGACTGGCGGGGGGGTAGTATTCCAAGATGTTTGACACCAAACACGACATGTTTCGATGCAGCCATTCCAAAGTTAGCATTTTACCGCGAGGATATAATGCACTTAAAAGTATATGGTTTAACCGCATCCACAAACAGCACCAGAGAATGGACTCTGAGAGCTGCAGAGGGGCCCTGCTCAGGCAGAGGCACCCCCTCACATAGAAGCCAAGCACCCTGCCCTCAGGATTGATAGGGCCTGCCTTAGGGGTGACTGATAGGTTTATATGTGTGTGTAGGAGAGATATAGGGGACCTATATCTCAGTGAGGAGTGCTAGCACCTCCTCACCCAGGCTGCAGTAGCAGGCCTGTGGTGTCAGATTTAGTCTGCTTCCCAGGGGTGGCATAATACATGCTGCAGCCCCTGGTAGGCCTGTGAAGTACCTATGCCCTTAGCACCTAAGGTACCATATACTAGGGACTCATAAGGAACCACAGCATCCAATCACTAGTGCACCTAGAGTGCACTCCAAGTCGTTAGAGAGAACAGAGAGGCTGGGGCCCTGATTAGCAGGGACCCAGCCAGACTATAGCCAGAAACCAGTGTAAACATCAGAAAAAAAGTGGGGGCAACATAAGAGGCAGATCCTGCTCTCCTACACAACCCCCCAAACGCAGGGACACTAAACTAACCTTGACCAGTTGAGTCTTCGTGTTCAAAGTGGAAATACCTTGAGAGTCCATCTGCATTGGCATGTTGGGTCCCAGGTCTATGTTCCACTGTATAGTCCATCCCCTGTAGGGAAATGGACCACCTCAAAAGTTTTGGGTTTTCACCTTTCATCTGTTTAAGCCATAGGAGGGGCTTGTGGTCAGTCTGAACTATGAAGTGAGTGCCAAACAAGTATGGCCTCAGCTTCTTCAGGGCCCACACCACAGCAAAGGCCTCCCTCTCTATAGCTGACCAACGTTTCTCTCTAGGGGTCAGCCTTCTGCTAATAAAAGCTACTGGCTGGTCTTGACCTTCATCATTCAGTTGAGACAGTACAGCTCCCACACCCAGCTCAGAAGCATCTGTTTGGACAATGAACTTTTTGGTGTAGTCTGGACTCTGTAAGATGGGGGCAGTGCACATGGCCTGCTTTAGGTCTTCAAATGCCTTTTGACAGCTAGCTGTCCACTGAACCTTTTTTGGCATTTTCTTTGAGGTCAGATCATTCAAGGGGTCACTATAGATCCATATCCCTTGACAAACCTCCTATAGTACCCAGTCAGGCCTAAGAAGGCTCTCACCTGTGTCTGGGTGGTTGGAGCAACCCATTCCATTATGGTTTGGATTTTGCTCTGTAAAGGCTGAACCTGGCCTCCACCCACAAGGTGGCCCAGGTATACAACCTGACTCTGCCCTATCTGGCACTTAGTGGCCTTGATAGTGAGGCCTGCTTTCTGCAGGGCCTCCAAAACATTCCTGAGGTGGACCAGGTGATCCTGCCAGGAGGAACTAAAGACAGCAATATCATCTAGATAAGCTGAGCAATAAGTTTCCATCCCTGTCAGAACTTTATTCACCAACCTCTGAAAAGTGGCAGGTGCATTTTTCAATCCAAAGGGCATCACCACAAAGTGGTAGTGCCCACCAGGGAGTCGAAAATGCTGTTTTGGCTTTTGCATCATCAGCTAACCTGATCTGCCAGTAGCCAGCTGTCAGGTCAAACGTGCTTAGATACTTGGCTGAGGCCAAAGTATCAATCAGCTCATCTGCCCTTGGTATGGGATAGGCATCAGTCCTAGTGACTGCATTGAGGCCTCTGTAGTCTACACAAAACCTCATTTCTTTCTTACCACCCTGGGTATGAGGCTTGGGTACCAGGACTACTGGGCTAGCCCAAGGGCTATCTGAAGGCTCAATTACACCTAGCTCCAACATTTTCTGGACTTCAGTCCTGATACAGTCCCTGACATGGTCAGGTTGCCTGTAGATTTTATTCTTGACAGGCAGACTGTCTCCAGTGTCCACCTCATGGGTGCACCAGGAAGTCTGACTAGGGGTCAGGCTAAACATATGTCTATACTGTTGCAGAACTTGTCTGCACTCAGTTTGCTGATGGTCAGTGAGGCTGCTTGCCAAAGCAACACCATCTACTGACCCATCATCAGGGTTCTGAGAGAGCAGGTCAGGGAGAGGGTCACTCTCCTCCTCCTGTTCCTCATCAGTTGCCATGAGCAAGCCCATGTCAGCCCTGTCAACATATGGCTTTAATCTGTTGACATGGAGCACCCTCAGGGGGCTCCTGGGAGTTCCAAGATTCACCAGGTAGGTGACTTCTCCCTTCTGTTCAACTATTGTATGGGGACCACTCCACTTGTCCTGGAGGGCTGCTGGGGCCACAGGCTCCAATACCCACACCTTCTGTCCTGGCTGGTATACAGTCAGTACAGCCTTTGGTCATGCCAAGCTTTTTGTAATTCTTGGCTGGCCTCCAGGTTTTTGGTTGCCTTTTTCATGTACTCAGCCATCCGGGAGCGGAGACCAAGTACATAGTCCATCACATCTTGTTTGGGGGGCTTGAGAGGTAACTCCCAGCCCTCTTTTACCAAACACAATGGACCTCTCACAGGATGCCCAAACAGAAGCTCAAATGGGCTGTAACCAACCCCCTTCTGTGGAACCTCTCTGTATGCAAACAACAGGCAAGGAAGAAGAAGGTCCCATTTCCGCCTAAGCTTCTCTGGGAGTCCTTTAATCATTCCTTTCAAGGTTTTGTTGAAGCGTTCAACTAAACCATTGCATTGTGGGTGATAGGGGGTGGTGAACTTATAAGTTACACCACACTCCTTCCACATTGCTTTCAGATATCCTGACATGAAGTTGGTACCTCTGTCAGAAATGACCTCCTTTGGGAAACCCACTCTGGAGAAAACTCCAATGAGGGCTCTTGCCACCACAGGGGCTGTGGTGGTCCTCAGAGGAATTGCTTCTGGGTACCTGGTGGCATGATCCACTACCACCAGGATAAACCTGTGCCCAGATGCAGTTTGAGGGTCAAGGGGACCAACAATGTCAATCCCTACCCTTTCAAAGGGTACCCCCACCACAGGTAGTGGTATCAGGGGGCCTTTGTTGTGCCACCTGCCTTACCACTGGCTTGGCATGTGACACAGGAGCGACAAAACTCCTTTGTGTCCTCTGACATATGTGGCCAATGAAAATGTGGGACAAGCCTGTCCCAGGTCTTGTTTTGGCCCAAGTGACCTGCCAAAGGGATATCATGTGCTAGGGTCAAGAGGAACCCCTAAACTTCTGAGGTATTACCATCCTCCTGGTGGCTCCAGGGGCTGGATCTCTACCCTCAGAATATAGGAGTCCCTCATCCCAATAAACTTTATGGGACCCACTAGCACTCCCAGCAGCCTCAGCAGCAGCCTGCTGTCTGAGGGGTTCAAGAGAGGGGCAGCACTGTTGCTCCTTACTCAGATCTTCCCTAGAAGGGCCCCCTGCCCCCAAGAACTCAACCTGATCAGGCTCAAGTCCCTCTGGGGCAGTTCCTTCTTCAGGATCTGCTTCACCTCCCTCTGGGGGTGAATCTGTGATCTGAGACAGAGGGAAGGCACTGCCTTTACCCTACTGCTCCTCCTCTTGGGAAGCATCTGGTCCATTGTTCCAGGATCCAGAGCTGGTTCAGTGTTATGCATTCTTGCTTGTGACCTGGTCACAGCAAATACCTCTGCAGGGATGCCCAACATCTCAGCATGAGTCCATAACTCTACTTCAGACCAGGCTGAAGTCTCTAGATCATTGCCCAATAGACATTCGACAGGGAGGTCTGCACTGACTACAACCTTCTTGAGGCCAGTTACCCCTCCCCAGGAGAAATTCACAACTGCCAGACTATGGTTGGTCCTGACATTGCTTGCATTGGTCACCTGGTACATTTCGCCCAGGATGATCTGTCCAGGGTCCACAAGATCCTCTGCCACCATGGTGACACTAGCACCTGTGTCCCTAAATGCCAAAGCCTGTTTGCCATTTATTACAGGCTGCTGTTTGTATTTGCCCAGATTACTGGGACTTACTAGGAAGGACATGTTAAGGTCTCCCTCACAAATCAGCATTGCCTGAGTGGGCACTCTGACTAGGTCAGAGTCCACTTCAGAACCCAGGGTCAACCCTACTGTAGGAAGGTGGAATCTGACTATATGGTTGCCCCCACTTTTTTGTTTATGGTGCTTTGCTGGTTTATGACTTAGTTGGACTGGGATCCTGCTATTCAGGGCCCCAGTCTATCTGCTTTCTCTGTAAAAAGGTTTCCATGTGCCTTAGGCACATCACTGATTGGAATCTGGAGTGCCCTTATAAGTCCCTAGTATATGGTATACTATGTACCAAGGGCATAGGTACCTCAGAGGCCTACCAGGGGCTGCAGCATGTATTATGCCACCCCTAAAAGGCCATCCAAACTGACACCACAGGTCTGCTACTGCAGCCTGGGTAAGGTGGTGCATGCACCCCTTACTGTGATATAGGTTACCTATATCACTAAATACATACACACATATAAACCTATAAGTCACTCCTAAGGCAGGCCTTATCAATCCTAAAGGCAGAGTGCATGGCTCCTATGTGAGAGGGTGCCCCTGCATGAGCAGGGCCCCTCTGCAGCATTCGGAGACCCTTCTCTGATGCTGTTTGTAGTGCAGCCTGACCATATACTCTTAAGCGCATTATAACCTCGCGTTAAATGCTAACTTTGGAATGGCTGCACCTAAACATGTCGTGTTTGGTGTCAAACATCTTGGAATACTACCCCCCGCCAATTCTGGCGGCGGGGTAGCATTCCACCCTTCTAGAGGGAGAGACATGTTAACTCTGGCTAGCCCGGTAACTTCTTTCTAAAGCCCTGGCATCACAAAATGGATGCTGCTGCCACAGACACGAGTCTGGCCTCCTGCTGCTGGACGAAACTCCGGCAGGGGAGGCCTGGACAATAGGTTTCCTGTCCCAGGGAGGTGTGACCACCTCCCCAGACAGGATAATGTGTATTGGGGCTGGGCGGGAGCACTTTCGGGTGCTTTGAAGTCCTGCACTGGGGGCACACTTGGTGTCCCTGTGCATACCCCAGTTCAAACCGGATCAGGGGCTTGCAGCCCCTGCTTTGGCGCGAACTGGACAAAGGGAAAGGGGTGTAGCCACCCCTCTGCCCTGACCCACCCATAGGTGGGGCCACAGAGTAGTCCAACCCCTAAACTTAGTATAAGTATAGGAACCCAGTCCTTAGGACTTTAGATTATCCCTGGACGAAACTCTGAAACAGAATCCTGGACCTTCGACACTCTACTCAAGATTAGAGGACAGAAGAATCTCCCTTGGGGTCAAGGAGTGACTCCCCTGCTTGGCAGGCACCAAAGACGCATCTGTCCGGTCTGCATTTCTGAAGCTCCCGTCGGACGCCGAAGTCTTCGCATCACCAGAGGTGGATTCTCAGACTTCCCGAGGCTACCCTGAGTCCCCAGCAAAGCTGAGGCCCGTAGCTATCGTGGGTGACGTGAGACCGTGACCCCTGGACACCGAGCACATTTGCAAGTGCATCCTCTTCTGGGTCTCCCACGAAGTCGTGCTTTGGGCTCCGAGTAGCCCTAGCCTCCAGCACCAACTGCACCGAAGATCACTGGCCTCCACTCCACGAGTGTCCTGTGAGCCAGATCCACGTGCGACGTCTCGAGGCTCCTTCGCGGTCGCTAGCCCGTTGGCTAGTAGCCCTTAACGAAGGCCAATCTTTTTCTTCTTGGGCATCCTGGTTGCTCCAGGCCTGCCCTCACTTACCCTCGCTGGGTGAGTTCCCCAGACCTTGCTGGTCTGCACCATCGACGATCTTCATCTTCATCGAGACTTGCCGTTGCCAAGGCTTGTTGGGTCCAATCCGGTCGCCGACACCTCAGCACTCGACAGACATCGTGTACCAGCCCGAATCCTGCTCCTGGTCGCCGACAACGCCTCCTGGACCTCGTGGCTGAAGAGTCAAGACGACCGTCAACGCACCTGAAGCACTCGACATCGGTGGGCATCTGTCCATCGCCTTCCTGGTCACTGGCTAGTGACCCAGACTCTGTCCCCTCTGCTTTCAGGTTCTTCAGATCTCCGATCCACTCTTGGATCCACCCGGACACTTTCCACTTGGTCGCCAGCAGCACTTTGCAGCAGATCGCCATTCAAATCGACGACGAAACCCGACCCCGAAAGGCACCTATGCACCCGGCTTCCCTGGGTGAGGTAACACGAGTACTCCGGTGCTCCCGTGGGTAGAGACTCTTCAAAGTACTAGTTCTCAAAGGGTTTGCTCCAAGTCCTCCTTTAAGTGTCCCTTTTCTTTAATTTCCTGATCGCGACTTTCTCCATAGAAGTCAACGGCGTATCGCGGTTGTGTATTTACACTGCACGCGTCCCCCGTGGGTCCCCTGTGTCACTACCTTGGGTGGTTCCTTGTGGTCCAAGCACTTCTAGAGGCTCTAGGCCTAGTGTCTAGTTCAGTCGTGGTTCTTATACCACTTTATTGGTATATGGTTTGGTACGCCCCTAGGGCCCAAACGTGTATTTGTGCTATTACTGTGTTTAAATAACTTCTAACTTATGTACTTCGAACTCTAGCCTCATAAAGAGACTAGAGGGGTGTGTTTAGCAATAAATACATATATTTTGAATATATACCTGGTGTGGTGCTCTTTCATTTGATCACTCAAGAGATTATAGACTGGTAAAACAAGCTGCTTTACATTCCTTCAAGACTTAGCCTGAAGGCTGCTCTCCATAGCTACCACTAGGATAGCTTTCAATAAGGTTGTCTTTAACCTATCTCCAATAAGGGGTTGTTTGGACTGGTGCAAGGTGCCCACTATAATTAGTGGACAGCATATACCAGGCCAACTTCTCACATTGGTGTGCAGCGTGTGGGATTCCAGCTTGCTATTGTTTTACCAGATAATCTCAATTGAATTGATCAACTGAAAACCACTAAAGGTACCTAAGGTACATATAATTTAAGCTTAGAATACAGTAAGTTCTACTGAACTTAGAGTTGTGTGTTAAGGGATAGCACAACCCTTTCTACAACTCAAGAGAGTTTAGTAGGCCACACTAGAGTAGGTAGTGCATACACCACACCACACTAGTAATGTCTTTAAGGGTAGGATCTAAAGAATCCTTGCAGGAAGCCACTGAGCTTCCACCCTCCAAGTATGATACACTCCCATTCTTGGAATTGAGAGCATTATGTAACTTGAGAAAAATAAGGACAGGCCAAAGTCCCACCACCCAACACCTTAAGGAGTTGTTGGTAGCTTATGACCTTAGTAAGCCCTTGGGGACTGAAGGGGTAGGAGCAGAGGGTGGGGCAGAAGAGGAGGATGGGGCCAGGGGTAGAAATACCCCCAGCCCCCTCTGAAACTGGCCAGGAGGGTGACAATGACCCTGACCTGGATAACCCAATCCCTCCTGAGGAAGATGAAGAGGATGATCAGGATGATGCCCTCTTTGTCCCCCAGGAAGGATTATGAGTGTGCCCAGAAAGTCTAGATCTCCTTCTCAGGAGTCTAACCACTCTGGCACCTCAATAGGGAGCTCTGTCTCATCTCATAGGAGGGAATCCTCTCATGAGAGAAGAAAGAGGCTGATTCAATATGAGGAAGCTCAGCTTGAACTCAGAAGGAAGCAAGTAGCCTTAGACAGGGAGTCCCTAGATCTCTTTAGAGAGAAAAGAAAGTTGGGACTAGAGTCCCATGGTGGCAACAATATCCCTAGAGATAGGGAAAGGTCTTATGACCATAGAAACCTAAACAAGATTGTCCCTCCCTACCAGAGTGGGGATGACATCCACAAATGGATAACTGCACTGGAGAGGGCCTGTAAAGTTCAGAAGGTCCCCCAGAGGCAGTGGGCAGCAATCTTGTGGCTCTCCTTTGCAGACAAAGGTAGAGACAAGCTCCTCACTGTAAGAGAAGAGGATGCTGACAATTACACAGTCTTGAAGAGTGCTCTGATAGATGGGTTTGGCCTAACCACTGAACAGTATAGGTTGAAGTTCAGAGACACCCAAAAGCTCAGACTCAAGACTGGGTTGATTTTGTAGATTGTGCTACAAAGGCTCTGGAAGGTTGGATACATGGCAACAAAGTGCATGACTTTTTAGGATTGTACAATTTGATTATGAGGGAGCAGATCCTTAATAATTGTCAAAACCAGCTTTTGCACCAGTATCTGGTGGACTCTGATCTGACCTCTCCCCAAGAATTGGGAAAGAAGGCAGACAAATGGGTCAGAACCAGAGTAAAAACTAGAAATCAGGGTGGTGACCAGAAGAAAGATTCTACTAAGTCCCAAGAGAAAGGTGGGGATAAATCTAAGGATAAGTCCACTACAGGGCCCCAAAATTCCTCTTCTGGGGGTGGGTCCCAAACTCCTTCCTCTCCTGAAAAGAAACCATATTGCCATGTCTGTAAAAAGCCTGGGCACTGGAAATCTGATCCCAGTTGCCCCAGGATTGGCAATAAAGAAAATGTTCCCCCAGCAACTACTACCCCCCTCCTGGTACTACCAGTAGTAATCCTCCAGTTGGGAGTAGTGCACCCAAAAGTTAGGTGCTTTTGCAACAGGAACAGAGGTGGGCCCTGGTTCAGACAGGGACCCCTCAACAGACTCCTCTGACTCTGATGGTGGTGTAGGATTTGCCACCTTTACCATGGGTCCCACAGCAATGGGCAGGTACAGACTGGAGCCAATGATTAATGGTCAGAAAGCTGTGGCATTTAGGGACACAGGGGCTAGTGTCACCATGGTGGCAGGGAAACTAGTCCCCCTCACCAGCTTTTACCTGAGTTTAAATACCAGGTGACCAACATTGATGGTGTCAGAACAGATCACCCCATGGCCATAGTCAATCTCAGCTGGGAGGGGGTCACAGGCCCAAAGAGAGTGGCAGTGTCCCCCACCTTACCTGTAGATTGCCTGATGGGCAATGATCTGGAGATTTCAGCCTGGGCTGAAGTTGAACACCAAACCCACCTTAGGATGTTGGGCGTCCCTGTAAAGGTTAGTGGGGCTGTAATGGCCACAGCCCCAGCCCAAGAATTTGGAGAGATGGAGCCTGAAAGAATGGCCCACTCTCCCCCAAAAGAGAGCACAAGGGTTGAAGAAAAGTCTTCTTCCCTCCAGACAGTAGGTAAGGGTCAGCCTCCTCAGGGAACTGACCCTACCCCTAGTGAAGGAACTGCCCCAGAGGTAGTCAGGCCTGGCCTGGCCACACCCCTGATGGCAGAGGACCCTTCCAAGGTGGTACCCAGTCTGGAGCAGGTAACCTGCCCCTCTCTACCCTGCCTCAGCCAGCCCAGGGCTGCAGAGGTCAGGGAGGTCAGTGGACCCCCAGGGCCCCCTGTCCAGAGGAACCCCCCATCAGCAGATTAGGGGCACCCAGTCTAGTAGCCCTAGCCAGGTGAAAACTCCTCTACACACTGAGGGATCCCCCATGCCTTTATGTAGGGACCTCCCCCAGAAGGACTCTGGTAGGCAAGGGCAAACCTGGGACCTGAAGGTTCCAAACCTGCCATGTCCCTCCAGTAGTCCATCCAAAGGGACCCAACCCCCAGCTGTAGGCAGCCAAAGGTTGACCCTTAGAGCAAAGTGCAACTCAGTCATGGAAAGACAGGCATACATGGTGACCAGTGATCTGAGGAAGCTGAGGCCAACATTCCTAGGGCCTCACTTCCCTACTCAGACACCTCACCAGCCTTGTACTTTACCTAAGCACACCACAGGTAGTGATTCCCCATGGTGGAGACCCTCTCATACCCTTAGGGTGAGGGATTGCTTAGTGGACCATAAGACAGGGGGCAACCATGCTAGTGCAGGTGCTTCCTTATATGACCACTTAGTCAATGAAGGCTCAACTGGCCAAGGTTAGCCTTATCTCCTTTCGTTTGGGGGGGGTTATGTAGGAAGGTGGAATCTGACTATATGGTTGCCCCCACTTTTTTTATGGTGTTTTGCTGGTTTATGACTTAGTTGGACTGGGATCCTGCTATTCAGGGCCCCAGTCTATCTGCTTTCTCTGTAAAAGGTTTCCATGTGCCTTAGGCACATCTCTGATTGGAATCTGGAGTGCCCTTATAAGTCCCTAGTATATGGTATACTATGTACCAAGGGCATAGGTACCTCAGAGGCCTACCAGGGGCTGCAGCATGTATTATGCCACCCCTGGAAGGCCATCCAAACTGACACCACAGGTCTGCTACTGCAGCCTGGGTAAGGTGGTGCATGCACCCCTTACTGTGATATAGGTTACCTATATCACTAAATACATACACACATATAAACCTATAAGTCACTCCTAAGGCAGGCCTTATCAATCCTGAAGGCAGAGTGCATGGTTCCTATGTGAGAGGGTGCCCCTGCATGAGCAGGGCCCCTCTGCAGCGTTCGGAGACCCTTCTCTGATGCTGTTTGTAGTGCAGCCTGACCATATACTCTTAAGCGCATTATAACCTCGCGTTAAATGCTAACTTTGGAATGGCTGCACCTAAACATGTCGTGTTTGGTGTCAAACATCTTGGAATACTACCCCCACCAATTCTGGCGGCGGGGGTAGCATTCCACCCTTCTAGAGGGAAAGACATGTTAACTCTGGCTAGCCCGGTAACTTCTTTCCAAAGCCCTGGCATCACAAAATGGATGCTGCTGCCACAGACACGAGTCTGGCCTCCTGCTGCTGGACGAAACTCCGGCAGGGGAGGCCTGGACAATAGGTTTCCTGTCCCAGGGAGGTGTGACCACCTCCCCAGACAGGATAATGTGTATTGGGGCTGGGCGGGAGCACTTTCGGGTGCTTTGAAGTCCTGCACTGGGGGCACACTTGGTGTCCCTGTGCATACCCCAGTTCAAACCGGATCAGGGGCTTGCAGCCCCTGCTTTGGCGCGAACTGGACAAAGGGAAAGGGGTGTAGCCACCCCTCTGCCCTGACCCACCCATAGGTGGGGCCACAGAGTAGTCCAACCCCTAAACTTAGTATAAGTATAGGAACCCAGTCCTTAGGACTTTAGATTATCCCTGGACGAAACTCTGAAACAGAATCCTGGACCTTCGACGCTCTACTCAAGATTAGAGGACAGAAGAATCTCCCTTGGGGTCAAGGAGTGACTCCCCTGCTTGGCAGGCACCAAAGACGCATCTGTCCGGTCTGCATTTCTGAAGCTCCCGTCGGACGCCGAAGTCTTCGCATCACCAGAGGTGGATTCTCAGACTTCCCCGAGGCTACCCTGAGTCCCCAGCAAAGCTGAGGCCCGTAGCTATCGTGGGTGACGTGAGACCGTGACCCCTGGACACCGAGCACATTTGCAAGTGCATCCTCTTCTGGGTCTCCCACGAAGTCGTGCTTTGGGCTCCGAGTAGCCCTAGCCTCCAGCACCAACTGCACCGAAGATCACTGGCCTCCACTCCACGAGTGTCCTGTGAGCCAGATCCACGTGCGACGTCTCGAGGCTCCTTCGCGGTCGCTAGCCCGTTGGCTAGTAGCCCTTAACGAAGGCCAATCTTTTTCTTCTTGGGCATCCTGGTTGCTCCAGGCCTGCCCTCACTTACCCTCGCTGGGTGAGTTCCCCAGACCTTGCTGGTCTGCACCATCGACGATCTTCATCTTCATCGAGACTTGCCGTTGCCAAGGCTTGTTGGGTCCAATCCGGTCGCCGACACCTCAGCACTCGACAGACATCGTGTACCAGCCCGAATCCTGCTCCTGGTCACCGACAACGCCTCCTGGACCTCGTGGCTGAAGAGTCAAGACGACCGTCAACGCACCTGAAGCACTCGACATCGGTGGGCATCTGTCCATCGCCTTCCTGGTCACTGGCTAGTGACCCAGACTCTGTCCCCTCTGCTTTCAGGTTCTTCAGATCTCCGATCCACTCTTGGATCCACCCGGACACTTTCCACTTGGTCGCCAGCAGCACTTTGCAGCAGATCGCCATTCAAATCGACGACGAAACCCGACCCCGAAAGGCACCTATGCACCCGGCTTCCCTGGGTGAGGTAACACGAGTACTCCGGTGCTCCCGTGGGTAGAGACTCTTCAAAGTACTAGTTCTCAAAGGGTTTGCTCCAAGTCCTCCTTTAAGTGTCCCTTTTCTTTAATTTCCTGATCGCGACTTTCTCCATAGAAGTCAACGGCGTATCGCGGTTGTGTATTTACACTGCACGCGTCCCCCGTGGGTCCCCTGTGTCACTACCTTGGGTGGTTCCTTGTGGTCCAAGCACTTCTAGAGGCTCTAGGCCTAGTGTCTAGTTCAGTCGTGGTTCTTATACCACTTTATTGGTATATGGTTTGAGTACGCCCCTAGGGCCCAAACGTGTATTTGTGCTATTACTGTGTTTAAATAACTTCTAACTTATGTACTTGAACTCTAGCCTCATAAAGAGACTAGAGGGGTGTGTTTAGCAATAAATACATATATTTTGAATATATACCTGGTGTGGTGCTCTTTCATTTGATCACTCAAGAGATTATAGACTGGTAAAACAAGCTGCTTTACATTCCTTCAAGACTTAGCCTGAAGGCTGCTCTCCATAGCTACCACTAGGATAGCTTTCAATAAGGTTGTCTTTAACCTATCTCCAATAAGGGGTTGTTTGGACTGGTGCAAGGTGCCCACTATAATTAGTGGACAGCATATACCAGGCCAACTTCTCACACCTACTACACCCTTATTCTGAGTACCACCTCCACCAGTAGCTGAGCTAGGGGGAACAGTTGCCTTAGGGGCAGGAGTGGTGGTGGTTTGGTCTTTGGACTTGTTACAATCAGAAGTCCAGTGCCCTTTCTGTTTACAGAATTTGCCCCAGGGCTTCTTTTGGCCTTTCCCCTTGTTGGATTGTGACTCCCCACCAGATGCAGATTTTTGGGGCCCTTGTGAAGACTTCTGGTCTTTTGACTTATCCCCACCTTTCTCAGAGCCCTTAGGATCTTGCTTCTTGGTGTCACCCCCTTGGTTCTGGGGTTTCTGCCTCACCCTGGTTCTGACCCATTTGTCTGCCTTCTTTCCCAATTCTTGGGGAGAGAGTCAGATCTGAGTCCACCAGGTATTGATGCAACAACTGGTTCTGGCAATTATTAAGGATCTGTTCTCTCATCATCAGATTGTACAATCCCTTGAAATCAGTAACCCTACTGCCAACCAGCCAACCTTCCAGAGCCTTGGTTGCACAATCTACAAAGTCAGTCCAGTCCTGAGTCTGTGCCTTCTGGGTGTCTCTGAACTTCAACCTGTACTGCTCAGTGGTTAAGCCAAACCCATCTATTAGTGCATTCTTCAGGACTTCATAATCATCAGCATCCTCTTCTCTAACGGCGAGGAGCTTGTCTCTACCTTTGTCTGAAAAGGAGAGCCACAAGATTGCTGCCCACTGCTTTTGGGGGACCTGCTGTACTCTACAGGCCCTCTCCATAGCAGTTATCCACTTGTGGATATCATCCCCACTCTGGTAGGGAGGAACAACCTTGCTCAGGTTCCTATGGTCTGGAATAGATTCTCTGCCTCTAGGGACACTGTTGCTGCCACCAAGGGGTTCTAACCCCTCTCTTCTAGAAGCTCTCTGGATCTCCAGGGCTTCTCTATCCAGTGCCAACTGCTTGGTTCTGAGGGCAACTCTTGCTTCCTCATACTGCAGCAGTTTGCACATTCTTTCAGAGGAAGTCTCTCTTATGGGAAAGTATGAGTTCCTCTGGTGGACAAATTCTCTGCCAGAGTGATAAGAGTGGTCAGATTCCCTGAAAGGGGACCTATGCCTCTCCTCCACTCTGTCAGCTCTCTTAGGGAGAATTCCTCTGTCCTTTTCAGGCCCCTTGGAGCCTGGCCCTTCAATCACAGAGTCTTGGGCATTCTGATTTTCATCATCTGACCCAGATACTGTAATTGACTCACCCCCTGATT
This sequence comes from Calotriton arnoldi, assembly GCA_963921515.1. Taxonomy (NCBI): domain Eukaryota; kingdom Metazoa; phylum Chordata; class Amphibia; order Caudata; family Salamandridae; genus Calotriton; species Calotriton arnoldi. The sequence goes on along the minus strand of CAWUFW010000382.1, from coordinate 1,233,437 downwards.
CAGACCCATTAGCTCCTAGAGCCAATCTAAGATCATCTGCTGTCAGCAGATCTATCAGGTGTAGTGTGGAGGGACTCTGTCCTAGCTTCAGGTGTCTTTCAACACACATGGCTCTCAAGTCAGAGAAAGCCATGTCCTTATACTGAGGCTGAGTGGATCCACTGGTTCCACCCTTTAAGGACATTCTAGTGTTGTGCAGTGTTGTACTACCTACACTAGTTTGTGGCCTACTGATACTAGCTTGAGCTGTAGAAAGGGTGTGCTATCCCTTGGCACACAGCTCTAAGTTCAGTAGAACTTATTGATACTAACCTTGACTTTATATGTACCTTGAGTACCTAAAGTGGTTTTCAGTTAGTATTTCAAATAGAGATTTTCTGGTAAAACAATAGCAAGCTGGAATCCCACACGCTGCCCACCAATGTGAGAAGTTGGCCTGGTATATGCTGTTCACTAATTAAAGTGGACACCTTGCACCAGAACAATTCGACTCTTATGGTAGATAGGTTTAAGACAACCTTTATAGAAAGCTATCCTAGTGGTAGCTGTGGAGAGCAGCCTTCAGGCTAAGTCTTGAAGGAATGTAAAGCAGCTTGTTTTACCACACAATCTCTTGAATCACCAAATGAAAAGACACCACACAGGTATATATATCAAATATATATGTATTTATTAATAAACACTCTCTACTAATCTCTTTATGAGATTAGAAGTCAGGAACATATGTACAAGTCAAATGTTATCAAAATAAGTTTAGCACAATCGAATATCACAATATTAGTTTGGCTAGACCTAGGTCTAGGGCATCTAGAATCGAGGGACCCCCAAGAACCACCCCAGGTAGTTGTAGGAGACCCACAGGGGACGGACGCGGTGTCCTGGCACCGGTGCGAGTCCTGTACGAGTCTATGCGAACAGACGCGATTGAGATTTCAATGTTAAAGGTCCCTTGCGTGTTCGAGGCGAACACACCGATCGGTCCTTGTACGAGTCGAAGGACGCGGTTACAGATAGAGTTGCAAGGGAGATGGACGCGCTGTGTCTAACACAGACGCGAACCTTCTGCGAGTCAGTGCAATGGAGATCTCAATGTTACAGGCCCCTTTTGTTCGAGGCGAACACCGATCGGACTCAGTACGAGTCGAAGGACACAGTTCTAGATAGTGTTACAAAGGAGATGGACGCGGTGTGTCTAACACAGACGCGAACCCTGTACGAGTCAGCGCAATTGTCGCACTTAGAAAATAGGAATTTTAGGACACTTCTAGGGAAGCTACAAGCAAGTCACTTACAGGGTAAGTAGGTCTAGGGCCCACACCCACAGGAGCACCGTAGTGCTGAAGTTACCTCACCCAGGGAGCCGGGTGCATAGGTGTTCTTTGGTGTCGGGTCGCGGCGTCGTTTTCAATGGGAGCCAGTGAAGACTTGCTGCTTGCGGCGACAGGAGAAGTGTCCGGAGGAATCCAAGCCTGGATTCAGAAGATGGAAGACCTGAAAGCAGAGGGGACAGTGTTCAAAGTCACTTGGCAGTGACTCGGGGCAAGGAAGATGGATGCCCACCGTCGTCGCAAGATTCAGGTCGTTCGCGGGTGCCTTGACTCTTCAGCCACGAGGTCCAGGAGGCGTCGGCGACGACCAGGAGCTGGATTCGGCGTGCCCCACGATGTCTGCAGCTTACTGCGGTGTCGGCGACTCGATTGGAGCCAACAAGCCTTGGTAACAGCAAGTCTCGGGGAAAGTGTGAAGAGGCAATGGCGCAGACCAGCAAGGTCTGGGGGACTCACCCAGCGAGAGTAAGTCAGGGTAGGCCTGGAGCAACCAGGGGAGCCCTTTAGTTTCTTTAGAAAGTCTTCTGGGGACCCACAAGCCGGCTGGCAAGGGATCGCGAAGACGCCTCGGGAGGATTCGCTCAACAGGGGCCCACGGTCACTCGGGACGTGGTAGGCCTCTGGTCTTCGGAGGGATTCCTGCTGGAGGCTAGGACCACACGTGGTCCAAAGCACAAGTTCGTGGAACGTTGTGAAGGGGTTGCACTCGACAATAGTGCACGGTACCCAGGGGTCGCGGTTCCTCGTCACTCTTGGGGTCCACTGGCCTCAGCTTTGCTGGGGACTCACGATGGCCTTTGAGAAGTCAGGAAATCCACTTCTTGGGCTGCAGGGACTTCGGACTCCGGCGGGAGCGGCGTAGTTTGCGACCGTCGTTTGTAGTTTTTGGTGCCTGCCAAGCAGGGGAGTCACTCCTTGACTCCAAGGGAGATTCTTCAGTCTTCCAAAGGTAGTGGAACGTCGAAGGTCCGGGATTCTTCTTCAGAGCGTCGTCCAGGGAAATCTAGGGTGCAATGCACAGGTTCCCCCTCTTATACTAAAAGAAAGGGAGGGACTAGCTCTATGATCCTACCTATGGGAGGGTCAGGGGAGTGGGCGGCTACACCCACTTCCCTTTGTCCAGTTTCGCGCCAGAGCAGGGGCAGGTAGCCCCTGAGCCGGTTTGAACTGGGGTATGCACAGAGGAGCCTTCTGCTCCCCCAGTGCAGGACTTCAAAGCACTCTAAGAGTGCACCCACCCAGCCCCAATACACTAAACCCTGTCTGGAAGGTGGTCACACCCCCTTGGGACAGGATATCTATTGTTGGGCTTCCTCCACTGCGAGTGTTGGTCATCAGCAGGAGGGCAGCCCAGTGTCTGTGACTGGTGGCATCCATTTTGTGATGCTAGGGCTCTGCAGGATTCTACTGCGTTTCCACAGTAGGTACATGTCTATCCCTCTAGAAGGGTGGAATGCTACCCCCGCCGCCAGGACTGGCGGGGGGGTAGTATTCCAAGATGTTTGACACCAAACACGACATGTTTCGATGCAGCCATTCCAAAGTTAGCATTTTACCGCGAGGATATAATGCACTTAAAAGTATATGGTTTAACCGCATCCACAAACAGCCCCAGAGAATGGACTCTGAGAGCTGCAGAGGGGCCCTGCTCAGGCAGAGGCACCCCCTCAAATAGAAGCCAAGCACCCTGCCCTCAGGATTGATAGGGCCTGCCTTAGGGGTGACTGATAGGTTTATATGTGTGTGTAGGAGAGATATAGGGAACCTATATCTCAGTGAGGAGTGCTAGCACCACCTCACCCAGGCTGCAGTAGCAGGCCTGTGGTGTCAGATTTAGTCTGCTTCCCAGGGGTGGCATAATACATGCTGCAGCCCCTGGTAGGCCTGTGAAGTACCTATGCCCTTAGTACCTAAGGTACCATATGCTAGGGACTCATAAGGAACCACAGTATGCAATCACTAGTGCACCTAGAGTGCACTCCAAGTCGTTTAGAGAGAACAGAGAGGCTGGGGCCCTGATTAGCAGGGACCCAGCCAGACTATAGCCAGAAACCAGTGTAAACATCAGAAAAAAAAGTGGGGGCAACATAAGAGGCAGATCCTACTCTCCTACAAACAGAGTAATCACTCATCTTTCAGTTCCGTGTGTGACGACTGTGCATAGTGTATCATTGGTAGGGGGTTCCATTTCACTCACCCCCATGTTTTCTTGATTGCTGTCCCCAAGAACGTGTTATTCATGAGAACCTGACTGGACCCCAATTCCCAAGCGCCAATCAACGTTTCTTAGAAGTGAAGAGTGGCGTTAGAGAACAGGTCTCCCACTGTGAGGACCCCCTGCTTCAGTCCATGCCTGGTGATTATGGTGTGCTCGACCTATTGTTACTAATACTTTAAAATATACAGAGTACGCTTTGGATTCGCCCAGAAAAGTATTTTTCTCTTACCTCATGCTGTTCACTGTTGGGTGTATCATTCTGCCTCCTCGGCAGGGCTTGCAGTGTGAGGTATATGGGAATATTTTACATCTCAATACTACAGTGAATCACCACACTTTAAATTGTCTTAGAGATATCATTAAATAGATAAGGGGAGGCACTAAGAGCATGGGGAAAAAGCAGGGAGGCTCTTGGCAGCACAACTCCGCCAACGCGAGGCGTCCATGGATATTCCGGCCATCAGATCAGCGATGGGTGATACTCTTACCCATCCCTAGGACATAACGAACGAATTTGCCTCCTTTTATAAAACCCTGTACACCCCAGGCCCTCAAATAGAGGCGGACAGATTGGCCTCATTTCTGCGGGAGGCGAAACTCCCCCGCCTCTCGGACAAAGGGAGGGAGCTATTGGAGGGGGAGAGTAGCAAAGAGGAAATAGCCTCAGCAATAGCAAAGCTACCCTATCACAAAGCCCCTGGAGAGGATGGCTTTCCGGTGGAGTTTTACCACTGGGCAGGTGAAGAGGTGGTCACTACGCTGCAGGCAGCATTTTGTGAAGCAGAACGATCTGCCTCCCTGAGCCTCATCTCCAATAATGCTGTCATAGCCGGTTTACCCAAACCCGGGAAGGACCCCCTGGAGTGTGGAAGCTATCAGCCTATCTCGCTGCTAAACTGCGATATAAAGATACTGGCAAGTATCCTGCCCGCACGCCTCCGCAAAGTCATGCCATCCCTGGTACACGCCTCACAGGTGGGTTTCGTACCGGACCGGTCCTCCAGGAACCACTTGCGTACTCTCGCCCACGCACTGTGGGCGACCAAGGGCCTCCCTGCGGATGCTATCGCCCTTTCCCTCAATGCAGAGAAGGCATTTGACCGGATTGAGTGGGAATACCTCTTCCGAGTGATGGAACATTATGGCCTCAGGGCTCAATTTATAGCTAAAGTGCGCCTCCTCTATGGGAACCCCACGGCACAAGTGAACTGTGGCGGATTCCTATTCGACCCCTTCCCCATACGTAGGGGGATGCGCCAGGGATGCCCCCTTTCACCACTCCTCTTCCTCCTGCTATGGAGTCACTGGCCGCCACCATGCGCAATTCGGCCGCCATCACGGGAGTTCCAAACTGTATTTATATGCAGATGATATCTTGTTAACCCTTACGGATCTGCCCCGCTCACTGCCGTCTCTGCTCCAGGTTATTGACCACTTCTCCTCCCTTTCCGGGTATAAGATCAACTGGGGCAAAACTGAAGCACTTCCCCTCTCGGACAGGACCACGAAAGCGGCCATACATGGGTTCCCCTTCCGATGGCAACAATTGCGCCTTAAGTATCTGGGAGTTCTTGTCAATAAAGGCCTAGCAGGCATGATTCAGGACAACCTCAACCCGCTTATTACCCAGATGCAGCGACACTTCGAGAAGTGGAAGGCCTTGGGACTTTTGCTGTGGGGTAGAGTGCAGGCAGTCCGCATGGTAACGCTACCGCACTTCAACTATACCCTGGGGATGCTTCCGATACAGGTACCCCTCACAACCTTGCGGCAGATAGACTCCAAGATAAGGTTATTTGTGTGAGGCTCCTCAAAGCCGCGCATAGCGGCGTCCAAGTTACAAGCTCGCCGCACCCACGGGGGACTTGGCCTTCCATCGGTAGAACTCTATGCGCTGGCTTTACATCTCTCCCAGATGGCGTGCTTCGTACCAGACTTCCCGGACCGGCCACAATGAGTTCCGTTGGAAAGCCACCTACTTTCGGCCGAGGTAGGACTATCTGCCCTATATATGACGGAGCCCGGGAACAGTGGTACTAGACGCCCGATCATATCTGCCACACGTATGCACCGGGCACATAAACTACTGGGGGCTCATCCCAGTCTGCATGAGAAGGCTCCACTATGGGGGATTGACGCTATACGTATAGGGGGAAGGGCTTGAGGTGGCAGGTGTGGCAGGCAGCGAGTATCCATACAGTTGATCAGCTTATCTGCAACGGTTCTTTGAAACCGCTGGCACAACTTGGAGAGGAGTACGGTCTTCCTACAACACAGTCCTGGAGATACACCCAGCTACAACACTGTCTGAGGCAGTGCTTGGGGCCTCCCCGTGACACCTGTCCTCATCTCCGGTGCTGTCATTCCTCCTCACCTGGGTTAGGTACAAAGGGGTAATGTCCGGTCTCTACGGGGTGCTATCGTCGAATCGCTTCTCGACCCCTTTGGCACAGACGCTACGTGCCAGATGGCAGGAACGGTTGGCAATCACATACGAAGATGACGAATGGGCGGATATCTTAGAAGCCCTGGATAAGGGCGCAAGAGAGGTGCAGATGAATTTCTGCCTTTTTAAAGTTTTACAGGACTGGCACTGGATGCCCACGAAATTGAACAGAGCGGGTCTTCTCCCCCATGCCAACTGCTGGAGATGTCCCAACTCCTGATGCGACATAGCACATATCATCTGTGAGTGCCCCTTAGTGCAGGCCTTTTTTGGAGTACGTTGGACAGACCCTGAGTGCCACCATGCCACTCTTCCTACCGCTTACGCCCCCTGAGGTTCTTCTGCATGACTTGCAGCGGTTCTCAAGACCGCAACGACACCTCTTTCATACAGCTTTGGCTACGGCCAAACTCTGCATATTGCGCCAATGGAGGGCCGTGACCCCCCCCCCCGACACAAGAGTCTTGGCTGACAGCTATGATTCAAACGGCTTCCCATGAGAGGATCATATACAACTTACAGGACCAATCAGACATCTTTCTAGAGGTATGGACACCCTTCCTACGTATAGAGGCGCCGGAAGTGGATGCAGATGTGCCTACAGCGGGCTCTGGTGATTGAATGCATAGCGCGCCACAGCTGCTCCAGAAACCGTCGCCACTCCCCTCAATTTCACCCTTTGACCCACCCTCTTCCCGCTCTTATCTTCTATTCGCTTTCATTCATTCACTCCTATATTTCCCCTTCTTTAGATCTGCTTCGGTATTCTCAGCCTTATTCTCAGCATTACTATCATTCTCACTGTTACTATTATTATTATTATTCTTACTACTATTATGTTCACTACCATTATTACTATTACTGTTATCAGGCGCTGTTTCCCCCTTCCATCTTCTCCATACCCCCCCTCTGGCACACCCATACATGCACAAAAATCCCCGTGCTGCCACATGGCCATAGGGATAGACTGACGCGCTGCCAAACCATCATAGACCTCGTATTTTATCAGTGCTCTCTCGCCAGGGCCTATTGGCGTCATCCCCCCCTCTCCTCCCCCCCCACGCACCCCCTGAACTTGCTCTTCGGTTCGCCCCTCAAATAGAGAACGAGGCACTAACGAGATAATACATAACCATCTCCAAGCATCCTGGGGGGACAAGGGGAAGCAGAGCGCGAGCTGAGGTAGCTTGGTAGTTTTCATCCAGGCAGGTAGGGGAGGAGGCAAGAAAGCGGAACTGTGCAGGCACATACATACTTCCCCCCCGTTTCCCCCCCACCCCTCTCTTTCCCTATTATCACCCCCATTTAAAGTTTGCCGTGTATGATTGTTATTCGTAGGATCAATGTGTCAAATTCAAGGCATATCACATGTTTGTACCGATTATGTGAATGTAACCCAGAACAACATATGTACAACCCTACTTCGTTTTCTGTGTCAAATTGTTTGAATCCGCAATGAAGAAATACAACACAAAAAAATAATTAAATAGATAGTCATCGTTTAATTTTTTTTATCCCAGCAGGGGGCTTTTTAATGTTTCAGTCAGGACTCCCAATGCACTGACTAGGAAACACACGTAGTAAGAAACACAATGTGCTGGTGCCCTATGAAAATATATCATTCACAATGTTTGTAAAAGTATTTACATATACATCAATATGGGGGTTGTAAAGAAAAAGGATGAACGAAAAAAACATTAGATTTGTGCTACCACAGGAGTAGCTCACCGAGGGCCAGATCTACGACCATTTGCTTTTGCGAGTCGGAATTTGAGAGTCGCAAAAGCAAATGTACAACAGTGTCAGAGACACTGTTAACGATTGCCAATGGGGTCGCAAAATGCGGGCTCATAAATATTAATGAGCCACTCGCAATTTGCGACCCCATTGGGAATGGCTGGCCCTCCCAGGGATGGTGGCCTGCTGGGCTCAGCAGACCTCCATGTCTGAGACTGCTTTTAAATAAAGCAGGTTTTTTTCTTTAAATGCAGCCCGTTTTCCTTAAAGGAAAACGAGATGCATTTAAAAAAGAAATAAATGAAACGTTTTTCCCTGGGACCACTGCCTGCCCTTAAAAAATATTTTCCCATGCATTCCCAAAGGGGAAGGGGTCCCTGGGGACCCCTTCCCGTTTGCGAATGCTTTACCACCTACTTGAAGTAGGTGGTAAATTGCGACTGTTTTGCGACTGCAATTGTGGTCGCAAAACAGTCATACATAGGGCTCGGACTCGCTATTAGGAGGGGACGCCCCTGAAATGCCCCTTCCTAATAGAGAGTTGCAATTCCTAATTAGCGAGTCGCAAATAAATTGCGACTCGCTAATTAGGGTTTGTACATGGCCTTTAGGTATTTTTGCATGCGCAAACGGGTCGCAAACCCGTTTGCGCATGCAAAAAATATGTTGTACATCTGGCCCCAAATGTACGCAGAAGGGTGGCGACGAGTTTAAGTTTTTCTGGTGTGTCCAGCCTTGCATTAGCGCGGGAATCGGAATCCTAAATGAAGAAAAGCACCCCTTTCACGCTGCCCTGAATGCATGGACGTATCGCTTCTCATGGATTTATTAAAATAACATAAATAAATATGGTAGTTTTTCTTTTTACTTTAAATGTTTTTATTGTGCATTTTTACAGATTAAATACACTCCCCCCACCTCCCCTCCCATCGGGAGGGGGGTGGTTGTATTTAAATATGGTAGTTGTTCATAAAAGTATGAGATTGAGCACAGCACATTCCTTAAATTAAGACATCTACAAAGACATTGCAGATGCGGTTCCCGGGCATTTTCCATTGAGTGGGTGAGTACAACTGAGCTGAAATACCGCTCTACAGGGGGCATCATTGACCTACTACGGCACTCAGAACCAAATAGGCCAGCCATGATCACTCTCCGTGACACACAAGAAGCGAAAAGTGGAAATAAAATGCCTAAAGCAATGGTGCCATCTAGCGGTACTTTTACACTACTACAAACAACATTGCGGTTTGAGAATCCTGATTCTAGGGGGTCTGTAACCGCGACAGCCCAAGGTGCAAGTCATTCCTATTACAAATGAATCAACATTCCCTGCCCAAGGCGCAGACCCACATTAATATTATTTTAGGTCGCTCTGCATGCAGGCGTTTTGCAGAGGCTCATAATGCATGGAGTCAAACGGTCATTCACAATTTAATTTTCCTTGCGGATGAACACGGTGTCTACAAAACCTTCTATGGGAAGGCGGCCTTTTCTTTTGTACTTGCGCCACTAAACACGGGCGGAGGAGCAACCTTGGACTGTGATGAAAAAAAATACTTAACTTGGAGTAATTAAGATTATTAGTAATTTTTTTATTATTCTTATTTTATTTATTGATGAGATACAAACAAACGTATAGGGCCAGATGTACGACCATTGGAATTTGCGAGTCGCAAATTGCGAGTCGCAATTTGCAAGTCGCAAAATCCAATGTACAACAGTGTCTGAGACACTGTTTGCGATTCCTAATGGGGTCGCAAATTGCATGCGTCATGAATATTAATGAGGCTGTCACAATTTGCGACCCCATTGGGAATGGCTAGCACTCCCAGGGATGGTGGCCTGCTGGGGTCAGCAGACCACCTTGTCTGGGACTGTTTTAAAATAAAGCAGTTTATTTTTCTAAATGCAGACCGTTTTCCGTAACGGAAAACGTGATGCATTTAAAAAATAAAAATGAAACTTTTCAGTTTCACTTTCTAAGGGCAGGCAGTGGTAACTGGGACCACTGCCTGCCCTTAAAAAGTATTTTTGCATCCATTCCCTAAGGGGAAGGGGTCCCCTGGGGATCCCTTCCCGTTTGAGAGTGGTTTACCACCCTTCTGAGAAGGGTGGTAAACTGTGAGTTTTTTGCGACATTCCTACATGGGTTTTTGAGTCACTATTAGGAAGGGACGCCCTTGGCACGCCACTTCCTAATAGCGAGTCGCTAACCCTATTTTGCGAGTCGCTAATTGATTAGCGACTCGCAAAATAGGGTTAGTACATTAGCCTGACCTGAAATCCTCTTTGCGACCGCAAAAAGCAGTCGTACATCTGGCCCATAGTCTGTCTGGTTACATCATGACAACTTGCACATAGCATTTGTTAGCGTAGCATGGAGTGACGCAGCTATCGTAACTTATGAAGCACTTCTCACAAGCGGATGACGACCAAAGCAGGTAAGTAGAACGTGAGACCACGGGTTTTACACAAATTACAAAAGGATAATCATGGTAGAACATTCCTCTTTCTAATACATAAAATGTTCAATATGCAGGAATAGATTTTCATAACACAACATCACTCTCCCCATCTGTTTCTCCTGTATCTTTGCCCACTAAGTACATTTGATACGGGCCCCAAAAGCGCCTGGGCGGCTCCGGGGAGGGAGCAGTTTACTATAAACATCGGTTTGTGTGTTACAGTATAGCCCGTCTTTATGCCAGTCTTCCAGAGTCGGGTCTGGGCCTCTAGCCCATCGCACTGCAACCCGGCGTTAAGAATTTTGGTAATTAACCGTTCAATTCTCTTTATGAGTGCACCAAAGGTTTCAGGTTTGTCAACATCGAATCGGCTGACTAGTGTCTTGTAAGAAAAGTTGTGGAGAATATTTTTTCTAACAAGTCTCGCCCCTTTTCGGGTACCACAACACACTTTTACAAGGACACATTTAGAGATGACCATTAAAAGTGGTGCAGCAAACTCTTGAAAGCGAGGGTGCAAAATGCAAAAACCATCACTGACCTAAGTTCAATTACTTCATGCTACGCCATGATCTGAGCACATAAATGATGCTCACTCACACACCTATAGTTCAAAAACCATTGGCGTAAAGATGGCACACCCGTCCCCTCGTGGTAACCGCTGTGCTACAGGAACCCACACATCCACTGATATCTTTTTTTTTCTTGGCGCGCTTTGCATTTACATCTCCAAGAATACACCAGGGCACACAGGGCCGGCTTTAGGGCAGTGTGACTGGTGCGGCTGCACTGAGCGCTGGCCTGTGGAGGGGGTGCCAACCTCAGGGGGGGGGCTGTGTTTAGCAAAAACGTATGATTGGAGAGATGAGGGGCACTTATGCCCGGTCGTAGTGAGAGAATCCGAGGAGGCGTTCATGTGGTGTGGGAGTGCCAAAAATGATTCTCGCACTGGGCGCCACCAGTGCTAAAGCCGGCCCTGGGCACACTCCTAACATTCAAACAACACTTCTCACTAAGCAGCACTCTCATTCACAGATGTGTGCACTTGCAAGCTGTCAGAGGATGAGTTAAACCAGGGGTCTCCAACCTTTTCTGTAGTGAGAGCTACTTATGCTCAAGGACATTCCTGCTGAGCTACTTGCATATTTTATCACTAAAAAATATTGACGACATGTGTTAACATGTTATATTATGTTAATATAATTTATCATGCCCATGAATCACCCCGAAAGGGGTATCTCAGTGCCGCAGTGCACCATAGGCAAGCAACATTAGTATCTGAAAAGCTCAGTTTTGAGAAGCTTTCTAAAACGAAGGTGGTCCGTGAACCTCCGTAAATGGGAGGGTAGCTGATTCTAATATAAGGGGGTCAGATAAGAGAAAGCTTCCCCCCGGAGCATGTTTTTCTACTGGGGGGCATAGTCAGAAGAGATTTCACCCTGGACTGCAAAGGTCTGCTCGGCATAAAACTGCAGCCACCCTAAGCAGGATTATCACTAGTGACCACCCAAGCATTCTAGGCGAGGTTACCAGCAGAAATGCCAGGAAAATGTTTACCAGTATTAAATGCAACCACCTGAGTAATGAAGTAACATTCAAATAATCACACACCCTGTGGCACAAAGGACCACAGCAGGGAGTCCCCCCGACTCAAATTGAATTATTATTCGGCTATCAACTTTGAATGTGTTTTAGAACTACAATATTTTGTCTTTGTCAGTATATTTGTTTTTGAAGATACACATATTTTTCTATGAAATATCACTTTTCATTCTGGGCAAACAAACTCAATTTTCCAGAAGAAAAACCTCTTCTGAAACATATTGTTTGCCTTCACAAATTGTTTTTAGACAATGCACAGTCTTCAAACATCAGCTCGTCATTTTAATCAAGTACTACTGTGTAAAAATGGCTCATATAGATAGATTCTGCTTGGAAAACCCAGGTATTATCATAGGTTCAGAATGCTCTTTATAACACTTTGGATATGCTAATATTGCACACCATTATTACCAGGCCACCACGGTGTCAAGGCTGGACACCTTAATATCAAAGATGCCCAAAGTGTATCAGTCATGGCCATTATTATGTGTGAAGTGGTCACCATTCTGTCAGAAATGGCTAAAAGTAGGCCAGTCATGCTCTTAATATGTCAATACTGGCAGTCAGTATAGCACAACTAGATCACAAATGCCCCAAAAAGTCAAGGATGGCCATTATTATGCCACTGACACTACTATGCCGTGAACTGACACAATTGCACCAGAGATAAAATCTGTATGATTGGTAGGAGCATACACATTTAGCAGTCCTTGACACTAGGCGTATCTTCCAATAAACAACACTGTTTATTAGGAAGGGACACAATGTCAGATAGACATACACATACAGATGAGGCTCTTCATTTTCTCTAGCCTGGATCCATACACTGCTCTTCTCAGCTCCTGGGCTGATCATGCTCCCAACTAACATATTTTCACTTTGGCTCCTCCAGTCACACATTTTGGAGGGTCAGCACTTGTTACTCCAGCCACTCTTCTTTGATGGTACATTGTTCACACCCATGTGATGGCCAATCTCTTTGTGACTTAGTTAGATTTAGAGTCAATACAGGTGGTCATGTGGCAGACCCCATAAGCCAACACAGTGTGTGTTTCAATGTTATCTAGAGGCCCTACCATCGGTTTGGCTGCCTGTCACTGTAAGGGTCTTAAAATGAGGAGTTATTATGCACACACTCTAGGTGATTGGCTTGGCTTCACCTTTGAGAGCTACTTTAGGGGTGCTGGCTAGTTACCAGTAGCTCCCGAGCTACTCGTTGGAGCCCCCTGAGTTAAACTCTTTGAGACTCCACCTCTGGCCTCAATCCTACGGATTCGCTTACACAGTGGGGTAACGAAAGTTGAGGGGGCCCCCCTGCAAAGTACATGAATGGGCCCCCTCCAGACTCAGTTAGGAGCTCTCAGGCCAGAGTACTGTGCTGAGGGGGCCCCACTGTTCGTACAGACCCTGCCTATCTGCTGAAACAGTATACCGCCCTCGACACACCTGCTCTATCGTTCAATCAGAAAGTCAAATGTACCTGTTCAGCTGAAAGAAAGTCAGATAATCACTCCATTGAGAAGCCAATCTCCCTATTGTAAAGCCTTCTAACTTCCACTCTATTAATAACCTCCCTGTGCTACCAAAGGTGTTGTAAAGATCCATTATTAAACAAGTTTAAGTCTTCTTGGAAGAGCATACAACACTCTCAGTTGAGAAATCCGTGTTTGTGGCCTGACATGGACCAAACACCTCGCTTATTGGTTTTTTGAACAACACCTTGGGCTTCATAGATGAGGGGTCGTATTCTCTCCTAGTGCTCCTTGCAAGATGTAGCGTTTGGGTAATATTTTAAGACAAACAGTATTTCAGGTAGATTTCTTTACTCGAATGAATCCTTTGGGTAATGTTTGAACACGAATAAACAAATCAGAATGCAAACAGCAGTGGTTTGAACACGAGTGGCAGCTCCTTTAACCTGGGCAGTTATCAAATATTTCAGGTAGATTTCTTTACCTGAGCAGAACATTCCGTTTTTTTAGTGCAAACCTACAAATCCAAAACCAGGGCAACTGGAAATCAACTCAAAATTAGATTTTCAAGTTTAATTTTTACATGAACAGGCCGTTCAGCTAAATTTGAACGTGTGATGCATTTTGCATAATTATGTGTAATTTCAAGTAATTTTGTGGTAATTACGCTACACAAAATTATGTGAGTTACACCCACCCCAAATAAAAACAAGAATTGGCATAGCCAATAGGTCTCGCCTTTGGGACCTTATAAGTGTTTAGTTATCCAGCACAATATCCTTGGTGCAACAACATCAACTGTTGCATGGCTGAACACTTATAAGGTCCCAAAGGCGCGACCTATTGCATTGCAAATGCTTGTTGCATTTGGGGCCAAGATCAGATAATAGATTATTCAAACATGATTTGGAGCATGATGGCTCATCTTTGAGTAAAATATGGCATCATACATGTTTCTTATTTTAAATCATGAATTCGCCCAGTCTGCTTTATCTCAGTATTGTGAATAGGGGGGAAAACATCAGAAACCTAATGAGGAAAAAGGGTTCAAATGAAGGGGATTGCGTAATCTTTATGTGGTTGTGTGGATTAGCTAGGAATGAGTGAATGCATTGCACAAACGTTAGAAAAGTGCACTGCACTACATTCACAGAGTCACCCACAGATGTCACTTGTGCTGCTTGCATTAAGAAATGTCTGATTTGTGTGGCGTTCAGCCTTACCCTATGGCGCAAAGGCCTACCAGCGTGGTATAGTGTAAGATTTGTACTTAATCTACATCATCTAGTAGTCAAATTTCTATGTGAACACAAACACACAGGGGGAACTCAGTAGGATGTGTGCCTCCTCTTAAATCCCACATTTTACGTGCAGGAAGGAGTATCAGGCGATTTACTGCTTGTCCGTTTGCCTGCCTCTGGTTTCACCTGTAGTAAGAATGTGGGGCAAAGCCATGGCCTCCTTCGTTAGCTGATCTGGCTTTTATTTTGCCGAAACCTAGCGGTGTTTGAGGTGTTCCGCTCCAGATATGCCCACTTTGCATGAATTACGAGGGAACTGGCACCTCACGACACAAGGCGGATTTGGAGCTGCAAGAGGGTCAACGAATGGTACACTAAAAAACTTGGGCAACGGAAAGTCGATTGCCACCAGAGGCGCAACTAGAGTCAAATTTCGGGGAGGGGGGGGGGGCGGGTGTAGCTAAGAAAAAAAATCGGGGGGGGGCTAATTCTTCCAGCAATTGGCAGAGTAGAGAAGCAGGGGCTCTGGAAGGGGTGAAAGAACAACAAAGCCTCATTAACATGCAAATGGTCTTTTAAAGACCTCTGAAGTACTCGGGTGCAGCTGTGCGTGCGCCCGGGAAGCGTCTCAGCCCGGGCTGCCACACACGACTAGGGGGGGGGGGCTGCTGAAGCCCTTTGAGTCCTATGGACGTTGCGTGCCTGATTGCCACCATAATTTGCACCTTTTATTGTTGCGTCTGTTTGCAAACTGTCGGTTCATCATGTCTTATGAGTTACGTAAACTGAAAATATCGAGCATTTCCTGAACCCAAGTCTTAGTTTAGTATTCACATCCATGCAAAGTTGTACAGCAAGAAAAACAACCAGCATTCTGTCCTGTACATCAAAATCAGTTCTTGTTTAGAGCTAACAATGTCCCTGACAGCAGGGTGGTTTATTTACAAAAGGAGGCGGGTGCATCGGAGCCAGTCAACAGATCAGGGCCCTAAACAGAAGCACAGCGGCAGGGCGGTCAGGCGTGGGCTGTGCACAGTGAAACACTGATGAGGGGTGAGACGAGGGTCCGGCCGGAAGCTGCGGGTAACTGAAGTCCGACTGATAGCAGGACACGACGCATGCCTTGAGGCTGGGTGAGCTTCTGTTGTTAGTCAGAGTGTGCACCCTGCACACGAACTGATGGTTAAACACCACAAACTGTGTGCAACAGCTGCTCGTGAAACATATGTGAGTTAGAACTTTTTCGCCATATTGCCCCCTCAGCAGAAGGCCGGTGATGTCATCTGAGCTGCCCCTGCAGATATATAGTCTTGGCGCGAGAGGAGGAAGTGCCCGTCCAGATGTACACCTGTGTCCACGTGACACGGAGGCGGCTAAAAACGTCCAACAGTATAATTTAGTATTCTTTTTAAAAAAAGGAATAACCGCATGTTAGCAAGGAAGGTAAGTTACAAAGCCGGCCGCGTATCTTCGTGGGTACTAGGAAGCGCTGTGTACATACAATAACAGTACTATTCGAACACAGTCTATCGCCACCAATAATCACGCGGTACATGCATTTGAATACTATTTTTTCTGTCAACTCGTTTTTGGAGACTTCACAAGACTGCAAAAATGTAGTTAAAACCAGCAAATGACAAAACAGAATGTACAATATGTGTTTTATCGAAACTATTTTTTTAACAACGTATTCTAGGGAGATTGACTCAGCGTGTGACATTGTTTATAAAAAGAAATTTTGCCTTAGAGTTACAGAGCTCAGATACGGGCAGAGCGCGTCGAGGAATGCGAAACATTTCATTCTCAACCGCTTGCAGCATGCCTGACTGGCAAAACTATCCGAGCGCTCTGGCAACCTCACTTCTCTGGAATGCCCTGCCTTGCTTCCCAATCTCCCCTTCTTTGGATGTATTTCTTCATAAACAAGGGCCCCGGAGAGCGTCGCAAGGAGACGGAGAGGGCGGAGCGAGTGAGTGGCCGGGACGTGTGGGCTAGGAGAGAGGCACGCGCGCGCTTAGGAGAGCAGTCTTCACTTTTCAAGCACTGCACTCGTGCTTGTGGCGCGCCGCTGCTCGCTCCCGCAAGGTGGATGCCGCCACAAGCACGAGTGCAGTGCTTGAAAAAGTGAAGAGCGACGGATAAAGGCCCTCCTATGCAGCGCATGCGCGCTGCGTAGGCGAGACCTAACCATGCTGTGGCACTTAGGAAAACCCCCACATGGGTTCATGGTTTCCTGGATAATTATCAACGGATTAAATTTGGTCCATATCTGCCACAGGGAAGCAGTTTTGAGTGTGAGGTTCCCATGGCTTGCTGTTGTCTCCTATACTGCTCAACATTTACTTGCACTCCCTATTTGGCCTCTTCAAGGGACCCAAGGTGCATGCACATCCTTACACTGATGACACTAAAGTATATGAAATTCTCCTATGACTTGGGGTCCAGCCTCTGTTGAAACCTCTTTTAAACAAATTCAAGCCGGTACATCATCCAACTCTTCCTAGGTCAACTCAGGCAAAACAGAATTAATTATCTTTGTGTGAGACAAGAAGATCATCTTTATTGAAAGTACCTCCTGTTGCAAAGAGACCACTTTTTGGGTGGTCGTCCCCTGTTTGTTAATTTCTTGAAACTTACCTGTTGGTAATTTTGAACTCTAACTGCTATCCACTGCCCTGAGTATATGCTCTGACCCCTAAAAAGTTGAAATTGGCTTAAAACCTGATTGCACATGTAATTTTTCTAAAAGGCCATAGTATCTGGTGCAGAAGTATACCCAGAGCATGGAAAGTTAAACCACTTGTAGACTGCAGCACCTATTGTGCCATCCACTACAGTGGCTTATGAATAAAATGGATTCAGACCTATCCTGTGTAGCCTTACAGCAGCAGCTTGAACCCTACTGTACAGGCTGATCAAAATCATCTTTTCACAGGCAGGAAAACCCGATTAAAAATATGAAATACGTCACCCCTAAGCACACCTTGCTGCCTGCAACATAGAGTGCATAATATTTAAGATGGAACAGGTCTGGCATTAGAAATGGCATGTCCCTCCAGTGACAAGGCCCAAAACAACACTGTTACTGGTCAAGCTTTAGCTGGCACATAGGAAAAGTCAATATATAGATTATATACTTTAAACTACAACTGTTGACCTGTACCAGCCACAGGCTCCATTCTAACACTTATTTTTATATTTAGTGAAAATCCAATCAATTGGTGAAGTCGTTTTTTTATTGAATATATTGGAAATGTTACTTTCAGAAAGTTGTCTTTACCTTGCCTGAAGATGCTGGAGGCATTCCCTCTCGAGCAACTACCCAGCCGGTTCGTGGCCTGAATTAACTGTGAAAGAGGTGTGAACACTGCTCCCAGTGCAGAGTTGGTGGCCTGGGAGTGGACAGCAGGTGTTTTCGTACCCTGGCAGTAAGACTAATTGAGGTGGGCCCAGAAACTTAATTTATTTCAAAGGGGCCTTCCCTCTCACAAGTAAATGTTAGGTGACACCTGGAAAGGAGCCAGTCTTTCTCCCCTTAGTCAGGCGAACACCAAACCCAACGGGAGGAAAGCTACCCCAGATCTGGCTTTGAGAGACTTTTAAGGGATTGCTCATTAACCTGGCCACACCTCTGGGTTAGCACACAGTCTCTGCGGAAGGGGAGAAAGATTTCCCCATCCTGAACTTTTTGAGTCTGGGCCACTGTGGGACTGTTTGCTGTAGGGCAAACAGGAACTGCTGAAATAGTGTGTAGGGTTGCTTCTGGGAACTTTTACCCCATTGGTTAGGGAGTGGTCAGGAGTTGCCACCACCCACTAACAGGTGCCAGGCATAAATGTGGCAACTCGAGGCACTTCCTCAGAACACTTACTGGACCTGCCGAAGATCAGAGGATGACTAGAATTGGCATTTATGACCTACCTAAGAGGAACTCTGAAGGACTGCACCTGCTGCCTCTTGTACCAAGGACAAAGAAGTGGACTCCATGGGTCAGTGGGCTGACCTCCTGTGCAGCCAAAGGGACGCAACAAGCTGCAAGAGGCCTTTTCCAGGAAGTACCCAGCTGACCAATGGCAACTGGACCTGGACTGGACTTTGCTGTTGGCCTGTGTCTGACACCCTAAGAGTCTTTAAGAGCACCCTTGTGTTTGTTGGGCTCAGAAGATAGTTTGAAAACACTGTAAATGTTTTCCTCCAGAGCTTCAGGGATCCTGTGGGAAAAAGTACCTGTCTGGAAGTTCCTCGGCATCGGATTGAATTTCAGCTTCATCCTGGGCTAGGCTCCCAGCATATCCGAAAAACGTTGGGACTTGGAAAATTTTCTGTGTGAAATCTCCAAAGCTCCAGGCCTCCATCAGGACGAACCTTCAAGTATTTGGCCTTTGGTTCCACGGCGGCAGCTGCAATTTCAACAGTGGTCTACTGAGGGAGGATTTTTTTCTCAAAATGGGACAAAGTCCCATTTCACGATAAAAACTTATAAACTTCTTTGAACTTTTTGACTTCCAGGCTTTCACAGGAACCAATCCACTTGCTCTATCCAACCAGGACTACAAAGCAGTCAGCCTCAAATTGTGCCTAGGTCTCGGCTACCACTTCCATAGACTAATATTGACACTTTGTGCTTTTGGAGCTATTTTTACATGATATATTTAAAAAATTCATGTCTCCTGTTCCCTTTATTGGCTTTTTGTCATTTTGATCTTATTTTATGCCTACGTTTTTTTTCTTTATTTTAAAATTAGTTTGTGGGATTTTATTGTGTTTAGTGTGACATTTTCGACTGTGCATGCACTCCTTAAATACTTTACACATTTCTTTTGATTTAAGCTGGACTACTTTGTGTCACCTTACGAGCGACTGAGCACAGGTTTATTTTATTTAGTTTGTTTGACATCTAGCAGGTGGTGGCTTTTCCTTTGAGGTTGACACTTGTCCACCCAGAATAATCCACTTTCCTAACCTCCGCAAAAAACTTTAATCTTCGATTGCCTCCAACAGAAAACGTAAAGAATCTGGACATTCTACTACATTTACACTTTGGCCCGTCTGGTGAAGAATACAGCAATAATATTTTTGTAATTACATAAGTAAAACTCATTCTGTCTTTTCTAATAGCACAAATCATGGTATTAGCTGTGAGAGCCCTGATTAACTCAATGCTAGATTAATTCATCACTCTATATTCAGTTCTTCCAGGCTCCTGGAGTGGTTGAATTCAGTGAGCTCAGGATACTGCAGTCAGAGCTGTGTTTGACCGCAAGAAGTGGGACCATGTCTTTGCTGCTTGAAGGCTGGCTTCCAGTAGATCTGCAAATTAGATTTAAGATTGCCTGTTTTGCCTACAAGGCAAAACAAGCCAATCTATACAATTCTTAATTTCTTCACAAGTTGTCCACACTGTCTCTGCGCAAGCTCTCTTGGTTTGGAATGCTCTTATGTTAAGATAGAAGACTTGCTGCCACACTCCCTAGTTTCAGGAAAATGCTGAAAACTATCTTATTTGGCTAGACATGTTTTGCAAGACTGTCGCCGAGAGAACTGCGGCCTGATGTATCAAAGGGTTTTCCCCATTCTATGTCTATGGAGAAATGTGTTGATACATGAGGGCCTAGCTAATCGGGTAGTGTGTGCTACAGAAATGCTTTAGTCTGTCAGCCACCATTAACAAGAAGTACTTTATAAATGCAACAACATTTACAATATTATGAATACAATCAAATGACAATTGCACCCATCAGCACCCTAAATTGCCACTGCTCGCTGAAAAGTCTGTACAGGGCACACATTCTCAGACTGCCTTTAAATAGCATGGTTACATTACCAACCTCATACATGGACATTAAAGGGGGCTAACTGAACTTGTGACACAGGTAGCCATGATTCCCAACGGGTTCTTGTATAACTAATCCCTGCTCATGTCAGTACTGCCCTTCTGTATCTCATTCTTGTTTACATAGCTCAGTTGTTATGTGGCTATGTTCACCCTATAGGAACCTATATTTATAGAGCAACACGCATTTATGGCATAAAGGTTGGTGGGTAGGTTTGTAAAGATACAATATCCTTCACACTACAGAAATAACCCCAGCTGAAATTCCTCCACATGCACTTCCAAGTGTGTCTGGGCTCAGAATTGTTGGGTCTGCGAATTCCGGACCCGATCATTCAAGGCCCGGAGAGACCAGACCTCTGTTTCATGCTACAGGGGTAGGAGTAGGGCCAGGGTAGTAGGCAGTAGCACACCTGAGCCCTGACCTGCCGCTGCAACCATACAGTGGAGCAGACAACGCACCCTCCAGGCAGGCTGAAACCTGCACTGACCTCCTACTGCTCCACTACACCGCTCCACCGTCCACTCGCACTCCAGCTGACACTTTCCTGGAATCGGGAAGAAATGCACGGAAAAGGACTCTGTATTACCAGGTACATTCATTTATTCTAAGAGGAGAAAACTTGAAACTGACAGAAAGTAGTGAAGCATACCAGCTGGAATCTGAGATTTTGGTCTCCAGGTATCCCTGCATCAAATTCCAACATACTTGTAATGAAGGCCAAAGTGGCACCACAGTAAATTATCAATGTTATCACAACTCGAAACAGCAGGAAAAATGTGCTTTCTTTACCTACAATTGCCCGATAGTGAACTAGTAATTTTCCTTTACCTAAAGGAATGGATAATACTTTTGCTCCTTAACGTCAGAATGTTCATGCCAGAATAAGGATGCTGTACGGTACAAGTAGTGATGAGAAAAAAGGAGCACTAACCATCGAAATTAGGAGCATGTGTAGAGTAAGTTTACAAACATGAACAAATACAGTGAATATGAGCAGTTACACAGTGGGTGTAAAAATAATATGAAAAAACATTAATGTAATTAAACCACATAGGGTTTTCTAGCCATTTAAGCAATGTGTACCTGTTCTTGAGAATTTATGGGGTTCGGGTAGGGAAAAGGTGGATTGTTGCTAGGAGACTTGCTAACAATGTCTATTTCTTCATGACAATTAATGTCAAGAGATGTCTGATAGGTGCTTTAGACACCAATAAAAGTCAAAACAGACCATAAACACAGATTCAATTTTTAATGTACGATATTTATAATAATTAATTTAGTATGTGGCTTTCACATATAAAAAAATAGTAAAATAAACAACATAGATAATGTGACTTTAGTGAGCCAAGTGACATGAGGTGCATGGGTGCTACAGATAGATATACAAGACATACAAATTAGAACCATGTATACATGATATGAATCAATGTAAGTCTGTCCTTCTATAAATATATATCAAGCTCTATCAACACCCTTAAGAATTTCTTCTTCTTAGTATGAGGGTGAAGAGACAAAGGAAATGAACAGATCAAGAAGCGTCGACGTTTTGACCCCAAAGGGTATGCGCAATTGAATAAGCGTCACAGCGGGTCTTCCTCAGGACAGGTAAACGAAGTGTGGACAGCCTATGTAAAATGAGATAATCCGGACTGAGTGAGGTGTGTTGTCTGACTATTGTACGCAATTTAAACAATTAAGCAGGACAACGTAAATGAAGATGGTAGCCACAAATAATGGTGGACTCACCAAGTGTAAATGAGGCCAAACTTCCCACAAGGTAAGTCCTGGCTTGATTAAGCGGAGAACATTGTCATCCAGCAAGAATCACTTGAGGCAATCTGGAAAGGATAAGAATGTGTAAACAAACCTAACCGTGTTGAAGGAGTCTATGTCAAATAAAGGGCAAATGCAGTGGTAAACTTACCATGAGTGAAATTATTTATATCAACGAAATAGGCAATTGATACAGTAATCCATGGTTTTCAAACAAAAGGTTCCATCATCCAGTTAGAATCTACAAAAATGAATGAAGGGAGAGGATATTAAGTTAGTGAAGAAACCCTTCAATGATATGAAAACAATGATGAGGTAAAAGTTTACCTCTAAAATATTTTTATATATATAACTGATCGTTTTTAAGGAGAATTTCTCTGTCCAATAAGGACCAAACAATGGTAGTGGACTTACCACACGTGCGATTCTGGTTTTCAACATAGGGAAATAAATCCCTGGTTTTCAAACAGTGAAATTCCACCTCATGTCACTGGGCCCACTAAAGTCACATTATCTATGTTGTTTATTTTTCTATTTTTTATATGTGACAGCCATATACTAAACTAATTATTATAAATATCGTATATGAAAAATTGAATCTGTGTTTATGCTGTGTTTTGACTTTCATTGGTGTCTAAAGCACCTAGCAGACATCTCTTGACATTAATTGTCATGAAGAAAAAGACATTGTTAATATATCGTTTTCATTGAATTGTGTTTACTAAGTAATTTTTTCACGCAACAGAACTCATTGTAGATTATATTACCAATACCCAGGTTCTGAGGGACACAGGGTTTACCCCATTATCTTTAATGGTTTACCAGTGCAGGTGTTCACCTGCGAGGGTTTTTTCTATCATTTATCGAGCCTATCCCTTGAGAATATGTCAGAAAGGGAAACACTTTCATATAGTGAAGAGTATATCAACAAACTGATTCAGGACCAGGGTGACTTTAGCTTTCTAGGGGCAGGCGTGGCACCTCTAGTCTCTACCTTAAACGAAAAACTAACTAAATTAGAAAGACTAGAAAAAAAGTTAATACGTTCCCGCCTTCACGGACATCTCTTGACAAAATATCTATAGTCCAATATCATCCCCAAGGGACTTCAGGTTAAAAACGAACCAGCAATTTTTATAGACAGACCGAAATTTCGTGAAGGCTTTAGCTTTGTGGCAAACAACTGCTCCAGGCATTGGATGGTGGTAGGAGTTGAGACTGCTCTTGAATACGTCACAAAACGTACACAAGAGATAGCAGACCTAAAAAAGGAGATTCATGAGTACAGGTCCCTCAATAATGCCAAAGAAGCCTTGGAACGTGCAGAAAAGACTATTGTGGAATTTAATACAACCACTCTAAACAAGAAACTTGATAAACTAGCAAAGGACATTAGAGCATATGACAAGAAAGTGACTTATCCCTATTTATCAGAGGAGCATTACCAGCAGGATAATCAGGGTTCCTACACTAATAGAGGCAGACAAGGACCAAGAAGGTTTGCAACCATTTCAGACTCGCCCCTGGGTAGTGGTTCAGAGAGTGGCACAGATGGACCCACCACCAGTACTAACAGTCGCCTATACAATCAAGGCCCAAGGTTTCAGGATACAAATAGTGCATCACCTTTATTAGGGGACAGTACATGGATGTCGAACAGAGGCAGAGGCCAAGACCAGGGCTGGGACAGGCCTAGAGCCTGGAACAGAGGAAGGAACACACAAAGAGGGCACACGAGGGTCAGATTTTACCCACAAGAGAATCATGGGGAAATCCAGACCTGGTGACAGATCTACAGGGGGTAAGGGAGAGGCCGTTCTCTACTTCCACTGAAACCAGTAGTCAGGAACCAGAGATTCAACCACTGACCCATACAGACCCCATCATTAACATCTCAGACTATATTCTTACTGAACCAGAGAAAGACATCTTATCTAAAGGTCTCGCCTTCATCCCTATGACCCCACCTAATACATTTAACACCAAATTGGAACTATAGCAGTTTTTCAGGAAAATCCACCACTTTCTCCACGTCTGGCAGCTACAAACTTTAGACTTGCATCCACTTTCACTCCAGCTTCGCATTTAGTGACTCATACAATTTTGGCGTACTAACAGATTGTACTTAAGGAAATCATGGACCTATTGAGTGATAGGAAATATATAAAATACAACATCACCAAACTGGAAAGACAAGGGTTGGAATCACTGAGATACAATCAGGTCATTGTCATTAAAGCAGCTGACAAAGGGGGTGCAGTGGTTGTACAAAACACCCATGACTATGTTACAGAGATTAAACAACAACTAGGTGCCCAGGAGAGCTACCTTAAGATCAATAAAGATCCAACCCAGGATATAATGAAACTCATTCAGAAATTAACACGCAAAGGACTAGATGAAGGTTTCTTGAGTGAACCTGAATATAACTTCCTAAATAAGGAAAATCCCCAGATACATACCATCTACACTCTCTCTAAAATCCACAAAAGTCTTGAACACCTCCCACGGAGACCGATAGTTTCTGGGTGTGGATCCATTCTTGAGCCATTGAACAAATATATTTATAATTTTCTGCAACTGGGGTTGTTGAAACAAGATCGTATGTGAGAGATACCATGGACATCATACAAATGGTGGAGAATCAACCCTTTGACTCAACAACACAGTTCCTAGTAACCCTCGATGTCACGTCACTCTATACTAGCATTCCACAAGATCGGGCAGTAGAGGTAATACAGGAAATTCTGGAGAGACGACCAAGTCCATGTTGGATTCCCACTGAATTCCTAGTAGATTTGCTAGGCATTGCTATGACCAAAAGCGACTTTTTCTTCCAAAATGAGCACTTATATCAGTGTAAAGGAGTCGCTATGGGAGCTGGATTTGCTCCTAGTACAGCTAATCTGTTTATGGACAAGTATGAGGACAAGAACATATATAACTTGGATAATCCATTTATAGACAACATCACGATGTGAAAGCGCTACATCGATGATGTTCTGATCATTTGGACAGGAAGTGAACTAAATCTGATTGATTTCGCCTCCTGGTTGAAAGGAAGGTCTCCAGACATCAAATTTACGATGACCTACGGCAGGGAGACCATCTGTTTCCTTGACCTCTCTCTAAGGATAGAGGATGCCAAGATCTATACCACTCTCTTTAGAAAACCCACAGAATGAAACACACTTATCAGATATAATTCCCACCATCCTAGGAGCATATGAGACAACCTACCATATGGGCAGTTCTTAAGGCTACGACGTAACTGTTCACACAGAACCGACTTCTTTAATGAAATGCATACACTCATTTTGAGACTGAGAGAAAGAGGTTACCCAAACGGTTTGCTACAAAGAGCAAGGAAGAGAGCATGGTATTGTCCATGTGACACCCTTTTAGAGCTCAAACCCAAGGGAAACACAATGAACAAATTAGTGTGTGTTACCACATTTAATACCAGGAGTCATGACATCAAGAAAGTAATCACAAAATACTGGAATCTTGTGGCCACTGAGATTAATATGACCGAAAAACCACTGATCCTACTTGGAAACTCAGCGCATGCCTGATACTAGAGAACAACTGAGTCTTCTACCAATAGTAGGACATTTCAAATGCAGTCATTGTAAAGCATGCAAACTTACAATAGAAGGTGGTATATTCACACACTTTGGCCGTATACATACATTGACACATCATACAAACTGTAACAGTTCTGATGTGATTTAAGCGATCAGATGCCCCTGTGATAAGGTATACGTGGGCCATACGACACAGAAGAATTTGAAAATACTGCAGTAGGATTCGCTGCAAAGTCCAGGGTGCTCCGCTAGTCGAGCACTTTCAGAATACAGGCCACCCCGCAGAGAGTTTGAAATGGTGGGTATTGGAAAATATTTGCCACCATCCGAGAGGCGGTGACATTTCATCAACGCTGAACATGAGAGAATGTAGGTGGATGCATGTCCTTGACACAGTTGAACAGGGTCTCAATGAATTCGAAAAGACTAACAGACAGATGGGCCAGATTACCCACCCATAAAGATTTCTTGTTCAATGTAGCCTACAAGACCACTATGAGTTGCATTTACTGTGGATTTATGTTGTGACATTATTCCAATGAGATGCTCCTGTTCAAACTGAGCAATATTTATGTCCACTCTGTCTGTACAATATAAGCTTCTCAGGTGCCTACATTACATAGATGCTCCTTTTCCCCACTTAGGTGCTAACATGAAACAGATTGTGTGTCCCTCTCTACATGCCGTTGTATCACAATTAAGTACTTGGGGCCATTATCGTTTCTATGTACACATGCCCTTACAATAACATCTTTTGTTCCTCACAATTGCCACCATATGAGACAACACATGTTTTCATTTTGTTGAAAAACTGACTGCACTCTCCAGTACTGACATATATCTCTACATGCCTGTGTCCGACAATTAAGCATTTGGAGCCTTTATTGTTTCTGAGTATACGTGCCTTCTATGTTATGTCTGGTTTGTAAAAAGTTTGTTCATCACAATTACCACCATATGAGACAATAAAGGTTTTCGTTATGTTAAAGAACAGACTGCGTTCTCCAGTAACGTTATACTGGTAACTGCGCTGTTATTACTTGGAAACATTAGGATCTTGATTTTTCTTACGGTTTACTGACATTTAATGTTTTGTCATTATCATAAACTGTATGTCCCCTGTAGTATGTTTATTCACTTAAAATGCATCGGGATGAGTAGGAATTCCAATTGGTGTCATGCTGACCTGCACCGTTGTTACGAAATATCACTCACTCAGGCAGTTCACCATTGCCGCTTTGACACGCATCGGAACCGTGGGACTCGATGTGCACGCTTACGTAGCGGCCGTCGTCTCTACATAATGACTCACAGTTTCAATCGCGGGCGTCTTCGCCTCGCCGATGAACTGTGACATTCACTGCCTTGATGCTGTAGAGGTAAGCCATGATTTTTGCCTCGCAACTTTGATTAATCTCGGAAAGGGTTTCTTCGCTAGTTTTTAAATCTTTCTTCCTTCATTCATGTTTTAGATTCCAACCGGATGCTGGAATTTCACTGTTTGAAATCCAGGGATTTATTGCCATAATTTGAAAACCAGAATCGCACTTGTGGTAAGTCCCCTACCATTGTTTTGTCCTTAGTGGACAGCGAAATTCACCTTAAAAACGATCAGTTATATATATACAAATATTTTAGAGGTAAACTTTTACCTCATCATTGTTTTCATATCATTGAAGGGTTTCTTCACTAACTAAATATCCTCCTCTCTTCATTTATTTTTGTAGAGTCCAACTAGATGATGGAATCTTTTGTTTGAAAACCATGGATTAATGAATCATTTCACTTGTGGTAAGTTTACCACCACGTTTGCCCTTTATTTGACACACTCCTTCAACACAGTTAGGTGTATTTACACATTCTTATCCTTTCCAGATTGCCTCAAGTGATTCTTGCTGGATGACAATGTTCTCCGCTTAATCGAACCAGGACTTTCTTTGTGGGAAGTTTGGCCTCATTTACACTTGGTGAGTCCACCATTATTTGTTGCTACCATCTTCATTTACGTTGTCCTGCTAAATTGTCTAAATTGCGTACAATAGTCAGACATAACACACCTCACTCACTCTGGATTATCTCATTTTACATAGGCTGTCCACACTTCGTTTACCTGTCCTGAGGAAGACCCACTGTGATGCTTATTCAATTGCGCATACCCTTTGGGTCGAAACGTCAACGCTTCTTGATCTGTTCATGTCCTTAGTCTCTTCACCTCCATACTAAGAAGAAGAAATACTTAAGGGCGTTGATAGAACTTGATATATATTTATAGAATGACAGACTTACATTGATTCATATTATGTATACGTGGTTCTAATTTGTATGTCTTGTATATCTATCTGTAGCATCCATGCACCTCATGTCACTTGGCTCACTAAAGTCACATTATCTATGTTGTTTATTTTTCAATTTTTTTATATGTGACAGCCATATACTAAATTAATTATTATAAATATCGTACATGAAAAATTGAATCTGTGTTTACAGTGAGTTTTGACTTTCATTGGTGTCTAAAGCACCTATCAGACATCTCTTGACATTAATTGTCATGAAGAAAAAGGCATTGTTAATATATTGTTTTCATTGAATTGAGTTTACTAAGTAATTGTTTCACCCAACAGAACTCATTGTAGATTATATTACCAATACCCAGGTTTTGAGGGACACAGGGTTTACCCCATTATCGTGCAGTGGGACAGAATGGGAATCACACATCTTTGGGACGTCTGGAGACGGGGTGCAATAATGTCCTTTAAGGAAATACAGGAACACTAACAGCTCTCCTGCACAGGGTTTCATTGGTATCTGCAATTGCGCCACGTACTACTAGTACACTTTACATCGTGCACACACATCTCTGAATTCAATCCACTTGAGGCCAAGATTTTAATGGGGAGGCTGGGAAAGGGAGCTAGCTCTACGATCTACTGCTCCTGCATCCTCAACGCTCCGGACAACTTTCGTAGGTTGTGTGCGCGATAGGAGGCATGGGTGGGAGACCTTGATGATGACGACTGGTGTGAAGTCAGATTGGCCACTAGGGATATGGCTATCTCCTCGTGCCTTCGCATGATTCAGCTAACTACCTGCATCTTGCCTATTTGAGCCCCCGGTGTCTTCACCGAGCCTGCAGGGTTTCCCAGGTATAGAGTGCACGCTGCTCTCTGGTGGAGGCAGACTTCTTTTATATGATCTAGGCTTGCCCACAGCTGGTCCCCTTTTGGGAAAGGGTAGGGGAAGAACTCTCCATGGTTCTGGCCCGATAGGCTGATCTTACCCCCGGGGTTGCCCTGGTGGGCTTATTGAAAGAAGTGTTGGGGGGAGTGGAGGATGGAGCGGACCTTTATTGGGGTAGCAACACTGGTGGCCAAACGAGATATTGCTCGCAACTGGAAGTCCCCTGAACCCCCTTTGATGGAAGAATGGAGAAGAGGAGTGGACAGGTGTGCCCTCCAGAAATGACTGATCTATGAGGCACAGAACTGCCCCTGAAAACATGAGAAGAACTGGGGCAAGTGGTGGGAGTATCATGGTTTGGATGTGGGAACTTCATAAATGTATATTGGAAAGATGCTTACCGTGTAGACGTGTGGGACCAGTCGTGTTGTGTGTCTTTAAAGTTGTAAAAATCAATAAACTTGGTTATCAAAAATATATTGATACAAAATTGAAAAGTTTGTATTTAAGACAAAAATCTGTGTATTTTCAGAACTCATAAGCTGATGTTTAGAGACAAATGGCTGGATTTCCAAAATATGTTTTAAAGCTGATACTTGAGTGACAAATCATGTGGCACTGGGGAAATATTCGTATTATTAGCTTGCTGCTACAAGTAGTGCATATATGGCTGTAATGTAGTGTCTATCTAAAGACATTCCCAAGTGACAAAAACCTTTTTACATTACTGCTGGCCATTCTGGTTGATGCACTGAGGTGATCACTGGTGATAATATAGCAAAGGATGGCCACTAATGTAATCTTGTTTGATGTGGTCACTATTACAATAATATTAGTAACTCTGGACAATTTTCATTGAACACAGGTAGCTCTTATTATAGAAAAGGTTGGAGACCCCCTGGTTTGGATAGATAAGTGAGTGCATAGATGGACGAGAGGGTAAGTGACTGAGATCATGAAGATGTACAAATTGAGTTCATGGTTGAATAAGTGAGCACATTGATGGATAGAAGAGTTGGTGAGTGCATGAATTCATTATTATCAGTTCATGGATGGATGCAGACAGGTTATACCAATCATACAAGCTCTAAGGTCTCAGATGGCAGTGGTAATACGGTTATAAAAATGCCAAGAAATACCAATATTATGACAGTGTAAGCATTAAACCAGGCTGAGCACTATCAAGATTGGACACAATGTACATAAAGAATGCCTACAACATATATGTCAGGTTTTACCACCATTATGCCAGTACGAGCATTATGCAGCAGTGGTCACAATCATTCGAAGAATGCCCAAACATATGCCTAGAGTTATCACTTCAATTCCCAGCAAGCTGTACTGCTAGTTTAATGCTGATACTTGGTTGACTGACTGGTGGCAGTGCATTAAAGAAGGGGTCAATGCACATATGCTACACTGGTCAATATGGTTCTGAAAGCATTTATTCACTTGTTGATTTTCCTTCTCAATTATCTGCATGCTCATTATGGGAGAATTTTGTTCCCCTTCCTCTAAAATTGTAGTAAGTGCAGATATGGCTCGTAAGTTCAGTTAGATCTGGATTAATCAACTTTACCTTTGGGCATGATCTCTTGAATATTATATTGCACAGTGGCGGTCGCCAGTGGGTAGTAATAGTTAGGACCTAGTTACCATAGGTACCTGCTAACCAGACCTCAGAGCCAGTGCCCTGATCCTAAAATGTGCATGTTACATTGGCTTATACTCAACTGGCATAAGCTAACTTTACTACAAGTCCCTACACTATGGTGCCCAGGGTACCCTGGCCATGTATGTTAGAGGGTCACCAGAGGGACTGCAGCACTGGTTGTGCCACCATGGGTGTGACACAGGTAAAATGAGTCTCCCAGTCCACCACTGCAGACTGGAAGAGCAGTTTTAAACTGCTAGCACAACTTTGCTATTTAAAGCAATGGCAAAGCTAAACCTCCCTTTGCAATATGTGTAAGTCACCCCTATGGCAGGTCTAGCGAACCCTAAGGCAGGGTGCAACATATTTCACAGGCAGAACATGTATTTTACATGTTCTGGCAGTAAAAACTTGCCCTATTGGCGAGTACACACAAGGTGACCCCTCAGCTGTGTTAACTCCTGAAAGGTGCACCCAAAGTTGATACTCCAATGTATCAAAAAACTCGCTACATTACGCTCAATGAAGCATGCTGCAGTCTGCAACTTTTACAGAGTTGCCACTTTGTTGCCTTTAATCTCTTGTGCCTTAACGGTTGCACAAGGAGCCTGTCCCCGAGACAGCTTTCTGAGATGTACTAACGACTCCCACGAAAAGAGACAATAGATGCCAGCAATGGAGAGAGGTGTTACCTCCCTCCTGTCATGTCCTTTAGGATAGTCCTGTCATGTATGCCCCCTTTTTTACATACATTGTCCCATCCACACGACAATAACGGTTCTAAACAGGTGACCTTTTACCTAGTAGCTTGCTCCTGTCTCTTCGACACCAGGCTCTTAGTATTCCATCATAATCCCTGTACCTGACGTACATAAACATGTCCTCAGGCACTGCATAATTATTCTGTATAAGGGTCACCACTTTTTTTCATCCTTGGCCAATAGCCCGCTGTGCATGATCATATTTGTTTGGAAAAACATTTATGATTGTTTTCAAAACACATCGATTCTAGAAGAAACCCTGAAGTGACCACTCTAGTATGTAAGACCCTTATTTCCCCCTACAAATTAGAGGAGAATTCCTTCCAAGCTGACACGGGGTCCTGCATGCTGAATATTCGACACGCAGCGGGGTGTCATCCTCAAAGCAGAGACGGGGTCCTTCATTCTCTACCATCAGGAAAGGGGGATGATTCTTTCCTAGGGGAATCTTGGCTACACATGGATATATAGCTATACACGTACATACTATACCTACATATCTAGGCTAGGTACATTTAGGCAAATTATGTAAGGAGCGCATTCTAGGAGTATGCAAGTGCTACTGTTTTATATGAACTATATATGTTCATCTTCTTAGCACTATGGTAGAAATGTTCGACTGTTTACTATATTGGTATTTGCGATTTTCTTTGCTTTTGTACATATTTGCTTTTGTACGCAGCAAATATGTTTTACACAAGACTGACACTGGACCAATAAATACTTATTGAAAGTCCCAACCGCCATCCTATGTATTTTCTGAGAATAAGTAAGCACGAGTGACTGAGCGAAAAGTACTGGATTGTTTTCCACGATCCCTGAGGAATCAGGGTTGTCATGTTCAGTGGTTGCCAGAAACTACCTACACCACTGTAGGATACAGGGGGGGTGGTAGTGGCACTGTAGAGCTAGCTGGTCTAACAGCTGACATATCCCGTGGGGGGTCCTTACTTGGTTTGGACACTAAGCCCTCAGTTTAGGTCATCCAAAACGTGCAGGTCCTGGGGATTCCTAGGAACTACACAACACTCCTAAAGCAAGCCATATGGTATTAGCCCAAAAGGCGAGCTTCAAAGGTGAAATTGCCTTTGAAGGGCAAATGGGAAGCACTGGGGAGTGGGGCTGCAACATTTTCTAGGTAGACTGGTTGGCACCAAAGACAGGGAAGGGGAAACCGGTTGCCAAACTGGTTTCTCAGGGGCCTTGAGCCCCTTTGGTAGCCACACCTCTGGGTTAGGCTAGGGAGCTCTGGATGCCGAAAGAGGGGTTCTGCCATGTTGGAAGTGGGCAGAATGGTGCATCCTGGGATAGTCCGATGCCACGCTTCACAGGAGGTAGTCATCAGGAGGGAGAGAAACTGGTAGCCCATTGGGTACCAATCGCACCCTACTCTGAAGGCATTTCCTGAGCATAAAAGGGAACCCCTGGCACCCAGAACTCAGATCTCGACTGCACTGAAACAATGCCAAAGAAGGACTGCCCTGCTGCATCAAGGACCTGGCAAAGAGGAGCTGCACCAGCATGGGCTGGGCCTGCTGAACCTGGTGGCTAGCAAAGGAGAAGGGGCTGTGCCTGCTGTGTCCTGCTTGTGGCGAAGTCATCTCCGGAGCCCACCTGAAGCAAGAGACTCCAAGGGTTAGTTGACTGACTCCAATTTGCAGCACAGGGCCACAACAGCTGAAAAACGCCTGCTGGCACATGTTTATAGCCCAGAATCTTCACACCACCGCCAACTGCCACTATGAAGCACCAGAGGCCAGGACCCGACGTCCAAAGTTCACCCGAGCCTGCTGGACCTGGGAGAGTTGTCCGAGTGCAACTTGGTCGCCCAAAAGATGAGTTATCACCCAGGGAAGCATTTGGCTGTGACCGCGATACCACACAACTGGTAGCCCAGTGGCGACTGAACTTCTACCAGGACCAAGAGGACTTCAAGGGACATCAACACCCTGGCCAGTACCGCCTCACCCCCTCCGTGGCCGAGAAGTATCCACAGGAAGACCCCAGTCGACTGCATTGCATCCACAGCATCCTTGAGCATCTTCAGCATCCTTATCCTTTGCTTCAGGACCACTTCCATAGGAACCTACAGCAAAAGATAAAAGGACCTGGAACTCACTGAAGACCGCCCAAGGTAACAGATTCTGAGGACCTTACTGGTCCCCCCGACTGTTTCCCTGTTGGAGTTGGTCACTAAAGAAACTCTATCCGACCACAATACAACTAGCCACAGTTTTTGCTCAAAAAGTTTTAAAGTGTCAAATTTGTTCAATTTGCCAATGCCTGTTCGCGGTTGAGTAAAAAGTGCATATTTACTGTACCTTGTAAAATCCATATCTCCAGAACCCTCTGGTGGATCCTTTTTGTTGTGGTGTCTAAAATACACAAAAATACAATCTATTTTTATAAATTGGTGTCAGGATTTCTTTAGTGTCTCAGCCATTTCTCCGCCAATTGTTTTGGTGCTCTTTAAATGCTTTACACTTGTTCCTTTGTGCAAGCCGTGCTGCTCAGAGCTACAGCTACCCAGAGTTGATGAAATCTCCTGGTCCTAAAGGGGCTGGAAAGTTTATTACATGGTGAAGTTGAACAACAACAGCATATAATACACACCATTTCCTCACATTAATGTATTTTTTTTTTCCTTCTTTCCTCTTATGTTCTTACACCCTAAGGTACTGTGAGGCTACCATACGTTTGTTAATACCTCACAAAAACCCTAAATAAACTAAAAATACATTGTTATTTTACATTAATAAAGGAAATATGTCTAAATTCATGTACAATGTTGTGGTAAAACATGAAGTATTAGATTGCCCATGGGTTTGGAGCTAGTGTTTTCAACTTTTTATGTGCCTGACATGAATACAAGCTAGACAGCAATACTGCACTATCACAAGTTGAAAACCAGAATATATTTGACAAGCTCCTTCCAGCTATATTGGAAAAACCCTGCACGAAACAGAATGACCTTCATTTATGACTAGGCTTTCCTGTTTTCAGTTTCTATTTTTGGTAAATTCTGGTGGGGTTTTTTCAGTGTTTTCAAGTGATTTCAATTTCAATACCTTAAAAAAACAGTGGTTATCAGTGGTTACACATTTTCGCGCCATTAAAAACAACAGAAACAGTGTTTTTCCGGTGTTTATGGAACTTTTTGCTTTTATTATTGCTTGCTTTCTGCATTGATAGTGCATGGTATATAGACAGTGTACTTACAGTATATAAGCGGTCCAAATACATTTTTACAAATCAAACTTATCGTAGTACACAATACAATACTTGTTCAGTGAGTCTTTTGTCATGCAAGCTCGCTCCTTCTCATCTAAACATTTATCTGTGAAAAGGCCCTCTCAACATTGGCACTTGAGATAGGCAACACCAAAATAGCCAGTACACAATTTGCTAACTCTGGCCACTGGCATAGCTTTCCATGCCAATACTGGTGCACCTGAAGATTGTGATTCTCTGCGACAGGTTATGCGTTGAACTGGGTGCATATGCCCTCAGAGTTATTGAAGCGGTCAAAAATGAGGCAGCACTTTTGAAACTCCAGAGAAAAGTTATCTTTACTGAAGGGATCTATAACTTGTGCAGAGTACCACAGTGAGGCTTCATTGACTTCAAATGCCATGGTTGTTGAAGGGCTATTTCTCATACATTGTAAAATAAAAGATCCTGAATTGCTCCTCAACATTTCTTTGCTTACCAAGTGGCAAGCACTCTAACATGGAACATGTTGCGGTGCCAAAGTCACTAAAAGTGTCACCCAGCTTACTCTCAAGGAGATGTTTCACATCTATACGAATTATGCTGAACACTTGGCAGACAAGGGTGTTTTCAGACTCTAGTTTTTTTATTATGTCCACTACAGCAGTCATGCTTTCCTGTAAAAATCTAAGAATGAAGTAGAGTGTACTTTTTTTCAAATCACTATCAATATGTGACCAAAGATCCTCACATTTCTTGCCGTTTGCATCATCACTCAGCAAAAGTTCTGTAAATGATTGCCACATGGATAATATAGCATTCATGGCCTCTAGGACTAAGAACCACCAGCTAAGTGACACAGTTGGGATGACTCTTTCTTTGATGCCACACAAAGCACAAAATGAGAAATATTTGTGTTTTAGTCCCCACGCATAACAAAACAGTGCACCAGAATGGACTAAAAAGTCAATAGCATTCTTCATTAACTCTGAAGATTGTAAAGATGCTTTCAGATTGCCATCTAACAAGTGGCAAGGATCTCTTACTTCAGCTCAGGTATCGATTTTGACAGGTCATCACACAACTTTTTTGTATACGTAGCTAAATCACTCCAATCTTTGTTGAACTTGGTAAGAACTTTTTGCAGCAGCATTCCAAGTGACACTTCATTCCATGTTTTCCAAAAGTCTGGTGTCATGTTTTCACCAGTATCCCAGATGCTTTGTGACTGCACTCTTTTCACATATACCTGTCACTATACCTTGCATTGAATGTTTAAAGCCTGGGGTGTTTGGCAATTCACCTACTATCAATACCGACTCACTAGAAAAGGGGGCTGATGTATCAAGGGTTTTTACCCATTCTCTGTGGGTAAATGTGATGGTACATATTGTGAAAGATTACTATGAAACCTACATTTTTCTTATCAGTGAAAGACTCAAACGTAGCCAAAAACTCAAATATGATTTAGATATTTCCTGATTCTCTACAGTTTATAAAATAAATAAATAACACCCAAAACATGCTTCTAACCCCTGTATCTTTAAGCCAAAGACCACAAAACTGAAAAAAAGGAAGAAGAAACAATATTTTAGTGACATCCCTCAACAACAAAACTCAAGCAGAATAATGTTAGCCCAGTCTAACTGCTACCTTATATAACAAAGTTAAATTGTATTGGCCCATTCAGGAAGAAATAAAAATGACTCTTTCACTCTCCTTTTCATTTCTTTGAATGGCATTTAGTTTGTGGTTGTGCAGGGGTTTTTTCAGTGTTTATATATTTACACTGGTGAGGGCTATTTCCCTTCCGGTGGGGTTTTATCAGTTATTATAGGTTTAAACCTAAAACCGGACAGCCTATTTATGACCATACCTACTATTCTTTACATGGCCTGCTCTACTATTCGACTTGCATTACAAACTGCCTATCCTCTATTTTACTATTTGGAGTTCTGTGAATTGCTGACACCTCCACCCATAAACCATAATACATGTATTTCTGTGAATTGTCCACATCTATACCCCATAGCCCATTCTTGCTTTAGAATCACTTACTTTCAGTCTCAGTAATCTAATACTCCTCACCCTACCTATTCACCCACTCTGCATAAAAAGTTTGCCTGGAGTCCTGAGACTCAAGGTGGGGCACCATCTATCCACACTCACCCCGTCGGGACTACTCTCTGAAACTTTGACATGCCTCACCGGTTCACTGGCGTGGCCCACCAGCTGAGTCCCGAGAGTCGACTGCTGAGGCGTCACTCTGGGGCTCTGGTAGTCCAATTGCCAGATAAGAAAACAAGCGACCCGAGAGCCAATAGCCCGGAAGCCGGGGCCACCGAGGCTGGGTTGCAGGGGTTTTAACAGGCCTCTCCGGTCAGCTCCTTGCTGCAACCGGCAGCTCACAGCTTTGCTACTTTGGAATGTCGGCGGGGCACCCGACCAGTCACTTGCATGAACTAACTTTCCATTCAGCCCCAGCTAGCAGTCACATCTAACTCCTTTAATTCTACCACCAAAGAAGCACCAGCAAAGTCAATGGGTCTCGCCTATGCTAAAGCTATTGACTTTGCCAATGTCTTTTAGGCATGTTGTAAAGCAGTGTGGCTGTGCAGCATGGCTAAAAGTAATGTTAAAAAAAGAAAAGCT
Source organism: Calotriton arnoldi (assembly GCA_963921515.1). Lineage (NCBI taxonomy): Eukaryota > Metazoa > Chordata > Amphibia > Caudata > Salamandridae > Calotriton > Calotriton arnoldi. The sequence goes on along the minus strand of CAWUFW010000382.1, from coordinate 1,196,274 downwards.
TTATGATGCGGCCAACACTGGCTGCATCTTTGCCTTTCTTTTTTATCATGGGTGGGGGTGGTCAGGTTTAAGTTTATTTCAGTTGCATAGTTACTAAAATCCATTGCAATACAAAAAGCCTCATTAAAACCATAAGAACACATACTAAAATATAGAGATGCATGCACATAACTTGCAGAAAACAGTGTAAAAGCATTTGGTGGATTGCTTAAAAACAATTAAAAGGAGCAACTTAATTAAAAAGTAAATGACTTTGCCTGTGGGCTAGTGCAAAGTTTGTTGCCAGTGCAAACAGTTCAAAAAGTGCTTTCGGGGAGTTATAAGGTGCTAGATTCAAGAGAGCTTCCCAACACTGCCTTGTTGGTTGTGGCCTCACTTGCTTGTTAGGAGGTCACTGCTTTGTTTTCTAGTGTCTGTAGCTGCTGGAGGTCCTTGGGGTCAGGGCTTGAGGTAAACAGTTTCTGATGGGGTGGGCAACATGGACAATGAGAGGGAGGGTATTGGCTGTCATCACGGACACTGGGAGGGTGGAAGGGAAACGTCAGCGGAACGGTAAAAAAGGCATTGGCCACGTCATATCGCTTTTTTTTTCCTTATGGTGGGGGGTGGGGGGGGAGTGGCGGGCAACAGATAAACAAAAACTATGCAATAAAAAGCAACCTGAGTCAGTATAATGACAAAATGGAATGCACACTGGAGTAAATCACATATGACTGAGCTCCGAGTACGAAAATGGCGCGTTCCTCACAAACTGCATCTTTCTGTGCTAAACCTTCGGAATGGAAGGTCACCAAATGGTCACTTTTGTTAGCATTCCCTGACTACAAACATACACTGTGCAATCATATTACCCAACCACAAACTCCATTTTGCATGCCATCTCCTCCTTTAAGAAATGTGCCACATGGATTTCAAAGCAAAAATGCAGCGCCATACAGTGGTAATTTGAGCAGCAAGTATGTTTCATGAAAATAAGCCCACCTGGTTGTTAAAGAGCACATTTGCATGCTCATGACTGAACATGTATTATATTATGCATTAATAGTATGCATGCTTTACAGTTTCGCATACAACAAATCTGGGCTGTGGAGACTTTTGCGTCAAGGTTCACAGAGACTCAAAATTGTCACTGACACGTGTCCACAGGTCTGTTTAAAGTTCGGATCTGAGGGGCAGAACTTCAGATTTCAATAGCATGTTGTGAAGTTTGAAGGACACCACACAACGGTAAGTACTCTCATAGTTTTATTAAGTACATAGCAAAGCGACCTCAACCATTATCAGTTGCTTGTCTCAGCTCCAACTGATGTTGGCTTCAAACATAACATTCTAGTTTTCAGGATAAGAACACACAGCTTCCATGTTCCACTTGTAGTAACGTTTCATGTGTGATAACCTTTAACAATGTTTAACTCACACAACATACCCACACCTCCCCTTTGCATACAAAACAAAATAAAATTAATATATGAATCCATATACATATTCATTTAAAAACAAAGGTTTGCCATACTTTTCTGTGCTTCTTCTAGGTGCAACAACATCACCAACAGCACCACAAGTTGAATCTTTCTTCTTATGGCTGGCGTCCGACATGAAGAAACATTAAGTTTAGCAACTCTATTCAAGTTCTAGATTCAGTGATAATTAGTTTTTTCAGCATTTTTAAACATTTTCACCAATCTGAATGGATTGCTCTATTTTGAAAAACTCTCACTTCTTTTGGGTGATTTGATTTTCACCCAATCTCTGACAAGCACTACGTTGTTTTGTTTTAAGAGCTTAGCGATTATCAAAATCCAACTTTCTTTTCACAAGTTTTCTCTCCTCCTTTTTTCCCCAATCCTCTTTTTTCAAATGCTCTCCATTCCTACACATTCACTTCTCATTCACCCAAGGTGGATTTATTTGACAATTAGTTTTTCTCAACCTGAACAATTAAAAAGGTGTCATACCAGTGGTGGAATGTGGCATCAATCTGTACGATCTCATTTTGTCTTAAATGTGAAGGGGGAACTAGTCGGTTACCTCTCATTGACAAGTCACCACTCACTGAAAGTTCTTCCTTAGCATTAAAATATGATGTGCCTTCCTCTAAACACTTGTTTTTAGGTTTCCAACCTTTGATCATCATCTCCTTAACTTCTTGTAAAATTACATCTTTATTCAATTCCAATTTCCATTCATCTTCTTATATCACTTCACCTGTGACAACACACCCAAAACTAAATCCTCCATGGTACCATCATCAAAAAACTTTCTTTTTCTGAAGACTCTACTTTGTTGCAACTCAATCTGGAAAAACAATATGCTATTTTGTTGACTACACCCAGTACAAAGACCAAGAGGCTGATTACGACTTTGACGGTGCAAAAGCGGAGCGGCACGCCCCAGCCCCGCCAAAGTTGACTGCTGCCCGCCCGCCAGATTAGGAGTTTTCTCCTGGTCTGGCGGGCGGTCCTTTGGCGTTCCCACGGCAGTGCCTTTGAAATAGGCACCTCAATGGGAACACCAAAGCAAGTTCCTGCACGGCATGAACTGTTAGTCCATGCTGTGCAGGAACTGGGCGTGCATGCACAGAGAGGGGCACACCATGTGCCCCCCTGCATGCATCCCAGTGTACCGGGGCAACAGGTGACCCTGTAGGATACCCTTTCCTTCCCCAACACCAGCCTTTTCATGGAGGGCTCACCACCATGAAAAGGCTGGCAGTGGGGAAACTCAGAATATGCTTGGCAAAGCACATTGCTGCCCCAGACAGCCGCGGCACCTCCAGGGAACATGGTTCCCTGGCGGCTGTGGTGGTCCTAAAACGGTCCCACCGCCATACTAGTAATACGGCAGTCGGACCACTGGTGCGGCGGTCCCCGCCCGCCACCGCACCTCCACCATGGGTTTGGCAGTACGATGGACAGCCAAACTCTTAATCAGGCCCTTAATCAATTTCAAATTCTTGTAAAGCCACAACCCATCTTCTAATTCTTCCTGAAATAGCATCAATTCCAGTCTTCATGAATACTTCTTTCAAAGGTTTGTTAGTGTTAACGATGAGAGATCTGCCCCACAAATATTTGAGCAGCTTCCTCACCACTCAAAACACAGCCAATTACGGAATAATAATTAAGTTCTGCACCACTGAGACATCGAGGAATAAATAAAAGAGTTCTCTCCACACCACCACACCATTGCGGCAGTACTTCTCCTACACCACTTGCACTGGCATTGAAACAGTTTCATCACCTGGTTCAAAACTCACCAAGTCGTATGCATTACTTAAACATGATTTGACAGAATTCACTTTCTCCTCACAAGTCTCATGCCACCTGAATTCAGTATTTTTATTCAACAATGATCTTAAACATTTTTTTTTCTGAAAAAGATGATATGATTTACTGTAAAATTCTGACATCCCTAAGAACTTCATCACCTCTTCTTTATTCCTGGGCACTGGCATGTCACTAATGGCATTAACCAAATATTCTTTAGGACAGATGCCCCTTGCTGATATGGTATGGCCTAAATATTCTCTATCTGAAACATTAAATTAGCATTTTTTAAGCTTCAATGTCAAGTAATTACTTTCAATGTGCCCAAGAACTTCTTAGAGTCTGGAATCATGTTTCTCAACGTCGCTGCCAAACACCAACACATCCTCCTGGTAAATTTTCACCCTACTCACCCCTTTAAGCACTCTTTCCGTGGCCTTCTGAAAAACAGACATTAATCAACAGGGAATCCTCAAACATTTAAATGAGCCAAAAGGAGTGATAAAAGATGTGTAGGCTAGGGAATCTGAATGCAATTGTACCCCGTGATATGCTGAGGCTAGGTCTAATATTGAAAAAAGTTTAGCCCTGATTCGAAGAACAAAACATTTCAGTGATGTTGGGACGTGGATAATGGTCAAGGACCACACAATTGTTAAGCTCTCTGAGATCAATGCAAAGTCTGGCCTCCCTGTTGGCCTTTACATGCCATTACAACTGGGGACAGCCATTCAGAGGCTTCTATCTCTTCTATTATCCCCTCACTCAACATCCTGTCAATTTTTTACTTTATAGCTTCTTAAGCCACGATGGGCACACTTCTCACTTTGCAAGCCTTGGGAGCAGTGTTTGATTTTAATTTTATTTTATGCATATAGTTTTCCAAACATGCCAACTTTTGTTGGAACACACTAGGAAAATTTTGTTCATAAACATTGTGACTTACTTTGTCATCCTGTACTACCGCACACTCTGGTGTACAAGACGGTTCTCAAATGATTCTTCTGCGCACACAAGGACTAGCATTATGGTCTAAGTAAACATGTAAATCTCTTTGATGAAACCAACTCAAAACAGAATCACCTTTGCTGTAAACGTACATTTTTCCAGGTATCACTTTTTTCTAAATTCATTAGTGCCCCAAAAATAACCTGCCAGTTTGATTGGTCTCCCACCATAACCTTTGGGCCTAATATTCATTTGTGAAGTTTATTTTTTTCAGCCAGCTTAGCTTTAAAAAATTGACTGGGTGTTAAAGTTATTTTAAACCCTGAATCAAAGAGCACTGTCAGAGGTTCATTATTAAGAAGTACATCGTGTGGCCCGTGATCATCATGCACCCTACTTGCAAAATCATATTAATGTCATCATCACCTTCCAAATCAGAGTTGTGGTCAAAACTAACTTCTTGTACTTTTTTCTTGTCTTATGTGGATTTACAGCATTTGGCAAAATTATCCATTTTTACACATAATTTACATATGGCTTTACATCCTGGACAGTCTTTAAAGTTTGCCATGTGAAACACTTCCCTTGAAATTTCTTACTTTGTTTTCACCATCTTGTTTGAACATAGAAACTTTTCTTTCAAAATTTTGTTTGGTAATGGACGAGTCTTTAACTACAAATACCTTGTCATTTTGATCCCCATCTTTCACCTGACTATCCTTCTTAATGACATCCACACATGCTTTAGAATGCTTATGTGATTTAGCAATTGTCAACACTTCCTTCAGAGGTGGATTATTTTTTTCCCCAAAATACTTCTTTAGCCTTTTCCAGCAAACAACCTAACATAAATTGATCACACAGTCTCTCTTCCAAAGATGCACCAAAACTACAAGAAGAAGCTAACTTTCCGAAAACCATAATGTAATTTTCTACCAACCCTTCAGACCTCTGCATTCTTCTCCCACAATGATAATGCTCAAAAAACGGAGCTCATCTTGGGTAAAAAAATAGATATTCTATTTTTTAACACGTTTAAAATTCATTAAGACCATCTGCATACTCAGCAGACAAATCAGGAAGATGTCTGTAAATCTCTTGATCTTCTGCACCTAGATAGTGCATCAATAAATATGTTTTTCTTTCAGCGCTCAAGGATGCACCACAAACCCTAGCATAACGATGGAAGACCCTCTTCCATTTTTACCAAATAATAGGTGAATTACCCGGTACAGCTAAAAAGAAAGGAGGTGGGGTTAAGTTTTGCATTGTGATCACTATTTGCCCAAGGAAGAAAAAAGATGTGCAGATATAAAAAAAACTGTGGTATCCTGCTGCAATATAAATGAGTCTAACATGTGAAAGGAAACTATTAGCTAAAAGACCAAACCAGACAAACACACAAGCCACACATAAGAAAAGAATTTCTGTGTGAATTCAGATTAAAGAAATTTGCAGTAAGTAGCCCCTCAAAAATGGCCCAACAAAATGCAGATAATTGTCTGTTAGTCAAGTAAATTTAAACAACACGAAGAGCTGTGTGACTTGCCGCCCTCTTTATCACCCAAACTGGTTGATAAGAATATTATCCAATTAACTGTGACACAATGCAAATCCTTTTGTTGCACTCTTTCCCTTGTTGTGCCAATTTCCAAATTAAGCTCCTTTCCAAATTATTTCATGAATGTATGTTGAAAACGCACAATGTAAATTCTCCCTAAAATGATAACTGGACTAATAAACTGCACCATCTTAGTTGATTATATTTACTTGTAATCAAGCTAGCCTCCTGGTGGGTGCTGTAATGTGCTTTCATAGGGAGCCACTCTTGTTTTTTAGAAAGTTAAAGCTTTCAAGATGGTCGCTAAGTTGAAGGACAACATCATGCTAGCTGATCAAATTGCACTCATAGTATGTTTTCACAAAGATGGATGCCAGGAGCGTTCTGCTGCATGCTTTCTACAGTGAGTTTCCCTTAGATATATATTAAGCAATTACTACCAAGTTGGCCGCAAGGTTAATCTAGACTGCCACCAACCAACATAAGATTGGATTAAACTTGTTTAAACACATTCAAGGTGTCGGATTTAAACAAAATGTAAACAAAACTGGCAAGCTAACCATTCACCATGCCATGATTCAAAGCTGTGCCTTCATGCTGCATATAACACATGGAGCCGCCAGTCAATCCTGCTCATCAGCACGCGTCTCACACAGTAATGGTAATCAGGTCTCTTAAGGTGAGCGCAATGAGCTCTTCCAAGCAATCGAGTATTAAGTTTAGTGTGTACTCAAAACACCCATCCAGTCTTCAGGGAAAGTAAAAGAAAAATGCCAAGATGAGTAATGCTGAGCAAATCAATACCGACCTGATCTTCACTTCAACAGAAACAATTGAGCCAGTGTGCTGGGTGAGCTAAGATCATGGAAACTTGTAATTCAGGATGTTCCACTGAGTCATCTACCAGCAAATTAAGTGTTGAGGTTGCTCAAATCGCAGGTTGGACCAACTCGTCACCAGTGTGAAGTTTGAAGGACACCACACAACGGTAGGCATTCTCCACGTTTTAATAAGTACAGAGTAAAGCGACCTCAGCCACCAGCAGTTGCTTGTCTCGCCTCCAACTGCTGTTAGCTTCAAACATAACATTCTAGTTGCCAGGATAAGAACACATAGCTTCCATATTCCATTTGCAGTACCATATCATGTATGATAACCTTAACAATGTCTAACTTACACAACACCTAACATACCACACGTGTTCTGTCATATTTACCGCATTTTTTGGACATCAGAAAATGTGCTATTTATTCTGAGAGCATGTTGGCTGTAGCCTGCTCTATCTGAATAAAGCACAGACCATGTAGGAAACAGCCATGGTTTTATTGATGTGTTTTTATGGTGATACTCAACTGAAAGGTGTTGATAAAATACACACAATGAGCTGCTAATCGCCACACTCATGAAATTGCCATTTCTGCTGCTCTGTAGTGAACTGAGGCCCAGAGCTGCACTGTGTCCTGGAAGAAAGTACCAGCTCGTCCAGACAGGGTCGCCATGACCATGTCAGCTTGAGAGACTCTAGCAACAAGGTTTGCAGCCGGGAAGAGAGGGAAGGCACGAGACCTCAGCCAAAGGTAGAGGGGTGCAAGCACCAAGAAGTCAACGAACATCATGAATGAGAGAACAGAGGCCTGCCAAAAGGTGGCATAATTGATGGGTTCCCATTAAGCAATCTAGGTGAGTAGACTCCAGAGTGCTGAGAAAGCGGTACAGAGGCGACCAAGACGGGAAAAGCCATGTGGGGTATAAAGGGAGAAATTAACTTTAAAAGGTAACTTTTTTAAAAATTGACAAAAACAATAGATCTCATATATGAGAGACTTATTCGCTTGCTAACACTTTTTTCCTGTGTGTCGGATCTAAAGAACTGAAACCAAAATCCTCCCAAAGCCGTCTGAAGCAAGTGAGACTGCCAAAATGAAACCAGCTGCCTCTGACCAATCAAAGCAAGAGAAAGGATTGTGATGAACAAGCCTCTCAAAAAGTAAGAGAATGGCAAGGACAATCAAGCCTCCCAATGGTAAGAAATGGGTGGGCTCTAAGTCCCTTTTTATATACTTTAAAAAAAAGAACAATAGACTCACCCGCGCTGTCTCAGGCGAGACCTAACAAGAAACAGCGCATGTGCTGTCTCATGCGAGACTCAAAATGGAGGCAAATGCATGGAAGGGTGTCTGTTGAGAACAAAACTAATCGCAATAAACAAAAAATTGAACTACTAACCTTGGGTTAGAAACACCGCTCTACTCTCCAAAAAGGCACACCAGCGCCTCTTAAGGGATAGTAAGCACTATGTAAATGTTATTACAGAACATTACAATACAACATCCAAAGTGGTGTTGGCTAAAATGCCAGGAATGCTGAATCTAATGTCACAAATGAATAGGAACACTAGTTTTTAGTTATGGGTTTTGATTTAACATACCAGTGCATTCTGGGAATTGTATTTTTGGTTCGTTTATTTTAATTGAACCAACACACCTGATAACAATGATATGTAAAAACAAAGTTCAGGAATGGAAATGATGTATCCCGGTGACATGGAGCCACCTGCTGACCCAACGGATTTGGCCTATATACGCCACCCGCCCTCCCTATCTCGGGAGTCTCCCACGCACAACGGGACTGTTGTGACAAGCCGGATAAGCTAGTGCCGAGGCACTGTTCCAATTTTTGGAGCGCTTTTCCTATAATTCTTATTGTGAACTCGCTGGTGATGGAGCAGGGTTTCGAAAAAGAAACCTGCTCGAATTTAATACCCCCATAATACGTACTAACAGTAAGTAGTAAATAAACTAACTTGCACTTTACACCAACACAAGAGAAATAGCTTTGCACATGCATGCACTAACGGGTATTAATTATGTGTGAGAACTAAAAATGTATTCGCAGTATGCTTTGGAGAAAACGAAAAATAAATGCATGACTAGGCTGCATGTGCATTTTGTAGTTGCATGTTGCATCTTGCTTTTAAACAAAGAATAATGCTGCTTTTTGCTTAACGCTTATGCTAGGTAACTCTAATAGGGAATAGTGCAAAGGTGGGTGGTAAACAGTGAAGGTTTCATTATCACATAATTAATAAATGTTCATATTTCATTTTGCTTTAGTGTACTGGAAAAGGGGCCATCTTCGTTAAGTTGGCTAAAGTGGGAGGGGAAGTTGAGGAGTGAATCCGCTCTGTCAGAAACAAGACAGACGCGCTGTGCACCGCAGAGAAAAAATGTACGAGTTGAAGGACAAGATGACGACTGACTGCCAAATGCCATAACCAGTCGTGGGACTGGAGACACGTTCTGCGGATGATGTTAAAATTATGAATAAAAGACTGTCTAAATGTAACATGTCTAGAAATCGTGAGAACGAGCTATGAACCAAACCCTGGGAATGAATTTAGAACAATAAATTAACTAAATTGCATGTGAAGTCACCATGGTGTGACAACGCCACCTCCCAAGCCCACCAATCCACTTGTAAGTTACATGAAAGTTTGCAACAAATGTGGGATGGACATGTCAGTTTTAGGGTATAATTGGGGTGCCTTTAGGGGTGTGGTTTACGCTTAGGCTGGCAAGAGAGGAAGAGGGGAGATGCGTCGTTGTCCGTCGATTTGAAGAGAGGCCTAGCTGTTCCAGACCTGTCGTGTTCCTGTCCTTTTAATCTTTGTTCCCTGATCCTATTTCGGGGAACCCCCATCATCTCCTAGGCCGAGGGGGTGGTTTTTCCTACAGACCGATAGGTTTGTATTCAGTCTCTGACTGACACATGCAAATTGTTTGCAAATGTATTTTGTCTCTGAAACCTTTGTCTCTCCACCTATCCACTCCGTCATTAATGCATTGAACGTTATTATTTAGATGAAAACTTTTGTCTCTTCATCTATCCCCTCTGTTAGGTGTATTATGTTTCGCATATATTTTTGCTGAAACTTCTGTCTTCTAATCTATCCACTCCTTCATGCATAACGTCGTTGTTTTGAAGTGAGTTTGTAATCGTTCGATGATTGATGATGTTTATCTCTCCCTTTGTGAGTTACATTATTTGCACTTGTGACTGTATGCATTGAGCGATCTGCATTTAATATAAGACAAAGTTTCAATACTTTACCGAGTGTCTGTGGTTATTTAGTTAACTATAGGGTTAATTTAAATAGGATAATCATTATCATCAACTATTCAACTAATTGGTCCATCGACCAAGTAGAAGAAAAGTTGATTAGACAAATTAGTAAGCGGACTAATGACAATATTTCATGATTTACAAAAGAATAAAAGCATTGAAAGTAACAAATTGACCCCAGGGCATCAGGGATTCTGGGTGAATGTGTATGGGCCATTGAAGTAGTAAGAATTGAGTATTGATCCCTGATCAGGTATTGACCATCGCGCTGGATCAGTTTCTTGGTAGCAGAGGACGGTTTAATTATTGATTAGTTGGTAATGATTATTGATTATATGTCCTTAACATTAAAAGTTAGTGTCTCGTTTTATGTTGTATGGAAGTTCAGGTACGGAGATAACTGAGGAATCCCGGGAATGGAATTTAGCCTGAAGTAGGCAGAAGAAGAGTGTGGTAACGAAGCCACACTGCAGAAGTACTTTGTCTGTTGTAATATTACCTAAAAGCTACGGAGGGCTGTAAGTGTTATATTAGGGAAATTTCGTATATAAGTGGAGTGACTGAAATAGCAAAGGGTCCACTTCCGAAACGCTAGCCTTATCTCCAGGAGAGTAACAAGACCCCTTTTCACACAAAAAAGTCCTCTTGAGAAATCTTGGCCTTATCCCTAGAGGAATAATAGGTCCACCCGGAACTTGTTTGAAGAGTAAAATAGCGCTGGTCGTTATTAGAACTCGTAGTGAGAAAACCTCTTGAAAAAGTGAAAACTATCTTTTTATTTAGTGGAACAGACAAAGTACCATTGTCTTTGTGTTGTTACTAACAGAAATTTTGATTAAGAAAACTTAGAAAAATATTGCCGTAATAATTTTGTGATGGGAGGGTCGGTAGAAGGAGTAATACTGACGTCAGAAAGGCCGCGCTGGCATTGGTCAGGCCGCGGGCGTGTATTGAGCTGTGATTGGTTGGTTGGTGTGAGCCGCGCTAGTATTGGTTGAGACTTTGCTTACGTAGCAGTATTCTGATTGGTTGGTTGGTGTGAGTCACGCTGGCATAGGACGAGAGCTGACAAATAGAATACATAGATGTACGGAAAGCTTCCTTGTTTATTTTGGTGAGGTACGCTGGTGTAAAGGATTAGAAGAATGAAGCTGCTAAAGAAAATAAAGAATTTTTTCAATAAGGACAAACTGATTGTGACTAGAGAGGGAATTCCGATTCCGCCTCCAAAAACACCTGCTTCTTATATGATGTTGGAGCGAGGATATCATACGTGTATGTGGTTAGAGAATTGGGTTGAGTATACAAAAGACGATGGTGTCATAGCTTTTCCACAGCATGGTACGTTCAATGTAAGGATTATTGCAGAATCTGAGATATCGAATGAATGCACTAGAACCAAATCCTAGATTGACACAGTACAAAGCATTGGAAGAATGGGAAGTTGAGGCATTTGAAAGAGAGAAATGTAGAGGAGGTAACGGAAGATACAGGAGTTGGAGACATGGTTATCCTTTTGAAAGTAGGGAAGAAAAGTTGAAAAGATGGAGGAGAATGGTAGTAACCGAAGGATTGTATCCAGTTTTAGTTGATGATGATCAGACAGGAGGAAAATGTAAAGAGAAAAAGAAGAATACAGAGACATCTAGTTTTAGAGATGACCCGAATAATTCTGAGGATGATGAATTGTTAGAGGACATGATAACTTAAAGACCTCCGCCTTATGAAGAAAATTCAGGAGAAGTAACCCCGAGTGCTCCACAGATGGAAACCCCTCTGACTCCCCAGGTTACCGAGATAGCTAGGTTAGTGAAAGAAAATGAAACGAATTTGTTGAATAAAGCAAGACTAGAGCAGGTTCAGAAAATAAATCAGTTAAGCTTGAATGCGGAAGCATTGACAGTACCAGTGACAATTGGTCCCGTACTTCCTCTGTATGGGGAAAGACAGAATATGCCAAAAGTACATTCATTGGCAGTTCCGAGAAGTGATAGCAGGAGTAGGGTGGCGACTATAATGAATGAACATGGTCAAGATGATCCGAATACTACATTATTAGATCTTCCGGTCTGTGAGTTGATAACCGAGACCCCCCCAAAGAAGTATACAATTAGAACCAAGGCGAATAGGGCCAAATGTTACTCCAGTAGCAGGGAGTTCAGCAGGTTCATCACCAGAACAATTCAACAATTGGATAAAAGAAATGACAAAGCCGAAACCACAGCCACAGAGTATTAATGTGAGCCAACTAAAAGTAGATCTGGAGGAAATGATCATTGGGACAATAAGTCCAGACAGGTTAGGGACTTATCGAGATGATGAACTGTTGTTTTTGTGTAAAAGCATTACTTGGAGAGCAAAGAACTTACATGAAAAGATAACTGAGGCTGCTAGCGAGTACAGAGTAGACATAGAAAAATCGAAGGTGTTACAGAATATCATACAGATTGGCGTTTACTGATAAAGATTTAGAGAGTTTGAATGCGTCTGGAAAAAGATTACAGATAAAAGAATTGATGAACATGCTGAAGAAATGGGGAGATGTAGATCGATGGAAAATTAGATGGGCGAAGAAAAAGGAAGAAGCAGCTAGTGAAGGTACATCTATGTTTCCGTTAAAAGAGACAGAACAAGTTGAAAGGGTGTGTCCGGTGAGAGAAGTACCAGGTGGTGGATATGTTCATGTTCCATGGTCAAGACAGGATATATTGTCCTTCACGAATGATTTTCCCAGGTTGAGAGAGAAACCAGTTGAATGGTATAAACGGGTGGAAAGGTTTGTGAAAGTCTCGAAGATTTTGTTAAAGGATTTAGATGGATTGTTTGAGATTGTTGTCCCAGCAGATTTATGGACAGAGTGTAAGATAACTGTTGATTGGCCAAAAGAAGAATATCCCAGAGACTCTAAAACATGTGCACCATCTGACGAGGTGATGAAAAAATATAATCAGGTGATCACGTTCCTGAAGGGAAAAATTTCCCCAAAAGAAACAGATTGGGTTAAAATTGACAGAACAACCCAGGAACCAAAAGAGTCAGTACATGCCTATTATGAAAGGTTGTTACAAGTATTTAAACAGTATAGTGGATTTGAAAATATTGGAGACAAAGATATGGGACATTTTGTGTATCGTTTTGTGTTTGGATTGAAACCAGAAATTAGTAATATGATTCAACAGCATTTGATTTGCTGGCAGAGCAAAACGATAGACAAAATACTGAGGTATGCCAAGTATTGTAGTGATGACATACAGTCGAGACATAAAAAGTTAAAGGAGAAAATGATGTGGGCACAGGTGAAAGTGGCAGAGCAGCAAGAGGCGAATAATAGCTCTCAAACTGGTAATCGGATGGGTGGACAGAATCAGAATGGACAAAATTCCAGTGGAGGGAAAGGAAGAGGAAAAATTAATAGAGAGGAAGCTATGAAGAAATTTCCTTGTCATGCGTGCGGAAAGCTTGGAAAATGGAAGAACGAGTGTAGATCTGCCAAAAAGATTAATGGGGGAAATCAAAATTTAATTCCACAGATGCAGAATGAGGTGGGTGTAAATCAACAGCCGCAGCAGCAGATAGTTACTCAGCAGTTACAGGTACCACAAGCTCCCATGCCAAATAATGCGAATGCTCAAGTGCAGAGGTTCAGTGTGAATACTGGATATCACGGAGGTGACCAAATTGGTAAGAATCAAACTGTACAAATAGTTCCACAATATTGGTTGCAGTGCAATGAGAATGATTCAGACTCATCTCAATGACGGTGCCTGAGGGGGGAGGAGGAGTGCGTACTTGGCGCATCCTTGGCGGTAGATCAGTCAGGTCCATTTGTCGACGGAAAGGTGGAAGGGAATGACATTACATTCTTAGTGGACACTAGTGCTACCCGTTCTACTGTGAGAGCAGCAGAAATCCCAAACCTACCCCTCTCGGGAGAAACTATCCAAGTTGTAGGAGTCTCGAATAAGCATATTAGAACGCCAGTCACAAATCCAATTGAAGTTCACATTGGTAACTTCAAAGACATGCATCGGTTTGTGGTATGTGACTCGAGTCCAGTAAATCTCTTGGGAAGAGATTTACTGTGCAAGATGAATTGCACCATCTACTGTACACCAGATGGTATTGCATTTCAGACACCTGATGAGGATGTCGAATTTAAAATGATGTTAGCAAAGCAAGGAACGGAGGTGGATGAGTTGTATTCACTTCTTACAGAAGAGAATTTGCCTGAGGAACTAAAAAGTGCAGTGAGATCAGATGTGTGGGATTTTTCAGGAAAGGAAATTGGCTTAATGACAAATGTGGATCCAATTCAGATTATAGTTAAGGATGGTGCTATATATCCAAACACACCTCAGTGCAAAATGAGTCCAGAAGTAATTGCAGGAGTTGCTCCTGTGATTGACCAAATGATTGAACAAGGGATCTTAAAGGAAATAATGAGCAGTCCTTGTAATTCACCTATCATAGGTATCAAAAAGCCCAGTGGGAAATACCGGATAGTGCAGGATTTGAGAAAGATTAATAAAATTGTAGTACCTTGTTGTCCAGTAGTACCAAATCCAGCAGTGATTCTTTACCAAATCCCCTGTGATGCCGAATGGTACAGTTATTGATTTGTGCCAAGCCTTTTTCTCGATTCCTTTGCATCCGGAAAGCCAGTATTTATTTGCATTCCGGTTTGGAGACCGTGTCTTGGCATGGTGCCGAGTTCCTCAAGGGTATACAGAGAGTCCCTCAATCTTCAACCAGATCTTGAAAAAATGTCTGGAGACTTTAGTCATGCCAGGAAATTCGGTTTTGGTTCAATACAGTGATGACCTACTGGTGGCATCAAAGACACGAGAGGCATGTGTAATAGACACAGTTGCCCTATTGAACCATTTAGCAGAAGGAGGACACAAAGTGTCCCCAGCAAAGCTACAATTTTGCAAACAAGAAGTCCAGTACCTAGGTCACAAAATAGAGAAAGGAATTAGGAAAGTGACCCCAGAAAGAATTAAAGTGATCAAACAGATGAGTCCACCCAAAACACTAAAAGAAGTACAAATGTTTTTGGGAATGGTTGGATATTGTAGGCAATGGATCAGTAGTTTCTCACTGATTGCAAAACCTCTACAGAGGTTAACACGGAAGGATGTGAAAGATCCGATTGTTCTGGATGATGAAAGTATGGAAGCTTTTGTAAAATTGAGAAACAGTCTATGTCATGCACCTGCATTGGGAATGCCAGATTATACCAAGGAATTTGCGTTGTACTGTTGTGAGAGAGATGGATGTGCACTTTCAGTCCTAACTCAGAAACATGGAATGGCCCGACGTCCAGTAGCATATTTTACTGCTACCTTGGATACAGTGGCTGCAGCGATGTCAGGATGTTTGAAAGCAGTAGCAGCTACTTGTATGAGTCTGGAACAAAGTGAACCAATTGTGATGGGGTACCCAGTCACGGTGTATGTGCCACATTCTGTTGAGATTCTATTAACTCGAACTTGTATACAGTACCTAACCTCTAGTCGGCTGACAAAGTATGAGAGAGTAATTTTGGGTGCTGAGAATGTGACTGTGGTGAGGTGCACCACTGTGAACCCTGCAACCCTGTTGCCAAATTCTCGTTGTGAGGAAGTGAGAGAAGAAGCAGATCATGATTGTTTGGATGTGACAGAATTGTGCAGCAAACCCAGGCCAGACATCGAGGATAGTCCATTGGAAGAGTCAGATTGTGAGATATTTGTGGATGGGTGAGGTCTAAGAAACGGAAAGGGTGAACTATGCACTGCCTATGCTGTTTGCACCATAGTGGGAGTTCTTGAAGCATCCTGTCTAAAAGGGGTAAATTCTGCCCAAATTGTGGAATTAATAGCTCTAATTAGAGCATGCAAAATTTCCAAAAGCCTGAAGGTAACCATATTCACTGATAGCCAATACGGATTCGGGGTCGTCCATGATTTTGGACAGCTATGGATGCAGGGGGGATTTCTGATTTCTTCAGGTTCCCCAATAGGCAACAGCAAAACAGTAAAAGAGTTATTGGATGCTTTGCAATTGCCCAAAAGGATTGCAGTGGTCAACTGTGCCGCACATAAGTCAGGAGATGATTATGTGACAAAGGGCAACAGATATGCAGACCAAATTGCGCGTTTCTGTGCACAAAATACAATGGCTTTAAACAGATCGATTGAAAGAGGAAATACCGAATGCCATCTTATGTACACCACAACATTTGAAACTTGGGAAGAAGTTAAGCAGATGCAGGAAGAAGCAAGTGATGAGGAAAAAGAAAGGTGGAGAAATACAGGCTGTGAAAAGAGAACAGAAGATGAACTATGGGTCTAATATGATGGGAGACCAGTCCTACCAGATTCTTTTCTGTCTCAGATGGCCAGAGTTTACCATGGGATTGCACATATTGGAAGAGATGCAATGATCAGACTCTTCAAGCGGTCATGGTATAACCCAAAGTTCAGGGTCATTGCAGAGAGCTTTTGCCAGAGGTGTGTAATATGTCAGCAGCAGAATCCAGGCAGAAAGACAGTTGTTAGTTGGGGACGAATTGGGAGAGCAGGAGGACCATTTACCCGACTCCAACTTGATTTTATTGAGCTTCCCCCATGAAATGGGCTGAAGTATGTTCTTGTCATTGTCTGCTTGTTTTCTCGCTGGGTGGAAGCCTATCCCACGAGAAGAAATGATAGCCTAACTGTAGCTAAACTGCTTTTGAGAGAACTGATTCCTAGGTTTGGAATTCCAGTCACTTTAGAGTGAGATAGAGAAACCCATTTTAATAATGAGATAATCTGGCTGATTTGTGCAGCATTTAAAATTGAGCAGAAGCTGCATTGTGCCTATCGACCTGAAGCATCTGGAGTGGTCGAGCAAATCAATGGCACTATAAAATCCAGGTTAGGGAAGGTGTGTGCATCCACATCACTGAAATGGTCTGACGCTTTACCCCTTGTACTGATGAGTCTAAGAAGTATTCCTGACAAAAAGACGGGATTGAGTCCTCACGAGATCCTCATGGGAAGAGCAATGAGACAAGCATATATACCAGCAAACAAATTGATGAGTTTATCTGATGATCTGGTACTCGATTATTGCAGAGGATTGGCTGATCTGGTACGTTCTGTGTCTCACCAGGTTGGAGAAGATGCCACAACAACACAGCCAAAACAAGCTCATGATCTGAGTCCAGGTGAATGGGTTCTTGTCAAGAAGCATGTAAGGAAGTCGTGCTTAGAACCCAGGTGGAACGGACCTTATCAAGTCATACTGGTGACGACAACGGCAGTGAAGTGTGGTGGTTTGCCAAATTGGATTCATGCGAGCCATACCAGACGAGTTCTAGGGCCACTTGAACGACAAAAAGAACAGCAACTGGTAAAGCAAGAACCAAGACCAGTGGTTAAAGTGTGTGAAGCTGATGAATCTAGAGTGACAGATTCTGATGATCAACCAGATGATGAACAGCCGAGCACAAGTCAAGTAAAGTGGGCACCAGCTACTAGATCTCAAAAGACTGCTGTTGAGCTAGAGGAAAGTGAGTTCGTTGCTAATCGAGAATCAAGTGAGTTCACAGCAGAACCAGAAACAAGTGAAACTGCTGTCGAACCAGAAGGAAGTGATTTCACAGTTGAGAGAGAAGTCACGGTTGAGACAGCAGAACCAGAAGTTACTGAAAATCAAGAAGAAGAACAGATCAAAGAAAGGCCAAATAAAAGAATTGGTGAACCAGACACAGAAGGTGAAAAAGTAGTTCAAACCAAGAAACCAAGGAAAGGTGATAATTGGCCAGGTGGAGTGAAAAGACAGAAATACACTCTAGTGAGAAGAAGGTCAAGAAGAAGACCAGAACAAATTAATGAGGTCTCTAGTCAAACAGAACAAGAAGAGTCAGGAGAAGAATTAGTACGAAAAACCAGGAGAGTAAGAATCCCAAGCAGAAAATATAAAGCACCAGAATGGAACTACGTCATATTGGAAGAAATTGAAAGTTCTGATCCAAGTGAAGAAAAAGACAGTTCAGACACTGAGCAAGTTGATGAAAGCAAATTAAGACCACCTTAAAAGAACTGTGAAAATTTACAAGTGGTGAAAATTGCTAACTAAAAGAAAACCTGAATGACTCAAAAGACCAAAAGAAAATAAAATAAAAGAAGGGGGTAAAGGAGAAAGCCAGTAGGTGTAGGATTACACCATTATTTTTCCTGATTTTTTTTTTTTATATTTAATATTTAAAGGTTTAGATAGATTTTTGTTTTTTAAATAGGATACAAGATGGCTAAAGCAGAAGGGACTGAACGTCCAAAATCTAGTCTAAAACGTAGATGTATTAAGGCTTGCTTATGTAGTGTCCTGTTGTTAACATTTATGTGGATATTACTAACTGTCCTTGTACCCATACTAATGGTAACTAATGATGGAAACAATACTAATGACGTAACAAAAGAAAGAATGAGTGATTTCACTAATGAAACACCCAATACTAAACCAGAACCATTGGATGGAAATATTCTCCATCATGATAAATCAATTAGTGATTTCTCGTTAAATGTGTTTACAAAATTAGTATACGAATATATAGAAACCATGAATGTGAGTGATTGTTATGTGTGCATGCAATTACCTTCGTCTGTTTCAGAGGGGGTGACCTATCACCACCTACCTTTAACCTATGGTGTGTCTTGCAGTGTACTAACCAGCCTTTTCTACGTAACGGGTAAACTGGAGTACCACTACTCTAACATCGATTTAGTATTTTCAGAGATACCGGTGATTAAAGAGCTGAATAAAGTCTTAAGTGGCAAAAATGCACGATATATGGGAGAGTTCTTCCATATCACTAAAACCTTAGATGTAGAATATGCTTATAGGAACAACTTGACTTGTAGTTTGCGGGTAGAACAGAACATTTTCATAGAAATGGTGGAAGGTAGAAGAGAGAGTTTCCAAAGAAAGGCTGCTGAACAGAAGTCACGGGTACCTCCGTGGGCTTTTAGAGAAGAAAATTATGAGAAAGGCGAGACATACGCTGCAATGTCCCTGGACTGGGCCCAGAAAGGGAAAATATTTTTGCTTAGAACAAAGACTAACTTTAACAATTACTTCATTGGTAGTAGTGAGTGTGAGCATACTTTTCAAATTACTGGAGGTTGGGGATTGAAAGGTGGAACTGATCCTGTCTTTCCAGGAGTCTATTATGTGTGTGGAAGGAAGGCCTATTATAGATTGCCTGCACACTGGTATGGAAGTTGTTATTTTCCTATTGTCTTCCCTAAGGTCTACCACATGGACCGAAGTAGCAATCAACTCAATGAAGTAAAGCAAGGACTAACACGCAATAGAAGAGCAAGTTTCTCAGAAATAGTAGGTGATATTTTTGGTGCACTGATACCCTCAGTTGGAGTCGTCCTGAATTCACACAAAATTTGAAAATTGTCCACAGTGGTTGATCGTTTATCAACGGATACTGCTGGTGGGTTCTTGATGATTGACACGGAAATGGTTGCAATCAGATCAATGGTTTTGCAAAATCGACTTGCCCTTGATATCCTATTGGCAAAGGAGGGTGGAGTCTGTGGCATGTTGAAAATTCAACACTGCTGTACCTATATTCCTGATAAAAGTATAGGAATTGAGGGATATATAAAGAATATTACGAAATTACATGAGGACTTGACCCAACTGGAGGTTGATGGTATGTGGGAGAAACTTGGTAAGGGTTTCTCCTCTGTGAGTAAATGGTTTTCTACCTTTGGAAGTAGCTTATTAGGGAAAATAATAATGTCAATTATTTCTGTAGCCATAATAGCCTTGATGATAATAACAACATATAAATATTGTAAGTGTAAAGGTAGAAATAAAGAAGTGACTAGATCAAAGAATGAACGAAGATCAAGAAAAAGAAAAAGAGAAGAGATAGAATTAGAAGACATGAAAGGGAAATACTATGATATGATGAAAGACTTAGATGAGGGTGCCATAAAAAGAGAGAAGAGTACTGAGTTTTAAATAAAATGAAGATGGCACTCGGTATGGTGGGTATTTTATGATGGCTCCTGAAAGCCATCAGAGGGGGGAATTGATGCAGCAGGGTTTCCCCATAATACGTACTAACAGTAAGTAGTAAATAAACTAACTTGCACTTTACACCAACACGAGGGAAATAGCTTTGCACATGCATGCACTAACGTGTATTAATTATGTGTGAGAACTAAAAATGTATTCGCCGTATGCTTTGGAGAAAACGAAAAATAAATGCATGACTAGGCCGCATGTGCATTTTGTAGTTGCATGTTGCATCTTGCTTTTAAACAAAGAATAATGCTGCTTTGTGCTTAACGCTTATGCTAGGTAACTCTAATAGGGAATAGTGCAAAGGTGGGTGGTAAACAGTGAAGGTTTCATTATCACATAATTAATAAATGTTCATATTTCATTTTGCTTTAGTGTACTGGAAAGGGGCTCCATCTTCGTTAAGTTGGCTAAAGTGGGAGGGTGAAGCTGAGGAGTGAATCCGCTCTGTCAGAAACAAGACAGACGCACTGTGCACAGCAGAGAAAAATGTACGAGTTGAAGGACAAGATGACGACTCGACTGCCAAATGCCATGAACCAGTCGTGGGACCGGAGACACGTTCATCGGATGATGTTAAAATTATGAATGAAAGACTTGTCTAAATGTAACATGTCTAGAAATCGTGAGAACGAGCTATGAACCAAACCCTGGGAATGAATTTAGAACAATAAATTAACTAAATTGTACGTGAAGTCACCATGGTGTGACAACGCCACCTCCCAAGCCCACCAATCCACTTGCGAGTTACATGAAAGTTTGCAACAAATGTGGGATGAACATGTCAGTTTTAGGGTATAATTGGGGTGCCTTTAGGGGTGTGGTTTACGTTTAGGCTGGCAGGAGAGAGAAGAGGGAGATGCGTCGTTGTCCGTCGGTTTGAAGAGAGGCCTAGCTTGTTCCAGACCCTGTCGTGCTTCCTGTCCTTTTAATCTTTGTTCCCTGATCCTATTTTGGGGAACACCCATCATCTCCTAGGCCGAGGGGGTGGTTTTTCCTACAGACCGATAGGTTTGTATTCAGTCTCTGACTCACACATGCAAATTGTTTGCAAATGTATTTTGTCTCTGAAACTTTTGTCTCTCCACCTATCCACTCCGTCATTAATGCATTGAACGTTATTATTTAGATGAAAACTTTTGTCTCTTCATCTATCCCCTCTGTTAGGTGTATTATGTTTCGCATATATTTTTGATGAAACTTCTGTCTTCTAATCTATCCACTCATGCATAACGTCGTTGTTTTGAAGTGAGTTTGTAATCATTCGATGATTGATGATGTTTATCTCTCCCTTTGTGAGTTACATTATTTGCACTTGTGACTGTAGGCATTGAGCAACCTGCATTTAATATAAGATAAAGTTTCAATACTTTACCGAGTGTCTGTGGTTATTTAGTTAACTACAGGGTTAATTTAAATAGGATAATCATTATCATCAACTATTCAACTAATTGGTCCATCGACCAAGTAGAAGAAAAGTTGATTAGACAAATTAGTAAGCGGGCTAATGACAATATTTCATGATTTACAAAAGAATAAAAGCATTGAAAGTAACAAATTAACCCCAGCACATCAGGGATTCTGAGTGAATGTGTATGGGCCATTGAAGTAGTAAGAATTGAGTATTGATCCCTGATCAGGTATTGACCATCGCGCTGGATCACTGGCTTCAAGTAAGGGGTAAGAAGCGCTATATGAATGCAATTACAACACTGTGGAAATATACTACAAGATGGGGAACACATTACAGACTATTCTAGTTCTAGCAGTGCACATCAGCTGTGCTTTTCCAAGCTATGCACCATATTTGAAAGCGAACGGTTTGCTTCCGTTATTATCAACGCAAGAGTCTCCGGAATCTACACATATTCAGCTAGTCTACACAGCAGTACATTTAATTTCTAATATTTATAAGCCAAATGTTACCGGACAAATGTAGCAATTTCTTTTCGTCAATAATACATTAGATTTCGTTTATGTGCACGCATTTCCTTCATTTATCTCACCATTACAGAGAAGCGGTTAAGTTCACGCGCAGCAAAGAAAGACTCCCTGTGATGGGCTTAAAGGTTGCTTTCAGTTAGTCTCTTTTCTCTTTCTTCAAGAGGGTTTCCAAAGCCTAGTGTCATTCCTTAGTCGTCGCGTTATATTGTCGTGTACGTTTGTTTCCTCCCAATGTTTAATGGCTGTCGCCCAACTTCCGGCATGTTAGTGCCTCCGCTATTGTAGTCCCTCTTAAGGTGTATAGGCGTGCGCGACTCTGCGCTACGGATTTTGTAGCGTTGTTAGGGTAGTAGTGCTGCACAAGTACAAACAGCCTCCCTTCCGCAGCGAGAATGGAGGATGAGGAGCTGGAGGCCATCAGGAAGCAGCGGATGTCTGAGCTGCAGGCCAAGCACGGGGTAAGGAGCAGGGATTGTGTGGGAGGGGTTAACTCTTTTGTAGATGAGCGACAGCATGCGTGTCGAACCTAATTTTGGGTTAAGTTCTCCAGTTAATTTCTGCGACAAGCGACCCTCATTTGTATGTCATCTAGCACAATCTGGAATAATAACCACAAATTCCTGATTGTTTTGCAAGCTGGCATGCCTGCCTCTTGCTATGGCGCTTCGAGTTTCCAAATAAGGTAGCAGACTGGGTAGCTCACTTGGTAATTGCATTTTTCCACCCACATCCTTGCCAGTAGTGCATTGCCCCCGTATGTTTTTTTGGAGAATATACTATTTTCTTTTTGTAAACCAAAATTGCGAAATTAGTTAAAAAATAATGTTGCCTACATTAGATCTTCGCTTCGAATAGGAGATACCCTGTCAATTGATGTTGCATCCGGTAAAGCGCAAAATAGAACTTGGGAATGCTCCATTACTATGTAAACAAAATCAGTCTTCCCATAGCCTGTGTCTGTTACTGGATGCAGGAGAGCTATATGTGCCCGAAAGTTGCTAAAAATTTTCATATGGCAGCTGGAACTTAAAGACTGTCAATTATCCCTTATCCGTGGCTAGACCACTGGCCTGGTCAGTGTGACTGCTCTCCCCCGGCGCAGCTCCACCACTAAGTGTTGCCCCCTGGATTTCTCCAGGTAGCTCTTGCAGTGGTTCTCTGAGGGAAAACCAAACTGGGATGAGCCTTTGATAGCAGGTCATCAAATTCTTTGAGGTTGTGTATGCGTGTGCTCAGTGCCAAGAGAATACATTGTAATGCTCCTGCCCACTTCAGTTGAGAAGCATGCCAGAACCAATTTCAGTGACAGATATCCTGGTATTCACCTGGGTATTTTCACGGTATGTCTGAGCTTCAGAATACTCTTTTCAGGGTATAGGAAGAGCATCTCCATATGTAAATTTGCACTTTCTCGTGGGTGGAAATTGTGGCCTTGGTTTATCCTGGTAGTAGGGTCTTTAGAGCCCACCCTGGGGTGAAAAACTTTTTTGGCCCGCGTTCCCACTGCAGCATAGCAGGTACACAAATGTGTGTATATATCAGCCATTTTTAAAGGGTCTACACATATTAACAAATGACACAGACATAACAGTTACCATCAACCTTCTTGAATCCAGCTCCTATTCCCAGTTTGGCTTCAGCCCAGGGCACAGTACGGAGAAGGCCACTGAGGAGATTAGGGCAGTGATGGATAAAGGAGGTGCTGCTGCATTGATCCTCCTTGATCTGTCAGCAGCCTTCGATACCGTCCATCATGACATACTGCTACTGCGTCTGGAAAAATTGGGGGGTTAAGGGTCAGGCTCTGTCTCTAATATCGTCTTTTTTGAAGAACAGAAGACAGACTGTGACCCTGGATCAGTTTAATTCTACTACTTACGTGCTCCTGTGTGGGGTCCCTCAGGGTTCGTCGCTAAGCCCATCCTTATTTAACATTTATGTGTCGGAATTGGCTCCTTTAATCCAACACTTCGGTTTCAACTTAACATCATATGCCGACGATACCCAGATTGTGACTGCGGCTCATAAAATCAAGCATCCCCTGCAATGCAGTTTCAAAACTGCATGAGGGAAATCATCAGTTGGATGGGAAGGCATTGCCTCAAATTGAATTCGGACAAAACCGAAGTGGTGGTGATTTTTGGTAATCTCCAACCAAGATGGGACGGACTCTAGTGGCCTGTTGAGATCGGAGAGTTACCAAAACCTGTAGAAAAGACAAAGAACCTCGGGGTCCTGATTGATAATAAACTTACCTTTTCCCAGCAAACCAATGCCACGGTTTCGGCCACCTTTTTGTCTGATTAGGAAACTGAAAAAGGTTCTGCCCTACATCCCCCTTGACTCCAGGAGGATGGTTGTAACTACATTAGTACTATCTAAATTAGACTACTGTAACGGCCTCTATCTTGAGATGCAGAAGCAACATCTGAAAAAACTTCAGATGGTGCAAAACGCAGCTGCCAGGCTTTTATTGAACCTACCAAAATATGAATCAGTTTCTAAAGACATTCGGAAACTTCACTGGCTTCCAGTGGCACAACGTATCAAGTTCAAGGCACTTTGCCTAGCTTATAAAGCCTTGAATAACATAGGACCGGTATCTCAAAGTATTTTCTCCTGGTACCACCCTGGCAGACACCTAAGGTCCACCAATGCCAGGATGATGATGGTTCCAAGGATTCGAACCTCGAGCTGGGGAGGTCGAAGCATAGGCCATGGTACGGTTAAACTATGGAATATGCTCCCTATGGACATTAGAGCTACCAACTCTCTTGCCTCTTTCAGAAAAGACCTGAAAACTTGGATATTCTTAAATAAATTCTTCCCCCCTCGCATTCCCCCAGGGCTTACGGTCAGGTTGGCGCCAAGACACCTCCGGTTATTCGTGCGCTTAAAAAGTTATATTAACATAACATAACATGGCTGCAGGGATTGAGCACCACCACCACTACAGCAAGCAAAATGAGCATTGGTGTTTGAGGCCTTCCTCTCACATATTGCAGCAGTATCTAAGAGCTCATGATGCCAAAAAGGGTTATCATGTTCCTTTATGTGAAATATTGACTCGAATTTGCAGTGCTCTGGTACAGTCTCAATGAGACTACTGCAACATGGTCTATGAAGGGCTACTGGGGAAAGATATTCTAAAATCAGCAAGCTGGTGATGAAAAGACAATGCCTGAAATCAAAATCAATCACATAAGGCTGGTTGTAAAAGATCTACACTGGCCTTCACTGGATCAAAGAATGAAATTTAAGGAGTCCAAGAGATATCTGCACAACCATATTCTTCCATAAATCCCTAGCTACATTGTAAAATGAAGGATTTTAAACCTGATCTTCAATCCAGTTGCAACCATAAAAGCATAGGGAAAATCATCAAAGTACTCCGCTTACAACTCTAGAATGCCCTTGACCTGCAGCATCAAATCCTTCAAGACCGCTTTGATGACCCAGCCAATAAAGGCGATATCACCTGATGTTTTCACACCCTGTACCCATAAAGAATAGACTTGGGCACTCCAAGGTCACATCGGATTCATCACAACCTGCATCGTCCAAAAGAGACCACCAGGTCAATGAGCTAAACTGAATTCCTTTCCACCAAAGGTCAACAACCTGATCCACATGGGTCAGATTCTCAAACAATGTGAAGTGCACGAAAACATATTAGGGCCCAATAATACAATTGAATAATAATAAACTATAGTTAGTCTATTTATAGTTTAGAGAAACACTATCAATTGGTACTTAATCGCTAGTAATTGAAGAAGTGGAAACACGTGTATTAATGTAGCAGTGTAAAGATATAATTCTACATATCTGTAAAATTACATTTTGAAAGTGATCGTAACAGGGACTGGTATTGGATACAAAACATGGTCTGTGCCTCTTTCAAATAATTAATATTGATAATGCCTATATGCAAGGTCTGAAGATAAAAGTGCAATAGAAAAACTGAAATTATTATGTAGCACTCTTTTTCACAACTGAATAGTGCTTTAACCGTCAGTCTTTACTTTTTCACAATATATTAATACACAAGCGATCGACCTGAGAAGACAGAGAGGTTTAGTTGGAAACATTAACATGCATGTGCTTAACTGACTGTGCACTCTTTGCCACAGACCAGTTTTAATAATATGTTGATCACTTTTCTTACATGGTTCAGAAGTCCCCTTTTCTTGAACTATATATGCACAGACGCTCAAAACCCTGATTTTTAAAGAGGCGACCACACAGTTGAATGCTTGATGCCTTATTTTGTGTCTGACTTTTTAAGGTGTTTGGCAGACAAAGTAGTTTTGTTCAGTCCAGGGACTAAAGTGGTAATGTGTGCTTTTGAGATCAAAAATATTTTTGCATTTTGCCATTGTTTTTATAATGGTCCGGGCCTAGCAGGTCTCACAACAATAAAGTTTTACAAAAACAAGTCGAAACAAGACACGCTTAGACAAAACCAAAAGGCTGACCACTAATGTGAGACCTGTTGGCCTTGCCAAATGTTTGCTTATTTTTATGCTTCCCATGATCTTGTTGAAACCGGTTAACATGGTCTGTGTTACTGATCTAGCTACTTCATATGCTAATGATTATAGACTAATACAAACTACTTCAGTATGCATACTTTTGTCATGACCTCTAAAATCGGCACTTGCTTCTTAAATGTAGATATAAGGGCTCATTTCTTCTTTTGTAGGACAATTCCGGAGAACAGGCACAGCAACAAGAGAACAAACAAAGGTATGACCCTAAGAGAGGCGTTATTAATTGATTTAAAGAAAACCGTAGTTGCGGTTTTACACTTGTTTGTACTTCAAGTGCTGAAATGTAATTTTATCTTGAAATATCAAATGTGTTTATCAGGTAAAACCACAGAATACCCCAGTTCTCACCTTGCAAAAGTGGATGTGATTGCCTAAGGAGAGTTCTCTGTAACATGACATTGAGAGTGAACTTAAAAAATCTTGGATGATCCTTGCCCAATACCAGTTTCAGTTGAGCTTCTTCCTATGCTACTACTGTATGCAGGCATTGGAGCGCCTATGGGATCAGAAGAAGCATACAGTGATCATCTTTATGATGTGGCTTGACAGCGCAGCTGTCACCAGACAGTTATGTGAGAATCACCAGGAGAGGGGCTGTGGCTCCACCCACATGTTGGGAACCAGGAGTACATATTTTGTTTGGGCAGAAGTTGTGTGCTTCCACAAAAAAGTTCTTATCCTCCGCACAGCTGTGATAATTTTGTTTATTTTTACAGCTGCTTGAATTTGAAATTTGAGTGGCACACATATGACATTGTAATGCTATTCAAGTGTCTTGGATAAATAGCTGCACAGGTGGGAGAGGGCAATCGTTAACCTATATGGATGTTTAGGTCTAGTTTGACAGTGCAACTGTCACTTGAAAGTTTAACTTGGGCCAATATTATGTTACAGTATTTTGCTTCCACACAAATGCATATCCAGTCCCATGCTAATTACTTGTAAGGCTTCAACTATTGGGCAAACGACCCTCAAGGAGGACCACATTCGGCCGAGCTGACTGAATCATTGAAAAACATGAATTTCACTCAACATATCTCTTCAGCCACCCACTTAAAAGGTCACACTGTGGACTACTAACCTGGCGGTATCCGCCTTATCCATCACACCCTGCGTATGGTCTGACTATCACCTGGTAAAATTCACCTTACAGCACCTGACCACTGGAAAAATCCCCACTTATAGGGGGGGAATGGCGAGGAAATGGAACATCATTGACAATACCGACTTTATCGCCACTCTGGCCGACACTGCTCCCCTCCCGACTCACGACGTAAACCTCCACGACGAGACCATCTCGGCCTGGCTTTTAGCAGCCAGCAATGAACATGCCCCACTGAAACAAATAAGACTTACCCGTCGTCACGAGGCGCAGAGGTGGTTCTCCCCCGAACTAAAACAACATAAACTCACCCTCCGCCAATCAGATAGGAAGTGGAGGCAGGACTATTCACTTGCACATAAAACTACCTACTTACTGGCCTTGAAGGCATATAAAAAGGCAATCTCCACAGCCAAGGCAGCCCATTTCTCCTCAAGAATACTCGCCTCTAATAACCAAGCCAAAGAAATTTTCGCTATTGTAGACGAGCTGGCCAACCCAGAGAGAGTATTAAGCAAACCCACGCCGTCACAGTACCGCTGTGACTCCCTGAACAAACTCTTCATTGATAAAATTGTCGCCATCAAAGCCAGCATCCCCTCCCCTACGTTTCCACAAATCGTCCCTCCCATGCCCAGAAATCCCCACTCCCTGGACTCGTTTCCGCCCGTTGACACAGAGACCTTGCGTGACCTACTGGCAAAAGTCAGATCTGGCTCCCCTCTGGACCACTGCCCCCCTCATGCCTTAAAAGCAGCCTTCACCGCTTTCCCGGACCCTGCCCTCGCCCTTCTTAATAACTCCCTGTCCCAGGGCTGTGTCCCTAATGCCTCCAAGGAGGCCATAGTGGTCCCCCTCTTAAAGAAACCAGGTGCCGATCCTCAGACGTTGGCAAACTACCGCCCCATCTCCTTGCTCCCTTATCTGGCCAAGTTACTGGAAGCCCATGTTGCAAAATGCATGTCCAATTTCATGGAACAGACTGAGTTCCTCGACCCATGGCAAGCGGGTTTCCGTCCAGCCCACTCTACGGAAACGGTGATTCTGGCGGTACTAGACTCCTTACGAGAAAAGGCGGACAGAGGCACCCCTCAGGCCCTGGTGCTGTTAGATCTCTCGGCCGCATTTGACACGGTCGACCATGATATACTGGCAGACCGTGTCAGTGAGGCAGGCATCCAGGGCCTAGCCCTTAAATGGATCATCTCCTTCCTGAAAAATCACACTCAGGCAGGGCTCCTCGCTCTCCCCGCACCTGTTTAACCTCTACCTGCTCCCACTGATCAGATCCTTGAAAGAAAGAAGAGTGGTCACATTCAACTACGCCGACGACCTCCAACTTATGTTCACAATCGACAACTCTCCCCAGTCAATATCCGATTTTCAATCCACCATAACATTCATCCGTCAATGGATGGACCATAATCACTTAAAACTAAACCCGGGCAAAACCGAACTGGTGCTGACAGGCGGCACCCACAATCAATGGGGCCCACAGTACTGGCCAAGCGAATTGGGTCCCCCCCCCCAGCTCCCTCCCCCTCAGTGAAAAGTCTAGGGGTTACCATAGGCAATGACCTCTCCCTAAAATCGCATGTAGACGCAGTGATTTCCACCTGCTTCTTTCAGCTGCGTAAAATCAGAAAGATAAGCAGGCTTCTGACCCAGGCAGCTCTGGTACAAGTCCTGATAGCCTTGGTACTGTCACGTCTAGACTATTCCAATGCAATATACCTTGAACTACCACTCGGCCTCACAAAACGGCTGCAAATGGTACAGAACCAAGCGGCTAGACTGGTATACAAACAGCCCAGGTGGCAACACGCTTCCCCCCTTCTTAGGAAGCTGCACTGGCTCCCCATCCCCCATCGCTGCACTTTCAAAGTTGGCTGCCTGGTGTTCAAATCCCTTAATGGCCGGAGCCCTAAATTCATAAATAACCTCATTTCTCGCTACACTCCTTTACGAAACCTCCGCTCGGCCCAGCGCCAACTTCTGTCTGTTCCTACCTTCAAGCTAAAGCGCCAAGGGGGTTGAAGGTTTGCAACTCTAGCCCCCCGTTTATGGAACTTCATCCCCTTGAAATCAGGTCAAGCGCTAATTTACTGAATTTCAGAAAGTCTCTAAAAACCTGGCTATTCATCCAAGCTTACGAATGAACTGCTTCCGTGTCGGCAACCCCCTAGTTCTCAGCACCAAGAAACCAACCGGTGTACGAGCGCTTTACAAATCCTTGATAACATAACAAGGCTTCACATTACGATACAAAATTCCTTTAAAGCCAAACCTATTGACATTGCCCATGCTTGTTTCACCTTCTTTTTGTACCTACACCTTCTTTTTGTGCTACTCAAACACCAATGGAGTCGAGTTGGGGATGTAAAATACTTTGGACCTACATTATTAAATGAAAGGATGCAAACATTAACACCTTGCAAAGATTTAGACTACCTAGCTGATTCACAAGACCTTTAGCTGTACACCAGAGAAAAGTAAATCCTGTGTAACTTCTATTGCGTACCCCAGTGTGCCTTAATCCTACTTGTTCGGAATTCGCATGCATAAGTTTAGGATTGCTGTTAACATTTAACCATTTTTAGGTCGAGCCAGGGCAGCGCATGCTGTAATCTAGACTGTGGCTTGAAGCGCCTCCCATCTTTTCCAATCTTTCATGTTCTTGCCCTTCATAAATGGCATGCTTTTAGTTGGTCAGCATGCTTAATTAGTCCCACCTTTTTGTGTTTCAAACCCTCCCAGGAGGCTGCCCCTGTTACACGTGGTCTTATGCTTTTTTTTTAATATAGGTTCCATTGTGCGCACTATTTCTTTTCTTGTTTGCCACAGCTTGTGTGTTAGCACAGCGCCCGCTTCACAGATGCTGTACTTTGTTTTTCTTAGCTTATGCGTCAGCACAGTGCCCGTTTCATGGACGCTCGGCTTCATGTTTCGGTTGACATTTGCATCATTGATTTAATTATTGTTTTACTTGGAAGGCGATGCGTCTTAATGACGTGCCCACTTTCATTTTCACCATCGCGTCTTGTTTCCTGCTCGTGGCAGCCATGCTTGTTTTCTCTGTCTTCGACGCAGGTCTATTTGCACTTGGAGGCTTCCTTTTCCTCAGCCACTTTGAAAGAAATAAGGTGTTCTACGTACAGTTGCACACATTCTGAACCATTGCCACATGGTCAATTTATTTTTATGTTTAGAAATGCAGATTCTATGTGGGAAAGTCATAGCAAATATATGGCAATAGCCACTTAGTTATAATCGTTCAACATTCCTTTTCTCTTTTTGTGTTCGATATTCCCCTATGGAACCATAGAGCTTCAAGATAGTAAAAACATCTGTGTACTTCCCAGAAACACTCCTCTCATAATAGAGAAGTCTGCGTGTAGGAAATACGGTGTTCCTGTTTTTGAGAATCGGGTTATAATTTTATATACAGAGTTTGAAAGCTTTTAATTGCTTAAATGTGACTTGAATAGAAAACTAGTTTTGGGAGTCTTTCCATATGTTTGTCATGTTTTGGTTAGCTACATGTTGATAAAATTAACCAGCAGGAGATAAGCTGCAAAGAATCATTAGAGGTACAGCAGTGTGGTTATTACAGGTGTAGCTTTTAAATGTAAATATTCATTTTGTAAAGTAGGTCAATTTTCTGTAAAGCTATGAGAGATTGGGTTGATTTAAATTTACACTGCAGACGATCTGTTTACAAGTAACAACTTCTACTATGGTGGTGCTCTTCCCAGGGCAACTGTGTGGTATTTAATATTGTTAATGTTTTTTTAATATATATGTCTCTATGCTTCCTTTCCCCTCACAGCCGCAGGCCAGTGCTTAATTTAAGCTTTTGGTTTCCGGTGTTCGGCACCAACACTTATGATAGTCTGCCACATGGTGGTGCTGTTTGTCTAATTTAGAAACAAGCACAATAACGTGTTTATTAATTCAATATCGATTAAAAATCATTAACAGCTGCCGCCACCAGATATTCTTATATCTTTGGGGCCCTGGAATAGTCTGTATTGTCACACTTGTAATAGTGTGATGGTTATTAGTTGGTTTGGTACTGTCATTGGGAGCGCAAACAGGGGCAATGGGTAGGTCAAGCTATAATTGCCTACTGACGAGGAACTTGGAACTTATTTCACAAATTAAGCACTGCCGTAGGCCTTTATCTGTGGAGGCTGTGCCTCTGCTCAGTGCCAGCCCATTTGTCCTAGGGCTGGTGATATGACCCTGTGGTATATATCCTTTTTTTTCCTACTTCACAAAGTAGGTCATCCCAAGAGGAGAGCGTCCGGAGAGGTTAAAGTTGTCTTCCTGTGTCATCCTACCTGTTTGGGCTAGGCAGTACCTTGGACTAGAAGTCATCACCCCAACACCTATCCTTCCTTCAACCATACCCCTACTTCCCCTGTCTTGTTATGTATTCAGATACATTCCTTAATGTTGCTCACACTGATGGGTTGCGCTGCTCCGGGGTGGAACCAGAGGCCCATGCATGTGTGGCATTTGAATGTAATTCTGGGGGAAAAAGTTGGTTAGAGAAACCTGTTTCACAGAAAAGGTCTCTGTGAACCCATTCCCTCACATTTTTCCAAATGAATGGCACTCCCATGATATCCAATCCATCCTAGTGACTATCAGAAATATTCTCTGCATACTGTATTCTTTCATGGAATCACTTAGATCCCTTGTTTCCTTTTTATGTCTACCACCTTATCCTTGTTCTTCGTCCTCTCTTGTACTGTTTTTTTGTTTTGTTTGTTGGAGGGCAGGAACCCCTCAGCCTTTCCTTATCTCTCTTCCTCTTTACATCCTTCTTCATCTACCCTTCTATATTATCCTTCAATAACTATTCTTACTTATACTGTAGTATTTCGACCCATGCCTTTATCACACTACCCCAAACCTTGCCTAAATGCTAGCAACTCAACCCTTACTGTGCTTGAGTACCTCTATACCCCTTACCCACACGCTGATACATTTATTCCTAACTATACCCTCGTACCTCAGCTCTGGCCTTAACCCTGGTTCTGCTACATCTGCCTGTGCGCTAAGGCCATTACCCACTGCTTATACCAAAGTACCTATACTTCTACTTATAGTCCCAGAACCTCTGCATTTTCTATATCCTGTTGTGTGTATTTGTAACATGCCCTAATATCTGTACCCCTGAATACCTCTGCCCCAGAACCTTTACACTTTCCTATTCCCTAACACCTCTTTACCCACTAGTACTTCTACCCTTACTGCATGGTATACAAACACTAATTTCACTTGGCAAACCTATTCCATACACTACATCAACTAACCACTGCATTGCAAGGTGTAGTTTAGAATAGTAAATATATACTTACCTTGGCAATGTAGAGTTGCGTAATGCAAGGGATGCAAACCTTTTTTTTTTTTGTTTTTGTTCAATATTAACATTAATCCACCCTGTACCTATGCCTCTAGTTATAATCTATTGTATCTTCCCCGATATGTGTACAATTCTATCTTATACAGATTCCTATACCATAATTTGTCTAGCCCAACTCATACCCTAGTCCCTTTACTATACTTATCCCTACTACCCCCCTCCTTGTACCCTTGTATGTCTTCCTCTACACCCTCCCCCCTAAAGAGCCTAAGCCTCTTTTTTTCATTCCATGTTTACTTGTGTGCTCTCCCTTTCTGTTTTTATTGTTGACTTGAAACCATCTAATTTGAGTTCCTGGATACGATTTTGACTGACTTTGCTTTTAGATTTTGGTGAGATTAGCATGCGTTCTATTTTCTATCAATTGAGCTTTAGGATGTTTTTGTTCATCAATTTGTGTAGTTTCTTTAGACCATATTGTAGCAATATATTTTTCTGAAATATGATGAGCTTCAGATACAATTGTGTCTTCAGCAGATTGATGCATCTTGATCCCGGTGTCCGCGAGGTGTACACTTAGAGGTTGCATATATAGGATGAATAATATTGGGGATAATCTAGAACCTTGTGTGACTCCTTAAGCTATTTCTTTTATTTTTTAAATTTTTACCAGGATAGGTGTGTAGTTATTGGGCACAATCCTTGACCACCTTCTGATTCAGTATCAGCCATACTTTGCTAAATTTTGGAATGAGCATAATCTATAAAGAGCCCTCTCCCATTCATGCATTCTGTTTAAAGATGCAAGCAAAAAACTGAAAACGTGATTTCCCTATAGAAGCAGTCAAGCTACGCAGTGAGTGCTTTCTTCTGTGGAAGTTTCTTTCACAAAGATAGAGCGAGATCGGAGTCCTAGTTGCGTTCTCCCTAACACAATCACATCCACAAATGGGCAACTAGGCTGAATTTTCCAATAGAGGTCCTGGAGAGAATCCAAAGATTTTGGAATAGATGCCTCACCCACTAAATAGTGACAAGCTTCAGCATCGGTGCCTATCCACACTCTGGTAGGATGGTACCACCAGTGCGGACTCAACCAAACTCGAGTTCTTATATAAATCGCGACTGGATTTTTAGCAGGAATCCAGAAGAGAAATGGTAAAAATTTCTTTGTGTATACCAGAGGAGATTTCTTTTATTAGTTGGACCCCAGACATGACTAAAAACAGATTGTGGGGTCTATTCGAGTACGAATGTCTCAATTATCCATTGTCTCCTCTTGTAGTTAAACATTCGTCTAGGTAAATTGCCTGCTTTTGATACCTGCAGCTCCTGCTGAGACCACCGCTGGAGGTGTTTGACTATACAGGAGGGTGCCTCCCGCTAGACGCGCATGATTCCTGAACCATCCATTTTTAGGGTTTTCTCAGATAAGAATCCCTTTTCATGGTGAGAGTCATAGGCCTCATTCTACGCATTGTATGAACAATTAGACATGCCCAGGGACACTAACTGCCTTAGCAAAGGCCATAGACCCATATGAGCTTTAAATGTGGGCCGAAACATGCTGGCTTCTTAAGGGGTAATTGAGACTTTGACACTTGAATAGACCCCACAATATGTTTTTGTTCATGTCTGGGGTACCCAACTAATAAAGGAAATCTCCTCGGGTATACCCTAAGACATTTTTACCATTTCTTTTCTGGATCCCTGCTAAAAATCCAGTCATGATTTATATAAGAACTCACAAGTTTTGTTTAGTCTGCCCTGGTGGTACCACCCTACCAGGGTGTGGATAGGCGCCGATTATGAAGCATGCCACTATTTAGTGAGTGAGGCGTCTATTCAAAAATCTTTGGATTCCCTCTAGGACCTCTATTGGAAAATTCAGCCTAGTTGTCAATTTGTGGATGTTCTTCTGTGGAAGGTCACCCAGTGCTTAAGTTATCTCTAGGATACTGCAGTGAAAAGACTTTGGGAATGTGCACAATACCCAAACCGCAGAGTAATTGCAATCTCGCGCAAGAAACCAGTGCAGTGACTTATGAAATGGGGTAGCATGGATGACCACGTGGATGCATCAATCATAATCTGGATCTCCGTTAACAGGTCTTCCCATTATTAAGTCATGGAAAGCATTGCTCTTATCAACATTGCACATTATGGTACCCCTTACTGCCACAAGAAATATTTGTCTCAGAAAGAAGTCTGAGCTCCAGGAGAAAATGTTAAAACGGAACCACTATAATTGGTCATTGCCTGTCTCTGAGATTTGAAACTTAATGTCTACATGAATACAATTCACAAATAGTATTTTTCCTTAAAGATATCCTATTCTCCATGATTGTAGCCCAAAAATGTGTACAACGATGTTTATCATTCAGATATTCTGTGTAGATGGAACAGAAGTGCAACTACTTTTTAGAAATTAAGCTTTACATTTGGATCTTATTGCATTTTGACCACTACTGCAACTGAGAACTTGTGTGTAGACAAATTCTATCCCCAAGATCTTGCTCTTTAAGCTTCATCGAAAATAAAGTCCTGCCAAGACCATTCTTAATGTGATGGGGTAAGTATGATACAGTTTATTTGAAGTATAACGGGGGTCGGGGGAAGTGGTAGTTGCCTCCCGGTCCACTTGTAGATGGGAAATTACTGGGGAAAGCTAAAGTTCCCATTGATATGAAATGTAACCTATTCTGTGTGCACCTGGAGAAGCCCATGTTTCCTAGATCACTATTCATCGTAGATCACTAACTAGTATTTGCAGGGAGATGGCGTGCCCCCTTATATGATGTGGTCTTGTGAGATTTCCAATTCACTGAAGATATTTTATGCATCAGGCAATCAGTCATGAGTTGCAGTCTTTTCCTTTGGTGCGTGGTAAAAGCGGATGTCAAAGTTTCGTGGGTCAATCAGAAAAAATGGCAAAGTAAGATCAGGAAGACAAACTTAAGACATTAGGCCTTTCAAATTCACCCAGTGTTGAAAAGTGACAGCCAAGGTTTCAAGACTTTCCTAAAATGTCCTTGTGCAGATGGAGATGAAAAGTGTTTCACACATTTGGTGCTGAAAATAAAACCTCTCTACCACCCACTCTGGTCAATTTAAGCAACTGGCTGACCAGTAAACCAAAGGTGTGCAGACCCAAAAGCACCACCTGGCTTGTACCACCTAACTCTGGAGGATCAAGAATGTGAAGTTTCCATAAGTAAGCTCATGAACGATCACCATGGCATAGAATGCTTTTTTCTACTTTTAGGGAGCCAAAGTAGAGGAAATTAAAGTGGACAAAATATGATCCCTTTGCACGGATCCTTAATAAGCATAAAAGCATCATTTTAAAGTAATTTCATTTGTCGAGAGGATGCTGCAGTGTAAACTCTGTTTCCATACCCAAGACAAGATTCAATACAAGTGTTTAATCCAGGAATGTGTAAATGTGGTTCCAAGAAAGGTAGAATTGGTCTGTTGTGGAGGGCAAGATCCAAGCTATATAGTTTAGTGACCTGTGTTTCCTAGGATGATAAGCTGATGGTCCATAAGAAGGCACTGATCATTTACACATTTTCTTTGCCTGGGCAAGACCCAATGGATGCAGCCTTTCACACCCCCTCCCCCCAAGCTAATGTCTAACAAGGGAGGCTTGATGGAATTGTGCATCACTGTGTTGCTAAGGTTCAGTTTCAGGAAGTTCTCTGTCGTTTACCAACTGATCATGGGGATCCAGAAAGTATTGACGCCAACCTCGGACTCAAGCAACTGGTGACCACCCCCACACACCACGCCGGCCACACGCTTGACCCCGTCTTCTCCTCCAGCAAGGACATCTCCTTCAGCCACACCACCGGACTCCACTGGACAGACCACAGCTGCGTCCACTTCAGCTTCAGCAGGACCACCACGCACCACCACCCGCAACAGCTCCCGCGCAGAAGCTGGAACAAGATCACCACCGACCAACTCACCACATCCCTGAGCCAGAACCCTCCCGCCAGCTCAACGAACCCCAACCAAGCCGCCAGCAACCTCACAAGATGGATCACCAACTGCGCTGACATCCTCGCCCCATTGAAGACCCCCCCAATCAGACCCGGCAACAAGAAAGCACCCTGGTTCACCGACGAACTCAAGAAATCCAAGAAGAACTGCCGGGCCCTCGAGAAAGCATGGCGCAGAGACCCGACTGCAGACAACATGACCACCCGAAAACACCATCAGCTGATCCACACCACCAAGAAAACCGCATTCAAGGAACGACTGGACAACAACGCCCACAACAGCAAGGAACTCTTCATCATCGTCAAAGAGCTCTCGAACCCCAGCGCCGGAAACAACGACATCACCCCCTCGCAAGACCTCTGCAACTCGCTCGCCTCGTTCTTCCACAGCAAGATCGCAGACATACACAACAGTTTCAGCACACAGCCGACGTACCCTACAACCGTTCCAACGTCCCGCACCTCCACCCTCCGAGCCTGGACCCCGATCAACACCGAAGACACTATCCGCACGATGAACTCCATCCACTCCGGATCACCAACCGACCCCTGCCCTCACCACATCTTCAACAAGGCCGACGCCGTCATCGCACCCCACCTCCGGGAGATCATCAACACCTCCTTCGACACCGCCACCTTCCCAGAGAGCTGGAAGCACGCCGAACTCTGCGCCCTACTGAAGAAACCGTCAGCGGACCCCACCGACCTCAAAAACTAACGCCCCATCTCGCTCCTTCCTTTTCCTGCCAAAGTCATCGAGAAGACCGTCAACAGACAACTGGCCGCCTTCATCGAGACGAATGGATCCTCGACCACTCACAGTCCGGCTTCCGGGCCAACCACAGCACCGAGACCGCCCTCATCGCAGCCACCGACGACATCCGAGCCCTGCTCGACAACGGGAAACAGCGGCCCTCATCCTCCTGGACCTCTCCGCAGCGTTCGACACAGTCTGCCACCGCACCCTAGTGCAACGCCTGAACAACGTCGGAATCCAAGAGAAGGCACTGGAGTGGATCATCTCCTTCCTCGCCGGAAGAACCCAGAGAGTCCGCCTCCCCCGTTCAGTTCCGAGGCCACCGAAGTCATCTGCGGCGTACCACAAGGATCATCACTGAGCCCCACCCTCTTCAACGTCTACATGAGCCCCCTCGCAGCCATCGCACGCCAACACAACCTCAACATCATCTCCTACGCCGACGACACCCAGCTGATCCTCTCCTCACCAACGACCCCACAACCGCCAAAACCAACCTACATGAAGGGATGAAGGACGTAGCCGAGTGGATGAGGAACAGCCGCCTGAAACTGAACTCCAGATAAGACGGAAGTCCTCATCCTAGGATCATCACCCTCCGCCTGGGACGACTCCTGGTGGCCCCCTGCCCTGGGCAACGCACCCAAACCAACGGACCACGCACGCAACCTGGGCTTCATCCTGGACTCCTCCCTCTCAATGACCAGACAAGTCAACGCCCGTCTCCTCGTCTTGCTTCAACATCCTACGCATGCTGCGGAAGATCTTCCGGTGGATCCCCACCGAAACCAGGAAGACGGTCACCCAGGCCCTCGTCACCAGCCGACTGGACTACGGCAACTCCTCTACGCCGGAACCACAGCCAAACTTCAGAAAAGACTCCAACGCATCCAGAACGCCTCAGCTCGACTCATCCTGGACATCCCCCGACACAGCCACATCGCCGGACACCTGAGAGACCTGCACTGGCTCCCCGTCAGCAAGAGAATCACGTTCCGACTCCTCACCCACGCACACAAAGCTCTCCACAACCAAGGCCCCAGATACCTCAACGACCGTCTGACCTTCTACACTCCCACCCGCCAGCTACGATCAACCAACCACGCCCTGCCGCCGTCCCCGCATCCGAAGAGCCACAACGGGAGGAAGATCCTTCTCCTACCTGGCTGCCAAGACGTGGAACTCCCTACCCATCCACCTCCGCCTGACCCAAGACCACCTCTCCTTCAGGAAGCAACTCAAGACCTGGCTGTTCGAACAGTAGCGGACCCACCTCCCCCTAGCGCCTTGAGACCCTCCGGGTGAGTAGCGCGCTATACAAATGCTTGATTGATTGATTGTGGGCACTGGCCAAAACCTCAATAGTGTTCTTTTAAACTAGTCACAAGTTGGCTGTCATCCATGTTTATATGAGAAAGTGAGCCCCTTGTTTCTGAAGTATGATTAATTAAATTGTCCAACAAAACATTTTCCATGATTTTATTTCACCATTTCACAGTCCAAGAGTGAACCAGATGGCCAACTGGTTTTATTGTACTATACAGGGCCCTAGTTTCCCTGGGAACCCAGCACGTCCGGCACGTTTTCTCACTCCGTTTCATGGTAGGTCCATTTCAATGCTTTACTACCAGGGATACTAGACATCATGTATTGCTGTGGGATGGTTGGTGGAGCCTTTCACACGATCCACAGTTTTTGATGTATTTGGTTGTTCACCAACAATTCCAAAGGATACTTGTACCATTGTATGGCCCCAGTTAGCGCATCCTTAGTGCTTGGATGTGTGTGCCTTTAGATGAAGATCTCATCACTGCCTTGTGTTGAGTGATGAATGTACAGGATGATTGTCATCAATTTGTCAGAAATAAAAAACTGTCTCAGCTATTTGACAATGAGCATATTAACAGAATATATAGTCTTGTGGCCAGTCTTAATTCATTATGAAGTATTTAATGTATTGAATTGTTTAAAAAAAAATATTACTTTTTATATATTGAACTATTCAAAACAATGGTCCTTTGTTAGCAGAGGAGACTGGCCACTACAGCCAGCCAGATGTGATTAGAATCGCTTCAGACTGACGTGGGGCATTTAAGGAAAAATGCTTATGTTAAAGGCTAGTCCACTTCTTGGACATAAATGGTGTTATATGGTGGTTTCATTAGCGTGATTGACACATCAGACTCATATGATTGTGATCTTTGAATGTTTTTTTAAGCAAATACATAAAGACCGACTAATGGGTACTATCTGCTTTCTCAGTAGAATAAAATTGTAAGTTTTTTCACGCAGAAGGGAAGACTAAAACAAAGATTAACCAATAGTGATGGGAAAGGGGAGCTACTGGGTTAAAAACTGGCTAAGAGAAGGAAATATCATGGGTTAATTGAGGCAATCCAGAGAATGTGACAATAGACCTTGGCCTCAGTTCTTCAATTCGGTCATAAATTACATTGTATATGAGATTGACCGTCCAATGCCAAATTTGCATACGACACATGTCATATGACTGGTACCAGGTATTGGCAAACATGATGAACATTTAAAACGAGAATTATGACTGGTTGGGATATTTCAACTGGGTGTATTGTAGCCCAATGGAAATATCATTGCGAACAGGGGAGCATGAGAGGTGAGACCTTAAAAATCATGAAACTGGAGAGTGATCATGGGGCTATTGTGCTTGAGGACGTCTTGGGAACAGCCAGAGGAAGAGCAAAAGGGCCACTGGAGTTAAATGGAGAGATTCAACTAGAAGGAAAACATATGTGATGCCTCTTCACATAAATGGAGATTAACATTGTACCACTCTTGAAAGATACTTCTCGATGATGTAGAAGGATTGGGGACATTTCAAAGATGGCTATGTATATACTTTGGAGGAAAGTTTAGGCAGAAAAGGTTGGAGACCTTGATAGCCAAATAGAAATTATTAAAGGTAATAAGCACAGAATATGTACTTTTTAATGCAGAAGGGTTTTCCTGTATGATGCTGGATCAATATCTGAAAATATTTGTACACAGAAAGGGTAACGAATACTGCATCTCAGCAGATGCAGTGGAAACCAACAAAACACAGATTTTTAAATAAACATTACTGTGGAAATACAGGTAGACTCTGGGGTTCAAAAGAAAGGGTGTAATAAACATAGTGGCTTGAATTGTTGCTTGTTTTCTTCTGATATTTGTTCTGAGGTCGGGTGCAGAGAGCACCGTCGACCTCAATTACATTGTTACTTTACAGAGTTTGAGGTGGCGTTGTTAGAAGTTGGCAAATGGGCAGATGTAGTAGGATAGGTTCTCCTTCTAAAATAATTCTGTTTCTAAGTCTCTTTTGAAGTAATCAGCCTCCTAGGCAAATCGTTGAGTATAAACAAACTTACTGAAACCATATTCTACTAGATTTATCTCCACAGACAAGATAGAGAATACACCTTTTTGAACCTTGGGCTACATCAAATGGTCTAGAGCACAGACGTTTGCTACACCTGCATTGTGTGTCTTGTTGGTTCCATGAAAATTCAGTGCTTCTTACTTTTTGTTGTCTATTTCAGGGAAACAGAGGTGAGAAACAGTATCTTAGCGCAAGTTTTGGATCAGTCCGCTCGTGCAAGATGTAAGTACTACGGCTCGTAAACCGAGACTAAACTGTATCACCATAACATTAAGAACATACGTCAACTAAATAAGTTAGTTTGTGCATCACTGCCCACAAATGATGCCCAGGAAGGAGGCAGTTGTAAATCTGTTACTCTCTGCTGCAGTTCAACAACTGAGAAGAATATATCCTGCCACAAAGCGGCAGGAGCTGTTTGCTTCATTCGATTCCATAGACGTAACGCTAAAGATTCAAAGAATGTGGCTAATACTGAACATATAAGACACCCATTTCTTAAAGTTTTACAGGACAAATCCTTTGGTTGTGAGTATATTTGGGTATCTCTTAAAACTTCACCTCTAGCTTGTACGCCTGTGAGAATGGCGCAGTATGCTTGTTCTCAGTAGTACAAGGGGCAACCTTCCACCCCCATTGCAAAAGATAGGAATGTTTTGTTGTAAAGGTTTTTGTGTTCACAAGACCGTGCACATTTACTACACCCATCTCACAGTGAAAGGAGCAGTCCTTTTGACAGCATGTATATTTTAGAGATGCTCAATTTTAAAATAAATGTTGTTTATAAATTAAAAGGTAAACCCTTATTGCAAAATGGTAACAAATTGCTTTTCTTGAGAGAATCCGTTTTGAACTATGTACACAGAGGTACTCAGTAAATTTCTGTTTTGCTTTGAACTTTCTTCCCTTGCAACAAATGATTTAAAATCAAGAGTCCATACCTCTTCTTTAGCGCTATTAAAATTCTGTTGCCTTCAGCGCTTCACCGGACTAGGATGATACTCCTGGGATGGCTTATAATATTTAGTTGACTAATTTAAGATCCCTCTCAAACAAGTTTATCGACCTGATCTGCTCAAACACCCCTAACAGTGTAGACCTTTAGCATATTTCGTTTTCGGCCAAACACTCTTCCCATTAAGCAGTGCTATTGAAATCACTTACTGGCAGTTCTGGCCTCCCATAACCTTCTCTTCTGAAATCCAGAGTCTTCTCTTGCACAGTGTCGCCACCTATCTTGGATTTCAGTACTCCACTTCATAAACTTTCTGTACACAGCCCCTTTCTGATTGAGATATGTTGCTTGAAGAAATGGCAGGTGCTATTAATTTATTTTTCCAGGCACTCTAGAGACCATTTTCTCGTCACTGTTATTGGGGCATCCACATTTGTTAGTGTTCTTTATGTCACTCATCTTTGAGATGTTTCCTTATATTTAAGCCGCCTGAAAGTAACCTCTTAGAATAACCTCTGTTTAGCTGTGTGTCGCACAAGAGTTATGATTTGCTCCCTATCAAATTTGACTGTGAAACTCATGTATCCTGATTGCACAGTTTGTAAATAAAAGTATCTGAAAATTGTTGCTTTAATATCCACCACCTTACACTTGGGATGGGCTTTCTGATTTGCCCTAACAGGGGTATCCCTTGAGTAGCCTTGATTTTCAAAGCAGGATAATGGATTGAGATAATAGGTCAAAGGTTGGGAATATTGTGGCAAAGAGTGCCTACTGGCACATAAAAATAAGATTATTTACAGTTAGGGTAGGTTTTTAAGATGGTATCGGGAAGTGTCACTCACCTGAGCAGTGTGAACTAAATTGCTGTTGACATAAAGATGGGAAATAGGGGGTATTATAACTTGCTTTTTATCCGGAGATATAAAACTGTTGTAATCTGTTAGGCAGAACTTATTAAATCAATTTGCCTTGTTAGTTTTTGTTAGTCTGGAACTGGGGCCCCTTGGATTAAGGGGCTGCTCACTTCTATAAGTGTTGGCGCTCCGCCGTCCTTGTTTTCTGACCACTTTTTAGGTCTCGCCTGGCGTTAGCAGCGCGCATGCGCTGCTCTCGCATGCGAGGGCCTTTTGGAATCAATACAGATTCCAGATGTGCACGCGGACGGACAGAAGATGTGCACGCAGGGACTGGATGCTTTACTGGCGGCGTGACACTCTGGGGACTTTTTGTTTTGGCTCGGCAAACTGTAGTTTTCAATATTTGATGCTTTTAATAAGCAGCGCGGCATGCTGCGCTGCTTACTAAAAGCATCAAATCTTGAAAAAAAAGTCAACAATCTTTGATTGTGCTCATTGGAGCGAGTGTTTGCATGCTTGTTCTTTTACATATATTCAGCGTGCGAGCCTTTCGCGACTCGCTCCCTCATCCGCACGAAGTTTCTGCGTTTCTTGGGGATTAAGTACTGTTAGTGAATGTTAAGGTCTGCACATTTCCTGAAAGTAGGTATAAGTGTGCTTTCACGTGTGTTTGCTGGCTCAAATGTGTCTCCTTACAAATAAACAATGTTTGTGTCTGGTTGCCTGTGATCGATTACACGCCCTCTCACTCTTTGGGCTGTTCGCTTTCTTTCCTGCATTACTTCTCATTTAATATTCATTCACGACCTCTTTCTCTCTCGTTCTGCATCTCTTTCATCAACACTCTCTCTCTTCCCCTTGCTTCATTGATTCCTGTCTACGTTTCTTACATTCTCTCTCCCCGGCTTCCGCTCTCCTCAAATCCACCTCTCTGTGTCCCTCTCTTTCTCTTGCACAATGTCTCTCCTCCCTCCATTATATGTCTCACCTCTCATCTCGTCTTCAAGTGCGCGCTCTCTGTTTCCATCTTGCTGTTTTATAACCCCCATTACGTTTTTCTGTCTCCCAACCTTCCTCGCTCCCTTTTCTTTTTCCTCGCTCTCACACTATCAGCCTCTCTCACCTCCTGTCTCTCTCTCCTAGATCTGTCACCCCCTCTCGCTCCCTATTCTATTTTTGCTTTTTTAATCTCCGCTCTGTCTTCTGCTCTCACTTGCTTTTTTCTCTCCATCCTTCTCTCTCTTGCCAGCCTCTCACTCTTACCCTCTCTCCATTTCTCTTTTTCGCATTCATACTCTTTAACTCTTTATCGTTTTCTTATTATCTTTTTCTCACTCGCTCTCTTCTGCCTTTCACATCTTCTCTCCCAACTCACCGTCTTTTTCTCTGGCTCCATCCCCCTCTTAATCTCTCTCCCTCTCTCTATTACTCTATGGCTTTAGCTATCTTTTCTCC
Organism: Calotriton arnoldi; assembly: GCA_963921515.1. Taxonomy (NCBI): domain Eukaryota; kingdom Metazoa; phylum Chordata; class Amphibia; order Caudata; family Salamandridae; genus Calotriton; species Calotriton arnoldi. The sequence goes on along the minus strand of CAWUFW010000382.1, from coordinate 1,151,908 downwards.
CCGTGGTTCCTCACTTAACACCACCTCTCTCTCTCCTCTTATTTGCCCTATTCAGCCTCTCTCTCACCTCTCTCTCCCTCTGTCTACCTCTCTCCCTGGGATATCCTGTCTCTCACTCTCCTCTCACCTCCTCACTCTTCCTCCTATATTCCTGTGTCTGCCATTTCTCTCTCGCTATCACTTTCTCGTGCAGCCCGTCTCTCTCTGTCTCCAGCGCTCTCTGCAGCCTGTCTCTCCCTCTCTTTACCTCCTCTCTCCCCCGGGTTCCCCATCCGACCCACCCAGTCCGGCAGTCGCCTCAGCAGGTCCCACAGGTTGTTTTCCTCGTGGTCGTAACCATTCTGCACAACGCCTGCTCCCCTCGCAAAGATTTAAATTTCGCGGATGAATTACCATACACTGGTTGCCTGGTAACTAAACGCAATCCGGGCTAAGAATATGCCAGCTTTTTGTATTCTCATTAATAAAAATGCCACTCTGACACAGCAGCATGACTTTGGCTCACTGCAGCTTCTCTAAACGCCTTCTGAGAATCCCCCGACTCCGCATTTAATTACAGATGATCAGGAAAGCTTGAACAGTGCGGCTCTGCTAATCTGTCTCACTAAAAGCAACGCGCAAAATATCGAGCGCCCGCGAAGTTCCACTTTTAATAACAAACCGGCCGTCTTCTGCTTTCTGGGACCTGCGATCTATGCTGAAAGCGTAAATAATAATAACAGCCTGGCTGCCTGCTGCTTCTTGGGGCGTGAGCTCTACGCTGAAAGCGTAAATATTAATAACACCCCAGCAGCATGCTGCTTTTTGAGACAGGAGTTCTACGCGGAAAGCGTAAATAATAATAACGACCCGACTGTCGCGTGAGCTCTAAGCTAACAGCGTAAATAACGAGCATTAAAAATTCAATAGGTCTCGCCTTTCATTAAGTTAAAGCCATTTGCTTTGCTATACAATACCATTAGCAAAGCAAATGGCTTTAACTTAATCAAAAGCGCGACCTATTGCATTTTCAATGCTTGTTTATTATAGTATTAGTGAATTATAACCTATTATTCATTAATGATATAAAAAAAAATACAAAAAAGCAGGTCCTCTGAGGCAGTGCATCTGTCTGATGGCTGGCGCAGGCTCGTAGAGGTGCCTACACCAGCAATCAAACAGATTTCCAGGTCTGGTGAAGTCCAAGCCTGGCATCAGCGGCCTGACATGCCCATGTGCCTCCCGAGTTGTGACACCCTGCAGCAACGCCTTTGAAAGTAGCAACAATTGCATTAGGCTACAACCCATAAGTGCCCGGCATAACATTGGAATCAAGTTGTCACCTCGCCCGCTCGTCACATGGTGGGGTCAGAATCTTTCTAACCCCTATGATGAGTTAGGAAAAGGTGAAGTAAAAAAGCAAGACACTGAAACCCAGAGCCTGTGCACAGGTTCCGGCTTTCAGTTTTCTGCTTTAATAGCGGAGGCAAGAGGGAGCTGTATCCCTGCTAGGAGGATCTATGTAGCACACAGAGCTGAAGCAGACCTGCAAAGTTAGTGGAAAGTACTTTTAAAAAACAAAAATAATCTCTCAAATTTGAGTGTGCAGTCGAGTCTGTGTATGAGCATGTGTGTTTCTGAACTTGTTTGTGTGTGAGTGAGTCGCTAAGGGGAGTGAGTGCAAATAATTAAAAGTGAGATACTGTGAGTGTAACTCGATGAGAACGAGTGAGTCAAACTATTTGAGGCAGAATGAGAGTGAGACTGGTAGTACAAATGCCTGATAGTGACAATGATCTGAATTAGTGTGTGAATGCAAGTGACAATATTTGAGTGAGAGTGTGCCACTACCGGTGAGCATTGTGTGAGTGACGGGGAGTGAGTGAACGTAAATGAGTGAGACTGATTAGAAGTGAGCATGTGAGAGAAAGTGACAGTGAGAGCGAATGAGTGTGAGTGAGAATGAGTGAGTTAAGATAAGTGAGTGAGCGTGTGGGTGGTAATCTTGAAAATCTGCTTCTGGGCCTAGCATACTGGAGGTCATTGTTGACTTAGAGAGACACTCCTAGAAAGGGATGGTATATTGGATGTAATTCATGGGATAAGGACAGGGCCCCTGGAATTATGGGATTCTGCAGCCATGGTATTTTCGGCATCATTATTGATTTGTCACAATTGCCACCTAATCCACAATCTCCTGCATCATTTGCAGATTTAACACCCCAAAAAGTGTCACCAAAGTGAGCTTCAGTTTACTGATGACCTATCAGTTGCTGTTTGTTGTATTAAGGTGTTACTTAGGAGATGTAGCTTTGCCCAGACGGTATTAATAGGTATTAAAATGAGAAAATAATGAAATTATACTGTCACAAATTATGCTGCATAATTTGCCTTTTCTTGCCACCTAATTATGCAACTCTGCTGCATAATGTGCCCCTTCATTGCCACATAATTTCAGTGACCCTTCTCAAGAGGAATTCATGGCAAAATACTAACAAACTCAATGTATTTGTACATATAAAGGACTCCCATGTCAAAATACTGGCACACTAGAGGGAACTCTTGGCAAATGGGACACCCCAGGAAAAATGCTGGTACTGGCTTACTTGAGGTAATTCTTGACATTACAGATGACAACAATTGCATGTCAGAAGGCAGGCAACTATGACAAATTGCTGGCCCTGACAAACTAGATGGAGCTTTTGGCACTTGGGTCATGCATGTTATATAGATGGAATCCATGCCAAAATGATGACACTGGCATGTTGCGTGTAATTGTTTGCTTAAGGAAGCACTGTTGACAAAATGCTGTCCCTGACATACCAATGTTAATTTTAACAATGGGTCACCCTTGGTGTATGGGTGTAGCCAATGGCAAAATTCTGGCACTGGTGTATTATATGTAATTCTTGGCATAAGAGGGCACCTAAACTATATGAAGGCACCATCGCCAAAGGCTAGCCCTGGCACAGTGGAGGTGATTATTTACACATAGGAGCACCCACTGCACGGTTTGACAAAAATACGGTCAACCCTTGGGGAGTGTCAGGCTTCATTGGCTTGGCACTCCATGAAAGCACTGGAATATTTAGTGAGTGCTTTGAGCGTTTGGCATTTTAGCAAAGTTATGTGAAATTGTACTTTCTAGAAAGAATTCAGGCTGACTTCGCTCGCTCGGTGGAATTCAGGACCTGAATTAATCACCGCCACCTACTCTGTGGCCTATTTTTGGTACTGTTCCCATTTGTTATATTTTGATATTTTGTATTTGTTGTCTTCTCTGTCCCATCCAGTCCCTTGTCCTCCCTGCCCTCCATGCTTTCCCCTTGACTCAATCTCTTTGTTTTAAAAAACAGAGCCGATGCTCTCCAGCTTTCCAGCCTGGTCCGTCAATTGTGCCCAAAATTGTACTGAATATGATTCAGCTTTTCTTTCTGAATTTCAAAGTCTAGTTTCTTGAATGTGGGAATAGATTACAGTATAATGTTGCTTTCCTTTGTTTATCCAAAGCATTCATCTCACTGGGAAAGAGGTGGCAATTATATTGGTCTATTTCTGTTTTTGTCTTGTTTCTTTGAAGTGAGTATGCCACCTTTGAGTTGTTAGTAGTTATGTACATGGGTTGGTTAGCCATTGAATTGTAGTTTGACACCTGTATTCAATGTATAAATCAAGACTGTTTTTGTGTTGAAATCATGGGCCACAATGACTTCCGGGGAGATATGAAGAGTTCCAGCGAGTTTACCTTGGAGGTGGTTCTAGGGCTTAAGGGGCCTTGACTGTGACATACCGGGTATCCTCTTGCAAGACCAGGGCATTTAGTAGTCATTTTCCTAACTGCATCCCAGCATTCTTTTTTTCTGCCATGTACAAAATCCTGATTTTTTTTTTTCTTTTTGGGATTTTTTTTTTTTTATACCCTTAAAGTATTTTCTGTTTTCTTGTGTACACATGCAGTTCTGTTGTTAGAGGGAATGGGTTAGGGCTTTTATCTCATCACATTTTGATCCTGCAAATCATTTGTCATCTGCTCTGCTTAGCCCAGCCTATTTTCTTCCTCGCTTGTTGCCTTTTTATGTGTCTCTGAAAATTAAGCTACCCAAACAGCTGCTTGTGCTAATTTTACTGAATCCATTGCTTTTTGTTGAACTTTTTTTCTTTCATAATGACCGCCAGCGATATTTTAATTGCCTTCTTCTTCCTGGGGCATGGACTCAGGTTTGCAGTCCGTGCCCCATCCAGACCACACCAAATTTTTTTTTCATACTTTCAAAATATGGGAAGATGCTTGCCTGAGACCAGTTTCAGACTAAATTTGCTCAGGATACATTTTCTTTTGGTGGGTTCATAACCTTTTCACCCCTCCGTGTCCTGAGTCCAAGTCATAGGGATTTCAAATCGATCGTATACTTTTGCATGAGGAGAGGGCTCAAAAGGTTGCTGAAACTGGGAACCTGAGTGGACCTTTTTCTAAGAGGTAACCTTTGCCAGACATCTAAGCCCCTGTGCAATGCAAGGTAGATGGGACCAGAATCTTTTAGAAGTGGGGTTGGCTGAACTAGAGAGCTTCTGTTAGAATACCTTGCTTATCATTGCTCTTATAAGATTCCATTTATGAGGTGAAACACGTACCAGGAGCAAAAAATGTGACTGATTTTCTGAGTAGGATGCCAATTCCCATGAAAGAGGTTGATGGGAAATTGCTGATGAAAATGATGAGGGGTTGATGGCTAGAGGTGTCATAAAAGGATGGGCAGACAAAAAAGCCATTAGTAAGGATTTGAAGATATTCTTGAAATATGCGACAAACTCACTGTAGATACTGATTTTCTTACAAGAGGCAGTAAAATCATCCCACCTGCTGGGATAAGAAGAAAATAATCCCATTATTAAGTCATGAAGGTCCAATGGAATCGTATAGGACTAGTAAGAGAATCAAAACTGTGTGTTGGGGGCCAAGTATTGACCTTAAAATTCGGAAAATGTGTGGATTGGGAAAGAGCTGGCAAAACCCAGAAGAAACCTTTAAACTGCCTTTGCGTCCTTTACTAAGTCTGTCTGTCATGGGAGTTGTGTGGCTCTAGATATAATGTTACCAATAGTATGGATTGATAGTGCTCACAAGTATATTATTCTATTATTAGATGTTTTTAAGTGGGTTGAATTAAAAGATGTTTATAGGGAGAACACATACTGTGATTTGCTTCCTTTATGAATCATTTGCTAAAGAGGGAATTCTATCCATTAGACCTAAGGCAATGATAGAATATTTAGAACATTCTAGTATTACTCATAGAATAACATCCTTGTATCATCCTAAGAGTACTAGAACAGCAGAGAGGTTTAGTCATGTAAGGAATTGAATCCGCTGGGAAGTACAGGAATGAAAAATTGGGATGGAGAATAAAAAATTAGCTAGCATTCGCGCCAAGAATTTTCAATTCTATTAAGGACACGGAGGCGAGGATTATGCTTCTCTTTCTTTTATTTGCTACTCACAGCAGCCAATGAAAATCGTTTTGTATGCAAATAAAACTACATTTCCCATGATGCTCGTCCATACATCACATCCTGTATAGCCCTATAAGAGCCACTGTATCCTGTTTCTCCTCCTCTTTCTTTGCTCGAACCTTGACGGTGAAAAAACCATTAACAATTTCAGTCCAAAATAAGGAACATGAGTCCCAACAATCATCCTCCAACGTGGAAGAACCATAACCAAACTGGAAAGTTTACGTCTTCTATGCCAGAAGTACTTCTGCTCCGTCTTCTTTTTCAGAACCTGAAAGGAATGAGACAGGGAAAAACCCGTAACTTCTGCTTATACAGAATAACAAATACATGTGGGTGGGTAGTTATTACCAACATTGTAATAAAACCGGGTGGGATAATCCTCGCCTCCGTGTCCTTAATAGAATTGAAAATTCTTGGCGCGAATGCTAGCTAATTTTTTATTCTATTACAGGACCGGAGGCTTCGGATTATGCTAGTTTAACGCTTATCAAAACACAACTACAGCTATATCACCACCGGTTTATAATAAACTGTTTAAATGTAGACTGATAAAACCAATCAGTAGATCTCAAGATGTCTTGAACAGTAGAATCATCATAAAATATTGAGATGCCATGGCACCACGAACAGAAGGTGCCCCAAACATTTGGGAATGAATACCGGCTTCTGTCAACTGACTTCAACCACCTGGCTATAAAAGCCGCAGACACAGGTTTAAAAGGTTATGTAATGTGATCACCAATCATGTTGAACATCCTTCGTAAGCCTTAAGGCATTGAACCCCACATAATTTGCAGTAGCTGGAAGGCATAATATGTAACAGGTCTTGACAAGTTGTAGTACTGACATTAATAATAGACAAAACCCTCTGGAGTAGATACTGTACCTGTAAAACCAGGGGTTTCTCGTGGTAGAAACACCGACAGGCAGATGGGTGTAAAAACATAGGTTGGACGATAATTGCTGTCGACATATTAGTAGTCTGTTTACCAAATAAGGAACGAACCATAGAAACATCCCACAGAGGGGAATATTTTGGTTTGGGAGGTCTCGCTACCCTAATACCTTACAATAACTAACAGAATAACGGCGCAAGCCAACCGGTTTGCCCACTATTTGAGGATGACCTGCCGAAAAACGGCCGAGCGACCGTTGCGAACCGAACGATACGCCAATCCCTATGACAGTATTCCTGATAAAAACATTCATAATATGGGAAAAGTCAGCCCCCACAGAAACCTCGCGTAGTGTACTTACCAACGAACCCAGCTTTCCCATGTTGAAGAGTACCGTGTGATTGAAAAGGCCCAGGTTTGTTAAATAAAAGCCTGTAACGTGTCCGAAACCCGGCAAGTTCCTGTTGGTGCCGGAAAAAAAAAAAGGTTCCGAAATGAATGGAGGGGGCAGGGAAGAATGATTGATAGGGGATGCTAGTAGCACCATAACTCTGGCAGGCGCCCGAAAGGGAACTGTCTGCATGGATAACACCGGTATGAGCTCCTTTTGGAGATCCCTTATTTCGGAGTGTGTAAGACCTAGTTGAGCTGTGTGGGAGGTCATAATCAAATCAGAAGTCCACCGTCGGAGACGGGCAAGGGAACGAGATAATCCTGGAAAGTTCTAACCCAAAAAACACAAGGATACCGAATTTATAGTCGGAATCGGCCATTACTTATTGTATCCCCAAAGGGAAAAGGAATCTGAAGAGGAGATCTGACGTCAGGAAAGTTGTGAGGCTAAGGCCTACGTCTGTGCTAAGATGAATATATATATCCCGATAAACACGACCCGAAGGCCGCCCTGTTCCCTAAGGGAGCCATCACCAATTTTAGTAATTTGGTGAAGCACTAGGAAGTTGAGGTGAGCCCGAAACGAAGGACCAAATACTGTAACTATCTGTTCCGTCATCGGAACAGCATGAAACGACGGAGGGAAGGAAAGATGGTGAAACTGGACGCCCTCCTTTGAACGCTAGCATGTTATGAATTGGTTGAATATGTTGGAAAGGGAGGATTTTGTATCAGTTAATAATAATGATGTGCGGCTAACAAGGCCTGCTACGCAGTGCTAGAGACTGTAATCTCTGAGGCCCTGTTGACTACTCCAGGATGGGGATATCCCGAGCGTCAGCAAAGTTCTTCTAGGAGACTATTCTGCGCTCCTTTAGAATAGATCACATCCTCCCTATTTCTCACCCATGCAATGCTTAGGGGTGTCTGCATGTAATATTGTAGTGCAAAGCACAAAATCACGGAGGAGTAAAGGGGGAGCCAACCCTATGCACACGAGACGTGAAAATAATGTACCTAGCTCCTCAGCAATGCTGTAGTCTTAAATTATTCCAGCCCACAAGGGCGTAAGAGCCATATATAAATATCAGGAGCGTGTGTGCACTCCAAGGGCCAGCCTATTGTTGCAGCCGGGAAGGCGTAAAAGAAAAACTGCTCCGTCTAAAGTACGAGGCATTATGAGCCTCGGAGCAAACAGGGGACGCGTGCGATGTGCGTAGCTCAAACGTCCAAATATATCTATATATAGCCCAATTGGGCTACGCACCTCGGAGCGTGATCGGCTCCATCCCGCACTCGGCAACTAGGGAAAGCCTGTGGCGGGCAAGCGCGAAGCCGAGCAGTGAACAGAAAATATTTTCTGACATCTTATCAGAGAAAATACCTTGCCTAGAATTTTACTTCAGAAACAACATTATTGAAAAAACATTATTGAAACAACAGGATTTGAAAACATAACCTTTGAAATCAGAGTCAGATACCTTAACCACTATATCAAAATGACTCGTTAGGAACACTGCCGGCAACAGCGCGGCATCCCCGCTCTCGAGGGAGCGTCTTGATTTTGTGCCCAGCTGGGCTAGATCTGCGTAATGACATCGCGCATCTCTGCTCCCGTGGGAGAGTCTTTATGCTGTGCCCGGAACCAGACTACGTAGCGCTCTCAATCCACAATGCAGTGGAGCCATGAAAAACGCACATCGCGGAATCGCGCATGTGCAACAACAACACAAGGCGCACATTGCTAAGCCCCAACTCCACGCAATGCCTGCAATTATGTCGCCCGAACGGGTCAACAACAAACCATAGCGGGGGGCGCGACCTCAAGTAGGCCTGAGAAAAAAAACAATAGTTGACAACACATAAACCAAGGAAGCGCTGTAGAAATACGTAGCCCAAATCCTACTGGAAAGTAGCCCAATAGGGCTACGCACATCAAAACTTGGGATAAGCAGGCTCTGGGCGCGTCCGGCTAATGAGGGGGGCGGGGCCTCCGTGCGTTATAATCACCTAATGCTCGCCGTGGAAGGCAGCGCGGTACCGGGACTCAAGCGGAAGCTTGAATGAAATTGGCCAAGCAGGCCGCGACAGCCTGCTTTTATCCCGACATAGGCGGGACATTCAGAGAGCTTTCTTAAGTACAAACGCTGCCGAGGACAGCGCGTGGGCTAAGTACTGAGTACGGCTCCCCGGTCCCAGCGGGAGTGCGAGACCCCCTGAGGCGACCGAGCCGCAGTAAAACGGTTAAATATAATATAGTATAATGTGAGCTGCGCATGTAAGTAATAAATAGCGGCGCGTGCCTGATTAACATCTAAACGATCGATGCACTTCGAAGGCAGCGCGGTACTCTGAGGCCAGCGGGGAATGAAGCAATGCCCAATCGGGCCGCCCGCGTTAATGATATGCCCTGCTCCCAGCGGCAGCGCACCACAGATCGTCGCTCCCAGCGGGAGCCTCTCAAGATGCCAGCAGGGAGTGAAACAATGCCCGATGGGGCCGCACGCGGTAATGATGTGCACTGCTCCCAGCGGGAGCGCACCACAGATCAAGCTGCTCCCAGCGGGAGCCTCTCAAGACGCCTGTCGGCTGACAAGGACAGCGCCCAAGCGGGAAAGCACATGGCAACAGAGCGCGCAACCTGAAAGGAAAATATAATCGCCCACAGCGCAAAATCGCGCACATATGCAAAACACAAGTATTCAAACGTAGCGCGCTATAAGCGCAAACATAATTGCAACATCATCAGAAAAGGCAATTTAACAGTCAAAATGAGACAAAGCACATTATAATGTTTTGAGCACTTAACTTCCTGCGTGAGCAGCAAAGAAAGAGGAGGAGAAACAGGATACAGTGGCTCTTATAGGGCTATACAGGATGTGATGTATGGACGAGCATCATGGGAAATGTAGTTTTATTTGCATACAAAACGATTTTCATTGGCTGCTGTGAGTAGCAAATAAAAGAAAGAGAAGCATAATCCGAAGCCTCAGGTCCTGTAATAGAATTGAGACGGATGTTGTAAACCTATCGTGACGAAGCAAGAATCCACTAGTAAATCCATTAGCAATGATACGTGGACATGTACCTGGCTCAAAGAGTAATCCTAGATGGATGAAGGAAGGTAGAATGATAAGTTGGAATTCTGATGTTGTGAGGAAACACATTAGCGAGTCACAGGACAAGTACAAGAAGTATTATGATGACCGCTATTGTGTGAAACACGTGGAAGTAAAAGTTAGGCATTGGGTGCAAATAAAAATAGGCCATGGTTTGAAACTGAAAGAGTATTTACACTGGACCAAAAAAATGTACAATGCTAAGAGATTAGAGGATGGGAAGGTATGGCATGTGATTCAGTTGACAAGTTGCATTTCTGTCCAAGAAAGACACTCTGATCCTGAAATATCTCAGTACTGGTGGTTGGGAGAAGACAAACGTGTGGAAAAGCTTTGAGAGAAACTGAGGGTCAGAGGTCAAAGACGTCGATTTTATGGAGAGATTCCAGAACAGCCTGAGGAAATGGTAGTGTTCTGGAATGAAGATCTTGCAAGAAAAGAAGAGGCTCCGATCACTGTTACGGAATGAGAGGGCTGGGCATCGCATCAGTTACTGTAGTATCTTTAAGTCTGTTTGTACACACCTACATATTGTTTTCTTTGTTTCCCTGTTAATGCATTCTGCAAATCTTACATTTTGCTCAGTTTGTGGTTTTTGTGTTCATCTGATGTATGGGAAGGAAAGAGTCTGTAATGCACACCTTAAAATAATGTTGGGTTTCATGTTATGATCTGGAATGTAGTGAATTGAAATGTGAGGGGAAGCAACAGCAGTTGGGTGGTAAATTGGAAGAAGGGGTTGTGCTGCAGATTTGGGATGTGACGTCCTAAGAAACTTCTGTTTCTCAAGATTTATGTTGCTTATAAAGAACTGGCGCTACTGGTAACTTCACTGTTTGAACTGTTGTGTCTTATGCTACGGACCTATTCAATTCCTTGGATTCATGCACTTTGGAAATTGGCATACATGAAAAAAATATTTGAATGCCAGGAAGCTTAACAGTAAAAATGTTTTCATTGCTTTATGTATTGTTTGAGGCTATAGTCGGTGGGAGAAACTACTTCCAATCAGCCTCTGCAGGAAGGTGGCTCAGGAGCAGAATGGAGACCAAAGTGCAGAGAGTGAAGTTGAAAATGTCAGTGTATAGGAATGGCAAAACTGCTAAAACAGCTTATAATTCCTTTCCCTGTAACAAAAATAAATGAGGACTAAAGAATACAAGTTCAAAACGGATATGGGGTTGGAGATGATGGACTTAAATATGACCACCAACCAGAGTACCTACCAAGGGGAGAGAACTGTTTATTTTTCTCTACACCCAGTAGCCTCTTTAAAAGAATATGAGACTATATTCAGGGGTGGGGAACGAGGTACATGAAAATGACTGAAAATAGTGCCTCAGAGGCACACTGACAGTTGGCTTGCAGGATACAAACTTTTCCTATCATCTAAGTTACTACAAAAGAGTTACCTAAAAAAATGACATCAAAGTGGGCAAAATCTTTTTGAAACGTGAGAGCTATAGTGAATTTATTGATGTTCTTTATTTCGGTTTGGTGCTTCACTGCTCAAGTGAGTAAAAAATAAATCTATTGGGATTTCGCAGTATTAAAACACCAAACTGTTCATATAATGTGCCCAATAAAGAAAGCCATGTCCCAAAAAAAGGTTGTTCTTCACCTTGCTAGTCCAGCAAAGAAAAATGTTGGCCAAGTTATGCTAATTTCCAATTTCTAGGCTCTGAGATGAGCAATGGTATGTGTGTTAAAACTTGTGATAACTTAAGCAGTCTAAAAATGCAGAATTAGTAATTAGGTTTGTGTGTAACGGGATACAACCTATGTTTGTGTATTGTCCAGGTTTTTATCGACATGCTTAATAGATTTGTCTATCGTTTAAATACGTTCAAGCTTTATTACTGAGAGAAATGTTCTACCATGTTAGGATTCATTTACATATGTCTGTGAAATGAGGTCTTAATTCATAAATTTGCGGCCTCAACAGTAAATGACCCTGCTAGAGATCCATTTGATTTAGCATGCTCAATATAAATAAAAGGTAGCCATTAAATCTTCAAGTTACATTTAAAGCTTTTCACTTAGTTGGAATTAGAATAATTTCACATGATTAAAGAAACCAATTGGTTATGATGCAATGCATTTATACATCACTCATAAGTCAACTTCATACATTTTGAATGGGGATCATTTCTAAGTTATATTACCTTTTCTTAATAGTGAGTAACTTGGCTCTTGTGAAACCAGAGAAAGCCAAAGCTGTGGAAAATTATTTGATTCAGATGGCAAGATTTGGACAACTTGGTGGAAAGGTAGGTTTTAATGCACAGTTTATCTTAAGCATTTGTTTTCTGTACCAAGGATATACAAATTGAAATTAAATATCTAGTATGTTTAATTTTGTATGTTTTCCAGCATTGGCAATTGTATAGATTCATATAATGAGCAGGGGTAGTCCGATTACTTAGAATAATTCTCATTACACTGAGCCCTGCACTTCCTTGTCAAACTTTAACCCTGTTCCTTGGCCTCTTATTTGGAAGACATGTTTGTTATAAGCAGGCAATACCAAGTGGGTCAAAGATCCAAAAAAACTATCAAGTAGGGTTGGTTAGAACTCGGGGCTGAAGTGATAGAGTAGGGTTCGATGCAGTCAGTGGAATAGGCTGATTACTGATCAGTACTCCTATGTCCCTCTTCTTCACCATATTCTATACAGTTTATAGCGTGAAAAGCAAGTTCTTCAACCAACCCCGTTTAGCAGTTTTCCATTAGTCCTGCACCACTTGACACCTTGATAGAAGTTTTATTTTGAACCCTCTCTCAGGATAGAACGTCATTATTTAGTGATCCATCAAAACAGTGGCCATAGAAACTGTTTGCCTTTGGGGGTATGAAACCATGCCCCTCAGGAGTACAGGATTTACATTGGTGAACATAAAACTGTCATGTCAGCAGTCCAACAATGTACACTAAGAATTAAAAAATTCCAGGCGCAATCCCTAGGAAGGGCCGAAACTCTATCACAATGAAAGTACAGGAAGTCCCTGTGTCTAGGAAGACACTGCAAAGGGGGTCTAAGGTGCAAGCAGATATTAGGTAATAATGCTTGACTGGTCCAAATTGCATTGACGGGCACAGAAGAACTAAGTCATCCTGGCATACACCATAGAAGGAGGAGAAGTTCAGGTAATGGATGCCACAAGATTAACTTTCAAAATTGGCAATCAAAACTTAATTGGGTGGAATAGAATAAACTTTGCATACATCTATCTTTTTTTTTTTGTCATAGTTCTTTTTTTATTGCATTTTCCTCACAACATTTATAAAATACATATGAAACATGAGAACCATCATTTCATCGCGTAATGCTATTTCCAGAAACAGTTTCAGACTTGGTGGCAATGGTCTCCTTGTACTTGTTAATCTCTGTTGTATCCCTTAATAGAACTCCTCCCCTCTCCCTTTCCTCCCTCCCTCTCTCATTCAACACATAAGTAACCAAAAAAAATAAAAAAATGTGAACAAGCAGGACCAGGTACTCAAGCGAGGTGTCTGAGGTTTAGTAGAGTTATCAATAATTGTACGTTTGTGGTGGGGAATCATTAGGACCGGAGGGTGGCCCAGGGTGTTTCAGATTTCTCTGGAGTGGCTAGTTAAAATTGGAAAAGGTGCAGAGCTCGTGTTCTAGATGGGCACGTTAGTAGCAGTAAGCCCTTCGAGAGATAGCTAGTTAAGGACCCCCATGTGTATTCGAAATTTTTAAAATCGTCTCCGAAAATATCACTCATCCGTGCCATTGAGTCATGGTTGGGGCCTCTGGTTTCTTCCAGGCCGATGCCACTGCCATTTTCGCAGCCCCTAGACATAGCCACATAATACCTTTATCTGCCTTCGTTTGATATTTCAGGGAATCTGATCTAAGCCCCAATAGTACAAAGGATAATGTGTCTGGTATCTGGTATCCCAGGATTACTTTTATTTGAGCTAAAATTTCTGACCAGAATGGGCGAATGGTTGGACAGTCCCACCAGGTGTGACGGAAGTCGCCCAACAACCCACAACCCCTCCAGCACAGGTCTGATGTATTTGGGTAGTATTCTTTCAGTTTCGTGGGGTACAAATAGCAGTCATATAATATTTTATAATGTGCCTCCCGGAGGCTCAGCGAGTGGTTGTGTTTGTGAATGTCTCTCCAGAGTGCTTGCCAGTTGCTCTCTGAGATATTATGGTCCAGGATTAGTTCCCAGAAGGCGATATGGTGAGGTGGTTGTGCGGGTGTTGTACGTAATAACAAGGCATATAACAAGGTGATAATACCCTTAGAGCCTCGAGTCCTTTTCACAAAACTCTCTAATGGGGCGAGTTCTCTCGTGATTGCATCTCGTGTGTCTGGTTGTAGTGCCCAATGTCCTAGTTGTTAGTAGTGAAAGAGTTCCTCTTTTGCAAGGTTGAAATCTCGCCGGCAATGTTTCCATAATAAATCTCATATAACTCTACCAGCTATTGCCCTGTCCATATGGAGCCAGTGCTTGTCTGACTCCCTCTGGGACCACTCTATGATGACCCTAAGCTGTGCTGCCTTCTAGTATAAATTAAAGTCTGGGAGGCCCAATCCTCCCTCCGTTCTAAGGCGTCGGAGAAGCTTGAAGGGAAGGTGCGCCCGCTTGTTTTGCCAGATAAACTTGCCGAGAATGGTCTTTAGTTTTTCCAGATAGCCGGTTTCCAGTTCAATGGGTAAACTCTGGAACAGGTGAAGGAATCGGGGCAGCACTACCATTTTAATTGCGTGGATTCTGCCTAGCCACGATAAGTACAGTGGGACCCATCTCTTTAGATCTGATTTCAGTGTATTTAATAATGGAGGATAGTTAGCCTGGAATAGTTGTGAGAGCTTTGGTGTCAATTTAATGCCTAGGTAGGTAAGGTTTTTCTTTGCCCATTGAAAGGGTGTCGTATCGGTGAGTCTCCATTTCGCCCTCCGGGAGGGTTAGATTTAGAAGGAAGGATTTTGTTGGTTAATACGAAAGCCTGCTACCCCTTCAAAGAGTCTCAATTCGTTTTGTAGGGCAGTCAATGAGTTGTGTGGAACTGATAGGGCGAGTAGTATATCGTCTGCAAATTGGGACATTTTGTGTTCTTCTGTCCCAAAGGTAATCCCTTTGACTGCTTGATTGACTCTTGTCATTGCTGCTAGTGGTTTGATGCTCAGGGCAAAGAGAAGGGGTGAAAGAGGGCACCACTGTCTCATGCCTCTTTCCAATCGGAATGGTTTCGCGCTTGTGCCATTTACCAAGACTCTCGGGCTTGGCGAGGCATAGTTTGCTCGAATCATGGTGATAAATGTGTCGCCAAATCGTCTGAGGGTTGCAAAGAGAAAGGCCCAGTCTACCCGGTCAAATGCTTTCTCTACGTCTAGACTGAGCAAGACCGCTGGGATTCCTTTTTTAGTTGCTTTTTCTATGAGTTGGAGAACTCGCTGGACATTGTCATGGGTCTGTCACCCCTTAATGAACCCAGATTGGTCTGGATGAATTAACTCTGGCATTAGGTCTTCCAGTCTTGAGGCCAGTATTTTCAGGTAAAGCTTAGCATCTAGGTTAAGGAGGGCTATAGGGTGGTAGGAGCTGCATAATTTCGGGTCTGTCCCGGCTTTGGGAATTACTGTAGTGAGTGCTTCGCTCATGGATGGTGTGACTTTCCCTTCTTTAGCAATATAATTATATAGCACTGTCAGGTGCGTTGTCAGTTCTGCGCTAAATACCTTATAGAAGCACACCGTCAGCCCATCTGGTCCTGGGGACTTAAAAAAGTTTTAGGGAGCCTATTGCTAGCCTTACCTCCTCCTCGTTTATGGGTTCTTTCATCCTTTCATTGTGTTCGGGTGTTCATTTGGGCAGATCCACTTTGTTGAGATATTCTACTTGGGAATGTGGGTCTGCTTGTTCTGCCGTGTATAGAGATTAGTTCCCAAATGTGTCCGTTTTTCGGTGCTCTGACTTTTCTAAGGTGCCCTTCGGGCTCTGTATATCGCCAATGTATTCTGTATCCCTTTTTATTCTGAGCTGGCATGACAAGTGCCCCCTCCTCCCCACCTTGTTACCCTGTGTATATGATGTTTGTTTCAACCTCAGTAGTGTCAGCTCGGCTCTGTTTGCGTAGATTGCATTTAATTTACCCTTGGTTGCAGTGACTTTGCGCTGGAGGCTTAGGGTGGGAGTTGTTTTGTGTGCCTGCTCGAGAGTGTGAAGCTCTGCCTCTAGGGTTTGATGTTCTATGGCCGCCTGCCTATTTAATTCGACCTTTGCTGCAATACAGTGACCTCTCAAGACTGTTTGAAGGCATCCCAATTGTTAGAGGGCGTCGTGTCTTGGGGGTTGTGTAGTTGAAAGTATTCATTTATGGTTTTACAGAGGGCTTCTCTTGCCAGTCTGTCTCGCAATAACGCCTGAGGAAAGAACCAATGTGCAAATTTGGGGATAGGGTCTCCCACTCGAGGGAGGTCACCACCGCTGCGTGGTCTGAAATGACGATAGGGCGGATATCAGCGGTATGTACTTCGCTCTCTAGTGTCCGGCTCAAGAAGATATAATCAAGCCTCAAATACGTGCGGTGTATGTGTGAGAAAAATGTGTAATCCCCGTCTGTTGGGTGGAGCTCTCTCCAGATGTCAATTAGGCCCAGCTCTTTTATAGCATTTTTGACCACCTTTGAGAAACTGCCTGTTTGGGCTCTGCAAGGGTGTGTGCTGTCTGGCCCCGAATGCCATGTAAGATTGAAGTCCCCCATGAGAAGTATCTCTCCTTCTGCAAAGCCTCCCAGCATTGTCAATGTCTTTGTTATGAAGGTCAGTTGATTAGAGTTTGGAGCGTAGATCGCTGCTACTGTGCACATTTTCCCCCGTATGCGTCCCTTCACCATTACTACTCTCCCCTCTTTGTCTGTCTTGTACCCTTCTGGTTGGAATTTCAATGTTGAATGAAGCAATAGCGCTACCTCGGTGTGCTTAGTGGGACTGGATGATTGGTATATTTGGGGATAACTTTTATGTCATAATCTATGATCCTACGACCTTTTGAAGTGAGTTTCTTGTAGGGCTACTATATTGTAGTGATCATTTAAGAGATATTTCCATATTCTATGGCGTTTAGCCGGAGCATTCAGCCTCCACACATTCCACGTTAAGGCCTAGACTACCATTTCCCTGACTGGGGCTGAGCCCCATCTGTTCCATCCCAATGGCCAATTGTCATTACAATTCCCCCTTCACCCCAGCCCCCCCACCCCATCCCCCCCCCGCAACGCTTCCCAGACTTTCTTTTTATGTGTCCGTTGATATCTGAGTCTTTCAACCCGATGAGTACCTAAAGGAAAAAATAGAGACCCCAACCCCCATATCAAACCTGCTGGAACAACCGGTCCCTGTGTTAACATCGAATGATTGTTCATTGCTGTTGTGTGGGGCGATTCAGTCCATCATCTCTATCTTGGCTATACTGTCTCTGTTGTTGCGGGATTCCGAGTTCCTGCTGCCCTGGGAACTGGGGTTTGAGCGACCTGTTCGCTGCTCCCCATACCATGTAGTTTGAGAAATATGTAACACTGTTCTGTGGTCGTCGTGCGCTTTTATTAATTGTGGATGTTTGAGCCTCGTGGATTATCAGTCTTCTCAGGATCCTGGGTGCCGTATCGCAGATCTAGGCCCTTGTAGCCCTTGGAAATTGAAAATGAGAAATACTTCAATTGTTATTGTTCATTGTGTTCACCTTCTCCTCTGTTGTTTAGGTGGTCTTTGGGTAAGCCAAGGTGAGGTATCATCGCTTCCACCGGGTCTGGTTCTCGACGGTTCGGGTCCACCTGCTGCTTGTCCATTCTCCGTCGTCTCCAAACCTAGGATAGCCATGGCCTCCTCCAGCTCCGTGCAGTGATGGGTTCTGTTGTGGTAGTTAAAGGCCAGTACGAAGGGGAATGTCCATCTGTATCGTAAGTTTTCTTGGCGCAGTTTGTCAGTAACTGGTCTGAGCTGTTGTCGGCGCGTTAGCGTCACTGGTGAGATGTCTTGAAATGAGGTGCAGGAGCATCCTTGGTACGTCACTTTGTCGACTTTCCTTGCTGCTTGCAGGATGGCCTCTTATTTTGAAGGAGTGTAGCTTGGCCAGTATGTCTCGTGACCTCAAGTTGTCTCCCGATGGTGGTTTCCCTACTCTGTGCACCCGGTCTAACTTAACCTTGGCTGTACTGGGGGCCAGGACTTCGTTGAATAGGCCTATTACAAAGTCTTCTAGGTCCGGTCCCTCTACACTCTCTTCCGAGTTCCGACTCAGTATGTTGTCCCTTCGGGACCTGTTCTCCACATCTTCAGTTTTGATTATGGCTGCTTGGAGCTGCGTTTTAGAATTTGTGTCGTGCTCTACAACTGGTCGGAGCCTTGCTCTAATTCCTGCAGTTTGTTTTCCAGTTCTATAAGCCTGCTCCCTACTGCGTCCACGTCCTGCCTCTGCGTTATCAGCTTTTTGTTGCCGTCCGTTTTGAGAGTTTCCAAGGGGGTGGACAGATCTGTTTTCAGTTCTTCGCGCAATTTTTTTGAAACCGCGCAGGGAGGCCAGGAAGTCTTCTTTGTGAGCACCATGGCGTCTTCACCTCTCGTTGGTTTGCGGTTACTAGTCGTGTCCGTAGGGCCACAGTAGTTGGATACTCTGTTATTCTGTTGTTTCTTATGTGGCATAGGAAAGTCTCTGTCCTCCCCGCTAGCGTCTGGGAGAAGTTTCTGCCGAACGTTACTCTTGATCTTCAATATCAAAGGGGAGTCCGAGTGGACTGGAGCTGGGGTTTGCTCAGGTAATTTGCTACCAGGCACTTCGGCGTCAGCGGTTCCCTTTTCCCCAACTTTAACTTCGTAAGTGTGCAGTGTATGGTTCCAACTGTGGTATGTGGATGGTTGGGCTTCAGGGAGGAGGCCTAACCTACCTGGGCAGAGTCTTTGTGTTATTCTTCAAGGCACCATGTTAGTCAGGCAATAGTTCAATGCTTTGTGTTTCCCTTGTTGTTGTAACTTGCCTTCTCCAATCTTGTGGTGGTGTGTTGTGCTTTCCCCTATGGCACCTTCGTCGTCCTAGGGTTCTCTGTTGTTCGATTGCCATCATGGGAGCTCCCTCCATGGTCCCGCCGACCGCCATCTTCAGGTTAGGCGGGCCGCGTGTGTCTCCGCTTTCTCTTCAGCAATTCGGCCCAACCCCAGGACGCCACACCCAACTTGCTCCCCCGGTGTACTACGCTTGGATCTGCACGCGGACTCACTGGGGCACGTCCGCTGGAGATTGGAGTCCCCTGGCCGCTTCCTCCAGACTGAAGGTGAGCAGCGCATTGCGACCGTGTGAGACTCCTCCGCAGGCACGCTTCCTTGCTGCTATGCCCAGGATGTCTCAGTCGTCGGTGATGTGTTGGGGGTGAGTTACTAAATCTGCTTTGTCTTTCCACTCCGTATCGCTAGGCTTCCCCCACGCTTGGCCGTCTCGCCATCGGGGAGCCTCCTCCGCGCTTCACAGGACTCGGCTGCACTCAGGTGCATCGCGGTTCTGTTGAGTCTCAGAGGTGGCCGAGGATGTTACGCTTGGCCTCCTGAGTTCTGCCTTTCGTTAAATCGGCATTTGGAAGCTGAAGACAAGAGATTTCCCCGCGATTCCTTTTGGTGGCAGCGGAGCCGAGGTGAATCACGTCCGCCCGGCCATCTTGGCTGTCCACGCCCCTCTACAACTATCTTTTTCTAATTAAAAAAAAAAAAGGTCAGTTGATAGTACATTATGTAAAAGTCACTGGAATTCACAAATTATGGTGAGCTCAATCTGTATGGTCCTGTATCGGTGTCCACAGATTCAGTGGCCATGTCTTTTTTGCCCATATGCAGTGGGATCTGGAAGCATGAGCATGGGGTGGTCTCTGGAAATGCCCTGTGCCAGTACCCCGGAGGTAAGAGAGAGGTGCATTTTTCACTCTAGAGACCAGGGATAAGGATACATTCTTACTTGTGGAATCAGCAAAACCATAAGACACTTGATTCTTCAATGTGTGGTACAGTTTACCACAACAACCCATTGCAGAAGCTGCAAAGCATGATGGAGATTCTTCACTTATGTGCAGTTTTTGATCAATGTACCTGCAGATTTGAGGAAACCCCTTTGTCGACATAGCAGGCCAAAGTCACAGGTTACCACAAATGCATACTTTGAATCGGTGAGACTCTGATTTGCAGCTACAGATACAAGCTGTGAGAAGGACGAGAAGCTCCGCCATCTAGGCGGAGTATGCTTGGGGGAAGACATGTACTTTAATCTACTTGAGTTTGTATGAACACAGCATAATTGTTTGAGTCGGGACCCATCAACAGAAAGCACAATATTACAGTTCGTTATTGATGTATCTCTGAAGTTGATAAGGAGCTTTTGGGGTGCACAGTAGTTAATGAATAATCATATACTGATGGAGTTCACCATCTTTAGTTTAGTATTGTCTTCTCTGCTCCTCTTAATGACTTTCCCCCGTACGTTTAATTGCATGTACTCCTCACGGCCCACCTTTTATTTGATCTCCTTCGTGTCAGTTTCAACTTTCCTTCGTATCCCTTTAAACTGTCTCTTCTTCCCTCTTTTCATATATTTGCCCATTCATCTCGGTGTTCCTTTCGTGCCTGCTTTGACGCTATCCACCACTGAAATTACTTTCATATTTCACCATATTAATTCACCACTAATCCTTTATGGGCTTCCGGAGTAGCGTGCTTCAACACCCCATCAGGGGTAACAAGCGCTATATAAATACAAACCTTTTTTCCTCCTCTATCCTTCTGCTATCATTCCAAATCCAAATAACTGACTAACCTATCCACCACTTAAAATGTACTTGCATGTTTCACTATACTAATTCAACACTAATCCTCTATGGGTCCCGGAGTAGCGTGCTACTCGCCGAAAAAGCGCTTTGACGCCTCGTCAGGGGTAGTAAGCGCTATATAAATGCAATTACAATACAATCTTTTGAAGTAGTGAACAATGAGGCCGGAATGAACACAAGGGTATCTTACGAGAGTATCCTGAGAAGTAGACAGAAGTCTAATTTGACATAAAAGCCATTGATATATGCTCTATTTTATTTTTGAGCAAGAAAGCAGAATGAGAATTAGCAAGTGTAACTGGAGAACACAGCAGAATTTAATTTCTGACACTTCAACCATGTGGACAACAGCTGCCACTGCACATAAATATGGGGGTGATCCAGCAGCAATAGATTCCGGAGCAAAGGAATATGAGTTTCCTTGCATAATCATGGTCTTGGTTAAGTACTTGAGGGCAAACACTTCTTTCATGCCAAAACAATCAAGCAAACCTAGTGCAGAGGCTGAGGAAAAAGCAGTTTTTAAAGTGGCAACCAGGTTTTCTGCTTTCTCCAAGGCAAGGGTTCTGGAGTGTCTTTCTTAGTGAGGTCCTATAGAGACTTAACAAGGATGGCATAACCTAAAGTCCATTGACAAAAATAAGCATCCATCCCTAAAAGGGTCCGCATTTGGGACACAGAGATAGTAGTAGGATGCGGTACCTTTTAAAATTACTTGGATGAAAATCACGGACTAGCATCTTTCTGAAAGTAATATGGTGACCCAATAAATGTACAGGAGATGATAAAATTCTCTTGAGTCTTTGAGCTCTTTGCTGGCTAGCTGAGTGCGTAAATACCAAGATTTACGTGTGCATTGGTCCAAAGAATCTAAGGCGACCAGCTGGTCATCCACATAACGAATGACAACAGAACTACCAGCAAAGGTAAGGAAATGAAGGTCTTTCTTGAGCAACTGGGGGAAAATAGAAGGCGATTCTGTATAGCCCTGGTGGAGCCTTGTGCAAGTTGGCTGTCTTTCGAATGTGAAGGCCGATATAAATTGGCTATCAGGATAGACAAAAAAGGAAGATCACCCACAATAAAACAAAGAAGCTGTAGGCAGTATACAGGACTGAATGGGTATTGGGTTCAGGACAACAGAAAAACTTGCCAACACTAGAGAACCTAAAGTTGCGGGATCCTATACAATGCGATGTCCATACTTTCCGTACTTTTTGATAGATAGGCTGGGGGTACTATAAATACTAGAGATGGGAATGAGTACACCTTGTTCTAATTTCCACCTCTAATTCTATCTTTTGCTTCAGGTCGGAGGGAATATTGGAGTATATGGAAAAGCTTTTTCATGGGATACAAACAAAACTTAAGAGAATCAGCAATGGTACCATGATTGGATCACGCTGAAGTGGCTATCTATTCTAAAATGGTGGACAAATTCTCTGATGGGGTTGCAGCTTAGATTGTGGCTGAGTCGGTAAATTCACTCAAAGGATGAAAAGCATTTTCATTTTCCATAGGAACATGGAAACAAACACCCTTCAGGAGTACACTATAGAGTACACAAGTTTACACAAAAGATCTCTTTCTAAAAGTGAGCAAGGGGTGAGGGACTGAGCAAGAAAGCATGCTGATAGGGTATGGAACACAAGGATATAGTGACTTTGCAATTGATATTGTAGAAATGGCAACTGTGCACGTCAAATTTCCTCAGAGAGGGAAGTCGAAAATCTTCACAGCTGATCCGTTTGTACCAGTAGTGATACATCGGGATTCACTACATTGCAGCACCATTTCATTGCAACTTTGCAAGTTAATGATATTAGTATGTATGTATATATGTATGTATGTATATATATGTATGTGTGTGTGTGTGTATATTATATATATATATATATATATAATCTCCACTTCCCGTCATTCACATTGAATCCTCTCGGACCAGGCGCAGACACCAACTTCCTTTTCACAGATTTTATTTCATCACACGAATATCTGCCTTGACGCGTTTCGGCCACAACATTGACCTTGCTCACATACCATATATATATTTTGTAGGAAGCAGGCTTTTTATACAGTGGACCGAAAATGGGTACACTGTGCAAAGAGTCCAGACAAACCTCTAAGGAATTACAGAGGTGCAAATGGCCCCCCAAATGCTCTTTTGTGGTAGTCTGGGCGAGAAGTTAGACATATCCGAGTGTAGTGCTAAGCATTTATTGCACACATGAAGGCAGTGCGTGAGCCAAACAATCAATAAAGAAATCCAACACTAATTTATAAAAACAACACTTTTTTATGAATTTAGATGACAAGATCATCGGAATAGGGTAAGTACTTTTCCAGTTATGAATTTTTACAGCGTCAAGTGTCCCATTCACTTTAATGGAGAACAGTCCGGTTGCAAAGAGGCTGGGACTGGGGGACCTGTCTGGGGAAACCCACAGGGGTGCTCGACCCTCGCACCTAGGGACACCGTTGGTCCACTTCTTCTCAGGTTGCGGGGCTCGGTGCAGTGATGTCTTTTGGCGTTCGCTTTGGGGCTAGTCACTCGCGGTTAGAGGGGGCTGCAGAAAGAGGCTGCAGGTGGAGACTGGAAGTCCAGTCTGGGGAAACCCAAGGGTGGGGTTAGCTCCTGTGGGTCTGAGGACCCCGTTGGCATTGTCACCTCCCTTGGACTTGGGCAGTGGAGCGCAGGTGCATTCGTACTTGGAGGCGTGTGGTGGTGACGGTCAAAGACTCACTTTTTGTGGTTGGTTTCTGCAGAAGAGGGCAAACAGGACAGCTGGGCCACTCTCAATGGGACACTCACTGTCACTGTCCCTGAAGTCCCTCAACGTGCAGGTCTGTTTTTCTTGGCGTTGGTGTCCGGACTGGACACATCAAGCCTTTGTTGCTGCAAAGAGCCCAGTACCCCAGGTATTGTTGTTGTGCGGCTCCGGTTGGTTCTGGCGTCCCCACACTGGAGGGAGGACAGATCTGACCTGTAGGAGCCCGGCTACCTGGGCAGCTGCTGCACCGGTAGTCCCCGTAGGCAGCAGGTAGGTGTACCGGGTCTTGCTTCTTTGATGCCTGCGGCAGCAGGGGAGTAGCTTCTCTACTCCAAGGGAGTTTCTTTCACGATTGGCGAAGCACTGGCAGCCCTCCGGGTTTCTTGGAGTCTGCACAGCAGCAGGACGAGTCGGTTGCTTCACGAGGGTCTGGTGCAGCAGACAGGTTGGCAGGGTTGGCACCAAGTCAGTCGTGCTCTTCAGTTCTCAGGTTAGCAGTCGTCTTTGTCCGCTCCTTCTTTTGTGTTCGTCCAAATCTGAAGGCCTGATATCAGGGCGTTTCCGAAATACTCAATTTAAGGGCGTTAAGGGGAGTGAGGGTTAGTAGCCAGTGGGCTACTTACTCCTGGGGTCACTAAACACCCTAGATGACCACTTCCTTTGGGGGTGGGCATCACCCTGTCCCAGAATTCCTAATTTCACCACACACAAGATAGTGTAATTTCTATATTCTTGTTCACTTCAGGCTTGTTCACCCTAGCCATGTGTCCGGCCTGGCAGTGCAACACACCTTCTGCATAGCTAATTTTCCCACCTGTCCTGGTGCGAGATGGCCCAGGGCACGGGCGGCATCTTACCTGTCTGGGAAAGCCTTGGGTCGTATATCAAAGGCAGCAGAGGCCTTTGAAGTCTCCTGTCTTGATATGCTGATTTACCAGCCTTCCTGGGGAAGGAGGTGATAGCACCTCCCCCCAGAGTAGGCATTGTTTCTGTCCTCAGAGCAGAGCTCTCACCTCCTAGGGGGGTCTGAAACTCATCTGTGGTGGCAGGCTGGGCTGCACCAGTCGGCCAGCACACTAGAAGGCTCGTAGGGTTCAGGGGTACCTCTAAGATACCCTCTGGGTGCATCTATTAATACATTCACCACTGCAATCAGTGTGGGCTTATTAATACAAGGTGTTTGATACCAAACCCCATATTTTTCAGTGAAGCCTTTATGTAGCTGGGGAACTCATTTTGACCAGTGCCTAGTACATACCTTAAGATAGCTCACTTGTAATATCTAGTAATAGAACTAGACATCACAGGGGCATATCTGCTCATACAGATATGTCCACACTTAAAATATAATGTACCCTGCCTTATGGTTCAAAAACCTTGTATTCGATGCAGTGACTTTGGCATGACACACAGGTGTATGTCATGTCATATTTTCAATCAAGGTTTGCACCATGTCACGCAGCCTGCAATGGCAGTCTATGTAGAATTTGTATGTGGGTCCTTTAAGGTGGCATAAGATATGCTGCAGTCCTTAGGGGCCCTCTTTAGTACCCGTGCCCTAGGTACCTGGGGTGCCATTTACTAGGGACTTACAGGGGTGCTAAAGTCCTTTGCCAATTGTAGCACACTTAGACAACACCTTGTTTTGGGGAAGGAGCACTGGCACGGAGGTCTGATTAGCAGGCTTCAGTGCACTGTCGGAGTCGAAAATCAGCATCTAGTAGCTAAGAAGGGAGCAAAGAGTCGGGGGGTGGACAACTGCAACAAACGCCCAGTTGATATATTGATCTCTAATATTCTTACTGAGGAAAAATAATAGTGTCTGACAGCCGAGTCTCGTATGATGGATTCTTTTATTCACACATGTAATTTATTCTCAAACAGCCAATGTGTTTCATACACTCTACGCTTCTTCATACGTGTCTTTTTTTCATATCCAAGTAAAGTGTTCTGGTTTGTTTTGCTCCTATTTAATTCTTTGTTTGCATCCCACTTCTTAATTACAAAAAATGTGATTTTGTAATTCCTGCTATATTTTTAAATATTTGGAAATATTAATTTACAGGCTATTTATTTAAATGTTATGTGTTTAGGAAAAATAACTGCCTCTTCATACAGCTCACTTGACGAAAACCTCTAAGTCTAGTAAGAGAGAGAAAAATAATTTTCCAAGCAGCAATTAGTTAAATGACAAACCTACATTTGACCTCTTTCCAGCAAACGTGTCAAGATAAAAACAAGATTTAATGGCATCTTTATTGCTCATTCACTTTCTGAATGAACAGAACACCTGTTCCTTTGCAGCCTAAGTTCACTCACCAGATGGGACTTGTAGGTGCTAAAAATAGAGACCTGATCAAATTTTACTCGCAATTGCAAGTGGGTGAGTAGATTTTTGGAGGCCTGGTCTGTAACAGATCCCTATGCATTCGGGGCCATTTGTCCACCCATACAAATCGATTGATCTCCTGTTGGAGAGTACGGAGCGTCCCGGGGGTGGGGGGGGGGGGCCTGAAAGAGACATGGTATCTTTGGCAAGATGGTCACCTTCACCGCCGCTATAAGGCCCAGCCAAGAAAGCCTATATGGTCTCCCATCGATGCAGATCTGATTGTATCTGCTGAAGTAAATTTTTATAATTAAGGGATACCGTCCTCTGGGTGTTTGCCATGAGCTGGTGCCCGAGAAAGGGAACGGATGTGGAGGATCATTGAATAGGCTAAGAATGTTGTAGCTCAAGGAGGTTGGGGGTTTGAAGCGAAAGATTGAGAGCTTGAGACTTATGTATATTCACTTTGAAGCCCTCTGCTTGAGCGAACAGCTAGAGTTCGGCTAGGAATGGTGGGAGGTAGGCTAAGGGATCCTCAAGTGGCTATGAAGTCATCCGGGTAGAGACTGATAGTGTGTGTCGTCGTCCCCCCCCCCCCTCCCCCCGCCCTCCCAATAAGAACCCCGGATATTATAGGGTTATCTCAGATTCATTGGGCCATGGGCTCCATATAGAGGGCGAACAGTTGGAGGGAGAGCAGGCAGCCCTGCCTCGTGCCCCTACAGATTGGAAGAGGGGCAGAGGAGTATCCATTCACATGCACTGTTGCTGAGGGCCGTGTGTAGTTGCTAAGGACCCATTTAAGGAATTGGTCTTCAAAGCCAAAAGGTTGGAGGGTCTTCCTCATGTATGGCCAATGAACCCTGTCAAACACTTTTTCCGCGTCGAATAGTAGCATGCACTCCGTGTCAAAACACTGCTCTTTATCAGTAAGGTGGAGCACCCTTTTTGTGTTGTCGCTACATTGGCGGTTAGGGACAAACCCTTCTTGACCTGGGTCTATCAGCCCTGGTAACAGAGGGGACATACGCGCAGCCAAGTTCCCTGTAGACAGTTTACGGTCGACGTTTAATAAGGATATCGGCCTGTAGGAAGCGCAGTGTTGCCCATCCTTACCAGGCTTGGGGATGACCACAATTGAGGCTCTTAACTTTGGCGGTGGGTGTGCAGAAGGGTCTCCTATGGCATTGAATACACTGGTAAGTATGGGGGCTATAATGGGGCAGAACGTGTTATAGAAAAGCGAGGGAAAACTGTCGAACTGGGGGATTTTAGTGGTTTTTGATGAGAGATGGCGGACACTACCTCCTCAAGATGGATCAGGCGATCCAAATCCGAAGCTTGCTCCTGCGTTAGTCTGGGGTTCGCAGCTCTGCGGAGAGAGCGGACTAGAGTGTCTAAAGGAAGCACCTGAGCTGCATAGAGGTCTGTGTAGAATTGGCAGAACGTCTTGGCTATGTGTGGGTCATCCTTCTGTTCCACCCCAGCCGAGTCAATCACAGTCTGGACTCCCGTTCTTTGTCACTGGACTCGCAACCTGTTGGCCAACAGTCGCCCGCATCTATACCCCCAACATAGAAGGTGTGGCGCAGTCGGAGTGCAGCATGACCTGCCCTGTTGAGATCGAGGCCCGCCAGTTGAGAACGTGTGGCCTCCAGCTGTCGCCAAACCCGAGGAGTGCCAGTCCTTTTGTGGATACGGTCTAGTTCCTTGACCTGTCTGGAGAGCTGGTCTTGCTTATCTCTGCAGATTTTGTTATCCGCTGAGGAAATCGTTCACCCCTGTTCAACGCCTTCAGAGTTTCCCAAAGGGTGGTGACGGAGGTCTCAGGGTTATTATTAGTGGCCAGGAAGTCCTGTAGCGATATAGTAAACTGCTGCACTATCGTGGCAGCCATGTAAAAGCGTGTCTCGAAGACACCAAGTTCTGGAAGGTGGACAGATCTGGGAAATGGTTAATGTGAGTCACTGCTGAGTGATCTGACGGCGAGCGAGGCAATATTTAAGCTGATTTAGTTTGTGGTACAATTCTGGAGGTGCCTAGGAAATCCTAGAGTACGTCTTGTGTGCATGGGAATAAAAGGTTTAGTCTCTTGTGTGAGAATGGAAAGATCTCCAGATATCTACCAGGCCCACTTCCCGCAGCCATTGCACTCCCTCGCAAGAGAGAGCCCCAGTCTGCCCCCTGGATGGCCGAACGGTCCATCTCGTTATCAAAAGCCAGGTTAAGGTCTGACCCCCATCAACAACAATCGGTCAGGTGACCCAGTCATCTCCGCCACAGCCCGGTGTAGAAAAGTTTCCTGTCCATCATTAGGGGCATACACATGCCTAATGTGAAACTATGTGAACCTGTCGAGAATGAATAAGTCAGCAGTCTACCACTAACTTCGGCCTGATTAGGACCCACTTTCCCAGGGAAGGTTGTAGAGATCAGAATAGCCACCCCAGCGGATTTTGTAGAAAGAGATGAGAAGAACTGTTGGGAAAACGCTCGAGATCTGAGCTTATGAGTGTCGCTGGCAGGAAGATGGGTTTCCTGAAGGAGACCTATATGTGCCCCGAGTGTTCCAGGTATGAGAGAATAGCGTATCTCTTTATAGGGTTGTTGAGACCCTTCACATTAAGAGTGATGATCTTAAGGTCTGGGGTCATCAGGGAAACAGTAGGTTATGCCCTTTGATGGAGCTACTCAGTAGGAGTGGATCTTGGCCACCTGAAGTGTCGGTAGCAGCCATAAGGGGTTACCACCTAATGGTATATTTGCATAGGGATCCATACTTGAGGGGACCCGAGAGTGCATTCACCTCCACAAAGGATTTCATATCGTCTTTCAATGTGGAACTGCTGAGAAAACACACTTGCTTTGCCTTCGCCAAGCCCAGAAGTTGGGATTATTTGTCCTTTACAGAAGTGGAGCTTCAACTGGGGCATCTGCTATGTTTATATTTGTAAGTGCTTCGTGTTGAGGTTTAATTTCTGTGAAATGAGCTTCATGGCCAGAACGGAAGCTCACCTGCCCAATAATCCAACAAGACTCCACAGTTTTGCACAAAATGTCTACCCAATTGGAGTAGTTTCTACTGGTTACTTAGTGTCACCTCGTTGGGTAAACGTCCAATGTCTATTCTACACTACAGCTGCATAATGCTAATTGTGTGAGTTTCGCTATGCAATTGTTCCGTGTGCGTCTTTATCCCCCAGGGCCTAGTCTCGGTTCAATGGGGGAGAAAGCGGTGTGACCTCCCCGGTCCAATTTCGGCCCGGGGATCTAATCCCCTGGGGCCCGCCACAATTCAGTGGAAGAAGGGGTCCCCCCTTCCCTGGCCAATTTTGGCCACGCGGTACCCCATCACCCTGGGCCCGCCCTAAAGTGAATGGAGGAGGTGGGCTGCACGGCCCCCCTCCCTGGGTGCCCTGGTCCCACCCAGGTCACCCAGTGTGCTAATGGACTGCAGGGGAGCTTCAATGTCCCCGCAGTCACAGCTGACACCCCCCCCCCCCCCCTCCTGCGGGAGCGGGCATTGCTCTTGCACACAGGGAGCTTCTGAAAATGCAGCACCCTGCATGCAAGAGCACTTGTTTCATCCCTTTCCCTGCCTGCATGTCTACAGGCAGGGAGAGAGATGAAAACTCGGCTTCAAGCAAGCAGGAGCTGTTTGACAGCTCCTGCTTGCTGGGAATGGAGTGTTTTTCTTTTGCTTAGCGGGAGCTCTCCGCTCCCACAAAGCAAAAGCAAAGGTGGGCACCCTGGGACATAGCAAGAGATGGCCCTGGGGGTTTGCAGTCTGCAGGGCCGTTATTGGCTTCAGGACGGGGGAGTGGGGTCATGCCCCCCCCTTTTGTTGTAAAAGAGCTGTCCCCGGGGAGGTGGTAGTCCGGGGGGGGGCGCCCAGACCCCCTCTTTAATATTTACTATAGCCCCGGTGAGGTGGTGGTCCCTGGGGCCCAGGGGGGGTCCGCGCGCTCCTGTCTATTTTTTTTAATTAAGCGAGGCGCACCCCCCCCCCTTTATAATTTACATAAGTCTTGGGAAGGTGGTGGTCCCTGGGGCATAAATATGCCCTAGGAGCGGGGCCCATGCGCCCCCTCCATTTCTCACAAATCTCGGCATGCCCCCAAGACCTGGCCCACCCAGGGCAACATTAAAAACAAGTGCAGGAGACCGCGCTTTTTAAAAAAAAATTGTTATTGACAGCGATATTCGGGAATATATGTGAATTTCGTAGTGAATTAAAAAATATAAAATGCTTTTTTGCTCTGGCAGGGTCCCTCTGAGGGGTTAGGGCATTCCTAAACTGCCCCTTCCCCCCCCCCCCTTCCCTGTTTTGCATTTTTTTGGGGGACTCAACTGAAACAGAGTCTCAAGCTGGCTGCCAAAACTTCCTGATTGAAGTGTTGGCAGCCAATCAGAGCTCTGCAGATCGCTGCACGAGCTCATTATTCGCAAAGGCTTTGCAATAGTAGATGTACCAATTTCTATTTATTTTAATTTCTCACAAACTACAGAACGGATTTACACCAAATAACAAAAAGCGTAATCTGCAAACCAAAAGCTACCTTTCTGCTAAATTCGGTGTAATTCCGCCCAGTGGTTCGGACTGTAGTCTTGTTCGAAACCCCTATGGGAATTAACATGTGAGAAAACACTTTTCAAAAACCTTTTTACCCCTCTCCCCCCTTTTTTCTGCCCCCGCTTGACGGATCAACCTGAAACTACCCATAGACAACAAGACCTGACTTGACACTTTTTTGGGAAAATTTTGTGAAGATTCATCAGCGGCTCCAAAGATTAAGGCAAGTCAAAAAACGCTTTCCTTATGGAAACCTGATCCTAACTATAAAGCCAAGTCCTGGGCACACGTTTGTACAATAAAAACAATGTTTGTTGTTGTTCTGAGCATTTGTAGAGTTGTTATTAAAGTCCACTCGAATAGTAAATGTTTATAGTTTTAATCTCAATAGCAAAAGGACAAAGGACAACCAGCCAACACGTGTTTCGTCACAATGGGAAGTATCCCGTGACTTCTTCAGGGCTGGGAAGGATACAAAAGGTCATGTTACAAGTGGACTTACAAAACACCCGCTTGGGATGAAGCAGCATTTTTTGTAAATGAAAACAAGAAATAAAAAACACCAGTACACGTGGAAACCCTAAAAGAGTAGTGTGGAGGCAAATAATAGTGACTTCAAAAACAAAACAACATAGACCTGGTGAAAAAAGTGGCATACGACAATGGTAAGGGTCATGTTTTAAGGCACTGAGAGAAGGGTTAAAAACTTTGAGGAGAGAATCTGAGGGAGCGGTAAAACAACAACAGATTCTGTGTGGTGATAGGTGAGGTGGGAAAACATGGTGACAAAGCATTACAGGCACGTTAATGACATCCAACCTAAGAAAATGAAATTCAGCAAGCAGTACCTGTAATATAAAAGGGCTAGGGGTTCAGGGTATCCCTAACCTGCCCCCATTTGTTGTTTTTAAATTTAATTTTCAGGACTTGGGGGACCAAGTCTTGTAATAGTGGCTGCAACCTTTTTCTTCATGTTGTGGTCATTACATTGCTTGGTCCCACGGGGGTCAGCTAAGCCAAATTCTTTTTTTGTGCCTCCCACCCCCGCAGAGTCCCACAACACTAGCTGTTGCTATTTTTTTTAAACCTTAATTTCTCTAAAACGGGTGAAAAGATTTACACAAAATCACTCTTCGTGGATAAATATCTAACTATCTGCCAAATGTGGTGCAATTATGGTGCGTTATTTTTTTTATTATATATGGTTGCCTATTTGTTTCCTATGGAAATTGCAAGGAGGGGTTGGGAGTGTTTCGGGCCCCTCTTTTTCTCATCCCCCGTTTGACGGATCACCCCGAAACTTTCCAGGAAGGAGCTAAGGTGGATGAACCGAAGCTCCCCCCACCAACGTTCTGTTAGGCCCTAGAGGATGAGGTCCCCGGGGTCCGTCTGGGCACAGGGTGGTGGGGGGGGGTCAGTCTCCCCCTCCCCTAACATGAATGTATTTGGATCCTGGGAATGTAGTCCCCAGGGCCTCTTAAGGCTTGGTGAGGAAGGCCACGCACCCCTCCCCTAAAACAAAGTATGGCCCCGGGTGGATGGGGTCCCTGGGTCCAATTTGGCCAAGGGAGGGGGGCCGCCTTCACCTAATAATATATTTTGGAGCCCCAGGACGAAGGTTCCCAATGCCGATAGTGGCTTGGAAAGGGGAGAGCACCCATTTAGGAAAAAAGATGGCCACAGGGGATGGGGCACCCACAACCACTAGAGGTGGGGGTCACATGCACCCCTCCCCTTTTTAAAAACAAAATGTTCAGAGGAATGTGGGTCCCAGGGGCCAATGGTGGCTTGGGGAGGAGGGCCACATGACCACCTCAGTTGGCAGTGGGCCCCAGCAGGGGGTTGGCTGCCTGCGGCAGGTTGGATGCAGGGCCTGGCTGCAGGGCAGGCCCTGCGTCCAACTGCACGCCGCTCACAGCTGTAGTCGGGGTTGCTTGACTGGTCAAGCGGCCAACCCCACGCTCCGCGTGGTCAAAGCCATGTGCGATGCAAAGGGAGTAACTTTACGTATGAAATAACATTGAAATTCACTGGGGAAAAAACAAAGATTAAAGTGTTGTTATAGGTGAATGTTTCTGTGACAATTTAACGTTTTAAACCCCCAAAAACACTGAGATTTACCAGTTATAGTTATCTCAAATAACTATAACTTGTTACCAAAGGTAGCTATAACTCCCACCCTCACCATTCACTGCTAATTACCCCACATATTGTATCACTCATGACATGATCTATAACATTGATAACGGGTCCCCGGGGCCGTAGAAGTCTCGGTGAGGTGGGGGGGTTGCGCGACCTCCTCTCCTCCTTTTTTTGGCATTACAGCCCCGTGGGTGGGTTCCCCGGGCCTATAAAGAATCGGGGAGGGAGAGCTGCGTGCCCCTCCCCTTAAAGAAACAACACAGCCCGGGCTGTAAAGTTTTTTTTTTTTTTTTTGATCCAGCAGAAGTATTGCGGGATCTTGGCAAAAATCGCCAAATTTGTTTTTGTCATGGGGCCTAGTGGAACAGGGTATCCCTACCCTGCCCCCTTATATTATGGTTTTTCATTTTATTTAAGGACAGGGGACTAAGTCCCCGAGTCCAACAATGGCTGGCAGCAACATTTTTCTCATGTTGCTGGCAGCCAGTCGGAGCAATCGCTCCTGAGGGAGCAAGATGGCCCAAGGGGGGGGGGGGGTATTTTCCAGGCCGCAGCACAAGCCACATTGGAAAAAGGCATTTTTCAACTGTCTTCACTGCGATCACATTGTAATTTGGCCGGTGGAACTGCCAACTACATGTCGTCCGACCACCGTCGTAATCAGGCCCTAAGGCAGTGATACTCAGTACGGCCCGGGGGCCGCTTGCGGCCCTCTTGACCTTTACAGGCCGCCGCCCCCGGTGAACAGCAGCACAAGCTGCTGTTGAGTTGCCGAGCACTAATATTTAGGGGAAAATGTTAAATAAATGGGCAAGCATTTATTAACCTGCAAACGAATGCTTGTCCGTTTATTTAGCATGTTTTTAGACCGCCTTCCCAATCTCTGACCCACCCAGACCCCCTACCACCACCCTGCTGGCATCAGTGCGGCCCTCGGTCACACTTCAGACCGTACTATGTGGCCCCTGGGCCAATGTTTGTGAGTACCCATGCCCTAAGTCATCAAATGACAGTGAATAACCTTTTAGGTTTCACCACCGTCTTTAGGGACAGCTTAACGTGTTGCCTGTAGACCTATATGATTGATGTGAAGTTGGACACTCTTGGAGACCACAGACCTTTGTTTCAGCTACCTTTGTGAGCATTCCAGTTCTAGAAGAGAGGCTTCTCGAAACCACGGTTACCTGCTTGGCATGTTAACCCCCTCCATGAATTAGGCACCACCAGAGAGAAGTACTTGAAATTCAGAGTTGATAGAGTTCTGTGGCAAGCTTCATTGTTCGAGGAAAGATAGCACAGCAACCGGATCAGTGCAATGAATGAATATAAATGCTATGTCAAAATAAAATCCTTCTCTCTTGGGCCACAGACCACAAAGTAGTACCACCCTGTATTCTACTGCTGGTTGCAGTGGTGCTGGAACAATTTTCAGAGTGGGGGTGCTGCCATCCCTGTTGCATGGTGGAGTTTATAGGGATTGTGAAAAATCCAAGCATCACACAAAAACAAGTGTAGCAAATGAGCCATGCCCATTCAGCAAAGAGTGTTAAGGGTGTAGTATGCAGCTGGTGGTCCATGTTGTAGCACACTGTCACAAATATATTACTAAAGCATGGTATGGTAGCTCAGTCATTTACAGGCAGCATAATCTCCCTCCATTGAGAAGTCTACAAAATGTGCAAAGGCATGCAGTTCTAGCGATAGAACTATAAAATGTGCAAATCGCCTAGTAAAGTGTCCTGATTTATTTTGATCCTATTCAAATCTTGTTTTCCATCACTCTTCGGAATGACAAAAAAGTGCTTCATTTGTGCTATACTTTTCATTTTGTCAGTTCATTTATAGATATTTAAATTTTGTTGGGTGAGGAAAAATGACATCCTACAGTCTTTCCTTTCACACCAGCAAGACTGTCACATAGTTCACTTTATAAAATCCTTTCACTTTGCAGTCAGAGAAAGAAAAGTAAACGTCAATTTCCATGTTAAAAGACTAAGCAGCAATTTGTCAGAAGACAGTCTGACAGTTGCCCTGTGTCTCTGGATGCACCGCAAAGGTGACAAAATAAAACAGAATTTACAGCCATCTTTATTGCTCATTCACCTTAGAAACTTCAGCATGGTTATTTGGCTGGTTGTACACATTATCTATTTCCTCTACATTTGATCATTGTGCTTAATTCTGTCGAAGCTTAAGTATTTTGTCATAAACTGAAATGTCGTCCTATTGTATTTTGATTTATTGAACATAAATGGAGTAAACATTGTATGTTATGAACAAAAATGTATTGTATTAAATATACAGCTTTCTGTTCCCTCATAGATATCTGAACAAGGGTTGATAGAAATTTTGGAGAAAGTCAGCCAGCAGACCGACAAGAAGACAACAGTAAAAGTACGTGTTAGCATATTAATGTTTTCAAAGTTGGCTAATTGTATTGCCATTATCAACACAGAAATGGTGTGAATGCTCAGTGGTTCTATAATGGCACTGTTACGTTTTGCAGTTCTCTTTACATTTTGATGTGAACTTCTCCACAGTTTTTCATACCGGATACATTTTCCCAAGTAAACTGATCCTGAAACATTTCTTTAATTTTTAGTGACTTTTTTCGTAGGGTGTGAGTTTCTTTTGATTGTGATGAGGACAGGCATTGACTCTGCAGCACTTCATACCTGTGTGGCAAATTAAAACAGTCAGATGGTAGTATCTCAGCATGGTGATATGGGGTTAGACATGGGCAAAAACTCAAGAGATTATGAGCATGGCAAAAATCTTTCGATCAGGGACGTTAGAAGGGGGTATTTGAACTTTACACAATGAAGTTCTTTGTTTCAGACTACAGCCCAAGTTAACATCAATATTTTTAGAGAGTGAATATCCTATTTGCAACAAGTGTCATATTGAATGATTGTGTTGCCAGGAGTAAGTCTTTTTTTTTGTGTGCATTATATCAAAAGATGGCGAGTGAAGGATGAATAAATATCAGAAATCCTAATTAGCTGTCATGGAGGTTGCATGCCTAGCATTGATCTGAGATATGTAGGACATTTTTCAGAGTTCTTTCTTGGGTTCATAAGACTTTAAAATAAAGCGCATTGTGGAAGCAAATTTACTGGGACTCTGGATATTCACTGGCAGGATTTGGCAATAGTGGGACATAACACACTGTGATGATGTCACCAGAACAATCGCTCACTTCCCCGAAGATTCACCTCCTTGCTCAGGTCTCCAGAGACCCAAGCAAGGTGGCGAAATGGTGGCTAAAGGTCTAACCTGCCTTCTACCACCTCAAGAAGATCTTCTCAGATCCAAGGGAGATGGCAGAAAGCAAGCAGCGATATGTATGGCTCTCCTGTTATTCCTCTGCTCCTGCATAGGCGTAGAAAGCAGCAGCAGATAATTTCATAGGGACATACATATTATAATATTAAAGATGGGTAAAAAGTGAATACTGGGATGTTTTTTTTTTTTTTTAACACTGGGTTCTTAGAAACATAGTAGACAACTCAAACTTCGCTCTTAAAATTTCTTAAAACCCCTCTGAAAAACATCACGTCTACCTATTGTTAGACTACTTTTTTTCCCCCCGGTCTTTATTGAACCAGATATACTTACGTATCGGTTTTTCCCTTGTAACATGAATGCTCTTCCTAAACTAATGTTCACTAAGCCAGGGAGTCATTTTTCAGCCTTTTGAGACAGGCATTCAGAGAAAGTACTGGGATTTGTTTTGGTTGAATGTCTGCTGTTATTGCTATTCATGTGGGGATAGGCAGGTGAAGCCCCGTAGCTTATGGGCCCTGTGTCCCACAGCCCACAAATAGTAGACTGAGAGACCAGATTAGACTGGGAGGAGTCTACGTAACCATCCAAATTATTCCCTTTTATAAGACCTGGAGCTGGCTGCTTTCCTCCTTTCAAAAAGCTGTGATGCTCAGGATGTGCTTTTGGGTGCATTATTGTGTAACAAGTCAAGACTACGTAGAAAATTTCATGTAGAACTTAAGTTGTTCTCAAAGTTATGTGTCACTGTTCTGGACTAGCATTAATAGTTCTCTTTCATGAAGTGCCTCATACTGTCCAATTTGCAGGTTGTTTTGGCTGATAGAAGAGCATTCAATTTCTTTAATCGGGGACTACAGTGGTAATCATTTAACAGTACCTGTTACATTACAGTTAGTGAGCAGCCTTTAATATGCAACTTCGCAGAATTTGTGAGTTGGTAACTGTACGTAAAAGGCCCCATTAGCAAATCATGTTTCGCTATCCACATTTGCTCTTTATTGTGTATTCTCCTGGAGAGAGAATCTGGGTGCAGGCTGGATGTCAGCTCTCTGAAAATCCAGTGTGCTTGCGGACTCTTATTTGTGCATCTTTTAGCCAATTGAGTCTATGGACCCCATCATCTAGCAAATTGCTTCTTATATTTAGAACTGCAACACAAAATGGTAGGTGCTCAAAAGGGGTTTTCGGTAGAGCTATATTTCATTTGGCCTGGAACTAGTGTGACGAGCTCATTAGCTTTTTGTTGTTGAGGGGTTCTTCTCCTCTTTTACTCTGCGATTCAAGGTAAAACTGCATGCCTAATGGTTATAATTTGACAAGAGCAAAGCCGATGAGAGCCTTGGCAAAAGGTGGACCATTTCTTCAGCAGATACAAGAACAACCTAAAAGCATGTACATTCTATTGACATGTACTAGTCTGATGGTGTTGATCTTTCAGATTGATGTTTTCAGATATGTTAATAGAAACCAAATTGTTATGAATGTTGTATCAGCTTAGTTATCTCAATATTTTATTTAATCCCCACTGATGTTAAATGCCTTCAGTAATCCAGTGTGCAAGTAAGGAGCGGTTCCAAATTGCTGGATTGATAAGACAATACAAGTGTCTTATGCAGGCTGTACATCAACAGCTGATTTGAGATATGAAAAACAAATATTTCAGTTATGATACTAGTATAAATTAAAAATAAATTAGCATGTAAAGCTGCATATTTTTTTATCCACATGCATAAATTGAGGTGAAGGACTAATTGCATTGTTATCTGTACATGTCTGCTGATACGCATTTAGGATAACTTTTTTGTTTTTGTTTTTTAGTTTAACAGAAGAAAAGTCATGGATTCTGATGATGAAGATTGAGATTAATTTTCTTCAAATTTGTCTTTGGGAGTCGAGGGGGTGGACAGGCGTAAAATGGAAGAAAATATTGGGCCGATGCGTTTTACTCAGTGCATGCATTTGTGGACAAAAAGCCCTGTGTCGCCAGACCTCTGTGTGATACTTGTAGAAGAGAGGAGTGTTATTAAATGGGCTAGTCATGTTATTGTAAAACTGTGTACAAAAGCCTGCTGGAGGAGACTTTTGTTTACAAGCATAGCTTGTCTCTATCTTTTAAAAAACTAACTGTGTTGCACCCTTTGGGTGGATGCCTACAAAGATTGATCTACTCAGGTATCTGAGCCATGTACATTGCACTGTTGGATTTTGCTCCCAACAAACTATGCTGTATGGCATCCTCCTACTACACCAATTTGCTAGTCAACAAACATCTTTTTCTCTAGATTGCAAATACACAGTGCATCTCCACAGTTTTCTGATATTGCTTTTAGATTCATGATATCCACTGCATTTTCAGATTGAGCGTTAACGTTATAGTAAAAAAGTGCTTTTCTGCTAAGTTTACAAGTACTGGCCCAACATAAGGTAGCCCAATGTAGAAATGATTAAAAAGCAAACCATAACTGTGTTCAAGCACAACACATTTTTGACTCCAGTTTTATGATTTCTGCATTTTTAACCACAAGTATTTCCACAATTGTTTTGAGCTAAACTGAAAGTCACTATTATTTACTGTTTTTGTTGAAAAGCAGTGCAAAACAATGCATCAAATAAGAAAATACACTTAAATAAAAGGAAGTCAGTCCACCTATGTGGTAGGACTTCTTTTTAACAAAAGTAACATAAATTGAAGTGGATATAACAGCCAGTGTACTTATGTAGCCTGAGGATTTATTACATAAATGTTCTTTCATTTGCCTGTATATTGTACTCTTTATCCGACTTCATCTTCACTTTAGAGTTGGAGCCATTTTTAAGTATTTTGTAGGCATGAGATGGACTTTAGTCTACTTTGAAGGGAACCTGTTCGACAAAACAATATGTGGGTTTTGACTTGGGGATGGGGGGGGGGAGAGGGCGCAAAGGGTGTCAATTTTTTGAGGCGGTGTGCTGGACTCTTGACCAGAATTTTAGTTTTAGAACTGTTTAGTTTGAGCCTGTTATTCCCATCCATTTCTCAACTTTTTAGGTATCTGATTTTATAGTTTCAAATTAGCTGGGAAGTTAAGTTACTCTAAGCTTTATCTAGGTTTCATCCAACTAAGATTAAAGTTACTCCGCATGTGACTCTACATGTGGGACAGGGCAGTCTCCTGCCATGGGTATGTTCATCCAGGATGGATTTAAACCATCGGTTAGTCTTGTCTGAAGTATTAGCAACTGACTGGAGTAGAACAGTGTTGTTCACCATGTCGAATGCGGTTGAGAGGTCAAGAAGTATCAGCCTTCTGAGTGATCCATCGTCCCCATTTTCAAGTCGTACGCGCCCAACATTTATTAGTGTCTTGATATGTATCTCGGGGGGACTTAACTTAGTAGTATTTAACAGGTGTATTTTATCCAGCCACACAATGGGTGGATACAATTTGAAAACTGTGATTAGATATTTTCCAAACCTTTGCACGGCAGCAAAACAATCCATGAACACATTCAACATGACTAAGATAATCATACGGGAAAAGGTGATTGATAAAACTATGTTCCTAGTCAAACCTTGGTGAAGTTCGATTGAGTGGTACATTTTCACAACCTGAAAGCTGTTTGATTTTATGGAATCCCTCCTCAAATCTACCTTCTCAAGTAGAGCACAGACTTTATACAGCAAAGCAGAAGCCCGCAATAGGTAACCTGTAATATGGAAATGTAGTGCAGCTTTGGAATCTTCAGCAAGAATAAAGCCACTCTGTAATGTCATGAATAAGAATTAAAATAAAGGTGGTTCAGTGCACCAACATTAAATATGAAGCTCAGAAACCAACCAATTCATGCCTTGAAGGATGGAACCCTATATGCAGCGTGCTCACCAAAAAAATTCTAAATTAAGGGATATCTTGTTTATGATACTTTTCTAGTCACAGTTGAAATATCAGTGTGGAATGGGAGGTGGGTGTGTGTCG
This sequence comes from Calotriton arnoldi, assembly GCA_963921515.1. Taxonomy (NCBI): domain Eukaryota; kingdom Metazoa; phylum Chordata; class Amphibia; order Caudata; family Salamandridae; genus Calotriton; species Calotriton arnoldi. The sequence goes on along the minus strand of CAWUFW010000382.1, from coordinate 1,112,103 downwards.
AGCTTCAAGACAATCAAGAAGTGCATCAACCTGCCTGACTTTCCAGTTTCACACTCCAAAGACTAGTACAATGCCAGCAACCTCTTCAGTGGAAAAAACGTAAAAGATCCAACAGTGTGTCAGACACTCCAAGGCTGCTTAGGCTAATGCCCAAACCTAGAAACTGCATCACACAATAGTCCTCCTTCAAACCCCTATCTGTCGGAGACATGGCCTTACCCTCAACCCCCTCAAAACCACCTCCTATGTAGGTGATGTTTTACCCTCATACTGCATCAAAACCTTTTCAAACACTCTCTCATTGCTACTTGTCATCAACCCCACCCTCACTCAAAACATCTTATGAGAAACTTCTAGACAGGCCAGATCCTCCCACTCCTGAAGAGACCCACACTAGACCCTGATGACAACACACACCTGCACAGTCGCAACAAAGTCAACCATCTCTTGCATGACTGCCAATCTGGTTTCAGATCACGCTGGAGCATAGAGACAGCTACCTTACAAGTTTTAGAGAATGCCCTCCTGACCACAGATAAAGGTGACCCCTGCCTCTTGATTTTGCGGGACAGCCTTTGACACTGTTGATCATCCCACTCTCATCCACACACTGAAGCATCAAATGGGATTCTTTGGTAATGTCCTCCACTGGTTCTCCTCCTACCTGTCCACCCAACAGCACTTTGTTTACATGGGCACCTACCGGTTGCAAGAGGTCACCATCAGCTGTGGAGTCTCCAAGGGATCCATTTGGTTTCCCATCATCTTAACTCTCTACACAGAGCCCATTGGGAGACACCTACAATAGAATCAACGTTCACCAATATGCTGGCACACAGATGAATGTCTCCACTACCTTAGAAATGCAATGCCTCAAACACTACCTCTTCTAGATTTGGAAGACCAGCACCCACAGGAAGCACAGTCCCACTAAGACGGGAGTTCTGCTCTTCGCCAAGAACAACAGGTCAAACTTAGCTCAATTACATGCACCTGGACATATCTGACCCAACTTTCACCCAATGCCAAGTCACTCCGATTCATCTTGGACATAGAACACATTGTGAACACAACCAAGGAGGCCTGGTACAGCTATCTCCACTGGAGAAAGTGAAACCATCCCTCCTAGAAAGTGACATCAGAATTGCAGTTCAGGCCCTCACCCTCGTGTATCTCGACTTTGGCAATGCACTGCTTCACCATACTCTACAGTGGCCCCTCTGAAGGGCACCCTACATGCCACAGTGCACCTAATCAAGGCCCTGAAGAAATATGACCATCAGCCCCACCCTGATCTGATGGACACTCTGGCTCCCTTTGCTGCCAGCCTTCATCTACACACCCACAATGGCAGGATCTCTCCACTGGAGAGCTGGGTTATGTTAGAACATTTCTTCATGATTTTTGTGAAGGCTGCATGCCGCCCATTGGCTGTCTCGGATACCCAAAAGCTATCAGTAGTATTTTATGCCATGTATATTCTGCCATGTCTTCTCATTACGTAACATGAGCTTGACTTTGAAATCCGTTGGTAGGCTGTTTAACATGGAGACAACGTTTGAATCTATGGACTGCGGGTAATTGTTGCGGGGTACCAGTGACATCTGAAATGACCAAACCGATTCAAATACTATACTCTGTGTACAAGGCCTGGGTATTAGCTAACTCCAACATGTGTTCCAGTTGTGCTGTAATGTAGCCCTCGACAGAGGAGCTCCCTGTCGCCCGCAATGCATGCCTACCTAACACAAACAGAACAGGTACAGCAGAAGAAGCCTCTGTCAAAAACTGAGCATATACAGCAAAAGTAGCAGCACTGTAAGTGCCTTTCAGACACACCAAACTTTAAAGCATTAGTAACAAAAATACAGTTGTTCCGACTGTGTAGAAGAACAAGAGTGCAGACAACAGTGGTGCAAGCTTCACGAATGCAGGTGTAGTAGAAATGAAAGCTTCATAGTCCCACAACTGTTGTAACATTGGCTGTGAATACGCAGGCCTCGAACGCACATAACCGGCACCGCGTGGGCGGCTGCGTTCCAAAATTCAGTAACACACATAAATCAGACTGAGCTTATTTTCAGCAGGTTTTAGGTACAGTGGAGAAAGTTGCTGTGGCAGTTAAAATGGATTTTTTGACTCTCACCTACACGCTGCTGCCTCCTCCACTCCATCGACAAAAATCTCCACAAAGCTTGACAGGCCAAAACTTAGTCACTTGTGCTATATGTTGGAAAGTTTTGTGCAGATTCATGAAACCGTGCCAAAGTTATAACCAAATCAGAAAACATATTTTCAATAGAATCAGTAACTTAACTTTAAATACACAGTGGGTGTTGCTGACGTGTGTGTATATATATATATATATATATATATATATATATATATATGTGTGTTTATATATGTGTATATATATATATATATATATTCTCTCATATATATTTTAATTAATTAGCGAGGGTTCTGATGACATATATAAACCGCTAGGTTTATAATTGTCACCTGAACCCTGAGACTGCAATATAGGTCCACATTATACTTTACTTGTTATGTATTGTTTTTTTTATATTACATGACTGATTTGTTGATTTTTAGCACAGTTTACAAATATTTGGAACATTTGAACTTTATCTGTTTAGTATTCATTGTTTGAGACTGCAGATATGTCTGTCGATATTTTGAGAAATGTGTGTTTTTGTTGGGGTTAATGTGCTAATATTTAAAATGTATTGTATGCCACAATGTGTATTATTAGAAGTCAAATTTTAAATGCAAAGCGCATTGTAAGGAAATTAAAAACATACATTCTAAAATGTGCTTTTTCATGTAGTACATTGCCAGTATAGAGTAGATTTAGCAAAACCTATATAAAGAAAGAAAATAAAGTGCAACGTGGTACAGTCATTTTTTGCTGAGGGTGTTCTGCTTTTACAATGTTTATTTTCACCCACTGTGGAGGATTTATTGATAGATTTGCAAAAACCAAACTTTCAATCGGAAAGCTCGTGGAAGGTCATCGGGCCTACCCGCGGTCAATGGAACGAACTCCCTTTAAATTCTGCCCTCTGTGTCACGCGAAATACCCGCGCACCGACTCACACGTGGTGTGTAACCTGTGTTTGTCTCCCGAACACAGAGAACAGGACTGCGACGCGTGCCAGGCTTTCCGCTCCAAGAAGACACTTCGCTACCGTCGGTCTCAACGTCGCGACATGCAGAGTCAGCACACAAGCTCCATTCCGGACATCTTCGGACAACACTCGGACGAAGAGGCCGGCGAGGCCATGGGAACCGAGGAGGAGCAGGAGCTGATCGCCATCCCAGAGCTTGACTCCGACTCCGACCAAGAGGACGAAATCCCACATGGACAACGTACCGTGAGTTCAGCTCCCCCCCCGTCCAAAGACCCAACTCCACAAAAGAAAAAGGCTCCGGTCCAACCCGCGCCCTCTGCCTCCGGTCGGCACCGAGATCAGCTTCCGACGCCCCGCCTTCTGGCTCGGCACCGAAGCCTACCAAGAAGCCTTCCGGCTCCGAAAAGACTCCCTCCAAATCCAGTTCGGAGCCAAGAACTTCAGGGTCAAAACACAAGTCTGGCGCCGACCCCGCCCATTCGGCACGGAAACACACTTCAGATCCGAAAACATCAACATCCAAAACTTCAGCACCGAAACTTTCGGCGCCGAAACAGCCAGATGTGCCGAAATCACTAAAAGGACACAGTTTCGACGCTCAGATCGACAAACCGGATCCGAAACAAAAAGTGCTGTATATTCATCCTCAAACTGGACATATCACCACTAAAGTGACTTTAAAAAGAAGGACTGATACAGAGGCAGAATACCACATTCCTTTAAAGAAGAGAACGGTTGGAACTAATCCTTCCCCTCCTCCTCTTCCTTCACGTCCGTTTCAGCCTATTTCACCTGAACATTCACCACCACATACACCTGACAACAAGGATGATGGGGATGATAATCAACCAATGCAAGACCCATGGGATGATTACAATACCAATTCGCCCACGGGCAATGATCCTGATTTATATCCTAACAAGCCCTCTCCACCAGATGACCGTGTAGGCTACATTGAGTTACTGGGTAGAGCTGCCAACAACCATGGGGTGCAGCTACATAAGGAGTCCTTAGAAGAGGATTTCCTCTTTGAAACCCTCAGTACCACGCAGAGGTCATTACATACACTACCTATGCTCAAAGGGTGATCAGGCATGTAGATGACATTTTTAACGGCCCGGTCAGAGCTCGTATTTTTACTCCTAGAGTAGACAAAAAATACAAGCCAGCACCATCAAACCCAGTATATATTAAAGGTCAGTTGCCACTAGACTCCCTGGTTGTGTTCAATGCAAGGAAAAGGGCCAACTCCCAGACAACAGGAGATGCTCCACCCCCGGATAAGGAATCCAAACTTATTGATACTTCCGGGAAACGGGTAGCCTCTCAGGCAGCCAATTTCTGGCGTGTCTCCAACACTCGGGCATTGCTAGCACGATATGACCGTGTGCACTGGGACGAGATGGAGCAATTAATACAATATTTGCCCCAGGAACACAGATCTAAGGCACAAGACCTGGTGCGTGAAGGGCAACTTATTTCCAATAACGCTATAAGATGTTCCCTAGATGCTGCAGACACTGATGCTAGAGCGGTAAACACCAGTGTCCTCTTAAGAAGACATGCTTAGCTTCGCATATCAGGGTTCAAACCTCCATTTTAAACACTCCCTTTGATAAAGAGCATCTATTTGGCCCAATGGTAAATTCTTCACTAAAGAAAATGAAGGAGGACACTGAAGTGGCTAAATCCATGGGAGCCCTTTAGTCACCACAAAGCCGTGGATCCTTTCAACGTTCCTTTTACCACGGAGGCTCAAAAAATACCTCCTCGGAGACCACCACCTATAGGGGCAATAACTAACCCTCTCCATCTAGGGGTTACTTCAGAGGGGGTTATAGAGGTGGCAAAGGCAGGGGTTCAAACCCACGCACCTCCCCCTCCAATACAAAGCAGTGACTTGCCTCCACTTCCCCCCAACCACTTAACACATGTCGGGGGAAGACTGTCAGATTTCCTACCAATCTGGCAGTCATTAACAACAGACAATTGGGTACTACAAATTATCCGTTCTGGTTACTGCCTGGAGTTCATCTACACTCCTCCAAACATTCCACCAAAGTCACAAACTTTCACCAAATCACCTCCTCAAACAAGAGGTTCAGTCTCTACTTCTAAAAGGAGCTATAGAACCCGTACCACCGCAACATCATGGGTCGGGTGTATACTCTTTTTACTTCCTAATACCCAAAAAGGATGGTTCTCTCAGACCAATATTAGACCTCAGAGAACTCAATCTTTACATTCAGTCAGATCATTTCCACAGGGTAACACTTCAACAAGTACTTCCTCTGCTGAAAAAAGGCGACTTTCTGTCTACTCTAGATTTAAAAGACGCCTATTTTGATATTCCAATCCACCCCGCTCATCGCAAATTCCTCAGGTTTGTGGTAGCGGGTCAACACTTCCAGTTCAAGGTATTCCCATTCGGAGTCACCACAGCCCCCAGAGTCTTCACAAAGTGTCTGGCAGTAGTAGCTGCTCACCTAAGAAGACAAAGCATCCATGTCTTCCCATACTTGGACGACTGGCTCATCAAAGCCAGCATGTACCAGCAATGTCTTCAGCACACTTTCAGAATGATTCAGTTACTACATCTACTAGGGTTCACAATCAATGTGACAAAATCACATCTCCAACCAGCCAATACTCAGGACTACCTCGGAGCCACGATAATCAAAAAGCTCTGGCATTACCCAGCGCAGCCAGAATTTAAAATATTCAGGCTTTCGTTCTCCAGTTTCAACCCAATCATTGGATTCCAGCTCGGGTTTATATGCAACTGCTGGGAATGATGGCATCTTGCATCATAATCATCCCCCATTCCAGGCTGCACATGCGTCCACTTCAAGAATGCTTAACCAATCAGTGGAACCAGTCACAGGGTCTAATGACCGATCTAGTGTTGGTAAGCGGCCGTACTCATCGCTCTCTACAGTGGTGGAACACACAAAATTTGTCAAAAGGACGGCCGTTCATAGACCCGGTTCCACAGATGGTACTGACAGCGGACGGGCTGGGGAGCTCACCTACAACATCACACAGTGCAAGGCCTTTGGAGTGAACAGCAGAAGTTGCTCCACATCAATCCTCTTGAGCTGCTTGCAATCTTTCTAGCCCTCAAGGCGTTTCAGACTCACCTAGAGGGCAAAGCTGTCTTGGATCGTACAGACAACATGACCGCTATGGATTACATACAAAAACGGGGGGGCACACACTCTCCGACTGTCCCACTTAGCCCAAGACATCTGGAGGTGGACCATTCACCACAAACTTTATCTCCTAGCGGAACACCTCCCAGGAGTGAACAACCAGATTGCAGATCTCCTCAGCAGGCAGAGGCAGCAAATACACGAATGGGAACTCCACCCTCAGGTTCTCCTCCCATACTTTGAAAGTTGGGGAGTCCCTCACATAGACCTGTTTGCCACATACCAAAACGCAAAATGCTGAAGCTTCGCCTCCAGGTACCCACACCCGCAATCCAAGGTCAATGCACTATGGATGAACTGGTCAGGGATATTTGCCTACGCTTTTCCGCCTCTCCCACTCATTCCATTAGTGGTTCACAAGCTCAGGCAAACGTCACTCACACTAATCCTAGTAGCTCCCACATGGGCACGTCAACCTTGGTTCCCAATCCTGTTGGAGCTATCTCTGGTCCGCAGCCAAAGCTGCATTTAACCTCCAATTTCCTCACACAGAGCCATGGAGAAATCGGACACCCAGATCCCAAACAGCTGAACCTCGCGATCTGGCTCCTGAAATCTTAGTTTGGTTACTTAAACCTTCCACCAGAATGTATGAATATCATTAGGGAAGCTAGAAGACCTACTACAAGGGCCTGCTACGCAGCTAAGTTGAAGAGATTTGTTATCTACTGTGGTAATAATCATATCAACCCTCTGGATGCTTCCATACAGAACATCATATGCTATCTCTTACACTTGCAACAGTCAGCATTGGCTTATACCTCTATCAGACGACACCTAGCAGCAATTGCTGCATATCTACAAAATAGACAGCATTTGTCGTTGTTTAGAGTACCTGTGATCAAAGCTTTCATGGAAGGACTAAAAAGAGTCATGCCACCAAAACTTCCACCAGCTCCACTGTGGAATCTTAATATAGTCCTTACAAGGTTGATGGGCCGACCTTTTGAGCCCATGCGCAAATGTGAACTACAGTTCCTCTCTTGGAAAACAGCTTTCTTCATTGCAATCACATCATTAAGGAGAATTAGTGAATTACAGGCATTAACCATACAAGAACCATTTTTCCAACTACACAAAGACAAAGTGGTTCTTCGTACTAATCCTAAATTTTTACCTAAGGTCGTATCTGCATTTCACATAAATCAATCGGTAGAATTACCTGTATTCTTTCCTCAACCTGATTCAGTTGCAGAAAGAGCTCTACACACCTTAGATGTTAGAAGAGCACTCTTGTACTACACTGAAAAGAGAAAATAATTTCGTAAAACGAAACAACTCTTTGTTGCTTTTGCACCACCACACAAAGGCAATCCGATCTCCAAATCCGGTATTGCAAGGTGGATTGTTAAGTGCATTCAAACCTGCTAAGCGAAAGCAAAGAGAACTCTAACTGTACCCCCTAGGGCACATTCCACTCGTAAGCTAGGGGCCACTATGGCTTTTTTTTTTTTTTTAGGAAACATTCCTATTGTTGACATTTGCAAAGCTGCAACATGGTCTACACTGCACACATTCACTAAACATTATTGTGTAGATGTGTCAGCAAGACAACAAGCCAATGTGGGTCAAGCAGTACTTAAGACACTATATCAGACAGCTCCAACAGCTACAGGTTAGCCACTGCTTTGGGAGGATACTGCTATGTAATCTATGCACAGCATGTGATCTACAGCTCACATGCCTCAAACGGATAATGTTACCCAGTAAGCATCTGTTCTTGGCATGTAGAGCTGTAGAGTCGCATGCGCCCACCCACCTCCCCGGATTCCTGTAGCTGCTGCAGTTCTCTATTTAATTTACATACATACGCATGGACATCTCTATTCTTTACTACTACTGCATTCTCCCCCTCTGCGGCAAACAATCTAACAATGGAGTCGATGCCCATGCGCACTATCATCGAAAGGAGTCGCCGCCTACCTCGTGACTGGAAAGACTTCTTCGAAGAAAAACAAGTGCAAACATCCGGACCCAACACTAGATGGCGAGCTATGCACAGCATGTGACTCTACAGCTCTACTTGCCAAGAACAGATGCTTACTGGGTAAGTAACATAATATATATATATATATATATATATATATATATATATATATATGTACACACTCACTCTCACACTCACTCTCACACTCACTCTCACACACTCACTCTCACACACTCACTCTCACACACACACTCTCACACTCTCACACACACACTCTCACACACTCTCTCACACTCTCTCACACACACACACACACTCTCTCACACACACACACACTCTCACTCACTCACTCTCTCTAACAGAGAATAGTGTAATAAGGGAATACTATAGCTCAGAATTTAGTCTGTATGTGGTAGCTAGTAATATATTTTACTGGAGTGGCAAAATAAAAACAGTTGGAATAATACACCATTTTTCAAGGCCACAGAAGTCCATTTCTCAGATGAAAAAGTTAATGATATTCAGTTACACATTTTCTGATTGATACTCCGTCTTGTCATAGAGTCATCATCTTTAGCAGTATCACTAGGTGATAGACCCGTTATGGAAAATGTCGATATACTCAAAATGGCGCCATGCTGACTTTGAACTCAGTCAAATAAGCGACACTGCTGGAAGTGACACATCAGCTCCAAAAATTACCTGCTTATTCCAGTTTGGCTAATTTTCTTAGGCTACGAAGGCAAGTTACAAAAATGGAGCTAGGCAAGAATGTAAAATCCGAAAAAAGAATTAATAAAGATATTGTCCAGCCTTGAAAGACGGGTGGTGGTATGGCAATTACATAAAGTGCTAATGAAGCTAAGTAATTAGGGTTTTGATGTCAACTTGATTTCGTTATTCCTTATTTGCAAACGGTCTTTAATGAAAAATCACAAAATGATATGTACAAAGACAACCAGGCCTCAAATAGCAATTCCTTAGAATTCGCTATTTCAGAATAGCAAATCACAATTAAGTAATCTGTACCATTTGCAAATTGTGAATGTTGCAATTGTAACCACAATTACATCAGCAAATAAGGAATTGAGCCTGCAGGAGTGCAGCAGGCCAAACAATATAAGTAGAGGTGGTCTCCAAGTTCAGTTTACTGCGTTCTACCCCCATTCTGTTTCATGGCTAGCCAGCGCCCCCAGGATGATGGCAGCAGGAAGTACAGGAGAATATTCAGCAATAAAGGCCTCAATAACTGCTTCTGAGGCTAAAAAAAACAAGCATTTGCAATGCAATAGGTCTCGCATTTATGCAAGTTTGAGCTATTGGCATTGTAAATGACGTCTTTTATTCATGTTTTTGTTTTTAAAACATAAATAAAAGGCATTGTCATTCACAATGCCAATAACTTAAACTCGCATAATTGCGAGACCTATTGCTTTGCAAATGCTTGTTTTAAATCCCGGCAGGATGTGAGCCTGACTCCTAGCCAGGCTGGCTGCAGATTAAAATGGTGCTCTGGCGGCAGGCGTGTTCAGCTTGTTCAGGAGGGCAGAGGTCAGTGTGCCTCAGTCCCCCACCCAACCTGATGCTGCAGCATCAGCACAAAAGGATGGAATAATGCTCTGCTTAGAAAGGACGCAAGGGCGTCATCACTTTCCATTGCTTATCCCAGCACACGAGAAAACACCGTTTATTTCCTATTTGCCCAGGTGTTTCCCACCGGGACGTGCATCAGTGCACTGACGTAACAGGGCCCTGGCTGAGGCGAACCCTCTACAGCACGCAATGCTGACGTCAGCTCGCCCCCTGTTGGGCGGGGCTGCTACTGGAGAGACGTGTTTGACAAATTACAAGGAGGAGGGGAGGGGGCGGGGTACACGGACATACTAAGTCAACCCCGACGACGATAAACCAAAGGAGCACCGAAATGTCACATATGTTACATGACGCTGCCAGTTAAACAGCGCGCGAGGTCACAAATGTAAACGCCTGCAAAACTAACGTAGTCCTCCATTCTTCCCGAGAAAGGTAAACTGGGAGGAACTGCGCTGGGTACTAGTATCAGATTATATACCGTGCTTAGAAAAAGAAAACATCGCGCTATATGGGAAAAAAACACGTTGAATTGGAAATGAGGCACGTGGCTTCTTTAGTTGATGCGAAATGTTACCATAAAGAGGTACAAGTTGTCGCCTGGTTTTAATTTAAATTAAATTGAACAGCCAGCCGCCCGTTAAATGAGTTTTGACTGTTATGTGGTTAAGAGGAGTTTACGTGTGCCTGCTTCTCCGGACTCCGCAGGGGCGCAGCGGGCACTGGAAGGATGAACTCCAGTAAGGCCAGGTCATTTCAGTGCAGTGGACGAGCGGACACAGCCGTGAGGGGCTCGGACCACCACCAGCGTCGCAATGACATGAAGAGATGCAGAAAGGTGAGGTGCCGCGCAGGGGACTTCCCGTAGGCGCTAAAGAGTAGGTGCTCTACTCTTAGCGCTGCACTACCTTTATGGAGCACTGTGGCGAGTCCGAGGAGGAAGGGAGACAGACCAGGCCTTAAACCAAACTCACTTTCTGCATTTCACAGACAGGAGCGCTGCGTGGCACGAGTCCTCGGATTGTAAATCTACCTAGTGTTTGTTACACGACTGCATTCGGATCCGCACTTAAAAGCACTAGCAGCTTCTGGTGAGGCGCGCAACCTTGAACACAAAAATACAAGTATCGTAAATGGGCACTGGAAAGCCAGTATATCGTCTGGTAGGTTACTGCAAAGGTGCTAGACATTTTCGGCAGCGCATATATTTAAATTGTGATAGAAGAGACCCCTTTCGTGACGCAGATATCGATGAAACCAATGCCAAATCCGGTGTGCCGAAACAGTTCTTTTACAAACATTGTAAAGTGTCTAGATACGTACGAGGAGTATTAGGCACTATAGGGCATTACTAAAATACATGCTGGGTTCAGCACTCTCAGTATACAACATGCGGTTTAATCATGAAACAGTGCAAACCCGGACAAGTTTCGGCTTCCCCAGAAGAACAACTATTATATTTTTAGGACCATGTGGCCAGAAAAGTGGCCAGGAACGCAACTTGGCACCGCCCGCTGCAAGCCACTGGCACACGTGTCTTTGGCCAGCGCCTTAAAGCAGGGGTAAAGTTAAGACAACAGAGAGGGCTGACCAGGGCGCACCTTCCATTGATGAAGCTGCACTGCGGCCCGGGGCACAAGGAATCCCGATTATGTTCGATTTCACAGTTCAACAAGCACGGAATCGAAACCTGTGGTGCGCGTGCACCACAGAGGAGCCAAACGCGGGAATCGAAACCAGTGGTGCGCATGCACCACAGAGGAGCGAGGGAGCCTGTCGTCTGTGCCGAGCGCTGATGCGCGTCCTAGACACGGACGGGAATGGGCAGAGCAAGGGCGGGACATGCGCCCGCCTTTGCCCAATTGCGTGCCGTTTAAAAGAAAAAAAAAAAAAAGCACGCTACATCCAATGTGGGCTTCCGAAAGCAAAACCACACGCACGAGCGTGTGGTTAGCTTTCTGGAGCCCATACAGGAGGTCTCGCGCTGCGCGAGCAGTGCTGCGCACTGCAACGCTAGGCGCGAGACCTAAAAAGACGGATATGGTTCTGCACACAAAGAGGAGTGTGTAAGAGATTCACAAACAGTGGACTTACTGCAAGAAGCTGCAGCAACAGGAGGAGGCCCGGATACTGAATCATCACCATTCACCCCCTTGTAGGAAATCGTTGAGTTTGCTCTCCAGCACTTCTGCAACAACTCGAAGTTTGGAAGGCAAGCAAAATGTATGGTATGTATGATCTGCTAGATGGTATGTCAAAATTCCTTTCAGAGGGCCATTGGGTAAGCCGGGGGCTGCTGAGGCCCAACCTTGGGGGGGGGGGGGGGTGTGTTGTTGTTGAGGCCTTTTACTCCTAATGTCCCAGGGCCCGTATTACTATGGATCCTGAGCAACTGTTCCAAGTACCCCTTCTGCTCTTGACTCTCAGTAGTAACATGGTTAAGCAGTCCAAGGCCCTCTTGGAGGGGGTGAACGCAGGTTCACCATTCAAAAGGCGCGCAGCAGTAAATCATTCTCCAGCCAAAAACATTTATGAAAACAGAGAAGTGTTATTTCTACCGCTAATAACACAAAGTAACAAGCATTTGCAGTGCAATAGGTCTCGCATTCATGCGAGTTTGAGCTATTGGCATTGTAAATGACAATGCCTTTTATTTATGTTTTGGGTTTTAAAACATAAATAAAAGGTGCAGTACCGCAAGCTGTTCCTAGAGGTCCCTAGTGAGCAAGGCACCAGCACTGCTTGTCTAGGTGCAGCACCGCAAGCTACTCCTAGAGGTCCCTAGTGAGCATCAGAAACTTTGAAGATATGGTAAATCCACCCTACCCATAATGCATTGCATGCAAGACAGTACCACAGTACATTCAATATATACAATTAGTAGCTTTGAAATGTGACAAAAGAATTATTTTATTAATTCCGGATTAGGTTATACTCTGTGGAGCTGATGAAGGGAAATTTATAGAAAGTCTAATATAGATGTGTAGGTTCAGTACTGCAAGCTGCGCCTAGAGGTCCCTAGTGAGCATCAATTTTTTGGTCACATATGGTACTCCCATAATGCATTGCATGCAAGACAGTACCTCAAGTACATTCAAATAGCTATGTCCAGATATACAATTAATAGCTTTGAAATGTGACAAAACAATTATTATATTAACCCTTTCGGTGCTCATGACGGAATGGTTCCGTCATGAGCACCGGTGCTCCTGTGCTCATGACGGAACCATTCTGTCATGAGGACAGGGGCATGAAATCCCTCTGCTGCAGACAGCAGAGGGATTTCCCTTTTTTTTTTATTGGCCTCGGGAGGTTGGGGAAGAGCTTCCCCAACCTCCCGAGGCCAATTTGCATTTTTATTGCAATGCCGATCGCGCGCATGTCGTGCTGTCGTCATTGCAATGAAAATGAAAATGAAACTTAGTTTGTTTCATTGTTTCGGTGCTCGTGGGGCTATCTCAGCCCCTGAGCACCGAAACAGATGGGAGAGGTATCGTTGGAAAGGGGAGAATCTCCCCTTTCCAACGGTACCCCTCCCTAGTGGATCCCTGCTTGGGGATCGCCCCAGGGGGGCGATCCCCAAGCAGGGATCCACCCACTAGGCACCAGGGAGGGGGGAGCGGCCCCTTGGGCAAGGGCCTTTGCTCCCCCCATATTTTTGGGCCTAATTCAGTCTTTCTGCCCCCCCCTGGGAGGCAGATAGGGGGATGCAGCCCCCAATCTGCCCCCCCAGGGGGGCAGAAAGCCCACTAGAACCAGGGATTTTTTTTCTATATAAATTAGGGGTGGGGGCTGCCTAATATGGGCACGCTAATGCTCCCACCCCCCCTGGACAATTAGAGTCTTTCTGCCCCCCCGGGGGGGGCAGAAAGCCCACTAGACGCCAGGGTTTTTTTTTTTACATTTAATTTCGGGGTGGGGGCTGCCCAAGATGGGCATGCCAATGCCCCCACCCCTCCCCCCACAAAAGTCCAGTCTTTCTGCCCCCCGGGGGGGCAGAAAGCCCACTAGAAACCAGGGATTTATTTTATGTAAATTAGGGGTGGGGGCTGCCCAATATGGGCACGCCAAGGCCCCCAACCCCCCCTGCACAATAACAGTCTTTCTGCCCCCCCTGGGTGCAGATGGGGTGGTAGCCCCCAATCTGCCCCCCCGGGGGGGGCAGAAAGCCCCCAAAACATTTTGTGATAGGCAATTTTTATGTCGCCTCAATACGTTTTGGGCCCTTGCCTGTTGCGGGTACTTGGGCCTCCCACACGAGTGAGGCACCATTATCATCGGGAGACCTGGGGGAACACTGGGTGGTAGTAAATTTGTGTCAGCCCGGTGATGCCACAACTTTCCCACACAAAAATGTGTGGAAAAGGTGATTTTTTCAGCTAAATTTGAGGTTTGCAGGAGATTCTGGGTAAGAAAACGTTGGGGGATCCACGCGAGCCATACCTCCCTGGAATCCTCCGGGTGTCTAGTTTTCAGAAATGTGTGGGTTTGGTAGGTTTCCCTAGCTGGCCACCGAGGACGGGGCCAAAAACCCAGGTGACCCCCCTTGCAAAACCAGGTCGTTTTGTGATAGCAATTTTGATGTCGCCTCAATACGTTTTGGGCCCTTGCCTGTCGCGGGTACTTGGGCCTCCCACACGAGTGAGGCACCATTTTTATCGGGAGACCTGGGGGAACACTGGGTGGTAGGAAATGTGTGTCAGCCCGGTGATGCCACAACTTTCCCACACAAAAATGTGTGGAAAAGGTGATTTTTTCAGCTAAATTTGAGGTTTGCAGGAGATTCTGGGTAAGAAAATGTTGGGGGATCCACGCGAGCCATACCTCCCTGGAATCCTCCGGGTGTCTAGTTTTCAGAAATGTGTGGGTTTGGTAGGTTTCCCTAGCTGGCCACCGAGGACGGGGCCAAAAACCCAGGTGACCCCCCTTGCAAAACCAGGTCGTTTTGTGATAGCAATTTTGATGTCGCCTCAATACGTTTTGGGCCCTTGCCTGTCGCGGGTACTTGGGCCTCCCACACGAGTGAGGCACCATTTTTATCGGGAGACCTGGGGGAACAGTGGGTGGTAGGAAATGTGTGTCAGCCCGGTGATGCCACAACTTTCCCACACAAAAATGTGTGGAAAAAGTGATTTTTTTCAGCTAAATTTGAGGTTTGCAGGGGATTCTGGGTAAGAAAACGTTGGGGGATCCACGCAAGCCATACCTCCCTGGAATCCTCCGGGTGTCTAGTTTTCAAAAATGTATAGGTTTGCTAGGTTTCCCTAGGTGCCGGCAGAGTTAGGGTTCAAAAACTACAGCTAGGCACTTTGCAAAAAAAGGGTCAATTTTCACGGTGAAAATGTGGTGTGTCCACCTTGCGTTTTGGGCCGTTTACTGTCGCGGGCACTCGGCCTACCCACACAAGTGAGGTACCGTTTTTCTCGGAAGACTTTGGGGAACGCGGGGTGGGTGGAATTTTGTGGATCCACGCAGATTCCAGAACTTTCCACCACGGAAATGTGAGGAAAATGGTTTTTTTTCTTTTTTTTTACAATTTTTTAGGTTTGCAAGGGATTCTGGGTAACAGAACCTGGTGAGAGCCAGTCAAGTCACCCCATCCTGGATTCCCCTGGGTGTCTAGTTTTCAAAAATGTATAGGTTTGCTAGGTTTCCCTAGGTGCAGGCAGAGCTAGGGTTCAAAAACTACAGCTAGGCACTTTGCAAAAAAAGGGTCTTTTTTCATTGTGAAAATGTGGTGTGTCCACGTTGCGTTTTGAGCCGTTTCCTGTCGTGGGCACAAGGCCTACCCACACAAGTGAGGTACCATTTTTATCGGGAGACTGAGGGTAACACAGAATTGTAGAGCAACTGTTATTACCTATTGACTTTCGATGCATTTCTGCCTTCCAAATGAAAGACAATGTGTAAAAAAAGAAGTCATTTTGAAAAATGACCTATAATTCTCATGCTAGTATGGGTACTCCCAATTTCGGAAATGTGCAAATATCTACAGTTTCTAAACTCTACATTTTGTTCCCATTTCAGAAATACATAGGTGTCTTTCATACCTATTTTTCCATGTATACATTTTCCCAAAATAATTGCTATATACCCGGTACATAATAAAAAACCATTGCAAGACGCTGCTCAGTTATTGGCTCTGGGTTCGTCGGGTTCTTGGTGAACCTACACGTCCTATATATCCCCACAACCAGAAAGGTTCAGCAAACGTAACGGTATATTGCTTTCAAACAGCTGTCATAATTAGAAGAAGTTACAGGTGAAAACGTTGACACAAATGGCTGTTTTTTTCAACTAATTTTCAATTTTTCCTATATTTAACTTAGTTTCTATGAAGAAACCTTGAAGGATCTACACAAATGACCCCTTGCTGAATTCAGAATTTTGTCTACTTTTCCAAAATGTATAGCTTTCCAGGATCCATTATTGCTTTCATACCCATTTCTACCATTAACTGGAAGGAGGTTGAAAGCACAAAAAATAGCAGAAATAGGCTATGTCCCAGAAAAATGCCAAAACTGTGTAAACATTTTTGGTTTTCTGACAAAAGTCTGCTTGTCCCTGAAAGCTGGGAAGATGGTGATTTCAGCACCACAACCCCTTTTTTGATACCATTTGCAGGGAAAAAACCAGACGCTTTCATCTGGAGCCCTTTTTTCCCATTTTTCAAAAAAAATAATTCTGAGTCCCCTCCAGGGGAATCCACAAACCCTGGGTACCTTTAGAATCACCATGATGTTGGAAAAAAAGGACGCAAATTTGGCGTGGATACCTTATGTGGTCAAAAAGTTACAGGGGCCTAAGCGCGAACTACCCCAAATAGCCAAAAAAAAGGCTTAGCACAGGGGGGAAAAGGCCTAGCAGCGAAGGGGTTAATTCCAATTAGGTTGTACTCTATGTGGAGCTGATGAAGGGACATTTATAGACGGTCTAATATAAATGTGAGATGTGCTAGCAAGTAAAGTAACCACTGCCAGCCATGTTTAGGACCAAGTGAGTGTCCTGTCTGAAGGCCTTTAAGAAAATAGTGCCTTGAGGCTGTAATTAAAACCTAGGGCAAAACAACTCCCTGTAATAGGGGGTGTCCTCATGGGAGGTTACAAAAGGAGACAGGGCGGTACTAAGGAGGGACTACAAAGCCTAATGACCAATGAAAAGCCACCATTTACAAAGGACAGGGACAGGAGCCAATTAAAAAGATGGGCGAGAAGTAGGCAGAGCTTTATGCACATATCCTGAATACAGCATGTCTCGAAGAGACCGCACAAGCGCTGCCTAGGCGAGACCTAAAAATATGACATTTACAGAGAGGCTCTAGTATTTTGTTCCTTCTTGCAGTAAATTCCCCATTCTCTGTAGGCATTATTCAGGGTAAGCCCCACTAGTAGTCCGAGTCTCAAGAGTCCACTATGACTATTTTAAAGTTAACAGTTTTCCAGTGGCTCATCGCTAACTAGCAGCAAGTTTCCCTGGGGCCAACTGGCCCGAAATCAGTCTTACCTGCACCTCGCAGGATCGGAGTGACCTGAGTTCCAGAGCACGACCCTTCTGCATGCGCTGGAGCAGCAGATTCAGGTGAGTTTGCTGCATGTGGCCCAAGTGAGTTGCAGTCAGTGGTTGCAGAGTCCTCACATTCGGTTGCGCTGCCACAGTTACTGGAGGTTCTCAACGGCTCCTCCTTACAGGATAAGTCTCTGGTTCCTCCTCTCTATGGGGGGGAGGAGAGGTTCTGGAGGGTGGTGCGAAGATCCTGGTGTGATTCATTCATCCCGGGCAGGTGCGCAGGATCCCACAGTGGCCTCACTCCTCTGGTGACAATTCCCAACGAGGTCACATGGCTTGCTGGGCCTGGTGACCCCAACCACCCCCGGCATATGGGGTTACCGTATTCTCACGGTACACAGGCTCTGGCCCGCTCGGCACAGTGAAGTCCTTGGCGACGGCCCACTTCTGTACATGGGCTACAGCCCTTATTGAATTCTTATCTTCTCCGGACGGCCCCTCCTGGCACCCTTGGTCTCCGCTTCCCACTGCACAGGGCTCTGGCCTGATCGGCACAGCATTGTGTATGGCTCAATTCACGGTGGCCCTCCTCTGACATACAAGGGTTGCCCACTTTGTCCAGCTCATGGGCAGTGTCCTGATCGTTGCAGCAGCATCTTCTCACACCTCGAAAAGGGAGTCCACTTGAAAGGACTCCCCACTTGACTTCACTCTCTTCTTCCTCACAGAGCACGCTGGTCCTGGCAAGCAGGCAGGCGCTGGTGTTCTAGGGCAGGTGGTCTTGCATTCCATGGGTGATGTCCCCTCATCCAGCAGGGAGACTAGCAGGCCTTGTCCCCCTGTCCTGGTTACAGGTAGAAGTCATGCAGAGCTTCTCCTCCTCACACAGCCCACCTGGCTGCTTGGTATATGACAATTTTTGGAGTATAAAACTACCATTTTTATGATCCAATTCCAGATGACAAATGTGATCGAGAGTCTTGTTCTTTGAAGTTTTATGTTGGGTGGGGCCTGCTTCTTTTGAAGTGCCCATTCCTCTGCCCTCTTGAAGGCAGTCCGACACAGCAGGATCAACTCCAAAGTGGATAGCCCCACAACACAGTCCATGGGAGTGACTAGAGTTCACATCTGGATGTCAGAGACAGTGATGTGTGTATCAAAAGGGTAGCCCAGGGCCCCAGCCCTACTCTTTATGAGTCTCTTGTAAGCCCCTACTCCTTCTCAAGATGTGCCAAGGCCCCTTCCTTGTAACCTCTCACTGAATCAAAGAGCACCTTTAGAAGTGTTTGCTTATGACAAAAATAAAAATTTGCTCTAGGGATCCGAACATCAGTACAGTTGGGCGCTTAGGAGAGGATGCACGTTCATTACCTTGCCGAGGACTTTTCCGTCCCAAAAGTATATTTGATAAGGGGTGCTAATTTATAGGCCTATCACACACCTTACTCACATGCTTCACAACCAGTCACTCAAATTGGAGTGGTTACTAGTGCTAATTTATAGGCCTATCACACACTTACTCACATGCTTCACAATGAGTCACTCAAATTGGAGTGGTTACTAGTGCTAATTTATAGGCCTATCACACACTTACTCACATGCTTCACAATGAGTCACTCAAATTGGAGTGGTTACTAGTGCTAATTTATAGGCCTATCACACACCTTACTCACATGCTTCACAACCAGTCACTCAAATTGGAGTGGTTACTAGTGCAATGCATTGTGGTACACCTAATCCATAGCACAAGGGTGCCTGTACACCCTTCGGCTTTGCCATGTTCTAGAACTTCAATAGTAGCAAACTATCGAGGCCATACTCCTGATTAATAGCATCATAGTACTACTGTTGTTATAAATGTCAACATTTCTTCACATGAGATGGCTCTGCTTGTGAGAGTCCAAATTAAAGTTATCCTGATTCTTTTTACACAACATCACATAGAAATGCCACTTAGTCTGCCTCCTTTAAGATCTTTCAAATTCTAACAGGGCACAGAAATAGAAAAACTGGGACGGAAGCGCAGCACCTGAGACAATGAGGCCTGAGGATACAAGAAGGGCAAACAACATCATCTTGTTCCAATATAAGGAGGCCACCAAAGCACTACTACTCACCCTCTGTGAGACGAAGCACAATATCCCTTTTAACACCTCAGCAACCTTTAACTGAGGCAAGACAAGAATCCTATCCGAACAAGTGGAGTTGTTGTTGGCACACTGTTGTCACTACAATTTCAACAAGCATTGGCATAGCCAATAGGTCTCGCCTTTGGGACCTTATAAGTGTTTAGTTATAGTTGTTTAGTTGTTAGGTGTTTAGTGACTATAAAGTAAGTGGGGCACCAGATAAAAAAGTCTGAAAATTGAGGTCACATGCTGAAACATTGAGAGCTTATGGGCAACATCATCAATAGTTGGCGCCCAAACATAAAAATTTTACAGAAGCATTGTTTTCCTGATCAATGCACAGTATATACATATAGACTTGCCTTAAACTGCACTACTGTTGTTACAGGTAAGTAATGAATTAATTTCTCAATTACCAGTTTGAATAGATCTCTTAACGGTGAGTGCACAATTTGTGGTAAACTTCCTGAAAGGGAATGTATTTTGTGGAACAAAGCATATACAACAGTGGCATACAAAAATCTCCAAATGATTCCACTAGCTGGTACATGTGCCCGTAGCTCAATCTTTAGGGCCTGGTCTCTATCCCGAGGTATGCGCACCCCTGCATGATGCCAAAGGGCTAATCACAAGCAACTGGAATTACTGCCCGAACTGAGATTCCAGTGTTATCGGTGGAATACAGCAGTCCGGTGTCCAACAAGCACAACCTGATTGGTGGGAACACAACAGGAGATGCAGGTTCTCTGGATAAGAAGGGGTTGTGCATTTGTATTAGTTTATTGCGCTTAAATGCCCCCTCCATCAGTGATGCTGTTAATAGATACCACAGCTCACAGTGCAAGTTGACAGAGGACAGAGGAAGACCCATGGTAGCGACATAAAGTACGAGACTGCCGGAGAGACCGTATCCCTTCATTGCAACATTGCACCTGGAGACTCGTGCATGCAAGATGCAGCAACTAGCTTCAGTAGAGCATTCGTGCAGCACAGGACCGCCTTGAAAGAGAGAGAGAGCGAGAGAGAGAGTGCGAGCGAAAGAGAGAGCGAGCAAGAGAGAGAGTGCGAGCGAAAGAGAGTGCGAGCGAAAGAGTGCGAGCGAAAGAGTGCGAGCGAAAGAGAGAGCGAGTGCGAGCGAAAGAGAGAGAGAGAGAGAGAGAGTGCGAGCGAAAGAGAGAGAGAGAGTGCGAGCGAAAGAGAGAGAGAGCGCGAGCGAAAGAGAGAGAGAGAGAAAGAGAGAGAGAGAGAGAGAGAGAGAGAGAGAGAATGAAAAAAAAAAGCGCGGCCCGCGCTGTGTTTAATGACGCGGCCGCAGTAACCTGATCCCAAGTGGGGGAGGTGTGCTGTGTCTGCCTGCTGGAACTCAAACAAGCAGCAGCTGTTTTGAAGCACTCGTGCTTGTGCTGGCCTCTGCCTTGCGGGAGCGAGCAGCGGCGGCGCGAGAGCCATATGTTTTCAATTAGCACATGCGCCGCTGCTCGCTCCCGCAAGGTGGATGCCAGCACGAGTGTGCTGTGCTTGAAAAGGAGCAGACCGATTTCTAAAGGTCATCTCCTAGAGCAGCGCATGCTCGCTGCCTAGGCGAGACCTAAAAACGCAGATTCAAAATGTTAAGGGAGTAAGCAAAGCAACAGAAGGTGTTATTTGACATCTGCTGCAAAGGGGTCAAAATACCTCGCATGAATGCTTAGTTACAATGGCACAAAGTCTAAAAGATTTGTCTTGGGCAATAACTACTGTATGAGGGATTTAGCCAGATCCGGCAAGAACACCACAAAGGCATGCATTGCCAACAAGCATTCAGCAGGTCTGTTGAGCAGCTAGCCCCTTCAGCAGCCACCTTGTGCCACTGACAGGTGGCGCTGTTAAACAGAGATGCATTTTCTAGAAGCCTTGCCTAGCACACACTTGTCTTAGAGGTACCGTAGACCTCCAGTTTCTCTATTCATGAATCGGTGGAAGGCAAAGCAGGAGCATGGGTGGAGAAACGGAGTGTAGACAAACAGTAGCCCACTGAGAAAACAGGGTCCATATTACAAAACGGTGCACTGCAGGGGCGGTCGGCATGGCTCGCGAGTGGCGCGGGGGAGGGGGGGATCACGCATGGATGAATTATTTAAAAAATAAATAAATAAACTTACCTTGCCGCCGGCCGGGTCCCGCGTCTCCTTTCCTTAAAAACATCAAGGAACAGGAAGCAGGACCCACTAACCAATCACAACGCTGCAATGCAGCGTTGTGATTGGTTTTGAGCGTCCTGGTTTGACGCTCAACCAGGGAATGGGGGCCTGGGCTTGTTCTACATGCAGGCTGCAATGCAGCCTGCATGGAGAAGGGGAAAGTGGGCATGACTGGTTTGGGCGGCCAAGAGGGCCGACCAAACAGTCTTTGCGCACTTGAGTAGGCAAACCACTCCGCCCCGCTCAAAGAGCAGAACAGCCCCGCCCACCCGCAAAGCAGCAGGAAGCAGCCTAAAATGATAATGTATTTTAGGTTTCTGCTTCCCACTGCTTAAAAGCAGTGGGGCAACACTCCTCCGCCATTGCGGAGGAGCTGCCCCTGGTGCACTGCCCTGGTCTGCACCAGGCTGACCTTTCAAAAGGTGCGCCGAGTACCCTAATGGACAAGTTACTTACCTTCTGTAACGCCTTACCTGGTAGCAGCATATTTCTTACCTTTGAACTTCCAGGCATCAGGTTGGATCCGGAAGATTTTTGATAGCAGTCTCCATGCGCTCCAGTAGATGGCGTTGGTCGGCGCCGCGTTATGTCATCGGTGTCGTGTTCATCATGACGTCCGCATCGTCAATATAACCGTCACTCCGGCACGCTGACGTCAGTACTTTTCATGACTTTCCACGCCAGAAGCGCAGAGCCATGAAGTGACTGACCATGGTGTGTTAAAAAAGACAACTAGGGCCCTGAAGGGGAACAACCCTGACACTAAAAACTATTTTGCAGTGCGGGGAGGATGGGTGGGTTGGTAAGGAATCTGCGGCTATATCATGTCTCTACCAGATAAGGTGTTACTGAAGGTAAGTAACTTGTCCATCTGATAGACATCTAGCCGCAGATTCCTTACCTTTGAACAGATACCCAAGCAATACCTTCCCCGGAGGTGGGACTGCGGAATAGCTTTAAACCAGAAAATCCTACAAGACAGAGCGGCCAAACAGGCCCTCCCTGAGAATCCAGGCAAAATTGTCTGGCGAACGTGTGCAGAGATGCCCATGTAGCTGCTTGGCAGATATCAGCAGTTGGGACGCCACGCTGGAGCGCTGTGATAGCTGCTTTTGCTTTGGTAGAATGGGCCCTAAAGCCTTCATGAGGTTGTTTCTTCGCTAAGGCGTAACCTATTTTGATACAGAGGATAACCAAGCATGATATGGTCCTCTTTTGGGCAGCACACCCCTTTGTTGAGCCCACCCGGAACTCTTTTGTGCGATCAAGGTAGAACAATAACGCTCTTTTTGGGTCCAGACGATGGAGACACTCTTCTTCCTTAGAAGGTTGCGGAGGTGTGTAAAAAGTGGGCAGAGTAACAGCCTGTCTCAGATGGAAGGGCGTTCCCACCTTACGCATAAAGATGCCCTAGTCCGGAGTACCACTTTGTCCGGAATTACGGTCAGGTAAGGAGGCTGCGATGACAGTGCCAGCAGTTCGTTCACCCTCCTGGCAGAGATGATTGCCACCAAATAGGCTGTTTTTATAGTGAGCAGCCATAGAGGGCAGTTGTGCAGCGGTTCAAACCCTGCGCACATCAAAAAGGTGAGAACCAAGTTAAGGTCCCACTGTGGCAAAATAATAGGGCAAGGGGTAAACAAATGGGTTAACCCCTTCAAAAATCTCTGCGCAAGAGGAAATTTGAAAAGTGAGGGCTGATCTGGCAGCCGAAGAAAGGCAGATCGGGCCGAAAGTTAGCCCTTCAGAATGCCCAGAGCAGAGCCCTGCTGGGCCAAGGAAAGAATAAACAGGAGAACGTCTGACAGAGAGGCAGATAAGGAGTCAATAGACCTTTCTGTACAATATTTACAAAATTTGTTCCATCGGCAGGCGTATACCGGCTTCGTGGTGGGACGCCTGGCTGCCAGGATAACTTTGCATACTTCGTCAGGAAGGTCAAAAGCTGTCAGTTATTGCCGCTCAATCTCCAAGCAAGGAGGCGGAGAGTGGACAGGTTCGGGTGGAGAACCCTCCCCTGCTACTGCAACAGAAGATCCTCACAAAGGGGCAGCCTGATCAGAGGATCGATTCTAATTGTCAGAAGCTCGGGATACCAGACTCTCTGTGCCCAGTCCGGAGCCACAAGAACGACTTGTGCTTGGTCGGTCACTCCTGATCTTCTTAAGCACTCTGGGCAGGAGTGGTATGGGCGGAAAGGCGTACAGGAGGCCTGAGCTCCACTCGTGATGAAATGCGTCGCAGAGCGAAAGCCACCTTGGAAACTCCAGTGCGCAAAACTGCTGACATTGCGCATGCTCTTTGGAGGCAAACAGATCTAACCAAGGCTCTCCCCACCGCTGAAAGAGTCCTTGCACTACTTCCGGATGGAGATGCCACTAATGATCCGCAAGGGACTGTCAGCTGAGTTTGCCTGCCCTGGCGTTCAGAGAACCGGCCAGATGTTGAATCACCAGGGAAATACCCTGTGGTTACAGCCGGGTCCAGAGGCGCAGGGCTTCTTGATAGAGGGTCCATGACCCCACACCCCCCCTGTTTGTTGCAGTACCACATGGCAGTAGTGTTGTCCGTGAACACCTGAACTAGCCTTCCCTTGACGGATGGTAAAAAGGCTTTCAGTGCCAATCTGATCGCCCAAAGCTCTAACAGGTTGATATGGACCCTGGCTTCCGCCAGAGTCCTCTGATCTCCACCTCCCCCAGATGGCCACCCCATCCCAGAAGAGATGCATCTGTCACTACTGTGAGATCTGGGTGGGGAAGGGAGAGGGGTCTGCCTCTGACCCAATTGCGGTTTGTTAGCCACCACTGAAGGTCTTTCGTAGTGCCCTTGGATATTTGAACCAGGTTGATGAGATTTCCCCGATGCTGTGCCCATTGGAACTTCAGGTCCCACCACAGAGCCCACATGTGCCATCTTGCATGGTCCACAAGCAGGATGCAGGACGCCATGAGGCCCAACAGCCTCAGAGTCATTCTCACCGACATCCAGGATAGAGGCTGAAACATCGGTATCATAGCCTGAATATCCTGGACTCGCAGCTCGGGAGGATAAGCCCGAAACTGCACCGTGTCCAGAATTGCTCCGATGAAAGGGAGCGTCTGAGAGGGAGTCAGGTGTGACTTTGACATGTTGATAGTGAACCCCAGCGAGTGCAGGAGGTTCGCCGTAGTCTGGAGTTGGGAAACGACTGCTTGGGACAAGCCCGCCTTCAGCAACCAGTCGTTGAGATAGGGGAAGACTGGAATCCCTGATCTTCGCAGATGCACTGCGACCACTGCCATCACCTTTATGAACACCCGAGGGGCACTGGTGAGGCCACAGGGGAGCACGGCAAACTGAAAGTGCTCGTGGACCACCATAAACTGCAGGTAGCAACGATGGGCAGGCAGGACGGGAATATGGAAATAGGCATCTTGTAAGTCCAACGCTATCATCCAGTCTCCCGGGTCCAGGGCAGACAGGACCTGAGCAAGGGTGAGCATCTTGAACTTCTCCTTCTTGAGCAAGTAGGGGCTCTGAGATGGAGGATAGGACAAAGGCCTCTGTTCTTCTTTGGAACCAGAAAATAGCGGGAATATCAACCACAGCCTATTTCTGGACCAGGAACTCTCTCTATAGCTCCCTCAGCCTAGAGAGTCTTGACTTCCTCAAGGAGTAGGGCAAGGTGATCTTATGTCAGCCGATCGTAAGCTGGAGGCATGGATGGAGGGGAGGGAGAAGCCCCTTCGGACTATTTGCAAAACCCACCTGTCCGAGGTGATGTCCCGCCAGTGGATGAATGTGTATGATCCGGAGGATCGGACTAGGAAGGTTTTGCAGTGGAGGAGGGGATTGTGGCTTGGCTCGACTTCTGGGCACCCGAAACTCGGGATCAACCGTGTCCGCGGCCCTGCAGAGGTTGCTGAACTTACGGGACTCTCTGGCTGGAGTTGGATTGGCGCGGTTGGAAGCCCCTTCCGTAGCCACAAAAAGAGCGAAAAGCAGACACAGGCCGGGATGTTGTGGTGAGGCCTAAGGACTTTGCTGTAGCCCGTGAGTCCTTAAAACACTCAAGCGCTGTATCTGCTTAGTCTCGTGGTGCCGTATGGCCACTGTCGAGGCAATCGTTCTGCTTAGCGAGTCTA
Organism: Calotriton arnoldi; assembly: GCA_963921515.1. Lineage (NCBI taxonomy): Eukaryota > Metazoa > Chordata > Amphibia > Caudata > Salamandridae > Calotriton > Calotriton arnoldi. The sequence continues at coordinate 1,086,298 of CAWUFW010000382.1, read as the reverse complement.
TTGTGTCCAAGCCACAGCGAATGGCAAACTTCGCTGCATCTCTCCCATCTGAAATAGCTTGGGAGAGCAGAATCCGGTCCTCCTCCGAGACTCTGGGCAGAACCTGTGCAACCGTATCCCATATCGAATGGGGATAACAGCCCAAAAGGCATGCAGTGTTCACCGACCGCAATGCTAGACTAGCGGAAGAGAAAACTTTCTTCCCTAACCTTTCCAGTCTTTTGGAATCCCTGTCTGGGGGTGCAGAAGGGAACGCGCCACAGGAAGTGGAAGCTTGGACCACCAAGCTTTGTGGGGTGGGCGGTGAGGAAAGCTGGGTTACCCGGTGCAGGGCAATGGCGGAGGGCAATCGTTCAGTTCACAGGAGCCCCTGTGCTGGGCTTGGACCAGGTGCCCAGAAAAACGTCCGTCAAGGCCTCGTTGAAAGGCAGCAAGAGTTCCAAGGTGATAACACCAGGCTGCTGGACCTCTGTCAAGACAGTCTTGACTGCCACCGTAGGAAGCTGCAGGTCCAAGACCTCCGCAGCCCTACGCACCACCATTACAAGTGACTCTCCCTCCTCCGTAGCCAAGTTAGGGGGAGACAGCTAGCCAGAATCTGGGGAGGTGTCCAGGCCACTGGCATCATTCAGTTCCTCATACCAGCTCAGATCTTGAGGTTATGGGATTCCCAAGGGTTCCTGTTGCCCCTCTCAATCCTCCTGATCCATTCCTAACCCTTCAGAATAGGGCAGGTTGAACGGCATGGAGCCGTACGGCTCGGTCGGCGTTGAGCACCGCGTCTGTGGACGCCCGACCGGCTCCGTGTCGTCCGGAATGATGATTGGGGAGCAGCCACCGATGGACCACCCAAATATGGCACACGTGGCATCATAAAATTATTTTAGTTGGGCGGGGAGTGCACCCGGCCAGTCGAAGCATGCTTTGACTTCTTATGGTGCCTCTTGCCTGACTGCGACGACTTTGAGGATGAGGTCCTCGACCCTCCAGAGCGGTCCTCAGACCTTCCTCTCGACCGAGACTGGGAATGAGATCGACGAAGCGACCTCCGTGGCGCAGTACGCCGGGCCGCGATCAGCAATAGGGACCGTTCCCTCAAAGCCTTCGGCACCATGGCCCAACAGTTGGAGCAGGACTTAGTGTTGTGGTCACACTCCAGGCAACAGAGACATATTAGGTGGGGGTCCGTGACCGACATGGCGTGGTGACTAGCACCGCACGGCTTGAACCCCGAGGTCTTCTTGCTAGACATCCTTAACACACAAAAAGGAGTCGACAAAAAGTCAACAAAGTCTGCCAAAAAATGACAGGGGGTAGCTCTCTTTGGCTGGTCTGCGCTGGCTGGTGCGGAAAGAAAAGAACGGACGTCAGCGTGCTGGAGTGGCGATTATATTGACAATGCGGACGTCACCACGACAGCGTTGCGTGGAGTCGACAGACGCCATCTACCGGCACGCAGGGGTACTGCTATCAAAAATCCTCTGGATCCAGCCTGACGCCTGGCAGTTCAAAGGTAAGGAATCTGGGGATAGATGTCTCTATCAGATATCGTGAATCTGTTGCCTTTAGAAAAGCTCAGCTGTGAACTCGCAGGTGCCTTGCGGGCAGCGCATTAAGTGAAAGATGGAGCGGCTGCTTACAAGCTGCTCAGTGTTCAACAGTGCCAGGGGCAGCTGCCTGCACTTTCAAAAGGGGAACAGAGATTCCCCTGTAGGTGGGACATTTCTGGAGGGGGAGGGGAAGGGGGTCATTGGAACCACTTTGCACCCTCAATAGGGCTGTCCTCGGGCGGCACACTAACAATGCGCCTCCTAAGGACCTGTTTGCCTTTGCACCCATGTCCGTAATCGGGCACGGAGATAGAGGCAATGCGATTCTCTCATTTTCATGGAACCACGTTCCCATGTAAATGAAGGAACACCCTATCAAGATAGTGCTGCTGCTACATTTGCGCCAGCGCTTTCAGTATTACAGACGGAGCTCTGTAATACCAACGTTTCCCACGTCCAGGGCACCATGCATAATAGTCCCCAGTTGACTCCGGAATAGCGCGAAGAATGTAGGATTACATGCAATGTTTGTTTTTTATGTTAGACATGTTCATAAAAATAATATTCTTGTTCAAAATCACAAGACTTTGTCATTTTCTTTTCCTCATCTTGAATAAACCTTTTACCTGTGAATAAATATGATTTTGTTTAGAACATGCACTAACAGTGTTATATGTAACTGCCATGTGCCATAACATTTGTCAGTTAAAAAATTATTATTGCTGTCCTGCCTTTTGCAGCCATAGTAGTATCTTGTGCAGGGTGTGTTGGTTAGGGGCGAGGGTGTATTCTTCATCGTCAGATTAATCATCCTCAGGTTCCTGTGGTGGATCCCTTCACAATTGTATATTTTGAAACCCTGCACAGTGTGCTGTTATTTTACAGCAGGTTTGAGGGGTGTACACCAATGCCAATCCACTTTTGTGCAGACAACAAAATCTGCCCTTTAGTATTCCAAATGCTTACTGTATCACACATCAGGGGCCGTATTATACATGCGGCGCATTCTCCTTCATTGTACCAGGTGCACTTTTTAAAAGGTACACCCGGCGCAATGAAGGAAAATGTGCAGTATTAAGATAAATGCACTTCCCCCAGCGGCTGCTTTGAAGCTGCTCCGTGTTTTCACAGTGCAGGCGGCAACCCGTCTGCACTTTGAAGGGGGAATAGAGATTCCCTTGCAGGCCGGTGCAGTGAGTGACTGCACCCGCCTGCAAGGGGGAGTTCTGGGTGGTCCATGGGATCCCCTTTTCCCCCCCTCCAGAGGGCTGCCATCTGGGGGTGCACTGACAGTGCCACCTTTTAAGTGGCGCACCGTCAGCCTCCTGAGAGCTTCTTTGCCTCTGCGCCCGCAATATGGTGCGGGCGCAGAGGTAAAGGGATTCCCGTATTTGCATGGGGCATGCCTTCATGCAAATGAGGGAACGCCCTCTGAAGACAGCGCTGGAGCTTTATGTGCGCCAGCGCTATAGTTAGCATAGAAGGGGCCGCAGAAGCATCTGCGGCCCCTTCTGTAGTACCAAAGTGCCTCAGGGGCACACAAAGCGGGCGCAAACGCCCGTTGCACCCCCGGGGCACTTGTATAATACAGCTCCTGGTGTGCTTGTGTGTGTGTTGTATCTATATTTCGTTGGGCTCTGTGGATTAGGTATAGGGTCATTATCCTAGAGTGAACTGCATATGCTCAGTCATCTGTAGAAAAGACATGTAGTCATTTGAGGATTGCAAGGCACTGATGTGACAACTTATCTAGCAGATAGCTGTCTCCAAGCTTTTCTCTCGCCAACTGGACGTAAAGGGCCGAACTGTGAAACATGGAGTTATGTGTACTCCACAGATATTTTGCCACTGAATTGGTGCTAATGCAAGCAGCTGGATATTCAGTGATAGTGTTTTCTATTCCCGCACATATACTATGGGGCAGATTTACAAGCCCCTTGCGCCACTTTTGCGTCACTTTTAACATGGGAAAAGTGACGCAAAAGTGGCGCAAGGGGCTTGTAAATCTGCCCCTATGTGTTTAAGGGAGGCATATTGGAATTTGAGTGTCATCCACACATCCAGTCACGTGAGACTTGAGCAATACCATAAAATTCTTTCATAGTGGCAGCAAGCTCAACACATCTTCTTGTGAAAGGTATATGTGATTGAGTTTTGGACAGCACGTCATCCAGAACTTTTCCTCTGAAAGGACACTTTGTGGTATCTCCACTGCAACTGCAACTATTTCCTGGTATCCACCTGAGACAAGGTGGTGGAGGGTGACTTAGCACATGTATGAAAAAGTATGGCCTGGCTTCTTTGAGTTTGCCTTTCAAGTGCAAGCTCTAGGTCATCTAAAAACTCTGTAATGACCAGCCTACTAAATATATAATTTGTACAGACTTAGCAGGCCTTGTCTTCTCAAGTACAGTAATATGGCTGCTCAAATAAAGTGACACACCCCCTAAAAATCCTTTCTTTTCTCCTTCGTCCCTGTTTTTGCTGTCAGGATGTTCAGTCAACTCACAAGAGAAGCCTTTCTGAAAGTTGAAAATATGTTTTATTTTTTGGGGCTGCCGCCTACCAGACAGCGCAGCCATCTGACTATGCGAAAGATATCTTGGAGACTTTCAGAAAGTTGACCTGGAAATGCATTCCGTCCGTGGCTTGCTATTGGCTTTGTAACTCACGTTTTCTGCCTTTCCATTTGCTGGCTTTTTTGCTTTAGACTGCAGCTTGAGTTTGTACCTTCCCATGGTAAAGCTGCATTTACAGTATTCATCCACAAACTCGTTTTCTGTATTAAACAGACCTTTAAATCTTGTTCTTATCTCGTCACATTTGCTGGCCATTCAAAGACCGAGGCCACATGTCAAGCTGTGTTTTCGTGGCAGCCTGGTGTTTATTTTGCTTTTGGCTGTCTTCAAAGTGAGAGCGTTTGTAGGAAAGAGGAATGCAGCCTACTTTCTCCATGGAGCCTGCGCCCATTTTGTTTCTTAGTTTATTTTAGACATAGCCATCACAAAAGGAGTCTTGTTCTTCAGCAAGGGTCATGATTTGAATGGTGAAAAGGCACAGGAGCTACAAGCTCTAGGAAGCCCACTGAACAACGATTATTGCTGTTTTTACAACTAAACCAGCAGTCACAAGTGCAATTAACTTGCAGGCACCAGCGTCATGATTTGAATCGTACAGGGGCCAAAAGGTCTAGGAAACCCACTGAACACCAATTATTGCTATATTTTACCATTGATCATGCAGTTACCTTGCAGGCACTAGGGTCCTGATTTGAATGGTGCAGCAGGTTCAGTGGCACAGGAGCCAAAAGGTCTAGGAAACCCATTGAACACAGAGTATTGCTATATTTTACTACTAAACAAGCAGTCACAAGTGCAGTTACCTTGCAAGCAATAGGGTCATGATTTGAATGGTACAGCAGGCACAGTGGCAAAGATCTAGGAAACCCACTGAACACCGATTATTGCTATATTTTACTACTAAACAAGCAGTCACAAGTGCAGTTACCTTGCAGGCACTAGGGTCATGATTTGAATAGTACAGCAGGTGCAGTGGCACAGGGGCCAGAAGGTCTAGGAAACCCACTGATTATTGCTATATTTTACTACTAAACAAGCAGTCAGCAGTGTTTTTTTGTAACCATTGCACCCAAAGTTACACATAGCCCAAAGCATCACTATAATAAAAGCTGTAACCTATTGGGCTTTTCTGTCTACCTACAACTTATGTTACATCCAGCACATTTATATGGCACATTATCACAGTTTTTGTATGGTCCTAAAATACTTCTGAATATAACACTAGCACCGCAACCAATGTAAACACTATATAAAAACTTATAACTTACCACAGGGCATTTCATACCAAGCATTGGCAAAGCCAGAAAGTCTCACCTATGCGAGATCTATTGGCTTTGTCAATGCTTTTTAGCCATATTATACAGCAGCGATAAAAAGAAGAAAAAATACGCTATAACGCAGACAACGCTGGCTTTGTCATACAGCTTTTTAAATTTACTTTCAGCCATTTGCAAAATAGCTAAAAAAAAATTTATCAAAGCCAATAAATCTCACATAGGCAAGACCTGTTGGCTTTGCCAATGCTTGTTATATGTGCACCAGGTTACCCCCTGCTTCCAACTGATGGTATTTTGCCTCGGCAACACCCATGAGTTAAGACTATTTGGAATTTGTGAATGCTTAATTCTAATACATTCAAAAAGCAAATCTGTGATATGGATTCTCAATTAAAGAAATAAAAATAGTTCTCGCAAATTACAGATTCCTTATTTATTCACATCGGAATGCAGTTTTTAGAAAATCCCTCTTTTGGGGCCTTTGTACACTGGAAAAGGCTCTTTTAGTGGTCACACATTTGTTTTGTACATCAGACCAATGGTCTTTTTTATAGTACTTTCCCCAGATTCGTCATCTTTAAAATGACTCTTATAGCAGTATGAGCGAATAGATAAAAAGGTGCGGATGACACACAAATCCTCTCATTCCGGACTTTCTCTCCCCACCACGCATATTTGACTAATTGTATAGTGCCAATATACTAGACAAACGTCCTTCAGAGTGTTTACAAGAAGACCATAACAAACACTGTTGTTCTCTGTTTCACTTTCATATATCATTGGATGGCCTGCAATCGCTTGCTCCGTTTGTCGGTCTTTTCCCGCCTTTTCTGCATCTACCCCTATTGCTACCTCAGTCCATTATCCTTCTGACTCACTGACCTTTGCCTCCTCAGCTAAAAACCTTAGCTTCCTTTTCAGTCCCTCTGTGGATGGAATCTTATCACAACCACAGTCATGGAATAAACTCTGTATAGAGGTAAGGGCCGTCCATCTATACCCTTCCATAAATGCAAAGCACTGATTAATTGAGCAAATTGGATCACTAATATTCCACTAATGGACCTTCCCAAGTATTCTGTCTGTCTCTGGACAAAGCCCTAAACTTCACCAGTAGAACCTTATGTAACATGATGTAATCTCGGGAGGCTAATTCCAGGATGGTACAAATGCAGGGTAATTATATGGCTGATCCTAATAAAAGCTCTCAAGGTGCCTCGGAGGGAGCTAGACTGAGAAGAGGTACCAATGGATTGACCAGCCTCCAATCTCCCCCTCGATTGCTGCCCCTATGTTGCAGTCTTAACAAATGTTCCATCATTGTTGCCATAAGTGAGGGAATCCACTGCACAATTAAAAAATAAGGTCTGCATCTGGCTGAGTAGGAATTCAGATTTCCTCCCCATTGAGCATAAAGGCATTTTATTTGTGAGAAGCATAGTGTGGGTGGGCTTGTCAGCTAAGCAACTGGAGGGTGACTGTGTGGTAATCAACTGCCGGTATCCCAGGCTGGCGCACTGCCTGATTTTTACCAGTAGACAGCTTGGCTCAATGTCTGATGCGATTAACTTGGTACTGCTGGGGTTCGTTTACAAGCATCTCCAACCAACAGGGACGATGGTGACGTACCAACAGCCGGTATCAGGAAATGGATTTGCGGAACAGTCGGCCGGCTGGTAGGGTCAATAACGGATTCTCAGCGCTATCTGGTTTAGAGGATAACAATTGACGATTACCCATTGATAACTCCATAGCATTCCATGGAACTGTGTCCACCCCAGCAGTGGGGGTGGGGGGGTGGGGGGGGGTTAGACTGTCATCCTTCAGATTCTCATGCTAGGGGAGGACTCTTTACTGTAGCTAGTCTGCTAGGGGAGGACTCTTTACTGTAGCTAGTCTGCTAGGGGAGGACTCTTTACTGTAGCTAGTCTGCTAGGGGAGGACTCTTTACTGTAGCTAGTCTGCTAGGGGAGGACTCTTTACTGTAGCTAGTCTGCTAGGGGAGGACTCTTTACTGTAGCTAGTCTGCTAGGGGAGGACTCTTTACTGTAGCTAGTCTGCTAGGGAGGACTCTTTACTGTAGCTAGTCTGCTAGGGAGGACTCTTTACTGTAGCTAGTCTGCTAGGGAGGACTCTTTACTGTAGCTAGTCTGCTAGGGGAGGACTCTTTACTGTAGCTAGTCTGCTAGGGGAGGACTCTTTACTGTAGCTAGTCTGCTAGGGGAGGACTCTTTACTGTAGCTAGTCTGCTAGGGGAGGACTCTTTACTGTAGCTAGTCTGCTATGCTGGATATGAAAGCAAGCTTCAGGATGGGGACTGGTTGGAGTTTGTATCCCAGTTTGATATTGTGATGATGCAGGAGACCTGGTCCCCAGGGGACATCGAACGGGACGGGTTTTTGAACTTTTCATTTCCGCTGTCCGGGATCCTGGTCATAGAAGCAGGGAGGAGGAGGAGGGGTGGGGGGGGTGGTGACACTTATCCGTATTGCTAAGATATATCAGGCTATCCAGATTAAATGCAACCATCAGAGTATTCTAATTGTGTGGGTCTTCCTCCTGAATAAGTTTCATTTCTTTGTTATTAACTTTTATGATCCAGTGTGGGAATTGGGATCTCAAAGTCGTGCTCTGTTTTCAGCCCTGGCCATATTGAAACGAAGGATGGAAACCATCTCGAACGATTGGTGTGTTGTCGCAGCAGCATAATTACCACTCTTCCGAATCCCTTTGAAATTAGATACTAATTGTCTAGAAGGACCAGGTGCAGACTATAGAGGGGAAGTACTCGAGGGCCCTTCTTAATTTTGGTCTGATAAATACATCGGAGCTGGTGGGTAATCTTTCTAGGCAACTACTGACTGTCGTGGGCTGGGGCACAGTGTATTTCTATCTAGAATCGGGAGTAATTTGTACTTGGGGGGGGGGGTAAAGAAGGAGCATAGGGACCACAACCCTATTGAGATCGTGCTTGACCTGCCGGTTCTTAGATGCCCGCATGCAGCTGAGGGCCCCAGGGGTACTGAGATTAAGGATAACAGGCATGGGGTTATCTGGTGCTGGTGTTATGCAAATATACCACTTGTCCTTTCAGCCCTGGTGAAATGTAATCTTAGCTTGATCACAGATGTACTGGTGTCACCTGATTTATCCCCTGCTGAGATTATGGCTGCTTTGGATAAGCTAAACAGCTCTGCTATGGACCTATTCTAAACTCGCTATCCCGGATGGTTTGATAGCTTATGCAGAGCCACCAACAAGAGGTTACGAAAGGAGCAGACTAGTAAACCCAGAGATAGTTCAAGGATAAAACAAGCTAGATTAGACTATAAATTAGCAATTAAAAACAGGAAACTAGTGGTCAAGAAAGAGCTGGGGGAGAATCTTGTTCAGGCATGCCAGACTAAACATTATAGGAGGTTCTGAAGTGTTGTAAATAAAGAGAACTTTACTACTGGGACGACAGAGGGATTGGGGAATAATATTTCACCCGAACGATAGTTCGATCACTTTAGTCGAATCTGTTCTTATGGGGAACCATGAGAGGGTGTAGGGTTGCCGGCTGATTCCCACCCCAGTTTGGAAATTAGGGGGCATATTAGCAAGACCCACGTTAAAATTATCGCCGTTTTAGCGGCAGGAAACTGCCGCTAAAACGGCGATAATGGGCTTGCTAATATGCGTTATGGAATTCCAATAGAAGCCCAGGTTAGATGTGCAGGACATCTAACCTGGGCTTCTATTGGAATTCTATAACGCATATTAGCAAGCCCATTACCGCCGTTTTAGCGGCAGTTTCCTGCCGCTAAAACGGCGATAATTTTAACGTGGGTCTTGCTAATATGCCCCTAGGTTTTCCCTTGACGAAGTGATAGCTGCTATCCTAGAAAGCCCATCAAAAAAGGCTCTGGGCCCAATGGACTTTTATAATGAAAATGTTCATCTGTGGGCACCTATCATTACTAATATCCAAAATGCTGCTGTTATTCACAGCATACCCCCTCCTGGCGTTTGGCATGTATAGTTCCCGTTTATATAAAAAGAAAATAGGCAATAGAACTGACCCCAATGGTTACTCGCCATTTCCTTGCTGGACTCTAAGGTGAAGATTCTTGGCGCATTATCCTGCGGAGCATAGAGGGCTGGTGTCGTGTAGTTTCTATAAACCTATATAGGATCTGCGCTTTTAGACAACATACACTATAGCATTGGTGTCAGACTAATTCTAGACACCCCTACCGGGTATGTTAGCCTGTATACGAGCTAGCTCACAGTGCCACTAGAAACCCCTCTTACCAAGGAGAGAATAGTTCTTGGCAACTATCGAACATGACAACCCTGTCCCATCAGGGATCGTGGAAACAGTGTACTACTTTTCGCTCAGTCACTTGTGCTCACTTTTGTCTCAGAGAGATACACAGAATAAACGGTGGGGACGTTTTTCTATAAGTATTTATTGGGCCAGCGTCATTCTAGTGTAAAATAGGTGTGCTGAAACCACCATTAGACAGAAACAGATATAAATGATTATAAGCACTAACAGAGTAAAAGGATGGTAGATTTCTACCATCGTGCTAAAACAATGAATACAGGCAAGTATATAAAATACATGACAGTAAAATGCGTACTCCGACGATGCGACCCTAACTAGATGTATCTAAGTGTACCTAGCGTGTATGTAGGTGTAAAGCCAAGAATCCCTCTAGGAATTACTTCACCGAGTCTACTATACTAGTTCCTCGTTGGTCAGGATGGGGCTCTTGGAATCCCCGACTTGCCCTCGAGTATGCGGTCACGTTGGTACTTACATACATCAATGGTGGGAGTGCCCGATCCTTAGGGGGTACTGGGAGAAGATTATATCAGATATGTCCCGGATAAGTAAAGTACCTATTGATGTATCCCCTCGACTCTGCCTTTTAAACATTTGGGAGGCCACAGATCGGTCCCGAACAGGGAAGTTGTGGGTCTCTTTGGGCTGTATGGATGCGAAACTCAATATAGCGAGAACATGGAAGGGAGGAGTTCCACTACGACACACCGAGTGGGAGTCCGATATGGATTGGTGTATGCAGGCAGAGAGAGTTATTTATGAAAGTAGGGGCTGCCCACATAAATGGACGAGAATTTGGGGCCCCTAGAATGAAAGTAGGGGCTTCCTCTGTACCCCTTTTGCCGATTCCCCCTCAGCACTGTTGGATAGCATAGATGTGTGATGTGTGAACACAAGGGAAGCTACGAAAAAGATAATTCCACCACTGACCCTGTGATAATTTTCTATTTGATTGTATTACCTGATTATGATCATTTGTGAACATTGATTATAGCACCGCACTGCATCTGTATTATTGTGTGTTTGTATGTTGTTTTCTTAATAAAAAGATTTTCAAAAAGAAAAAAAGAATCCCTCTAGGATAAAGTCAACCCCATTACCTGAAGTGAGAGACTGTGGGACCCCGTCTTGGTCTTGAGATGGACACCCCGCAAGGGATGTCAGACCACTGCGAGCTGGAGTGTCTGCGTGCAGGAACCTCAGCGTCTCGCATCAGTGTGTCGGCATGGAAGTCCTTTTCTCCTCTGACTACCTCAGCAAGATATGGTGTATATATACCCAAAGTGGTACCCCCTGGGGATATACCTTGCTGTGTCATGTCGGACTAGGATGACCCTTATACATAGTTATTATGCAGGATATGGTAGGCCTGCTGTGATTCCAAGAATCCTCATGCATAATGAATGAGGCTTAAGCTTTTCGGGAAAAAAAACCATGTCATCTTTGGACATTACCGTAACTAGGTAGAAGGTCAGTACTAAGAACCGTTATGTAGTGTAATGGTAGGGGAGAATATAGGTGAAAGGTTAGGTGACTACCTGAGCCTATATTAGGGTACCTATATGGAACATAACACGCACTCCTCATCCGACTGGACGACATACTAAAACTTTGACGTATGGCTAAACGTGGTATGCAACTATTATTAAGTCCATTAAAAATAGTACTTAAAAATGTAAAATTTCTAAAAAATGCTAAAAAAAAGAAAAATAGTGCATGCGATAGTAGTCTGTACTAAATAAGTTCGTATATATAGTCCGAACAATGAGAGACTGAAAGTCATGCAGTTTAGCAAAAAGTCTTTTAGTTTAAAATTCCAAATTTGGCTGTTTTTGAAAAGGCCGAATTTTCCCAGCACACGATGAGCCAAATGTTTGTGTCCTGGCTGGGAGACGCAACATCACTGTTGCCTGCAATCGCAGACAACGGTCCCTGCAACACCTCGCAGATCAGGTCAATCGAGCACAGATGTTCCTCCGTATTCACCACAGCCACTGCTGGGGATGTATGAGTGTCATCCAAGGCCTGAGTATTTGTTGAGGAGCCGGTATCCTTTCCGACAGGAGCTGAAGCACCCTGTGGTGGCTCTAAGAATGCAGACATCAACATTGGAATACGCTGAGGACACTGCAGAACATGGGCCGTTATTGGGTCCGGTAAAGCATCAACGTCCGGTGGCTCAATTGTTGGAAGTGTTAGACAGAGATCCAACATGCATTCTTGTCCGCAGAACAGGCATCGGAGGACAGACAGAATACAGTCGATCCAGACTGGTCTAAACGACAAGAACCAATACTCGCTCAGTTCTCGAAGACGAGGTGTGCCCAGATGGATTACCATGCGAACATGGTATCGGCGCTCCAAGAGCGTTTTTCCCATCTCCTTGGTGACTGGGAGGTCCATTGTGTAGCAGAAAAATGACAATCATGATACCTGCTATTAGAAACAGGATCAGCGGAAACCCTCCAAAAATGCTTCAGAATACAGAGTGTATAAAGTTGGGAATGACTCTGAGGATTGTCTGAAAGGTGCTTAACAGTCCAGAACCTATGCTCTTAAATAGGTGGACAATACCTGTCGTATCAGACATGTTAAAGATACGTTGTACCATTTCTGTGAAATGGAAAGGGCAGTTTGTTCGAATCAGTGCCGGTATCTCAGTCGAGGACCTTGCAACCTGGCGATCATAAGTTTCTCGGGCGGAGGTTAAGGGCACGGTTTGCTGTAGAAGCATGGCTTTCATTCGGCTCAGAGAATCAAACCGAATAAAGGAAACATTCAATGAAGGCCATAACGGCGCCTCCCTGACTGTATGGGTCGGTGGAAACAATACTTGCATACAGCAAGTAACCCTGGAGCTTACAGTGACAAGATATGAGATGCCCGGGAGCATCCCACAACAACCTTGATCATTCAGCATCAAGTAACTCCCATTTGAAAGCAACTTGAACACCGGATTAATCACGGCAGCTGGGGATCCTTTCAAGTGATAGGATAAATAAGCAACCGAACCATTACAGGCCCCGTGAAGCACGATATTCTGGCATATGAGAGATCCACTGAAGGAATTCTCGCAGTTGGTACCGCTAAGGAACACTTCCATGTCCCCATTCCTACATTGAAAACTGTATGGTAATTCCCAAGATTCCTTGATGAATTCCCTACCCATCGCTTCATATCTGCCTGCCTGTTGTTGTTCTAGGCAATACTGAAACCGGAGAGTTGTGACCAGTAGTGTTATATGGCCATGGATTAACCATTCTGTGGATGGTGATTCTGCCACAGTAAAAGGTAACTTGTCCAGTTTTTCAATACGCAGCATTGTATATTTTGCTCCCCTCTGTGCCTTCGTTATTTGTTTTTCTGTTAGATTGTATGCACAAAATAGAGACGTAGTGTTGATACATCGCCAAGGCACATAACCAGCGCACAATGATTGCAGCGTCCAGCTTAATAACATAATAGAACGTAGTTGAGATTGCCCGTGTTGTAGTATGGACAAGTCCTGTTCTAGTATATCTATAGCAGAAGCTGCAATGTTGCCCAGTGAATAAATCCTGGATGTTAATGTAGTCATACCATTGTCAACTACAGCCAACGCCTTTTCTAGGTTAATTTTATCTATTTCATGGAGTCTCTCTTCGGCTTCTTGTTGAGAGATTTTCCAGATTTCATTATAGACAGCATAATAGAAACCTTTCTGACGTGGCTTTCTGGGACCTAATAAAAAATCCCTTAGATCCACCTCATCCGAGAGTAAGGATAAGTGCTGTTTCACCTGGGACAGTGTCGAGGTTTTTAGCCAATCGAGGCACAGCTTCCCAACACTGTATGATGTCACTATCCCCGGATGTTCTCTTTGTACATATCGTGGGTCTGGCCTATAGATACTAAACCCTTTGGTTGTACCCCTGAATCTTGATTGACATCTGTTTGTGTCTGTGGGCCACACTAGCCATCCCTTCCAATTGGGGTCTGATGTATTGTACTGCATGATGTCATCTATTGTATCCCCTCCACATGATGTATAATTGATTTGGGAAGGGTTGGGAAACCGTGGTGTGTTCAAATCCTTGTTCTTGGCGAGTCCAAGACAGGAGGTTTGTTGCACTGTTTCATTCAGAAATATTGTCTGTTGCAGAATGAGGCACGCTCTAAATAGTGCTCCTGTTCCCTGAACTTGCCAATCTTTAGAACCCCAAACTGATTTTGTGTCTATAGTGTCCTTCCATAAGTCAAAACCCTGTTCAGACAGTTGGGAAATAAAAGATGCAAAATAAATCTGTATGGTGTTAGTCAGCATATTTTTCCGTGCAGGTGTAGGTGCAACCTTATAGTAATATGAGGTCGGGTCAGAAGTGTTAAACCCTGAAAAATATGAACATTTCTGTGCAAACGTTTTCGAACTACGTTTTGGTGGTGTCGGGCAATGTTCCAATTGGTGGTATGTGAAAACATTACGAGGGATACTGGATTTGTGTAAAAAGTGATGACCATCATGATGGTAACAGTACATGCTATCAAAGTCAGATGTGTCCTCTAACATTTCATTGTTTGAAAATGCAGCAGATTTTTCCAAATCAGACAACATATTTACAGTTTCAAAATCCCAATCATCAGAAAATGTACTGGAGGTAATGATATCATTTAGAGAACCTTTAAATAAATGTGGTATTTTCAAAAGTTCAGTAGGGCCAAATACATCATAATCAACCTTGTCCCAAACTATACCATCAGGAATTGGAACAGCTGTAATGTTCACGGAAAACAAGTCTCTTTGTTCACGATGAGATGATGTATGAGGTTTCAAGACCAAGTTCACATTTGATACTGCAGAGCGTTCTGGGAGATATTTTCCATTAATGAGTAAGCATAAGACAGTCACAAGGTCAATCCAGAACAGAAAAAACAATATTCCAGTTATGATCCAGAGCTGGAGCCAAGGTGAAACGAAGTAAGTTTTTTCCAGAAGAGTGTAAAAATCATGAATTTGTTGCTTACGGGAAACTGGAGCTGGCGTTGTCTCAGGCTCACTGGGATCAAGAGAGAAGGTATCAAAATCAATGAAGTAGCCAGATGCAGTTCGATCAATCTTTGGTAGCTCGGCAGGTTGTGTGGAACCGGCAGGTGTCTCTTGTTGAGGCATATTGATTTAGACATCGGTATTAGGCCGAATTTAAATTTGTCTTTCATTTGTAGTTTGAAGTTCTGTTTCCAAAAGAACGAGTTCCATTTCATTGTTGGAAATTCCATCATTTTGTATTGGTGACTCTTCGAATGTTATGAGTCTGTCTAAACTTCCTGTATGGTAGCGAGAGGAGAGCGTCGGCTACCCAGGAGCCCACGAGGCCTACTATTCAGTATCGGCCACATAGTGTGGTTTGATCAGAGCAATGGAGACTAATCTCTTTTCTTTTTTTTCCGGCAAGAGGCGAAAGAAGTACTGTTCTTGTTCCTTCGACAGTCAGGACAGGCACAGGCTTTCTGTATGATGGCCCAAATTCTTTCTTGTCCTCGATCTTTTCTCTGACCAGATCCCCGACTTTTGGGATCCAGACAGGTCTTGACGTGACTGATTTGACTTCCCAAGGGGGGTGCGTTTTACTTTCACGTTGCTTAGTAGTGCCCGGAATTCATTTAGATCCTGTAAAACAGCCAAACGTTTATTGATATCAAACCACAAAAATCGGACAGTGGACCAAAAGCAACCAATAAGGCACCAATCACATAAAATCACCAATTCAAATCAGGCAATACAAAAGTAACATGTGTGCACGTCTCCAAAGGTACCCCCTGTCCAAGGGCACTCCCCTGAAGCCAGGGGCAACAAAATGGAAAAACTAAATCAGAGCTGCACCACTTTACAGGGAACTTAAATTCATGTAAATAGTCAATGTTCAATGAAGCAGTTGTACAGAGATCCAATTTTCTCTTCTTTATTGGTTCAATCTTTTAAGAACAAACAGCCAACGCGTTTCGTCCTGAAACACAGGACTTCCTCAGGGCATTGATAAGTCTATATGGACCAAGGAAAAGATAGAGGTAATAACCTCAAACGAATGGAAAAACAGGCAGTGGTGACAATCACACCAATACGTAAAGCTCAAATATCAAGCCAACAAATGATCCAATTAAATATAGATGATAGATTCTCCAATAAGCGTCCAAATTCTTTATAGCGATTAGAGATCACCAATAATTAATGCAGAGCGCGTGGTGTGATAACCCAAAAGCTTGATCTGTTATTGTACAATCAGCGCTCCTTTGGACATATCCAGAATTCGACGAACATACTTCGTAATAGGAAGTCTCACGCCGCCCGGTATTCGGCGTTCTCCATTGACTATTTACATGAATTTAAGTTCCCTGTAAAGTGGTGCAGCTCTGATTTAGTTTTTCCGTTTATTGATATCAAATGGTTTTTCATCCGCCACTGTGCTTTCAAGATCGAGATCAGGTACCCACATTCTTGTCCCAAATAGGACCTTCTAAGGAGTGACACCCCCTAGAGGACTTCTTGGCAAATTATTAAGGGCTCGCTGCACCCCATATAAGCGATTGACCCAACTACCACCCAAACCTAATACTCTTGCTGTTAAAGATTGCTTTAAGTCTCAGTTTTTCCTCTCCACAACCGAATTTCCCTCGGGATGGAACGGAGAGGAGTACCGCAATGCTACACCCAAACCTTCCACGGCTTCCTTGTAAGCCCTAGAGCTAAACGCAGGGTCACGGTCAGAATGTAATGTGCATACTGCGTATGTCACTATAAAGACTTGCAAATCTTTTATAACAGTTTGAGCGTCAGCCGAGCGCTGAGGCCATACCCATAGGAATCTTGAGCATGAATCCACTGCCACCATGATATACTTGTAAGCCCCATCTGAGTGTAAGGGGCCGCAATGGTCCAAATAGACACACACGAGTGGTCTGTCTGATATTAGTAAAGGTGTCTGTGCTGGGCGCGCCATGGTGGAACCCTTCATCTGCTGGCAAATGTCACATTTTAAGACAAAATTATTCGTCCGTTTTGTTAAACCAGGCCACCAATAGCGTTGTTTCAGTAAATAAACTGTCACAGTAACTCCTGCGTGTGCAGAACCTAGACCCTCGTGTGCAGCTAGTATTAAGCCTAAATCTGCGATCCATGTTTGGTATTACTCTATCCCCCACTCCTGGAATCTGAGCATACGGAATGTTGTTTGCACTAACTTGCAGGAGTATTGGAGTGGAAAACCTTTCGGTAAGGCTGTGCTGTTTTTGCGTGAAGCAATGACAGCTGCCATTATCTGTCCGTCTATTATCGTTTTTGAATGAGTGATTGCAGCTACGGAAGCAGTACGTACTGCCCCTTTTGCGGCTTCATCGGCCAATGAATTCCCTTCAACGTGAACGCCATCACGTTGATGACTCAGCGTGTGTATCACGTGAGCTCTTGGTAGTTCGTTTTTCAACTCGGCTACCTGTTCCCATAGCATTTTATGCTTAATTGTGCCACCTTTTGAGTCTCTAAACCCATTCTGACCCCAGTAGTGGAGATATTCGTTGTATGACTGGACACAATAAAAAGAATCGCACACGATCAATGTGGGGAATTCTCGATCCATATTTAATAGTGCCAGTAATAGCGCTTTTAGTTCTGCCAGCTGAGTCGTGCAGTCTCCTAGAGACTGCGCCTTCGTATCGCTCAGATGGAACTTGCCATCCTGCATACGACCTTTTACAATCGCACACGCGGGGCTGTATTGCCGTTTACTTCCTATGGCCGGCTGAGCAGATCCGTTAGTGTAAATAATGTATTCATACTGATCTAGAGGCATAATTTCATTTGGGAGAGGATATTCTTGTTCATATTGCAGGAATGCTTGTGTTTTTTGGCTTGGGTCATATCTGTATTCTACATTTGTTGCAGTGAGAGAATTAGCCCATTGTATCCATCTGGGATGTAAGGCTTTAGCATTAGGAACGCTTGCCTTTGTAGCAGCCTCTAAGGCTGGTACAAGAGTTACAACTATTATTTGTTTCCCCTGAGCCAGTGCTCTTTCTCTTACTGCAGCGGTCTGTACTGCTGTCAGTATTTTTTCTGTAGGAGCGAAACGCATTTCAGCGTTTGTGTACAAATGTGATTTATATGCTATGTGTACCGTTTCTGTGGAGTTGGAGTAGTTTTTACTGGGATTACATGACGCAGCATCCCACCCAACATGGACGCGATATAGTGCTGGAGCAAGGGCTACCGCCCACTCCTGCGCGTATGTGTGTTTTAAGTAAATTGGAACGTGTTCAGAAAAAGCTGGTAAAATTACCGTTTCTCCCTTTGGGCAATCCATAACAATTTCAGGCGACCAATGGTTTTCAGCTAAAAGTATGTCATAGCCGAAGGTCAGGTTCTCCCAAAAGAGACCTTTAACTTTTCTGGGTTTGTCCTCCTCCATTTGGAGTGTTATCTCATGTAACCTATGTGGGACACTTACCCTCGTATCAGGTGTTTCCACTGTGATGTGTTCATTCAACTCCGCTTTCACCAGAAATTCCAACAGGTTCTGGCAAGCTATTGTTACTTCAGCTGCGCTGTCTAGCATCGTCAGAGCCCATTCCCTGTTCAGAAGTTGAGTCCTTAGAATTCTGGGCATGTCTAACTTTAAGACCTGCTACCTTCTTTTTAAATTGAGGTTTTGATTTTGGCTTGTCTTCTTTTTTATAAGTGTAGTCTGAAGCGCGTTGCGTATCTCTGGACTTCGTACGCTCTTCTTGTCTGAGTTCTGACCATCCTTCTTCTCTTCCGGAGTTTCTTGGTGAACCCTGAAAGGAACTAGAGGAACGTGTATCAGTATCCTGATACCTGTCAGGTTTTTTAATGTTATCTCTATTCCTAAGGTTGTATCTCCTTTAGGAGGGCTCTTGTTGAGGAGGCCCACTCCTAGATAGAGATTCATTTTCTCTAATGTTTTGGTTTTTAATGTTAGTAACCCATTTCTTCTTGGAAGAATCAGGTGCTTGCTTGGTGTTCTCTTTTTCAGGACCACCCATGAGTTGAGGTTTTGTTGCTCTAGCTCCCAAACTATCTCTACCTAATTCAGCAAAGGTGTCTGTGATAATTTTAGGTAATTCACGTTCCTGTTGTATTGCCACTGCTGCTGCCTCCCCTTTTATATTTGCTAATATTATAGCTGATACCTGGGCAAACTTACCTAATAATTTCATCCCTAAGTTCAGAGCAGGTTCTGCTCCATACTCAGTTTGTATTTGTCTTAATACGTCTGGTATTACTGCTAATGACGGGATACCATGAGTTCTGGTATATATGGCAGCGAAAACTGTACCCCAGGTGGTGCAATCCTCTATCTGGGGAGCTATCCCCATTGGCAAGCAGATTGTTAGCATTCTGTGTTTTTCTTGAGGGCTTGCGTGTGGAAATACTGCCTCTAGCTGTGTTATTTTCTGAGCTATCCAGAATGGCATTTGCTCACGTAGAGTGGGCATTTTACCCATAACCCATAACTACGTATAGCGTTTGTGGTGTAATTTCAGTTGTAGAACCCTGAATTTGACTTGTTTGTGTAGCTCTTGTTGGCTGAAGTGTGAGTGTTCTCATCACGAACTGTGTCAGGTTTCTGTAAAGTTTTATTATTTCTTTATGAAGTGGACGTAAGTCTGCTACTGGCATTGTGTCAATGTCTGGATGCGGTGTATAAGCCGCTAAGACCGGCCAAGTGGCTCCATCTCTTCCGAGTGGACCTAGTCTTACTTTGTCTTTTGTTGTGGGGGAGGGCACCTTTAAACCAGTTTATGTGCTCCTGGTAGGTGAGCGGAATTTCAATGTCTTGCAGACAGTATTCAAGTGGTGTTTCATCTTCAGTGTAAGAATTAAATGTATTTGATTGTGCATCTGCTTGTGGGAATTTAACCCATGAGTAGAATACCTCTGTTCTATAAGACTCGTGAGCCTCAATCACAAATGTTACTGTCCCACCCCTAGCTGTGACTCCGTAGTCTGTTAGCTTTTGAGTAAGGTAAACACAAGGAGATGATGGACGGAGCGCTGAAACTTTTCAGACACTCACCCCAGTCACAGATCTGGGTTGAATCCATCATCGTTCTTTAGCTCACTTCGCCACCTCAGTTCAGACCCATCTATATGCAAATCAGTCTTGAACCTGTGCCTCATGGGAACAGTTCAGCCCGAACTGCCAAGCCAGGTCTTCCCTGAACCAGAAACAAGCATCCTGGGACCGGTTTCGGGGTAACACCCCTCATCAGCCAGGCTAGCTTGAATCCAGTGGCAAAGTGAGCAAGGGACCCACATCTGGGCATACCCTGCCAACTTAGGGCGAACAAAGCAAATACAAGATGATGATGGACGGAACGCTGAAACTTTTCAGACACTCACCCCCAGTCACAGATCTGGGTTGAATCCATCATCGTTCTTAAGCTCACTTCGCCACCTCAGTTCAGACCCATCTATATGCATATGAGTAAGGGCATTTCTAACATTTTCTGAAATGTTGATTTCACCTTACTCTTCTTTTTCCCTGACTACAGCAGACTGTGCTCGCACAGCGGCATTCTCTTCAGTCATTGTTGAAAAAAGTTTTTCCTCAAGGGAGAGTTTCAAGGAAACTGAGATGTTTTTTTTTTTTTGATAATCAACTTTTATTAGATTTTTCCAAGAACGAAAATACATTGGTAGCAGAACAGACACGTTATTCAAATACAGTATGTTTAAAAACACAGGCTCAAGTTGCATTTGTGGACTGAGCATCGGCCCTCATAAAATTCCACATACATAACCCGTTTGAACCCTTAAACTGGCTGCAAGTTGAACCATTTGCCCCATATTTTGCCGAAGAGTTCGGGGCAGCCCCGGGCCTCGAAGAGGGGTTCCTCTTGGGTGCCACACCAGTCCACCCCTCGCCTCCATTTCGGCATGGTGGGTGGCTTGGCTTGAGACCAGAGTGCAGCAATATCACGCTTCGCCACTGCCGTTCCCAAGAAGCGCTTATCGGTCCGGGATCCATTGAGGCCGTCGAACACCCCCAGGATCAGGCGCAGCGGATCATGAGGGACATCCCATCCCAAGGCTTGTGTAAGCTCACTTTCCACCCCCGCCCAGAACTGCGCTAGAGCGGGACATTGCCACACCATGTGGTAGAAATCAGCTGGAGCGTGATTGCAACGTGTGCAGGACGGGGAGGGCCGCAGGCGGGCGCTGTACAAGCGTGCGGGGGTGAGGTACGCCGCGTGAAGATAATAAAGCTGGACTAGACGCAACTTGGAGGAGGTAGTCAGGGTCTTAGGTGCCATAAGGGCGTCCCTCCAATCCGCGTCCTCCAGGGGACCCACCCATCCCTCCCAGCGGGCCCGAAGCAGGTCTAGGGATGCGGGCCGTTGTTCACCAAGGTGCGATAAATCCGCGACACCCCCCCCCCCCCCGCCCAGGCCCCCCATCAGCACCTGGGCTTCTAGGGGGCTGAACTCGGGGAACGAGGTGGGTGATGGAATATGGGCTTGGAGGGCATGCCTTAACTGTAAATACTTATAAAATTGGGAGGAGTGAAGGGAGTGGCAGTGTTGTAGGTCTGTAAACGATCTGATGTGATCCCCCACCCAGATGTCTCCCAACAACGAAATCCCTACGTGGTCCCATTTACGGAAGTTCTGGAGGGACGAGACCTCGCCCAACCATGCCCCACTCCAAAGAGGCGTCTGCCCGGTGAGTTTCCGGTCCCACTTTACGTGGCGTAGGGCGGTTCGCCATGCCGTGTGCACCGTTCTGGTAACGGGGGAAGGGCCTGTGGTACGGGGCTCCCATACAGGTAAGCCTGGATCCGAGCAAAGTCCATCGATCGGAGCTCCACCCGGTACGCCGGGTCGGACCAGCCGCCCGCGAACCAGTCGTGGATCACATTGAGCCTCGTGGCCAGGTAGTAGAGGTGTAAACTGGTCATCCCCATTCCCCCATCGTAGGGGGGTATGCGACAATGTGCTAAGGACATGCGCGGTCTCCCTCCTCCCCACAAGAATCGGGTAAGAACACCATCCAATTCCCGAAACCAGCTGACCGGGAGATGAGCGGGCACATTTTGTAGGATGTAAAGGAAGCGGGGGAGGACCATCATTTTGAAAAGGGCACTCCTACCAAGGGGGTTGAGAGGAAGGGTTTGCCATCTTCTAAGGTCTGCCTTGGCCCTGGAGACCAGGGGCGTGATATTCAGGGCCCACTCGAGTTCTGGGAGAAGGGCCACCCACACCCCAGGTATTTGAATGATTGCCTCCGTAGGGGGATGGTCATTTGCCAGTCGAAGCATGCCCGGGATGGGTGTAGGGGAACCAGGGTGGACTTCGCCGGGTTGAGCCTGAGGCCAGAAATCCGCTCGAAGGCAGAGAGGGCGTCCAGACATCGTGGGCCGGAGCTCTCCGGATCTGCCAGAAAAAGGAGGACGTCGTCGGCATATAGTGCAATCTTGTCGACCTGGCTCCGGTCCCAGGCCCAGCCGCGGATGAGAGGGTCCTGTCGGATGAGGGAGGCCAGGGGTTCCATTGCTAGTGCAAATAAAAGCGGCGAGAGCGGGCAGCCCTGGCGAGTACCCCTTTGGATAGGGAACGCCTCCGAGACCACGCCATTGATGAGGACCCTCGCCTTGGGGGTAGAGTAGAGGACTCGGATGAGGCGTCGGAACGGGAGGCCGAAGCCCATCCTCTCCAGCACATCCTCAAGGTAGCCCCAATCTACCATATCAAATGCTTTTTCAAAGTCTATGAAGAGCAATGCTAGATAAGGGGTAAGGAGATGGCGATGCGCCAAGGCAAGATGGAGACGACGTATGCAATGCCGGGTCCCCCGGGCAGGCATAAAGCCGCATTGATCTGGCTGCACCAGCTCCTGCAGGTGTGGGCGGAGCCGCTGGGCCACCACTGTGGCGAAGATTTTGACTTCCGTGTTAATAAGGGAGATGGGACGATAGTCCGTGCAAGCGAGGGAGGGCGGCTGTGTCTTCGGGAGGACCACGATAGTGGCTACATCAGTCTTGGGCGGGAAGGATCCCACTTCAATTACGTGTTTAAACAGATCCAATATGTGTGGGACCAACGTGTCCCGGTAGGCCGCATAATACTCTTGGGGGTACTCGTCGGGCCCGGGCGTTTTGCCGGGGTGCAACAGTGAAATGGCCCCATGTATCTCTTCCGGCGTGAAAGGCCGATCTAGGGTCTCTGAGTCCATCCGGGAAAGGCATGGCAGCTGAGTCCCGGTCTCGGCCAGCAAGGCCGCCAGTGAAGTCTGGGGGGGGGATGAGCCGTGTAGAGGGTTGCGTAATAGCCCGCGAACGTCCGGGCAATATCCTGGGAGGTGGTGTGGTGGGCCCCGGTCCCGTCCCGAATCTCGGGAATGATGCGATTGGCTTTGGGGTAGGACACCAGGTTATGGAGAAGCTTGCCATTTTTGTCACCCCAGCCGTACACGCGTGCCACCGAAGAGCCCCAAAGCATTTTAGCGGACTCCAGCGAGATCTGGCGAATTTCTTCCCGGATCAATGTAAGCTGTCGGGCGGAGTCATCGCTATCATTAGTATCCTGAGTCTCTTCCAACTGTGCCGCCTGGGCCTCCAGCTGTGTGAGACGGTTAGATTGTTCCTGGCGTCTTGCGTGGACCAGACCCCTGGCCACCCCGCGCACCACAGCCTTGCCAGCTTCCCACAACGTGCCCGGCGATGAGACCGATCCCGTGTTAACTGAAAAGTAGTGCCTCAGTTCCCGCCCGAGGGACCCAACAAGTTCCGAATCCTGCAGGAACCAGGCATTCATTCGCCATACCTCTCGGGCACCGCCAGGAGGGTGCCCGAGACGGAGGGAGATGGGGGAGTGGTCTGAAATACCCCTGGGCAAGACCGTGGCCCCGGACATCAACTGACAGTCCACAGCAGACAGTAGGAACAGATCAATACGAGAGTGGGTGCGGTGAGCCGCTGAGGTGTGGGTGTATTGTTCCTTGCGGGGATTCCACACCCTCCAGGCATCGCAGAGACCCAGGGCCGAGGACCAGTCAGATAGACGTTTTGCAGAGGCAAGGCGGGAAGCCGATGGAGCACCTGTCGTGTCCCGTGAGGGCTGCATGATGGCGTTGAAATCGCCCCCCACCACCGTCAGACCCCGTGGGAAGGAGGAAAGCACCAGCGTGAGGCGGCGGAGGGCAGGGGCCATAATGGCAGGTGGAATGTATGTACACAGGAGACTAAGGGGGTGTCCCTCGATCATACACGTCAGGGCTACTTAACGGCCCAGCGTGTCTGTTTCGGCCCGTACCAGGGTGAAAGGCAGCCCCTTCCGAAGTAGTATGGCCACCCCCCGTGAGCCCCGCGAAAACCCAGAGTGCCAGACCCTATCAAACCCATATCGGGCAAGGAAGTTACATTGTGAGCCCAGAAGGTGGGTCTCCTGCAGGAACAGGATATCTGGCGCGTGTCGGTGGGCACTACGAAGGACAGCAGTGCGTTTTATACGGTCCAGTAGGCCGTTGACATTCCAGGAGATAATGTGGAGGGCCCTATGTAGGGTGGACGCCATGAAAGTGGGTAGCGCGGGGAAGATAGGACCCAGGCACAGGCTGTGCCGAATCCCAGTGGAAGCAAAATCCCCTAGTTGGGGTTCCTGGGCAATGAGTGTGCCATGTAGTGAGTCGAGTGTCATTATCAGTGACAAGCCTAGATGCATAGCTACCAACGAGAACATAGAACAGCAGCCCGTAGGCGGCTAAAAACAACAAACTAACAGGAGACAACGGCCTCCCCCCTCCCCTTCGCCCCCCAACACCCCCCACCCTACACTTCTGAACTTGAAGCATCTGTCGCCCTGAAAAGGAAAAACAAATTAACAAATTTAAACAACCCCCAGTGAGACTAGTTGCTAAGCTAAAACGATTAGCGGAACATGAACATGGCGGAGATGGACCCCCCTCCATTTGATCGGATAAAGGTTCATCAACAGCTGCAAGAGTACGTGGGACAAATAAGTAACAAGGAGTGCAGTGAAGTCCAGGGAGTGAAGGAGGAAATAATTCGTGGATCTCAGGGTTTCGTCGGTATCGGAACACCCCCTCACGGGGATTGCAAAGGCAGTCATACTGCAGGCGCCGCTAGGAATTGGGATGAAGAGTTCCCGTTGTGTATCGTCGTTCAAGTATCTTCGGCCTCCCCGGATCCACAGAGCGCAGGGCTCCTAGACAGATCGGAGTCTGAAACGGCGTGACGCAGGTTGGCCGACGGTCCTGGGAGATCGTTCAAGTCGATCAACGAGGTGGTTGGGCTGGGAGAGGCAGATCTCCGGGCTGAAGCTGAGGGTGAGGGACGCCGGAGTGTGGCGATCGGGATGGCTCCCCGCGTTGGTCATTTTTCTTGCGGGACCTTGTCCGACGCCTCTGGGACCTAGGGAGGTTCGGGCGCGGCTGCTGGAGAGCCCCCTGGGTGGGGGAAGGAGCCCGCCGGGACAAGAGGGGCCGCTCCTCCGTGAGCCAGGTCCAGGCCACCTGGGGGCTATCGAAGAAGAGTGTCTTATTTTGAAAGATGACCTTGAGCCGGGCCGGGAAGAGGAGACCATAGCGGAGACCCATGGCACGAAGCTTCTGCTTGACCTCATCGTAGGACCGGCGCTGGGCCTGCACCTCCCTGGTGTAGTCGGGAAAGACCATGATTTTGCCGTTTTGATATTGGAGAGGTCCTTGGGCCCTGGCCGCTCCCAGGATGGCATCTCTATCCCGGAAATTAAGGACCCTCAGGATTATGGGCCGGGCAGGGGCCCCCGGCGGAGGTTTGGGGGCCAAGGAGCGGTGGGCTCGTTCAACGGCAAACCAGGGCGACAGGGCGTCTTTGGGCATCCAGGATCGTACCCAAGTTTCCACGAACGTGTCAGCATGACCTTGCTCCACTCCCTCGGGAAATCCCAGAAGACGCATGTTGTTTCTTCGTGACCTGTTTTCCGCATCCTCGGCCCTTCGGTGGAGCTCCGAGGTCTGGGTCTGGAGGCAGGCCACCTGGGTCTTAAGTTGGCTGATATCATCCTCCGCCGTGGAGATACGGGATTCCGCTTCTGTAATGCGTGCCGTGGCATTACGCAGATCTTGGCGGATGAGAGCCACATCCACCCTCACCTCGCCGATCTTATTTTCCACTGAGGCCTGTGATGTACTTATCGCCTGAAGAATGGTGGAGAGATCTCCCCCTGTGGCGCCCTGCGTGTTGGGCAGTCCGCCCCCCGAGTCTCGGTCCGACGTAGTAAACTGGTCCATTTTGGTTTGGGTTGGGGAGCAGGATTCTGAGCGGGGCGAGTTCTGCCCATTGCCGCTTGTTGTGTACTTTGGTCCTGTACGGCCGGGGCGAGCAGCGGGCCCGCAGAGAGATGGGCCTACTGGGGGCGAGATGCGACTTCCGTCTTGTCTCCACCAGACAGAGTGCCCCACCATTGGATGACCAGGTCAGGTACCCACCACCACGACAGTTCTCCAGCCCTCGAGGTCCGGTGGTGGCGGCCTCACCTCCGAAAGAGCAGACCGGAGCGGCGGAGTCCGCTCCCCGCACAGACCGCCCAGTGTGGGTGGGGGTGGAGCGATGTCACCGCAGAGTAGGACTCCGTGTCGCCCCACACACCAGATTCAGCGGATCCAGGATCCTCCTGGCGGGTGCAGCGACCAGCAGAAGGCAGGCCCTCCACGGCCCCAAGGGAGCCCAGGTGACCCAGGGCCGGCGGGTCCAGCGGCGGGAGGGAGGCCCTCACCCCCATGTCCCCCCGGCGCAGCTGCGGGAGGTGGCGAGAAGCAGCCAAGCGGGGGGAGCGGACTCGATGAGGCGCCCCCTGATGAGAGGTGTGGCGAGAGAGGGGGGAGTGGGAGCACCGACGTCTCCGCTCATCCACCACCCGACTCGATGGCCGATCCTCCCCCTCCAAGGCGATCAGCGACCCGGGCCAGCACTGTGGGCAGGGCGCCCCCGGAAGCCCCTGCAGCCAGGAGGGCCGTCACCCCCCCTCTAGTCTGGTGCAGCCGGGGAGACTGAGCGGGGCAGGTCCAGTAGAGCCCGCAGGGCAGCACCTCATGAGGCCTTCGTAGGAAGAGATAAAAGGGGGGGGGAGAAACTCCAACCTCCTCACCCCGTCCGCCACCCGACACAGTGGCCGATCCCCCCCACTCACCCGATTTTAGGGCTGGTGGTCCGGCTTCCCCACAGGCAGCAGCTTCACGCACCGGTCCCGGTGCAGCAGGGAAGAGGTCGGGCGGGTCCGCGAAAGAGGGGTCACAGGCCCCGCAGGTCACAGGTGGGTGCGAGCACCACCGGTCGCCCTGGAATGGCGCTCCTGCCACGGACGGCAGCCCGGGCAGGCCCTACTCCCGCCGGCCCACCAGGCAGCCTCCTCCACGACTGGTCCGGGCGGGGGCAGCGGAGGCGGTCAAACGGGAACACCGCTGCCCGACCCGGCAGCCGAGGGATAGCGAGATATCAGTGCGGCCTCCAACCGCACCGGGGTCGTCCCCCCGCAGCCGCCCACACCGCGCCCAGCGCCAGAGGGTCCCCGGGGGAATCCCTGCAAAAGGGGGTGTCTGCGGCGCGGGTTCGGTGGTGAGCGCAGGCAGGCTCCACCCGCCGCACGTCAGAGTGTCAGTGTCGTCCGGGAGGGCGCCCGGCACCGGCGCGGAGTGCCTCCAAAAGCCGCCTTTGTCACTGCGGGCCGGCGGGAAGAAGAAGGCAATCCACTGCAGTGAGGGGCCCGATCCACTCGCGAGAGGGATCAAGGCGGTGCACAGGTCGCGGGGAACCCCGCAGTCAGGCTGGAGAGGTAAGTTGCAGCTGGGAACGGGCGGATGCCAGGCGGATGACGGAGGGGGTCCGGAGCACTCTTAGAGTGCGACCGCCATCTTGACGCCTCAGGCCACGCCCCCGAGATAAGGTTTTATGCACAATAAGAACTGTTTATCCTTCAAGCTTGATAAACCTACAGCCAATACATAGGATATGCCTACTCAGCTGTGGCGGATAGTTCCCTTCCCACTCCAGACGTCTGGGGAAATGTGAGTAGGGGTCTCTGAGACTAGCACGACTGAACTACTCAGATTTGACTGTTAAATAAGTACCAAACCAACGTTGGCGGCGCCATGTCGTGTAGTTCCTATAAACCTATATAGGATCCGCGTGTTTAGACAACATACACTATAGGATTGGTGTCAGACCAATTCTAGACACCCCTACCGGGTATGTTAGCCTGTATACGAGCTAGCTCACAGTGCCACTACAAACCCCTCTTACCAAGGAGAGAATAGTTCTTGGCAACTATCGAACATGACAACCCTGTCCCATCAGGGATCGTGGAAACAGTGTACTACTTTTCGCTCAGTCACTTGTGCTCACTTTTGTCTCAGAGAGATACACAGAATAAACGGTGGGGACGTTTTTCAATAAGTATTTATTGAGCCAGCGTCATTCTAGTTTAAAATAGGTGTGCTGAAACCACCACTAGACAGTAACAGATATAAATGATTATAAGCACTAACAGAGTAAAAGAATGGTAGATTTCTACCATCGTGCTAAAACAATGAATACAGGCAAGTATATAAAATACATGACAGTAAAATGCGTACTCCTACGATGAGAACTAGATGTACCCAAGTGTACCTAGCATGTATGTAGGTGTAAAGCCAAGAATCCGTCTAGGATAAAGTCAACCCCATTAACCTGAAGTGAGAGACTGTGGGACCCCGTCTTGGTCTCGAGATGGACACCCCGCAGATGTCAGACCACTGCGAGCTGGAGTGTCTGCGTGCAGGAACCTCAGCGTCTTGCGTCAGTGTGTCGGCATGGAAGTCCTTTTCTCCTCTGACTACCTCAGCAAGATGTGGTGTGTATATATACCCAAAGTGGTACCCCCTGGGGATATACCTTGCTGTGTCATGAGGACTAGGATGACGGAAGGAATGACCCTTATACATAGTTATTATGCAGGAGATGGTAGGCCTGCTGTGATTCCAAAAATCCTCATGCATAATGAATGAGGCTTAAGCTTTTCGGAGAAAACCCCATGTCATCTTTGGACATTACCGTAACTAGGTAAAAATTCAGTACTTAGAACTGTTATGTAGTGTAATGGTAGGGGAGAATATAGGTGAAAGGTTAGGTGACTACCTGAGCCTATATTCGGGTACCTATATGGAACATAACACTGGGCCCAGGATAATGCAGCTATGAGCCTAGTACAGTATGGGTTTTGAGAAGGTCTAGGGACACGGGAGCAGTACCTAAATTTACACCTGCTAATTGGGAAATACACAATTGGCAAGAAAGGTACTTTATACCTTGAATTTATGGACCTCAGTAGTGCTTTTGATAGGGTTAATCGCACAAAACTATGGAGCATTCTGCATAGGTTAGGTGTGACTCACCCTATAGTGGAATTTTTATGGGTTCTTCATTATGGTTTTAGTGCCTCGTCAGGTTTGGCACGGAGGGGGCATTCACCGATTCTTTTGATCTTTTTAGGGGTGTCCATCAAGAATGTGTTTTAGCCCTCATTTTATTCCTTTTATATATCAATGATTTGCACTCTTTTTTTTACTTGCCCAGTGTAAAGCTAAACCTATTGTAAATGGCAAGGGCGTGCCGGCTCTGCTATATGCAGATGGCGCAGTACTTCTATCTCGTACTTCTAATGGCTTGCGGGGAGCAGTTGACGCCTTTGTCAGATACATGGAGGACCTGGACTTGGAGGTCAACATATCTAAAACCCACTATATTGTGTATGGCAAATCCCAGCGTAAACCAGGTCCAGTGGCTAATAAAAAGGGCAGTCATCAAGTCTTGTTCATGAGTTCTATTATCTGGGGGTAACCTTTGATGACAGATGCATGGTGACCAATTTCCCCTCGGTGCTGCAGTGGGCACTGTCTTTGAACTTTCAATCAATGAATCAGGGGTTTTAAAGCGCACTACTCACCCGTGAGGGTCTCAAGGAGCTGGGGGAGGGGGGGTGAGGGAGCAGATGCCACAGTGTGTCTTGGGGTGGGGGTTTTCTTAAATACATAGACAAAAAGGAAAAGGAGGAAATGAAAATATCTGGTCAGAGTATCACAGGAAAAAAACACAAAGTTTTTGAAAAATTACCTTCACACACTAATAGTGGCATACTTAATCATAGGGCTTGCTAACTACATCCCTGCGCTTTAGGTATTTGAGGACATTACTGAGCTAGTTTTAATCACAGTCTTTGTTGTAGTTCTGCACAATAGATCCATATATAGATATTTATATATATATATATATATATATATATATATATATATATATATATATATATATATATATATATCCACGCTCACGAATAATCACCAGCACTCACAGGGGGTAAATCCTCAGTCTGGATTTATTGGCACAGAAATCAAACAACAAACGCGTTTCAGCGGTACGCCTTCCTCAGTGTTGGCGGCCGCTACGCACAAACCTCGTAATTTATACGTCATTACTTAGTGACTGATTGAGGGTCAGGCAGGTATTC
Source organism: Calotriton arnoldi (assembly GCA_963921515.1). Classification (NCBI taxonomy): domain Eukaryota; kingdom Metazoa; phylum Chordata; class Amphibia; order Caudata; family Salamandridae; genus Calotriton; species Calotriton arnoldi. The sequence continues at coordinate 1,056,033 of CAWUFW010000382.1, read as the reverse complement.
GACATAGCGGCACCAGGCAAATTCGAATACGCCCAGACTAGGATTGATGTTTTTAAATTCACAAGGAAGATCAAACTATTTAAGTTTTTCAAAATGAAGGGCTTTGAGTTCAGAAACAATGCCACGTTAACTCAGCCCAGAAGAACTGACATTCTAAGTGGACAAGATCTAGAAACACTTGCAGTGATGGAGGAACTGGGAAATGAAAGGAGAACAACGGAGGCAATATCTCAAGAAGAGGTTGAACAAGTAGCTAATTTTGGGATTAATCAAGAAAGATCACAGAGTCCCTTTAGACCTGCCTCGATATTTTACCCCCAGACCCCAATTGACACCATAGATGTCTTCTGTGAAAAAGTGAATCATGACCTTTTAAAACTCAGAGAGAGCCAGGTGGAACCAGTTCTGCCAAAATGGAATTTAACGCAGGCACAAAGAAAGGCACTCAAGGACTTGGAAATGGATGCAGCCATTGTGATTAAACCCTCAGATAAGGGTGGTAATGTAGTCTTGCAAACACGTTCCAACTATTGTAATGAAGCTCTCCTTCAACTTAATAATCGTGAAAATTATTTACCGATCACTTCCAGCGAATATATGGAAAGCATAACACAGTATGAACAACTGATTCTGAAATGGCGAACTAAAGGAATGCTCTCAACAGAGGAATATAACTTTTTGTTGACACCTTATCCGAGACTACCCACCTTTTACCATCTGGCGAAGGTCCATAAGGACGCGGTGAGTCCACCGGGACGCCCTATCATTTCATCCATTGGTGGCCTTCTTGAGAACATGACTAAATTAATTGATTACTATCTGTTCCCCTTTGTACTTGAACTGCCCTCGTATACCAGGGACACGAAGGAACCTCATGGGAGTCTGACTTCCTTATGATAACCTTAGACATAGCTAGTTTATACACTAGCATATCACATGAAGATGGGATTGCTGCTATCAAATATTTCTTGAAGAATCGTCCCCTGAAATTTGTTGAACACAGTGAAATGCTGGTCGAATTCTTGAAATTTTGTTTGTACAATAATATTTTTATATTCCAGGACCAGATTTATAGACAAAAACGCGGTACTGCCATGGGGGCCTGCTTGGCCCCCAGCTATGCGAACCTCTTCGTTGGCTGGTGGGAGAAGCAGGCCGCATGGGCACACATGTGATCACTGGGTAGAAAGAACTATCAGTTGGAGACGTTACATAGACGATCTCTTTCTGATTTGGCGAGGCAGCAAGGAAACCGCTATCCAATATATTGATTAAACAGGAATGATTTAAACCTCCAGTTTACAAGTAACATTAGTTCCAAAGAGGTCACCTACTTAGACCTGAGAGTCTTTGTGGCAGATGGCAAAATTGAGACGGCACTATTCAGAAAGCCCACAGCGGGAAATTCAGTGCTGCACGCAAGGAGCAGCCACCCGGAGAACCTAAAAAACAGCATCCCCTATGGGGAACTATTGCGTATTAAACGCAATAGCACGAGGCGGGTGGATTACAAACAAGCAGCTGTAGAAAGCATTAAGAGATTTCAAGTGAGGGGGTACAAGAAGAGAACCCTGAAAGAGGTATGGGAAAAAACAGAAATGAAAAATAGAACAGACCTACTCAATGATGTTCCCAAAAAGACAGAGAAAGGGACGACTCAGAATTTTAGGTTGATCACCAACTACTCCAGTGCGGCAAACAGTGTTAGAAAAATATTACAGACCAACTGGAGTATACTAAAATCAGATGTCATTATAGGTCGAGACATACCAACACATCCCTCACTAACCTTTAGGAAGACACCTTCGCTGAGAGACCATTTAGTGAAAAGTCACTTACCACCTATACAAAGAGGCATTCTTGGCATTGCAGGTTTTTACCCCTGCGGCAAATGCAAGGCTTGTTCCAATTGTAACAAAGTTACTACTTATACGATTGAAGGTCGTAGAGACCCAATACATATTTATGAACTGTAACACAGCCTTTGTAGTATACTGTTTGGTCTGCCCTTGTGGTTTAAGGTACGTGGGCAGTCCCATACACCCAGCTTAGATTTGTGTCTTAGAACATCAAAGAGCCATCCAGAATAATGACTACAACTATCCGGTTGCTAGACATTTTCAGTCACATCAGAACAGCAACCGGAAGTTAGTAGAAATACTTTTGCTTGGACCATGTGGTTCATGATCCTAGATGAGGGGATAGAGAGAAACGTTTACGGAGACTAGAATCGCGTTACATTCTTGACATGGCCACCAAGGTTCCAACAGGATTGAATATGGGGGAGGAACTGGGAGTACACTTGTAAATATGTAAAACACTTTTTATTGTAGAGGAAGTTGATTGCGGGTTGGGATAGGGAGGGAGCAGTGATCTATTCTGCCACTTGAATAGTGTAAGAATTGTGAGGTGCCAAATTCAGTGATCACTTTAAAGCCCATTCAGGGCTCAATTGAGCGAGCAATGTAAAACTCCAAACAGTATTTACCTTTGGAGGCAAGTAGTGTGGCAGCTTGACGCGCTAATTGACAAACAGTGGTTTTAAAACGATGTGAATGACAAAAAGGTTCACGCGCGTTATATGGTGTTGAATGAGCCTTAAGATACAGCACGGGAATATTGCCCATTTAGGGCGTAATTTAGTGGATTAGGCGCGTCAACGAACACTGCTTGGCCCATGCAGGGTGCATGATAAGCCAATAGAGCGCGCGTCCCAACGAGTAAGGCAGTCTGAAAGAATGACAGGTCTGCGCGCGAACATAATGTCAGCTGCTCGATAACAATGAGAAGATTGCACTGATAATCTATGTTGCCTTTTCATGAGCTAAATGAATTATAACGTGACATGTTTTAATTTGTGGTAACATTGCGACATGTGATCAATTGCCTGGTGCCGCAATGTCGAATACCTGCCTGACCCTCAATCAGTCACTAAGTAATGACGTATAAATTACGAGGTTTGTGCGCAGCGGCCGCCAACACTGAGGAAGGCGTACCGCTGAAACGTGTTTGTTGTTTGATTTCTGTGCCAATAAATCCGGACTGAGCATTTACCCCCTGTGAGTGCTGGTGATTATTCGTGTGAGCGTGGAGATTGTACGCGAGACTGCCATCGCGTACCAAGCACCCGCTACCGAGTGCACGGGCAGACGGCAGGAACGAGGAGCGTTGTCAGCAGGCCCTATGATGAAGCATGCCACTATTAGTGGGTGAGGGCACTTTTTAACAAACCTATGTGATACTCTGACCAGATATTGTCATTCCCTCCTTTTCCTTTTTGTGTGTTTGCTTAGTGATTGAGGAAGGAAGTATTAGGAGAGGTACCGCTATCCCCTTTGATTCGTGTGAGGTAGCTTTTCTTAAAAAGGGTGTTGCAATTCTGTGAATTTTGTAATGTTATGTATTTAGGAGTCTTTTTTATCTACTGCAATTTGCTTGTATATTTTATGTAATGGTTTTTAGCTGTTCTTTTAAGGTTATTCGCAAATAACTGAACATTGATTGATGATGTAATAATGTGTATTTGTAATGTGCACATTCACCCCTTCGGGCATCTTGGCACTGAATAACAGCTATTCCTTTTTACCAAAATCAATAGTAATCATTTTTATTAATCTTAGAAAGATGAAATGTTGAGTGAAGTCACAGGGATTTGATCCTGTGACCATGAGGTGAAACAGACCCCTGAAGTGATCTGGAGTCAATACATTAGTCAGCAGAGCCTAGGCAACAGGCAACAACCCAACTTCACATTATTACCACATTACAAAATTATATCACCGGCCATCAAAACCATCCATGGTACCTCTCTGATACCGTTACCAATAACAGTTCCACCAGTAAATTAAGATCTGCTACTCAGTGCTGCCTAACTCCACCCAAGCCGGGTGGTGCAACATCCAGAAAGCAGGCAGTCTTAAAGTCCTACATTAGAACTTCCTTCTGTTGCCCATCTGGTCCAGACCCTTGAGACAGGAGTTCAAAAGAACCCTAAAAAAATCGCCCCCTGATTCTCAAAAAGCTACGATTAATAACTACCCTAGAGGGCCACCCAAAATAATTAATATTTAAATAAACCAGTTATGGATGGTGGAAACTGTCCTGTGACACACATCATGTTGTTGCTGCTTACACTTTGTCTTGCATTCTCCCTGGTGATCTGTTTGTCTTTGCTATTTATTATTGATCATACAGTTCATTTCTAACTCCTACCACGATCTACCAATTCATGTAAACCACCCACTCTGCTTATGGTCCTATATATCGAATAATTCATAAACTCTCCTGTTGTACGACATTGTATGCTGCTACCAATAAATGAGATCCGGGTAAAAATTAAACTCTTCTCAATCATCAAATCAAAAATTGTAGAAGATCAGCACACCAGAAAGGTACCTTGTCCTTGGAATGAGGATCCCACAGGAAGTGACTGGTGAGGGTATGCGCCCGGGCCCTGGTGGTCTCCTGGCAGATGTCCATCGTGGAAGGTCCTTTCAGAAAGGTGGAGGAGCTGCTTTTTCCCTGGCTGAGTGAACCCTGATCCCCTCGGGGTGGCCAATCTCAATGAGCTCAACCATTCACCAAGCGCAGTGGACGAACCGCCTTTCAATTGTTTGCTTCAATAAAGCATATTGTATTCTACTTCCACGAAAATAGGGAGAGGGTATTTCACCTGTGCACCTTTGAGTGAGTGATGTAAAAACATTCCTCGGTCTTGGAGGGAAAAGAAAGAAGGCAAAATATTAGGCTAGACAGTCTTCTGAGAGAACCGAAAATCGAAAATTGCCTCTGGTAAAAAGTAAGTTGAAATTTCGGAGCCTCATTATCGCATGAGGTGGTAAAAAGCGGGGGGTCAGTGGACCCCTTCATTAAAAAAACAATATATGCCAATCCGGTTATCGCAGGGATAACGTCCTCGACATAGAAAGTCACGTTATTTGAGATATATATATATATATATATGTATTTATTTAAGTTTTTTTGTGCTACTAACCCAGAGGCATAACTACTGGCACCGATTCTTGAACTGGAGAAACTCACCGTGGCATCTGGACTTTAAATTTTCAAAATATGAAGCCTTATGCCTCGCAAACAATATGGAAACAATACACATGGCATGATGGACTTGTGGCCTACTACTAGGTCCCGATCATATCCAGTACTATTTAAGGAAACAGGACACACTATATGAGACCAATTTCCCCCTCTGCTGGATACTTTATACAAGACTCTAAAACAGTGGAGTCGACTGGAGAGCTCATATCAACGGTTTTTCAAATTAATTTCATCCCAAAATTATATCTCTCGCAGTCACTTCCATGACGGTTCTCTAAAGAAACACTGACAAACATCCAAGTGAAACTAATCACATTTATGTGGGAAGGCATGACCTCCAGCATGGGCACATCCTTAATGTAAAACAATAAATATGAGGGGAGGTTGTCCTTTCCACATACTGAAAGATATATATATATATATATACTAGCCACACAGCGGGGGCCATTGTTGGATCTAGCAAATGAACAAGTTACTTACATTCGGTAACGATGTATCTGTAAGAGACATATATTAGTTATAGATTCCTTACCTTGGAATCACCCCCAGGCGTCAGACTGGATCCGGAGAATTTTTCTCTAGCAGTAGCCCTGCGCGTCGAAGTGTGGCGTCGTTCGACTCCACGTCCATCGTCGGCGTCGTGGTCGTCGGGATGATGTTGCGGTGTCTACTTAGACGCCGCCCCTGCGCGCTGACGTCAGTTCTGACACTACTTTCCACGCCAGAAGCGCAGAGCCATGAAAGACATGGACCACTGGTGTGCCACAACTAGGGCCCTGCAAGGGAGTCCCTATCCCTAGAAGTCAGTACGCAGAGCGGGGAGGATGGGTGGGGCGGTAAGGAATCTATACTAATATATGTCTCTTACAGATACATCATTACTAAAGGTAAGTAACTTGTTCATCTGAAAGAGACAGTTACCTTAGAATAGATACAACAGAAATACCAACCCTGGAGGAGGGTCTGCGAACCAAGTTCACACCAGAAATTCCTGAAGGACAGAATGGGCAAAGTAGCTGTCCCTCTGGACTTGACTATCCAGGCAGTAGTGCCTGGTGAACGTGTGCATAGATGCCCCCGTGGCCGCCTGGCAGATGTCAATAAGTGGGACTCCACGTGACAAAGCAGTAGTTGCTGCCGTAGCTCTAGTGGAATGAGCCCGCAGCCCTACTGGAGGTTCCTTTTTTGCTAACGCGTAACAAATCTTTATAGAAAGGACAACCCATCTTGAAATGGTACGCTTTTGGACAGCCCGACCGATCTTGGCACCCACATAGCCAACAAAGAGTTGATCATCCACCCGGAAACCTTTCGTGCAGTCAAGGTAGAAAGACAGCTCACGTTTAGGGTCCAGACGGTGGAGTCTCTCCTCCTCCTTGGAAGGGTGCGGAGGTGGGAAAAAGGTGGGCAAATAATGGTTTGTCCAATGTAAAAAAGTGTAACCACTTTTGGAAGGCACAATGGTCTCGTCCTAAGCACCACTTTGTCCGGATGCACAGAGAAGAAAGAGGGCTTAGAAGAAAGAGCTTGAAGCTCACTCACTCTGTGAGCAGAGGTGATAGCAACAAGGAAGGCTGTCTTCAGAGTGAGGAGCCTGAGAGGATAGTTGTGAAGAGGTTCGAAGGGAGCACACATAAGATAGGTCAAGACAAGGTTCAAGTCCCACTGGGGCATTACGAAGGGAGATGGAGAAAAGAGATGAGTAATGCCCGTAAAAAACTTATTTACAATAGGGGACTTGAACAAAGATGGCTGATATGGTAGCTGAAGGAATACAGAGATGGCCCGCAAGATATCCCTTAAGAGTGCCCAGGGCAGAGCCCTGTTGGGCCAAAGAAAGTATATACAAAAGGACCTCTGAAAGAGGGGCAGAAAGGGGATCTACAGCCTTTGCTGTACACCATGCCACAAACTTCTTCCATGGACAGGCGTATACCATTTTCGTGGAGGGACGCCTGGCTGCCAAGATGACATCACAGACTTCGGGCAGAAGGTCAAAAGCTGTCGACTGTTGCCGCTCAATCTCCACGCAAGGAGGTGGAGGCAGGACAGGTTCGGGTGAAGAGCCCTCCCCTGCTGCTGCAACAGAAGATCCTCCCGAAGAGGCAGTCTGAGTGGAGGATCGATGGCCATGCTCAAGAGTTCTGGGTACCAGACTCTTCGTGCCCAGTCCGGAGCCACAAGAATAACTTGGGCCTGGTCGCGCTTGATCTTCTTCAGCACTCGGGGCAGAAGTGGTACAGGTGAAAAGGCGTACAGGAGGCCGCAGTTCCACTCGTGGTAAAAAGTGCGCAGAGCAAGCGCCGCCTTGGAAATTCCAACGCGCAGAATTGCTGACATTGCGCGTTCTCTTCGGTGGCGAGCAGATCTAACCAAGGCTCTCTCCACCACTGGAAGAGACCTTGCACCACCTCTGAGTGAAGACGCCGATCGTGATCCACCAAGCACCTGCATCTGAGTTTGTCCGCCCTGGTGTTCAGAGAACCTGCCAGGTGTTGAACCACCAGGGTCATGCCCTGATGTTCCAGCCATGTCCAGAGACGAAGAGCCTCTTGAGATAGGGTCCACGACCCCACCCGCCCTGTTTGTTGCAATACCACATGGTGGTGTTGTCCGTGAACACCTGCACTACCTTCCCCTTTAGAGAGGGAAGGAATGCCTTTAGTGCCAGGCGGATTGTCCGGAGCTCCAGAAGGTTGATATGGAGCTCGGACTCCGCCGAAGACCAGACGCCTCTGATCTCTGCCTCTCCCAGATGGCCGCCCCATCCCAGGAGTGAAGCATCTGTCACTACTGTGACATCTGGTTGGGGAAGGGAGAGGGATCTGCCTCTGACCCAAGCGTGGTTCGTTAGCCACCACTGCAGTTGTTGTGCAGTTCCCTCCGAGATCTGGACATAGTTGGAAAGATTCCCCTGATGCTGCGCCCACTGGAACTTCAGGTCTCACTGCAGAGCCCGCATATGCCATCTGGCATGATCCACCAGCAGGATGCAGGAGGCCATGAGGCCCAGCAGCCTCGGGGTCATTCTCACCGAAATCCGGCATAGAGGCTGAAACATCAGTATCATAGCCCAAATATCCTGGACTCACTGCTCGGGAGGATAGGCCCGAAATTGCACTGTGTCCAGAACAGCTCCAGTGAAAGGGAACGTCTGAGAGGGAATCAGGTGTGACTTCGGCACGTTGATAGTGAACCCCAGCGAGTGCAGGAGGTCTGCCGTAGTCTGGAGGTGGGAGACGACAGCCTGGGGCGAGCCCGCCTTCAACAACCAGTCGTCGAGATAGGGGAAGACAGGAACCCCTGATCTGCGTAGATGAGCTGCGACCACCAACATCACTTTTGTGAACACCCGAAGGGCACTGGTAAGGCCAAAGGGGAGCACAGTGAACTGAAAATGCTCGTGGCCTACCGTGAACAGCAGGTAGCGCCTGTGGGCTGGCAGGACGGGGATGTGAAAATAGGCGTCCTGCAAGTCCAACGCCACCATCCAGTCTCCAGGGTCAAGGGCAGATAGGACCTGAGCCAAGGTTAGCATTTTGAACTTCTCCTTCGGAGGAAGCGATTGAGGGCCCTGAGGTCTAAGATAGGACGCAGGCCTTTGTCCTTCTTGGACACCAGAAAGTAGCGGGAATAACAACCATTACCTACTTCTGGCGTAAGGAACTTCCTGGCGGAGAAGCGCCAAATGATCCTCCGACATGCGATCGATAGACAGTGGCATGGAGGGAGGGGTAATCTCGAAGGGAAAGGAGTAGCTATTTGCAAAACCCACCTGTCTGACGTGATGGTTTGCCAGTGGGGGAGGTGAAGGCAAATCCTGCCGCCCACTGGCCGTTGGTGACCCTGAAAAGTCAGACTAGGAAGGCTTGGAGGCTGCTGCAGGGAAGGAAAGGGTGGACTGGTCTGCCCGCTGAGTCTCAGACCAGCGTCGCTGGGTCCCACGTCCGCGGCCAAGCAGAGGCTAGGCAGCTTACGTGAGCCGGTGGCTGGACTGGGCCGGATGTGGTGAGGTGCCCCTACCGTAGCCACGAAAGGGGCAAAAAGCAGACTGAGGTGGACAAGACGACGCTGCAAGGCCCAAGGATCTGGCCATAGCTCAAGAATCCTTAAAGCGCTCCAGCGCTGAGGCTGCTTTGTCGCCAAAAAGGCGACGGCCATCAAAGGACATGTCCAGCAAGGCTGACTGGACATCCCCCGAAAAGCCATACGTCCTCAACCAGGCGTAGTGCCAAAGGGCTACCGATGTGGCATTCATTCTGCCTAGTGAGTCAGTGGTATCCAGTCCACATCTTATTGTGAATTTGGCTGCGTCTCTTCCCCCCCACCACTGCTTGGGAGAGAACGTCCCGGGCCTCCTCCAGGCACTGAGGCAGCACCTGCGTGACCATATCCCAGATGGTATGGGAGTATCGGCCCAAGAGGCACGCTGTATTCCCAGACCGCAGTGCCAAGCTGGAGGAAGAGAACATGCGCTTCCTAAGATGATCCAGCTTCTTGGATTCCCTGTCTGGGGGAGCAGAAGGGAATGCTCCATTAGAAGAAGAGGCTTGGACCACCAAGCTCTCGGGGGAAGGGTGTTGGGTGAGGAAAACTGGGTCGCCCGGAGCCGGGCGGCGGGCAATCGTCCGTTCCACAGGAGCTCCTGTGCTGGGCTTGGACCAAGTGTCCAGAAAGACGTCCTTGAGGGCTTCGTTAAAGGGCAAGAGGGGTTCTGAAGATGTTTCCGCAGGTTGAAGCACCTCAGTCAGGAGATTAGTCCTAACTGCCACTGAAGGGAACTCCAGGCCCAAGGCCTCGGTTGCCCTACGCACCATCACAGCGTAAGACGCTCCCTCCTCTGTAGCCACGGTAGGGGGAGAAAGCATGCCAAGGTCTGGAGAGGTGTCCACTGGCATCACCCAGGTCCTATCCCCAGTCCAGTTCTTCCAACTGGTCAGCCAAAGGGTCCAGCAACCCCTCCCAGATCTCCTCACCACCATCATCAGGGCGATAGGAAACACCTGGGATAAACAAGGGAACAAAAGTACCCTCCGGCGTCTGATTCGACATCAGTCCGGCTCCATGTCCATCTCGGGGATGAGGATGGGGACGAGGATGGCGTTGGCTGGGGGCACAGCCAACGCCGGGGGCATTGTCGCCGGGATCGGCACCTGGGAAGGTCGAGTAAGGTCGACCGGCCTGGATCCACGGGGACCCTCCGGCACCGGAGCCGCTGGCATCGAAGGCCTAGGGCACCCGACCGACTCCGCAGGGCCCGAAGGCACGCCAGCGGAGTCGGGCTTCCCAAAGATACGGTGAAGGGCTTCGTAGAACATATGAAGTTGAGCAGGGGACGCCCCAGCTCCCGGAAAAGGAGGGAGGTGCAGAGTCGTCCCTGAATCATGCACCGGGGACGGAGCCTTAGAGCGACGACGCTCCGGGTCCTGCATCGCGTCAGCCGACTGACAGGGAGAAGGCGAAGAGTGATGGTGCTTCTTCGCCTTCTTCTTGTGCTTCGACTTACCCGAGGAGTGCGAAGACTTGGATGAGGTGTGGTGGCTCTGCGAACGGTCTTGAGACCTTCCCCTCGAGCAAGACTGGGAGCGACGTGGAGCCGACTGCCGGGCCTCCAAAAGCTTTCGGGAGCGCTCCCGCAAAGACTTCGGATTCATGGCCCGGTAGTCAGAGCACGGCTTCGGGTCGTGGTCGCGCTCCAGACACCAAAGGCACACAAGGTGTGGGCCCGTCACAGGCATCAGTTTGTGACAGACCTCGTAGGGCTTGAAACCGTTCCGACGATGGGCCATCCCTCGCGCACCAGGAGTCGATGACTCGAAAAAAGAAGTCGACAAAAGTCGAAAAAAAGGCTTAGTCAAAAAATGACTAGAGGGGTAAGCTCTCTCCGGATCTGCACTAGGCTGGCGCAGAAAAGAAAGAACTGATGTCAGCACGCAGAGGCGGCGTCTAAGTAGACACCGCAACGTCATCCCGGCGACCACGACGTGGACGATGGACGCGGAGTCGACCGATGCAACATTTCGACACGCAGGGGTACTGCTAGAGAAAAATTCTCCAGGTCCAGTCCGACACCTGGTGGTAATTCTAAGGTAAGGAATCTATAACTTAAAGTCTCTTTCAGATTGAGAAAGATATACATTCAGGGGGAAATCCTAATGATTATTTGCACAACCAATTTTACCCTGGCTCCCACCACGTTTGAGAAGGTAAAGTAGACTACTAAGCGCAACTAACATAACACTGGGCCACTTAGACACAGTTGTCCGCAAAGGAGGGGTGATGAATTACCCCCTCCCCCATACTAGACAATCCGGACTTCTTGTGTCCGGGCACACAAGACAGACGTTTTATCAAATGGTTCTCCATCGAGAGGCTATATTAGGAGGCCTATTTGATACAGGCAAATTTAGGAGCCCCCCTTCCAGTTACAAAAAACGGAACTTAAGAGAACATAATGCATACAGATATGATCAATTTTCCCATTGGGCGAGACAAAAGCACAAGATGGCAGGAACTAGAGCGTTAACAGATACAGAAATGCTACTGAGGAAAGGCAACACTAAAAAGGAATTACCCAGCTATTTAGGGTCCTGTCTACTCTCCAAAAGACCACTAACCATGCTTACATGACTAAATGGGAGAAGCAGCTAGACCTGGACATACCAGAAGAGACATGGTTCAGTTTCTTGGCCAGGGCCCCCTCAACCTCAATCTGTAGTCAATACAAGAAGAACAGTTATAAAATACTAAAGACGTGGTACTTCACCCCAGCATGTCCCAGCATTCAATGCTTGTAACTTCTACTATCTGCTGGCATTTTTCTACAGAGAAACGGACCAAGGCCCACATGTGGTGATTTTGTGCTGACACAAAGATTTTGGAAGGAAGTACTCCTTCAAAGTAAGACAATAACAGCAATCACCAAACAGCTTAATACACCATTGCTACTGTTTGGGATACAAAGGTAGAACTAGTATACCCTCTTACCACAGCAGAAGCGAAACTAATAACTCAAATGTTTCTGGACGCTAGACTAACCATATCATGCGTGTGGAAACAACCCACAACACCATCAAGTAATATGTGGCGGGCAAAACTACAACCCATAAACATGATAAAAAGATTAACAATGATAATCCGCGATAAAATGCACATTTAAACCACGAAGTTTGGCAGAACAGCTTGTCCAAATGGAGTCCCATTCCTCCACTCCACGTTTAGGCAGTAATGCTTGGTAAAAGTAGCATGGAAGACCAGTTTACAGCCTGACAGATGTCAGAGAGGCACATGACATTCAAACGCAAACACATAGCTGTCCTACCTGTTGGAATGAACCCTTATGGCTGCCTTCTGGTGGTCCTTTGAGAGCCATCTCCAAATTATCTGGATACAGAGCACAGCTCGTGGATATCATCCGTTTCAGCACTACTTTTCTGTTCTTTGCTCCATAGAAATCAACAAGTAACTGGTAATCAGTTCTGTAATGCTTTGATAGGATCAAGCCTATGGAAATGTCTCTCTTTAGAAGGGTAAGGTGGTAGAACTCTGAAGAAACAACTGTTCTGGTAAAGAGTTTAGGGAGACTTAGCTGACCAAGCCTGCAACTCCCCAACAATTCTGAGCAAAGTAATCTCTCTGAGGAATGCAATCTTCAATATCAACACGGATGGATGTTGTGGCCAAGGTGTATGAAGACTTGAATAGCACTACAAGACATCCATAAATACTACTCGGCATCCCAAACATTGGTCATCAAAGACTTGGTCTTTTCGTTGCGAGAGGAAGTCTCTAAGGGTTAATTCGGGCTATTTGGCACTCCTGTATGCAACCAATCAGAAAGATGAACCAGAACACCCAACAGCAGCTGTGAAAGTACAGCACATGCTGAATGCAGGTCTTGGGTAGAAAAAAGTGTTGACCAATCACAAGCTGCCGTCAGGGGGTACAGTCCAAAAAGAAGTGACCTAGTTGGACGGATTCTCCAAGTAGGGCCCGAACAGGGTGTCAACATTGGGGTACGTCTGGGACCAAAATAGTATAAAGATGTTCATACAGTTGCAAACTAAAATTCAGCCTCAAGAGTACACAGGGATATTGATACTTAAGATTTAGGAACGTGTTAGTGATACACGTGTCCATAAATGCCTTACACTGGAGATCTATCTGAAATTATGACCAAAAAGCCATTTCGCTTGTATATAAAAGACAGATAAATAATACCATTCACACTACCTGGTTCAGTTAAACATACTTCATAGGATATTAAACTGCACATGGGTTCAACTGGCAAAATAGGTAGGGCCGAGGAAAATTATTATTTCAGTGGATGTGGACAAAGGAGTTCCTTCCATCACACATGGTAAAGTGGTTTTAATGAAAATGCAGAATTGTGTTAACACAGTGAGATTAACCTAATGAATTTGAGATATTTTAATGAGAAATTGTTTTTATTTAACATCGATAGGCAGGCCTCGATTTCAAAATGGTTGTTGCAGTCAGCAGCCATCTTGCTTTGCACGCATTCAACTATTTCTACTTTCCCCAGCGTGCACTCAGCACACGATTGTTGAAACAATATCATTTTCTCATGTACAACATGATGCTTCGTTCTCAAGCTTTGTCTCATGCTGTATAAGCCAAGTGAATGCTTTTCCAAGGTATAGCCTATTGGGAACACAATGTGATTCTATTGAGAACTTAACCTTTACTGTAACAACATTTGTACTAACTATAAGGTGTTACAGGAGCACGGGGGAAGGGAACTAGACTATATGAATCTGTGGGACAGCGCTGACAAATATGACTTTTAACTGTATCGTTCTTGCTTTAACCTGATTGGGTGGGATTTCTGGGCTTTTGCACGTTCACACCAGATGTACAACCCTTATTGTATTTTACCCTATGAAATGAGCCTTTCCTGAGACAAGAGGGTGCATCGTGTGCCTCCCAGGAGATCAGCTCCAGGCTCCAGCCCCGCCCGTTTCTTTTAAGGTACTCCACTACCGCGACAGAGACTCAATATTACAAGAGACACAGAAGCTGCAGGAGATCAGAGTGGAAAATACTAAGGTGCTGTTTTTTTCCAGATTATACTGTTGGAGTACAGTGCCAACGCAGCTTTTTCTTAGCCGTAAAGCAACAACTTCAGCAACTTGACATGCAAAACTCCCTGCTCTTCCCTGCGAGACTGCGCATAGTGCCTGATGGTAAAACTAGGTTTTTTGATACACCGCGGGACACATGGGACTGGCTGGAGACATCAGGGAGATTCTCTGGTCCCAGATGGGCTGGCAGGGGAGGTATGTGGGGAGACGCAGCGAAAATATCTGAACGGCGCAGACAGCAGAAAAGAGCCCGTACACCAAAATTTACTGCAGTACCGAACCTAGAACAAATAATCAAAGAACGACAGCAGGCTGTGCGGGAGGCGGAGCGGATATCGGATCTAGCCAAAGAATCTGACAAAGAGGTGTCAGCCCGGTCGTCTGAAGATGAAGGCTCGTCGGTTGTCTGTCCCTCTGATACTAACTCTCTGACACTGCCAGATATAACCCCACAGACGTCGGATGGAATCATCTAATATATGCCATATACTTTATAAAGCCGCTTGCTTTCTACTGTACTCTCAAATACTAGTTTGTAGATCATTATGCACTGCTACGTCACTTATGTGTGGAATGACACTAACGCGGGGGTTGGGTGTGTACCGCTTTAGATGAAGAAACGGTCAGGGAAATTATCACACTAACATATAGCTGGGATATCACGAAGGGTTGCCCAAACCAGTCATGCGCACTTTGCCCTTCTCCATGCAGGCTGCAGTACAGCCTGCATGGAGAACATGCCCACCCCTACAGACGCTGGCTGACCACCATGCATTGCAGCGTTGTGATTGCAGGAGCGTGGGAGCCCTGGTACTTCCTGTTTCTCACAAGAAGCCCGGAAAAAGGCCGCAGGAGAGGTGGTGGCGGGCGGCTGGGAGGTAAGTGTTTAAAACATTTTTTTTGTAGTGATTCCCCACTCACCCCCCTGCTGCTTCCAGGCAGCAGCCGCGACTGGCCCAGGTACCACCCTCCTGGTAGAAGAGGTGGTGACGGACGCAGAACGAAGATATGTGTTCCTCAAAGGCAGACTAGACTGGAGATGCCCCTACTAGGTAACATTTATGCACCTAATACAGATCAGGGACCCTTCTGGAGCTCACTGTTGTCTGTGCTCTCCAGATGGTGCGATCTGCCGTGGGTAATAGGAGGGGACTTTAATAGCGTATTGGACACGGCCCTAGACCGCTCATTCCCACCACTGCGAGGCACTATGGCATTTACTGGAGCCTCGTTACTGAGGAACTAGGCCAGTGCTTGGGGCCTTTAGGATGTATGGAGTCCTTGCAACCCTAACACACGTGTATACTCCTTGTACTCCACCCCACATACTCTGCATGTTCACCTTGATAAGATTTTGTGCACATCCAACTTGCTGCCATGTGATGCAGGCTGAAGATCTAGGTCGCACACACACTGATCATATTCCGCATTACGTATCGTTAGCATGGGATGCGCAGACCTCCCTGATCCCAACATGGCGCCTACAGTCTGATATGTTGGAGGATCCACCCTTTGGGGAATCTCTCCCCACTGCCACCAAGGACTATTTTGCCCATAACACAGGTACAGCGGAATCTGTCCTCATAGAGTGGGATGCCTTTAAGGTGACACTGAGGCAACTGTCTGGGCCTGGGTTGTGGGATGCTGAGACAGGTGGAGGGTGAGCTACAAGGGGTGGAACGTGAATTGCTAACACTTGAGACACGTGTGTCCCCTGACCTCTCCTACTTCTTGGAACTGTTGACAGCAAGGTCGAGGCGCACAGCGCTGATTAAAAGGCTGAGGTGCCTAAATTATTCCACACATTCAGCCAAGACACATGCCACAGCGGATCGCTCTGGAACCCTACTCGCAAGGATGATCCGGCAAGAGCAGCCACATAGTCCCATCACAGCACTACAATCCCCTAATGGGTTAATGAGATACACACTACACAAAATACATAGAGAGCAGGTCCTCCACTTCACCTCGCTAAACCAAACAACCATGGAAGCTTCTAACCTAGAATCGAGTAGGTTTTTAGACAGCCTCCCATTCCACAAGCTGACCCCTGAACAACGTCTTGAATTGTATGCACCCATCACAACAGCTGAAATAACAAGGAGAGATTAGATCCCTAGCTTTAGGGAAGGTGCCGGGCACGGATGGCTTTCCATCAGAGTTTTACAAAGCCTACTCGGACATTTTAGCACCAACACTACAGAAGGTATATGACGAGGCATTGCACTCGTCGCACCTACCAAACTCTATGTGTGAAGCCACACTGGTCACCGTACTGAAACCAGACAGAGACCCTACCCAGTTTGGCTCCTACCGCCCATTGGCGCTGCTAAATGTGGATTATAAAGTACTGGCTAGCATACTCGCCGGACGGCTAGCACCTTTAGTACCAACTTATTACATGGTGATCCGAACGGGTTTGTTCCGGACCGCTCTACCACTTTTAACCTGCGCAGGCTGTTTCGTGTCATGCGATATGCTCCTCAGATCTGGCCCCACTCTGGTTTTAAGGTGTTCTATCTCGAAAAGGCATTTGACACGGTCAAGTGGCCCTTTCTCTTTAGTGTCCAGCCCCAATACGGCTTGGGACCCAGCTTTATCACGCTGGTCAAGTTATTATAGAACAGCCCAACTGTGAGGGTTAGGACTGGCCGAATGGTGTCAGCCTACAGCAGTGGGAAGGGGCACCAGACAAGGCTGTCCCTTCTCACCTCTCCTCTTTACATTAGCCATCGAGCCGCTGGCTATATCCATGCGAGCCACTGCTGAAATATGGGGCATCCCACTGGGAGGAGACATACATGCGATTTCTCTATATGCAGATGATCTGCTACTATATATAAAAGATGTCGGGAGGATCCCAGATGCCATACCTAATACGCTCGTTCTCTTTGCCCGTTAATCGGGGTTACGGGTTAACTGGGGGTAATCATGTGTTTTTCCATTTGTTCCCCACACTCCTGACCCAATGCTCATAATCAATGGTGCCCCGGTTACCTGGGCATTAGAGTGTATCACGAAGACCAGGACCTACTGGATGGCAATCTTACTAGGGCTCTCACTTCTCTGTCATCACAGATGACTTTCTGGAAGACACTTGCTCTTTCCATGGTGGGGAGGGTGTCGCTCATTAAGATGTTGGTGCTCCCTAGATTTCTTTATTATTTCACCAAATTACCATTATACCTACCACCCTCCTTCTTCCAACCCATTGAGCGCATGCTACTTGAATTAATATGGAACACATCGCAATGCAGAGTAGCACTCGCGAAGTTATATCTGCCGTTGGATCAGGGGGGACTAGCTGTACCCAATCTAGAGCATTACTACTTCGCATCACAACTACAGTGGGTGGCCCGGTGGGCGGAGGGAATACATTTATCGGATACAGCTGGGGACGATGCTCCATACACATTAAATACTTGTGAGGAGGTAGCCGACCAGGCGTACCGGGTGTCGGAGTATACCCTCCCACGACCCCTCCTGGGCTTACCTGTACCACCGATTTCCTCTAAGCAGCAACGCAGGAGGGGATCGCCAACGAACGTAACTCCTCCCCCGTATCCTTTTCCCGTGCAGCGTCCGGACTCCGACACCATCGTGGAGGGAGGGGGCGTGGCTGACCCCGGAAGAGGATCCTCGCAGGAGGTTAAAAGGACCGGTGTTGCCGACGGACGGGGCGACACAGCCGGAAGGAAGGAGGAGTGCCAAGCGGATCAGGTCGAGAGAGGAAGAGCCGGAAGGAAGGAGGAGTGCCGAGCGGACCAAGACGAGGGAGAAGTAGACGCAGGAGAACAGGAAGAACCCGAGACGTGGTGCGAGGACTGGTGGTCCCCACTGGAGGTGGCTGAAGAGCGGCCGCAGCTCAGGAGAGTTGCGGCGGAGCCGCCTCCCGGGGAAGGACCTTCCAGCCTAACAACGTGGTGGAAGAAAAGGCAGGTTCCAAGACCGACCAGGACTGAAGACCTAGAGCGGCGATTTCGGAAACCCCAAAGACATTAACTGTGGACAGATACCTCCTAAATTCAATTTTCTTTGCCTCTTAAATAAAGATAGCCCAACTGGCACGCTACATACAGCCTCCACGTCTGTTTATCCGGCCCGCTCTCCCACAATACTATACTCTCCTTGTTTCACCCCTGTGGCAGGAAGTCTAGCCCCTTCCCCCTGCTGTTACAAGTGGCCAATCGCTGCTTCCGTAGATCCCTGTTCGTCACCAGAAACATTCAAACATATGCCCCAGCGATTCCGCTGCTAGGGATGCCTAGAGGCAATGGGACAACCTCCCTGATAGACCTTGCCGCTTGGCACTCGGCGGGTATACATACGCTGGGCGACCTTTACCAAGACGGCACACTCCTGCCATACAGCGTTCTGACACAGGAGGAAGGAATGTCTCCAGGACACTTTCTCATGCATGCCTCATGGATCAGTTTTCTGCGAGGTAAATGGGGGACATAACGCAAGAATTACAGATGCATCTAGTGCTCCAGTATATACATGTTATGGGAGAAGGCCGACATTTCACTTGTTGGTTTGCGGATGCATTACGTCTACACACAGCAATAGATCTGACTCAGTAACGCGCAAAATGGGAGACGGATCTAGGTCGTCCATGCACAGTCACAGAATGGAATACAATTTTGGCGAGTCCCACACATATTCCTCGCAACATCAGGTTTTGACTAATATGTTATATGTTATGTTATAGGCATTTATACAGCGCGAACGGTTACCCAAAGGTGTCCTGGCGCTAGCTGCTCTCAAACTGGGCACTGAGGTGGAAGACAATTTTTACAAAGTAAAAAGCCATGTCTTCAATTCCTTCCTGAAGGTTAGGATATTATGTGTGTTTCTCAAATGAAAAGGGAGATCATTCCAGGCCTTAGCAGCACCGGCAATAAAACTTCTCCCTCCCCATGCGACTTTTTTATGGGTGGTACTGATACCAACTTAGCACCAAGGGAGCGAAGAGTTCTTATGGGTTGATACCATTTCAGACGCTGTTTAAGATAGTCTGGGCCTGTACCTTGCAGTGCTTTATGCACGGTGCACAGGGCCTTAAAACGTACCCTTTTCCTGACAGGTATAATACAATACAACATTATACACAGAGCATACCTGACCCCGGAAAAAATCAAGTGTTACTTTCATAGACAAGATATGTGTTGTTCCAAGTGCTCTCATCACAATGCTGACATTATAGACATGTTATGGTCATGTCCTAAACTACAACAATACTGGGAGGGGGTAATACAACAGTATTCCGACTGCACAGATAGACCACTCTCGAACACATGGGAAACATGCATACTGGGGATATTTACGCTAGATAAAAAACAGAGAGCCACAAATCGATTCCTAGATCTGGGCCTTGCAGTGGCCAAACGACTCATAACGAGACGGAAGTTTAGTGATTCACCATCTTTAATAGCCTGGTCCCACTCAATTTCTTATATCAGACCGCTGGAACTCGATACTCATAGCTCTTCAAATAGCTGTACACCCGGACTCAGAAACAACGTCTCTCCGATTGAGGAACGGGTGCCTAGTTGAAATCGGAGGACCAATATCCACCCCTGCAGGGCTTATTGTGTGTCATGCTCCATATAGAACCGTATGAATAGGTGGGTGTTGTGGGGGGAGACATGCTGGTCTTACAGCCTACGATATGCACTTACTGCTCGTCTTGGGTGACTCGTTCTGAGCATTAGTTTGCATGGAGTTGGTTTTACTGTTTAAAAGTTCAGAGATCTCTTACACTTGCTTGTAAACTGCATTTCTTATTTTGATTTTACATGATGGATCAATCTATTATGCAATATGGAACTAGCATCTACACTAGTGATCAACTGGACAACACACGCCTAACCACAATGCAATTTCTTTCCTTCTGCCTCATTGAAAAGTATGGGACTGCTGAAGCATAGCTGAAATATGAACATAAGCTACATATGTTAATTGATCTATGTAGTAAGCTACTGTGCCACTGTATCAGCGAGTCATTTGTAATACTCCATTGTGGTTAACCATTGTAGCGGGCGCTGTGACACCCCTGAGACATTACCACATCCATATATGCATTTTCATTTTTTTCCCCTGTGAAAATCAATAAACCGATCAAACAAAAAAAATGAAATGAGCCTTTCCTGAGGGGGGTGGGTCCACTCTCCCTTGATCTTTTGAAGGGGACACAGTCTGTCTGATTTCTGACCTGTTTTCCGAGCTGTGTTGTACTCTGTTCTGCTATTTCAAGATTTGCATTTTATTCTGAGCTTCATGCTTTTATGACAAATGACTGACTGACTCCTTACCATTTATTTACTTTCTATTATACCTTTACACTGTTAATAAACCTGCTGCC
The DNA here is from genome assembly GCA_963921515.1 of Calotriton arnoldi. Classification (NCBI taxonomy): domain Eukaryota; kingdom Metazoa; phylum Chordata; class Amphibia; order Caudata; family Salamandridae; genus Calotriton; species Calotriton arnoldi. The sequence continues at coordinate 1,035,510 of CAWUFW010000382.1, read as the reverse complement.
AAAAACAGATTTCCCCTGGTTGGTTCCTCTCCAGCTTCTTCTCCACCGTCATCCTAAACGGCCATACCAGACTCAGGCCTAGCCGATGATTTAAGGTTAAAGGAGTCTTTCTGGTCTCTCTCTTGCTTTTCCATTCTTTTTGGAGGCATCATATTGTAGGCTTTCCAGATTAGCCAGGTGTGCTGTTTCAAGTTGTGTCAAGGGCGATCATTGCTTAATGCCCCCCCTTTATGAAGATTACCTAGTGCAGTCATTTGTGCGCTCCTTTTAGTGTACTTTGTTGAGCCTTGGAGCCAACAGGCCCTTAATCGCCTTACCTCATTCTTTAGACAATCTCCATCCCGCAGCCCCCTAGGCAAGTCGGAACCCCCAAAAATGAGCTACAGTGCACTCCCACCCTCTGGATCAACTCCTTCTTGACTCCCACATTTGGGGCTTCGAAACTGCCCCTCCATGGCCGCTGCTACATTGGGACAGGCCTCTCAAACTGTCCAGGAGGGAAAGATGGCTGACGCCATCTTGAGCATCGCTGTTTCACCCTGACAAGGCCTCATCAAGTTCTGAGACTGGCAGCAAAGATCAGCCGTCCAGAAGCTCCCTGTAGGCTCCAGATGCCACCAGCCTCACATTGCAGTTCCTTGGCCTCCTACGCATTTTGGACAGGGCTAAGAGAAAGCCAACTTGTTAAAGCAACGAGGGACACATTTGAATGTGTTCGCCCCCAGCCCCCGGAAGGAAACAAGATTTAATATTCCAAACCCAATACAATTTTGGTGGTAGTGCTAATTGTTATATGTCACCTCACATTCACTTTGCTTGCTGATAAATCTAGGTCCCACGCCAGCCCCTCTGTCTCCCTGTGTCCATCTATTTTGTTTTGTGATAATCTGAAAATTAACAATCAATGTAGCCAGAAGTGCAAATTAACAGTCAAAGTAGCTATAAAACTAAGGGCCCGATTTAGATCTTGGCGGATCTGGTCCCGCCATCACTTTTTCGACAGTTTCACCGCCCGCCTACTTGGTGGTCAACCCACTCGATTTAGATGTTGGCAGGTCCATGGACGAAAGACCGTCCGAGTGCTGCCGACTCCGCCAGGACTTCCCATCCGCATTGACTGCGCCATAGGCTAAAGCGGCTGTTAGAGGAAGTACAGCCAGAATTACTGCTACCCTAATCACAATGTGCCTTTTTGTCAGGACAACTGTGGCGGGGATACCTCCATACTAGAGTTGGAGGATTTGAAGAAAATGCAGTAAAAATGTAACTTTTTTTTTGTTTCCCACTTCCGTTTCCATCTTAAACACCATTGTCCAGGTCCATCCTTTTACAACTTGACCACAATGCTAATCAACTCCATTGTTGCCAGGATCAAAAGTAAGGTTTTTTTTACACGTCTTTCTATGAATCAAGTATTAACATCTCCTTTAGCCTTGTGTATTTTTTACATGCCCTTACATGCAATTTTATTCTTGTGTGTAATGCATTAGTGTTCGTTTTACAACTTATTGTTAAATGAACACACCTGTATTGAAACTTTCTTTTTTTGTGTGGTGATTTGTGGGTGCTGTGTTTGTGGTGATTATGGGTGTACATTCAATAGTGTGTGTATGTTGTATGTGTGCTATGCTATATGTACAAAAAAGCCTGATCATGACACATTACCTACTTAAAGTTTAAAATCACACACAACCTATATGTGTAGTGACACATTATAAAAGTGGTACATACCAGTCTCCACTCCACCAGAGACTGACTCAGTCAGGAAACCGCGGCTAGAACATCGCCTTCACAACGGGGAAATCTAAATTGGCTCGGCGCAAACCCGCCGGCTTGACGGCGACAGAGTACTGTTAACCAGTCTGCTGCTGCGACGGAGGTACGCAACTGTAAACAGTCTAGCGATGCGGACGACGGTTTAGCCAGCACACATCTAAATAGGCAGGCGGGACTCAGTCAGCTCGACAGAGTACTTGTAACCGCCGCCACGGAGGGATCTAAATTAGGCCCCAAGTCTTCAAAGACCACATGATACCTTTTGGTAACACAAATATCACAATACTGTCTTTCACAAAAAGGGTCTAATCTGTGTATAGTTCTAGTTTCAATCTAAGTTTGAAGTGATTCCGTTCAATAGATTTTGCTGCAAGGAGACTGTAAAGGTTAATTGGAACTAAAATAGAATATTAGTTTTGACTTTTTCCTTGTGGTCAGATCCATACGACATTTGGAATACTGAAACAGCCAAATGCACTAACTGGGTTCCAACTTTCATGCAGATTCAAGCTAGCAGCAAAGTTATTAGCAAATTAAAAAATGCCCTTTCTATTGAAGATGACCATTTATAGCTGTCCCACCTGTTTCTATGTGGCCCCACTACAAATAATTTCTAGAGGCGTTTCTGCACTCTCAAATACGGTGACTAAACATAATGGTCTGGGACACAGTTATATAAACTAGTTTTGCCACATGGGGAGGTAAAAAACGGATTTCAATTATTAGCAATTATTTGTTGATTACAGTGCAGGTTTCACTTTGAAGAAATGATTCCTTTAGTTATTGCATTTCCAAAACATTGTGATTTTTAATAACCTTTATTTTATAAGTGTTTGATTGCATCATTTGGCACATATCAAAGGCACATTAGAAAATTACATGAAATCATAAGTTACTTAGTACAAAAATATAAATGTGACACTTCTTCTGCAGGAATACAAGCATTTGCAAGACTGTGCATATATGTTAGGCTTGGAGTTAAAGTTTCCAGGCTTGCCACAAGCAAAATTATTTTATCAGCATTGTAGTACAAAATCTGATAAAACTGCATTTTTTACACAAATATTTTGCAATATATTACATGACAACCATTTACATCAATATCAGCTAACAAATTTAGGTTTGATTTGCCTTTACCACAAAAAGGAAAACACCTAACACCCTTTGCTTGTGCTGTTGAGATTACCCGTGGCAAGACATTAAATAATTGTTATTGTGCTTGAGCATGTCAAAATTAAACTAACAAATTTGATTTTAGTTAGCAGCATTGCATATAAGCACTAAGTGTGAGAGTTGGAAAAATGAGTTTGTTCCAAGTTCAGTTTTTTTATTCAGTACAAATTATTTTTGAAGAGAGGATTTGACCTTTCTTGTTTTAATACATACATCTTTCACATAATGTTAATTCATTTTATCAACATTTTATGAGTATTGCTGTATATTTACTTTCTAGTACCGAAGACAAGGAGACAACTTTATTAACAAACTTTTCGTGCATTTTTTAAAATACACTTAATAAGGAGAATTTTACACTATAAACATTTGCTTTAGTGATAAAACTGGAGTAAGTAGGCAAAATCTACACCTATATTTTGTCTTTTACTGGAACAATTCTAAACTAGTGCCTTGATAGATGAATTTCATTTTTTGCATGCAGTCTCAGGATTGGGCAGCTTTTTCTTGTTGAGGTTCTTGGCTTATGGACTGTGGTGGCGTTTCTAGAACAGAGAATTTCAAGTCCAATGAGCATCGCCTGTGTGCTTCGTCACACAAAACTTCATGGTCCTTTTCAAGAGGTAGTCTTTCTGAGGCAGATTTACTTTTTGTAATACCCTCCTCTTGAAGGGGAAAATCAAACAGTCTTAGATTCTTAGGATTTTGACTGCACACCTCTAACTCTTTGTCAATGTGCTCATAATCTCCACAGCTCTGTTCGGACAAAGGGCTACTGTGATCTGTACAATCTAATATATCACTACTGTCACTGGTATTTCCCAGGGCCTCTGGTAAACACCCCACTTTAACCGTGTGCCTTCGATGCATTGGTTTAGAGTTTTGAACGGTTTCTACATCTTCTTCACCACCAAAACCACCATCATCTTCACTTGCAGATTCACCCCCATTTTTTAAGCGATCACATTCCATCTTTTCTGAATGTTCAACGTGTTTCAACTTACTTTTATCAAAGCTTTTAATTTCCAACTGTAAACAAAAATAAGAATGGATTATTAGTTGGAGAAATGCAAGTTGACAATTAATCCTATTAGCACCACACTTAATTTATGTAGAAATATGAATATACTATTACAGAAAGCTAGGAGAAAGTAAAAGTAATAAGAATGTTCCATTAAGTTAAGAAACATTCTTTTTTTGTGGAAAATCAGAGGCACATTCCACTTTTGAAAAGTACATACTTTAAACTGTAAGCAGGCTTCAATCATATAAAAAAATCATAATGAAGCACCTTCATTATTTAGACCTAATCATATCCCGAATACCTGCGCCTTCAAACCCACCAACACAATGAAGTGGTGGGAAAAGAGAGAAAGCTGAAGAATCATTCTAGACCTTAAACACCACAGTGCAAATACATTCAGGGCCCTGAAATGCAAATTGAAGCTCACATCTCAAAAATACTTCTGACCAGTCTTATGACCTAAAGCCAGTTAACCATGCAAGTGGTGGGATTTTTCAATTTCAGATAGTTTGACCACATAACTTTATTTTGAGAAGCATAAAGGAAGTATATTCATCTTGCACATATGAAAACAAATACATATCTCATACCTTTGCATTTGAAATTAGGATAAAATCTTTATAATTGTCCACGACTGCAAAGAAGTGATGAATGCAGAATCGTAAATCAATCTTCAGCATTGGAGTATTATCTGTGAACTGCAGCCTGAGTGCCTTTGGCACAGAAACACCCTCCCAGAAGAATCTCGTAGACAGCGAAATGTGGAGGATGGAAATTTGTGAACCAACCTTAATCACTGGAAATCCATCTGAGTAGCACTCCATTCCACTGTGCTTGTGGCATCTGTGAGGGGCAAGCTATAATTGGGCAGCAAGCACTTGGACATGAAAGCAGCAATCAAGAAAAAGAGGGAAGGGACTACTTGAATGTCACATGCAACTGAGGGGTGTGCTCAAGATTGGGAGGAGGGAGGTCAAAGAGGGGTGAAGAAATGGATTGCAATCAAACATCTGTCAAGATTTTCCTGAATAAAGCAGTTTGTTGGGCAAGATTGTGAATCAAGATATAGAGACATGAGACCAGAGCTTAACACAAGAAATTTGAGAAAGTGGTACAAGAAAATGTGCTCTGAGCAGATAACCATTGTTAAATAAGGTTGTGGGACTGAAGAGTGGTTGCTTTAGTTTGTATGCAACACAACTCTACAGGGGCTTGGTGGAATACCTCCACCATGACATCTGCAAAACCAAGCCTTTATCCAATACTGACCACGTGGCAACAACTCTAATACTAAAAAATATTAATAAGTGAGTGCCAGGATCAAGTCAGAAAGTAAGATATAGGTCTTTAATGCTTTTACTTGACCATGTACATCATAAATTTGAAGGTGAAAACATATGTCTTTTTGATGTTCTTCATAAGGGGTGAAATGGATGGTAGCGAGGTTCCACATTTAATGCTCATGCATCAGCAGTCTAAATATTAAGGTCTTGTGTAGGGTGGCCTGCACCAATGGTTATGAAGTACACCAGCATAAAAATCTACCAAATGATTTTTGTATCAAAACTGTTGGTCCTCACGATTTTCACATGGTGTTACCCAGTCTGTATATGAATCACCATATGCTACAGCCATTCGAGCTGACCCACCCTATTCACACAGTGCATTATTGTTGTGCTGTCTGTGAGAACCAAAACATGCTGGCCCTGCACAGAGGAAACAACAGTTTTCAGAAAGAGCATGATTTCCCACAACACTGACAATGATGCAGAGATGCAATATAGAGAAACTCCCTTTGTGACCTATATTTCTTTCACAGATCAGAGATTACATTCAGCATGGGCTAACCAGCTATAGCATAACGACAATGTGCTTCAAAAAGAGAGAGAACTTCCATAATTTAACATTTATTCATTGTTTATTTGACTTCATTTTTATATTTTACAAAATATATATTTTTCTTAACTTTTTTAATGTAAAAATATTATTTTCAACATGTATATACAAATAAACACAATACTAATATACATAATTGAATATAATACAATCTACCATAATTAACCCCTGTGTGAAAGTTCATACAAGAAATACATGCATGCTACAACACAGACATACACTCTCATACAAATTCATACAGCATTCACCAATGCAGTTATCTGGAAAGTGGGAGACAAAAGATTGCACTATCTCCACGACCAATTAGAATGGCTCGTTCAGCAGAATCTGAACAATATTGGTCGACGCGCGTTTCGGTGGTAAAAAAGATGGTGACACCACCTTCCTCAGGACCTTAGCCAGATGTCAGAACACAAAAACATCCAGGGGATACTAATACTCTCAATAAAAAATATTATCAGCAGAGGAAGACATTGACTATAAAAGTCAGCTTTTGCAGTATTTTATAGCTGATAAATCACGATCATGGCATAGCTCAGTTACCTATTGTACAAACAACCAGGTCTTCAGCTGTCTCCTAAATTGCTGCAAGATCGGTTGGGAGCGTAGTGCAATGGGCGGGGAATTCCATAACTTCCCACCACAGAACTGAATCGTTCTACCGCCCCATTTTGCTTTGCTGACTCTTGGGACCGCGACCATTCGTGCGGAGCTCGATCTGAGGTGTCTGCTGGGAGTGTACCAGGAGAACCGATCCTGAAAGAAGGACGGGCCGGCTCTATAAAGAGCCTTGTGTATTATACACAGAGCCTTAAAAGAAATCCTCTTCTCCACCGGCAACCAGTGAAGGTCATGCATTAAATGAGAAATGGGTTTAAACTTCCAACAATCCAAATAGTCCAACAAGAGCAACCTATCTGAACCACCAAGGCCTGATTAATTTGTGTCAGGGTCACCATCATTAACTTCTGCGTCTTCCTGTACTTGCTGTGAAAGGGAGGGGGTGCATATTCAGCCAATGTGTGAAAGTTTTAATGCCAGGGAGTAGCCTGATCTCATTTTCCAGATTACCCATTGGTGTGAATTGTTCATCCTACATTTTATGGTCTAAATCTTATTATTCTAAGCAGGGCATAACATCAACCCACCTACTTGTGCAGGTCGGTGGGGAAAAAAAAGAGACAATAAATCAATATGAGAGGAAAAGCAGAAGAAAAAGGGTAAAAAAATGTTTTTAAAAAAAAGGACAAACAGAAGGAATACATATACTCGACAAGATCATCATATACCCAAAAAGAAGTTAAAGTGTCCCATATGGAGGTTGGGTAGAGAATAGTCAGAAGGTTTGTCACTCATCCGAGATAGCTGGTTGAATGAGGCGAAGTAGGCGCAAATAGACAGGACTAGTCAGTTCCATAAATTTAGTTGCTAAAAATCAAATACTAGAACCCTATGTTTTATCAACCCGTAGCAGACTATGTGTGACAGTCGCCTTTAACTTCTCTATTCCCACGAGTTCCCATAGTTTATGAAGCCAATCCAACTTTGTCGGGATAACATTGGTACTCCAATGGGACAACACCACCTGTTTAGCGGCTCCAATCGTTAGTGTGATGGCTCGCCCACGGCATGATTTCAAGGAATAGGTCAATGCGTTCGGGAGTCCCAACAATATATAACTGGGGAACCTAGACAATTCCGTGTCATAAATTTTATCAATATCGGCCAGGATTTCAGACCAGAAGTGGTGGATTTTAGGACACAGTGATAACAGGTGCGTAAGGGTGCCTACTTGGCCGCATCTTCCAACTCTTGTAAGGGCGCCCCCAACCATTGGGCGATTCTAGCCGGAGTGTAGTACAAATAGTGAGCTATCTTAAGGAACATTTCCTTCCCCACCGTGTTGCAAGCCGAAGCCCTGGCCCTGTGTACTATATCATGCCATTCCTCAGGTGTGAACGCACGCTCGCACTCTTCTTCCCACCTACGTAGTGCCAGAGTCTTGGCGTGTGATATGGGAATAAGGAGGAAAGCATAGATATCTGAAAGAATGCGTTTATCTGATTGACATGTAATTAGCCCTTTCTCGAATTTTGTCAGCAGCTGACTAGCATAGGGTTGCATCCTACATTTTAGAAGAAATCTCAAAATTCTTCTTCCCTCAGGGGTCATGCAGCTGAAAGATAGCTGGGCATAAACAGATCTTGGAACGCGAAAGTCAATGGTAATATCCAGTGACGATGTGGGTGATCCCTGTGGGCTTTTCTGCCCCATAATTGGTCAAAATAGAGGTTGTGGCATTACTTTTCAAGCATTTGAAAGAGCTGCCTACTTTCTTCCTAAAAAGCCTCCTATTGCGTCAATCAACCAAGCTGATATGTCTCCTGAAAAACCAGAAGCATGCATCAAGGTATTGTGTCTGATTATGGTGTCTGTGCCTTTGACCATTCCCCTGTATTCACATCGAGTTAAAAGCAGTGTTTGTTTCGATGTATCCATATTGCTCGTGATCAGTAGAGAAAACTATGCATCAGTGCTCAAGCAGGAGTCCAGATAACAGGCCAACCATCTACCATAGTGGACTGGAATAGCAGAAGAGCATGGGTGAGGTATTTAAGGCTCTTGGGCCAACAGCCACAAACCTTTCTGAGTTAGTGGTCCAACTTCTTGACTCTGTCAGGGGACACAGTTCTGGGAAGTCTAAATCAACAAAGCATTCTGGGTTGAACTGGTGCTCAGAAACAAACCAAAAGTTAGGTTTAGGTGAGGCTGATTGGTGTTTTTGGTTTATTAGTGAACAAATGACAAAAAACGAGTCTCTGCAAAGCTGCACTCAGTAGGTGCCTTGTTCAAAACTAGAGCTCTGCAGACTATACAAAATAGGTAAAAGTATTTTACTTTGAAGGCAACGTTAAAGTTAGTGCTTACAATGCAATAGGAATTACCTTGCGCTTACTCGAGTGGGGGGCTGAGAAGGAAAATGTTACTTACTCTGTAAGCATCTGTTTGTGGCATGTAGTGCTGTAGATTCACATGCTGTGCATATTCCAGCTATACAGTTTTGGGCTCAGACATGTGCAAGTTGTTTTTCTTCGAAGAAGTCTTTTGCGACATGAGGTATAGTGACTCCACCTATTGCTGGTAATGCGCATGGCAATTAGCTCCATTGCTAGATTGTTTTTCCCGCATGGATGTATATGGAGCATGGAGATGCAGGAGAGGATGACTATGCAAAGGAAGATTAAAGATTAAAGGAAGATTAAAGATTAAAGAAAAATGTTTCTGAAACTTATACAAGGCTCCCAGGGAGGACGATGGGCGCAAGTGAATCTACAGCACTACATGCCAAGAAAAGATGCTTGCAGGCTAAGTAACATTTTCAGTTCATGGCACGTGTAGCTGTAGATGCACATGCTGTGCATAGAATGTAAAACAGTCCTCCCTAAAGCGGTGGCTAGCCCGAAGATGTTGAAAAAGATTGAAAAAATGTACATAGGACAGCCTGGCCAACACTAGCTTGATGGCGAGCTAAGGCATCCACAAAGTATAGTGTTTGGTAAAAGTGTGGGGAGTAGACCACGTATCTGCTTTGCAGATGTCAGTTATAGGAATGTTTCCCAAGAAACCAATGTAAGATCCTTTTTGCAGGTTGATTGGGATCTGGGAGGGACAGGTAAAGGTCTTTTAGCTTTGACATAACAGGTCTGTATGCATTTGACCAACCAGCATGCTATACCTACTTTAGAGAGAGCACGCCCTTTGTGCGTTTTGAAAAGGGAGACAAGGAGCAGCTGAGTCTTACAGAAGGGTTTTGTCCTACCACTGTAATACATTAGGGTTCTCTTAACATCTAATGTATGAAGAGCACATTCTGCGACTGATTCTGGATGTGGAAAGAAAACTGGGAGTTCATTGGTTTAATTAAGATGAAAGCTAGACACTGCCTTAGGAAGGTATTTTGGGTTTGTCCTGAGGACTACCCTATCATTGTGAACTTGGAAAAAAGGTTCCTCCACCATAAGAGCCTGAAGCTCATTCACATGCCTGAGGGAAGTAACTTTCCAGAAAAGCAGTTGCAAGAGACAAGAGTTCAGTGGCTCAAAAGGTGGGCCCATAAGCCTTGTGAGAATAATATTGGGGTTCCACATGGGAGCAGGTTACTCCCACAGTGGAATAATCCTTTCAAACCCCTCCATGAAGGCCTTGACAACAGGGACCCTAGAAAAAAAAAAAAAAGAGTGTATTCTCTGTTTTGAAGGTAGCCCCAATGGCAGCTAAGTGAAGTCTGATAGAAGAATAAGCAAGACCTGACTTTTGCAAGTGAAGCAGATATCAGAAAATGTGCCCGATTTAGATCTCAACAGACAAGTTACTCCGTCACAGCAGTGATGGATATCCCGTCTGCCAAAATATAAATCCCATAGGATATAATGGGATTTATATTTCGGCGAACGGGATATCTGTCACTGTTGTGACGGAGTAACACGTCCGCCATGATCTAAATCAGGCCCAATGTTTTGAACTGCTGGTTTGAAGGGGTCAATATGTCTAGGAAGATAGTAATATGCAAACAGTTTCCATTTGGCTGCATAGACGGCTCTAGCGGTAGGCCTGCGGGCCTCTTTGAGGGTGGTCATACACTCTGAAGGTAAATGGGGGTATCCAAACTCTACGGCGTCAGGAGCTAACTCGCAAGATTGAGTTGTTTGAGGTGTCTGAGCGTGCCCTGATTTTGTGAGAGAAGGGCAGCTCGATTGGGCAGCTAATTGTTGGGCACTAGAGACAGGTCGAGGAGAGTGGTCAAACAGGGCTGTCTGGCCCAGGTAGGGGCTACTAGAATGAGAGTGAGACGTCTGCAGAAGCTTTTGAATCACAAACAGAAAAAATGGGAGAGGTAGAAAAGAGTAGGCAAATATTCCTGACCAGTTCATCCATAGTGCATTGCCCATCGACTCGATGTGGGAACCTTGAGGTGAAGTTGGACATTTACGTTTTTTGACGGTGGTGAAGAGGTCCATGTGGGCTAACCTGCAACGTTGGAAATATGGGAGCAGACCTTAGGGGTGGAGTTCCCACTTGTGGACATGTTGCTGCCTCCTGCTGACGAGGCCTGCAAAACCGTTCTCTACTCTCAGTATGTATTGTATGCAACTTTGATGGATTGTCCACCACCAAATGTCCTGGGCTACTTGAAAAAACAGCAAAAAGTGTGTCCCACCCTGTTTCTGGAGGTAGAATATGGCAGTTGTGTTGGTTCTGTGAATGAGTACTACTTTGTGTTGGGAGACTCGGAAGGAACACCTCGAGGGCTAGCTGGATAGCTATCAACTGCAGGTGGTTGATGTGAAGACCCCGTTGATGGGGTGACCACATCCCTTGAACGGTTAACTCCTGTAAGGGTGCCCCCAACCAGTGAGCAAGGCGTCCCTAGTGTTGGTCATTTGTGGCACTGGGTCTAGAAAGGGTCGGCCTTACATTAGGCTTGTGGCATTCCACCATTGCAGAGAGCGATGAGTGCAGCCTCAGATCAACACTAGATCCTCCCAATTACCCTCTGCCTGTGATCACTGTTACACCAGGCACTCCTTCAATGGGCACATCTTCAACCTTGCATGGGGGGACTATAGCAATGTAGGAGGCCATCATGCCAAGGAGGTGCATGACCTTTCTGACCTTTACCTGACGATCTCCCTGAAAAAGAGGGAGCAGTGTGTGGAAAGCATGGATCCTTGCAGAACTGGGGTATGCTTTCCCTGTGACTCCTAGAGTCATATGTGTTAGTGATAATGACTCCTAGGAAGGGTTGGATCGGAAGCGGCTGCAAATGAGATTTTGTGGTATTGATGGTGAAGCCTAGGCAGTTTAAGAGATGAATGGCAACTTGCGTGTGTCCTAGCCACTGCTGTTCTGTTATGCTTTTGATCAGCCAATCGTCTAAGTAAGATAAGACGTGGATACAGTTCCTTCTGAGGTGAGCGGCTACCACAGCAAAACACTTTATGAACACCCTGGGGGCTGTGGTTACCCCGAAGGCCACTACTTTGAACTGATAATGCAGACCAATTACCACAAACTGGAGTAACTGGCGATGTGCAGGGAGGATAGGAATGTGGAAGTCGCCTTGCTGAAGTAGTGGGATGACATCCTGGAGCGTAACCATGTGAAAGTGCTCTGGCAGGATGTATTTGTTGAGGGGCCTAAGGTCGAGAACGGGCCTTAGTGACCCATACTTCTTGGGAATTAGAAAGTACAAGGAATACACCCCATTTGCGCAATGTTGTGGCAGCACAGGTTCTACGCAACCCCCCCCCCCCTCCGGCTGAGGAGTGCGTGCATCTTTTCCTGAAGAAGGCGCATTTGTGTCTGCTGGTGCGGATGTTTAGTGGTGTTAAATCGAGTTCTAGACAATACCCCTCTGCTATTATGCTGAGAAGCCACTGGTCTGAAATGATCTTTGTCCAGCAGAACAGAACCCCCTGCAGCCTTCCCCCGACATGTGTTATGTGGTATGGGGTGAGGGAGTAGTAAGGGACTCACCGTTTTGTAGGCGCAGCCTCTTTGGCGGCTGTCTCTCTGCACTTTCCTCTATTATTGCTGTTTTTGTACCCTCCCCTGTAATAGCCCTGAGAGGGTGTCTGTTGCTATTGTTGGCTGGGGAATTAAGTGGATGCCTCAGGAGTGGTCTTTTTAGCCCCTCCACGGTATTGGGAACAGTGAAAGGGGCCACGGGCAGATGATGTCTGTCGTGTCCCAATAGCCTTAGCAGTCTTGGTGTCCTTTTTTTTTTTTAATCTTTTCCAGCATCTGGTCAACTTGCAGGCCGAATAGGTGCTCCTCATCAAATGGCAAGTTGACTGGATGCTGCTGCAAGTCTGGCTTAAACCAGAAACATGGAGCCAGACGTGTCGGCAAAGGAGGACACTACAGATAATGCCCCACTTGGCTGGGTCTGCTGCATCGGGGGCACACTGAATGTTGGTATTGGACATAATTTTACTCTCTGCCAAAAGCTCTCCCCCCCCCCTCGCTGTACTGGTCTGGGAGGTGTTGAAGCAATTCCTCCATTTCACCCCAGTGTGCCCCATCACACCGGTAGAGTAATACTATGGAATTTGCAATACAAGTCTGTCTTTTTACTCTCCCTATTGGGAGGGGGGCATCACCTGTGCTTTGGCCGTTGGCATGCTTATGGGCGGTGTGGACAACCAGGGAGTCAGGTTGGAGTTGGCCCCTACTGTAAGGAGGATCCAAAAGGGATGGTTTGAATTTTTTTTTTTTAGCAACCCTATGGGTGATCACTTGTTGCTTTACTGGCTCTTTAAAGATGTTGGGGACAGGCTTGAGCATACCCTTTAACATGGGTAAATATTGCATAGACCTTTGGGTGGAGGAGAGGGTTTCAATCACAAGGCAGTTATCCTCCTGCTGCTTATGCATTTCTACCTTGTGGAAGGTGGCTGCCCTCTGCAGGACCTCATGATAAGAGGTAGTGTCATCCGGTGGGGACAGATTAGCGGGATAAAGGTCAGGGTAGGTCTCACGAAGGGGGATCAAAGTCATAGTCGTCGCATGGGTCGTCAGGAGTACGTGGGCCCAGGGGCATGTCAAAGGGAGACCTGGAACTGTCTCCACCAAAACCAGAATGAGGGGATCCCTGAAGAGAATCAGGTGATGGGTCTGCTGGTGGTGAGGAGAGGAGAGGTGGGCGTGGAGAGGAAGGCAAAGTAGGAGAAGAAAGGTGAGTTGGAGGGAGGCAGGGCAGAGAAGGAGGTGGAGAGATGTCTCGGTCATGGTGCCAAGGCTTCTTGGGTGCGGACTCCATTGGTGGGTTTAAGTGCTTTCCCAAAAGTCAGTTTCCCTTTGGGAGGAACAGGGGCCAATGAGGTGGTCAAAGTCGAAGTGCTTGGCTTCGTCTAGGACTTCAGTTCCGAGACCGGGGAGAGCGCAAGGTCCAAAGCAGCAAGTCAGTTCCAACCATGACCTTGTGGCACTGGTGGACCGTAAGCCTCATGGCGGGCTTATGAGCTTGACCCCCTCAAGGGTGATGCTCAGCTTCTTAATGGTGTTGAGGGTTGGGAGGCGGCAAGTCTGTACTTGCTGCGGTCGACTTCGATACAGGACGCTGGGCATGTGGGAGCTCATCCACTTCCGCGTCAGAGCCACAACTCTCCTCCAGTGTTAAGACCTGGGTCTCAGGCCCAGAGGAGCCTGGTTGCAGATCGCCTTCGATGTCCTGGTCCCTAAACCGGTCCAGAGTGTCCTCGGCTTGCTGGTGTGCCATTGAAGCAGCAGCTATGCGTTGAGCACCGTAGTATCGGAGGGTGTTTTTGTTCCTGAAGGGGCAGCACGCCAAACAGGAAGACAGAGGTTTCACATCTGATGGAGGTCGGTCCTCGTGTATTTGGCTTGACACTTCGGGCAGTACCCGAATGGAGTCCTTTCTATTACAGACAGACCATTGTTGGGCGTTGAGGAGCCGATGGATTCCAAGAGAAGTGATGCCCCGTGCAAAGGGTTGGAAGGTCTTGGTGTAGAGGGAAGGCTGTGTGACTCTTCGAACAGAAGAGTGTACGCGAAGATTTTAAGCACTGACGAGAGTGGTGGATCTGAACAGGCACAGCGACAACACTATGCAGCATCGACCTGGAACTCAGTGGGACATGTCTGAACCCGCTGGTGGAGAAAAAACAATCTAGCAATGGAGCGAATGCTCATGTGCATTACCAGCAAAAGGTAGAGTCACCATACCTTATGACTTGAAAGACTTCTTTGAAGAAAAACAACTTCCACACATCTAAGCCCAAAACTTGATGGCTGGAGTATGCACAGCATGTGTATCTAAAGCTACACACACCAGGAGCATAATATTTCTTAAGGGGGAGGGGAAGGTGGAGAACAGGCACATTTTCAATCTGAAAAATTACGTATTCACTCCACTAGCATTCTGTAAGTCAATCAGTGCTGTGCCATAACATGCTGTTTTCCACCTCAAGGTTAAAAGTGAAAATAAGACAACGTAAGCTTTGTCCTTCTAGTCCATCTGATGTTATTTGGAACCCTGCAGTGGATAACAAAGATGTTATAAACAGCTATCCATATAGAGGAAAAAGTTAATTACCTTCAGTAATTAACTTTCTGGCGGATACTTAATCTACCGGCACATTCCTCATCTGTTGAATATTCCCAGGCACAGACTGGATGAGGAAACATTTCATATCTCTCTTACACTGATAGGGGGCTCTGGCTCTATCTTGGCACCGGAAGCCACACACAGAAGTAATGTCACAGCCATCTATCGCCCACCCAGCACACTGATGTCAGTTCCCCATCTATTTTTTCTGTGCTCGGAGAGACCGAGGTGAGAAAACAACAGATCGGGGGAGGTGAGCGGAACAGGTGAGGAATCTGAACTTAGAAAGAGCATTACTGAAGGTAACTTACTTTTTCTTCAGATGGATACGTCTACCTGCAGATCCCTCACCTGCAGAATATAATCTAAAGTACTACCTCCACACTGGTGGTGGGTCAGAAACAGTGATCAGATGTGGAAATCCTGGAGCACCCAATGTACAAAATGGCCCTGCCTTCTCATCGCTGAATCCAAGCAGGAATGCTCAGCAAAGGTGTCAGGAAGCCCATGTTGTTGCACAACTTTCCTCTGTGGTCCATATAATAACTGGCTGCACTACAGATGTCCAGCCAGTGTAATCGCTCCTCCTCCTTGGTGGAGTGAGGTGAAAGGTAAGACGTAGGAAGGCTAATTGACTGTCCCAAATGAAAAAATAGGTAACCGCCTGTAAAAGGAGAGACCCTTTAGTCTTAAGGACCCGTTTGTCCAGGAAGAAGATTGTGAGAGGCGTGTAAGTTGATTTATACTTTGCTGAAGTAAGAAAAGATAATTCAATATTAAGGGACTTACTCTCCCACCTAAAACTCCTTACACCTTGGAGAAGACTTCATAGTGTCCACCTTTGCCAGGCAGTGGACAGTGTTTTTTTCTTCCTAAAGGTTCCGTTCGATGGATACTGTCAAAGGCTTCAAACTGCTTGTGTGTGATTTTCAAGAACCCCTCACAAGCCACATCCAGGCCTCTCTCAGAGGAGAATGTTCTGAAGGGATTGGTCTCTTGTGGTCATGTGCTGTTAATTTTGTTTACCAGTGTTTCTCAGTAATGTAGTTGTGAAAGAATTATGTTACTTTCCCTGTAAGCATCTGTTCTTGGCATGCAGTGCTGCAGATTCACATGCTTTGCATACTCCTTTCACGAGGTGAAGTGACTCCTCCTCTTGGTGATAAAGCGCATGGGCATCGACTCCATTGTTTCCCGCAGGCAGGTGAGAATGGAGTATAAGTAAGTGTCAGTAAAGAGATGTCCATGCGCATGCAAAGGAACTGCAATGGCCACAGGTGCTCTGGGAGGAGGGTGGGTGCATGTGAATCTACAGCACTACATGCCAAGAACAGATGCTTACAGGGTAACCTAATCTGTTCCAAGGCACATGTGGCTGTAGATACACATGCTTTGCATAGACTGTAAAGCAGTGCCCTACAAAAGCGATGGTTAACCTGTCGGCATTGCAGTTACTTGAAAAAGTGTACACAGCACTGCCTGACCTACATTAGCTTGTTGGCGTGCTAGCACAGCCACACAATAATGCTTAGTGAAAGTGTGTGGTGTGGACCATGTAGCTGTATACATATTTCAATTAGTAGGATATTGCCCAGAAAAGCCATGGAAGCCACTATTTTGCAAGTAGTGTGTGCTGTAGGGGGCGTTGGTAAAGTCCTTTTGCGCAACATGTTTGAATGCATTTAATTATACACCTGGCAATGCCTGATTTGGATATGGGCTTTCCTTTGTGAGGGGGCGAAAAGCAACAAAGAGTTGTTTAGTTTTATGAAAGTCTTTAGTTCTGTTGATTTAATACATCAGAGCTCTTTTAACATCTAATGTATGAAGAGCCCTTTCCACAACCTAGTCTGGTTGAGGAAAGAATACAGGTAGCTCAACCTATTGGTTAAGGTGGAAAGGGAAGACAACCTTTGGAAGAAATTTTGGGTTGGTGCGAAGAACCACCCTATCCTAGGTTCTTCTAAGGTTAGTGCCTGGAGCTCACTGACACGTCTGAGTGAAATGATGGCAATTAAAAAAGCGACCTTCCAAGATAGAAATTGGAGGGAACAATTATGTTGTGGTTCAAATGGTGAACCCATAGGTCTTGTGGGAACAATGTTAAGATTCCCGGTAGGTGCAGGTGGAACTCGAGGCGGGATCCCTCTCTTAAGGCCTTCCATAAAAGCTTTGATGACTGGTACTTTAAAGATAAGTGTTGCCTATTTCGGAGATAGGCGGCCACTGCAGCCAGATGTAATCATATGGAAGTGAACACAAAGCCAGAAAGTTGTAGATGTACAAGGTAACAAACAATGTTTTATTTTGTAGCATTAAATGGACTGATACTGTTATGACAGTAACAGACAAATCTTTTCCATTAAGCTGCACAGCATGCTCTAGTAGAAGGCCTACAAGCTTCTTTGAGAATGGTCATGCATTCAGGTGGGAGATTGAGATAACCAAACTCTATGATCTCAGGAGTCAAATCGCTAGGCTGAATTCCCTGGGATTCGGGTGCCTGATTTCTCCATGGTTCTGAGTCAGAAGGTCCGTGTTGAGAGGAAGCTTCTCGTGGGGAACTACTGACAGTTTGAGTAGTTATGTGAACCAGGGCTGTCGGGCCCATGTGAGAGCTACTAGTATGAGTGTGAGGGATATTTGCCTGAGCTTCCGAACCAGAAGAGGAAGAGGCAGAAAAGCGTGAACAAATATACCCGACCAATTCATCCATAGAGCATTGACCTTGGTTAGTAGGTGTGGTACCCTGGAGGCGAAGTCTGGGCATTTTGTGCTGTCTGTGGTTGCAAACAGATCTGTGTGTGGAAACCCCCCCCCTTGTGGAAGTAAAGGAGGAGGACTTTGGAGTGGAGTTCCCACTCGTGGACTTGTTATTGCATCCTGTTGAGGAGGTCGCCAAAATCGTCTGTTACCAGGAGGTGTTCTGCTAACAGGTGAATGTTGTGATGTAGAAACTAACGCCAAATGGTCTGACATAGGCGTGATAACTGTAGAGAATGTGTCCCCTCCACTAATTTTTGTACATAGTTATCATATTGTCCATCTGGACTAAGACATCTTTGAAGGTCAGGTGAGGTAGGAACACTTTCAATGCTAGGTGAACAGCTTGAAGCTCTAGGTAGTTGATGTGGAGACTCTGGTGTTTAGTGTCCCAGAGACTCTGGACTAAGATTGTGTAAGTGAGCCCCCCAGCCTGTCAGTGATGCATCCGTTGTCAGGATGATGTGGGAACAGGGTTGAGGAAAGGCTGCCCTTTTAACAGGTTTATGTTCCACCACTGCACAGAGTGATGAGTGTGGCTGTCTATCAACACTAGATCCTCTAATTGACCCTGTGACTGAGACCACTGTTGTGCTAGACATTACTGAAGTGGACATGTGTAGCCGTGCATGTGGCACTCTGGCTGTGAGAGGCTGGCCTGGTATATGAATGAATGAATGACCCATATTTGTATAGCGCACAGCTACTCTTTCGAGAGAGAGTGTCCCAGCGCTGAGATGATGTACACTTATGAAGGTGGACACCCTGCACCAGTCCAGACAACCCTTATGGTGATTTAGAAGGTCTTAGACAACCTTAGAAATCTCTCTAAGTGGTAGCTGTGGAGAGCAGCCTTCGGGCTTAGTCCAGAAGGAGTGTAAAGCAGCTTGTTTTTTACCAGAATGCAATCTTATAGATATTGATTAAGTGAAAGAACCACACACTGTATTTATAAAAATATGTATTATATAATAATCACTAACACATTCAGATATCTCCTACCCGGAGATATACACATTGCGCACAATACTTGGCAACCCCCTGGTCGTCCGATAGTGTCAGGTATAGGCTCCATTCTGGAGCCGGTCGTCTAAATTTGCCGACGCATTCTTACGCCCTTTGATTCAGAAAACGGATACATATCTGAAAGATACCAAAGCTGTACTGCAGCTACTATAAGGACTTAACTTTGATCCTGAGAGACAATTACTCCTGCGTCTCGACGTAGAGTTTATACACCAGTTTACCCCACGACGAGACTCTTAACATCATTGAGGAAATCTTATTCTCAAACCCATGGGAATACCAAACACCAAGGAACCTAGTCATGGAGTGCATTACCCTAGCCTTAACTAAAAAAAAATTCCAATATGAAAACACACTGTATGTTCAAAAACACGGCACTAGCATGGGAAGCACCTTCGCCCCAAGTTTGGCAGGGCTTTATGTACACCATTTGGAGAGTAGCAAAATTCTCCTTCAGGAAAATCCTTTCAGGCACAACATCAGTACCTGGAAACGTTACATAGATGACGTGCTAGTCATTTGGAATGGAGATATTGAATCAACGGAACATTTCATGACCTGGCTCAACCAGCAGAACCCTTTTCTCAAATTCACCTGTACTGTATCAAGAGACCAATTGGTGTTCTTGGACTTAAATATATACCCAGAAAATGGTTTTTTTAAAACCACCACACATTTTAAACCAACGGCTAGAAACTGTCTGCTAGTTTACGACAGTTTCCACCCGCGCCATCTCCGGGACAATCTCCCATATGGCCAGTTCCTCCGCCTACGGCGCAACTGCACCAACCTCAAAGATTACAAAAAACAAGCTCAGGATCTTAAGACTAAATTATCACATAGGAACTACCCTACCCCTATCATAGATAAAGCTATGAAGAGGGCACGCAATAACAACAGGGAGGCATTGCTGGAAGAAAAGGTGCCAAAAGACCCAGATGCCAGACCAATTTGCGTGACTACATACAACACCCATTCAAATAGGATATCCAAAATTGTGAACAAACACTGGAGAATCCTTAACTGTGGAGATCTCAATCTTGAAAAACCATTGTTTGCACACAAAAGAGGCAAAATACCTCAGAGACAGGATTGTCCACACTCGACCACGAGCTGATTCAACAGGAATGACAAGAACTCCTCTTTTACAACCTATCCAGGGCCACAACCCATGTGGCAATTGCAGCACTTGCCATCTAACCAGCAAGAGTTCTAAGATTAAGTTCAGGAATGGCAGCGAATGGGAGCAGAGGAAGTTTACCACCTGTAACAGTCGCAATGTCATCTACATGATAACGTGTCCCTGTGGTTTGGAATACATTGGGATGACATCACGGCCGGTCAAAGTCCGCATTGGAGAGCACAAGAGCAACGTACGGTGTAAGAAAAGCACCACGAAAATGGCGACACATTACCTGTCAGAAACCCACGGAGTAAATGACCTCCGGTGGACAGTAATAGAACAACTAACAACAGACCGTGGCCTTTTAGAAAAAGAACAACGCTGGGTGTTCCGTCTGGGTACTAACACCATAGGTCTGAATGACAATATACTGTGGAACCTTTTCATTTGAAAGGGGAGTCTCTGTCTACATGTGCAGGGAGCCATGGTATCTATCTACCATTTGGAAGTATGCACCTCGGTAATTCTCCCCCCCCCCTTTTTTTTTATCATTTCCTCTCAATAAACTGGAAGACGTTGATTAGGTATGTCATAAGAACCCGTGGTCCATCAATACCACTCTTAATGTATATATATATCTCTCTCTTTTTTTCCCCTCTGGAGCGTTTACATTGACTGTGAAAATGCCCAACAAATTTTGTAGTTTGGCCTTTCGCTTCATTCTTAACTTTTTCATGATTTTGTCAGCATTTTTAACGCTTTTTGTAGCGCAGAATAAACTCTGCTCTAGCGCTAATACATGCCCTTCGCTCCCTTTGAACGATATATTTCTTTTCGGGGTGCAGTACTATGACCCTTATATACGTATAACATTCAGGATGATTTCATAATCATACCAGCACCCGTAATGCCCTTCGCTCTTCTTCCTTTTTTTTCCCCCCCTTTCCCTCTCCACCCCCTTCTTCCCCCCCCCCCCTTTTTTTAACTACCATTAGTGCTGGAATATTTGGACACATCAAACGTCCCTTTATTAATTCACGATAATAATTTTTTGTTTTCAAAACTACAAATAGCGTTTCTAGACTTGAACGCTATAGATATTTTTCCCTTCCTGGGTTGGAAATGATTTCTTCTGGCAATACGCCTACTATTAGCGGTCTGTTTTCTATTTTTATGCACAAACAGCGTCATGAGCAGACGCACGCGCAGAACCCTGAGCGTACTTTCCTTTATTTCCGTTTTCCCCGTAACCGCTTCTCGTTTCTTTTGCAGCGGTCTAGTCCTATTAGCATTCCCTCCCATCATCGGTATTGGCGGTCAGGGCTTGTAGATGGACATGCCGACCCACACGTACCTACAATTAATGGGCCAATTAAGTTAAGTATTTAACATCGACCGCCTCCTGGTTTCTCAGTATCCACGGAGTCACGGAGGGGACGGTCGGGTGAGGTAGTACCCTCGCATTCGTAAGTACGGCACAGCCGCTTCAACTAGACCACGATCTGCTCTTACCAAGTAAGTGGGGATTTCTCTGTTAAAATACAGTTCCTTTTCCTCACAGAGTGCTCATTAGCACAGAGTCCCCTGCGTTTCCCTCCCAGGCTCATGAGGCCTTGATCTTCTGGATAGCAAGTATGCAACCTTTTTCCCTACAGTTCACGTTATTCCCTCCTTTTTTCTTAACGCTTGCCAATGGTTTACAAGGAACAGTCCAACATAGTGTGTGTGTTTTATGTTATTTGTTGTGTATGTCTAGTTTTTGTCCACCGTTTTTACAGAAAAACTGCACTGACACTATATAGTTTTTCTGGTGTTTTTATCGACACTGTATATATCACTTTACAGGTCACGATCTTCACGTCTGGAATATTTTATCTAGCTAAAACGTACCTCTATACCTTTGTGTTTTTTTCAGAAGGAGATGGAGATATTCACTTTGTCGCCAAACCTATGGAGCCTAATGGACATATTATACATATAAATTACACATAGAATTCCCTATGTTTTCAACAGTATTAACTGTCTTCTGTGATTAGGGTAGGGATCTGTGTACCCGTCCTGAAGAAGAAGCTTTCGGCTTCGAAACATGTTGACACAGACACACAGGAGGTGTCGTACATTAATACGTTAAACCTCTATCTCACTGTTTTTAACAATACCAGCAAAGGGGTTTATTAAAAATCTTTCTAGTCCTCAATTGCCAGGTATATTTAATATTCACTCACTAATCACTGTAGACCCTACCACTCACACCCTCACACACTACACATAGTGGTTACTTTAAGTGCTCCCGCGTATTCGTTGGTTAGTTGCACGCCGCACTCCGTAGAGGAGTGCGAAGACCCCTATGATGAAGCATGACACCAAGGGCCCTTTTGGTGTGTGAGGGGTATTTTAAGAACACAATGTGCCTCCTACCATTGTAGGATACACATCGCCCGCAAGACCATACATCTTTTACAACTTCGAATTGTTGTGGGTGGATTCCATTTGTTTAGTAAATGTATTTGCGTCCTGTCTGCCTGACCCTCTCCTCGTCTCTGCCTGTCAGTAACTGCTACTCGGCTCTGCCTGTATCTGCGCAATCTCCCCTGAATCTGCGCGTTTTGCTCTGCCTATCTCTGCGCTCTCCTCTATGCCTGTATCTGCGCACTCGGCTCTGCTTGCCTGTACCGGTCCATTCGGTTCTTCCTGCCTGTATCTGTCCACTTTGCTGTTTGCCTGTATATGTCCACTCTGCTGTTTGCCTGTATTTGTCCACTCTGCTCTTGTCCACTTGTACATGTGCTGCTCTGCCTTGCTATACCTGTGCCCTCTGACTGTGCCTGCGTAGCCGGCTCTGTCTGCCTGTGTCGCAACACTCCTAAGGCCCCACACTCATTTCTACACTCCTAGGGCCCCACACTCGCTCAATGAGAGGACGCCGTGGATACCGAGTCAGAGGTATCGTGGGAGGGCGGGTCTAGGTACAGGAGCTGCTCAGAGAGTGGGCAGGGATGAGTGATTGACAGGTGTGTGCTGGAGGCCCCGGTGTTTCCCAGATGTCACTTGTAGTCCTTGTCCACCCGGGGGAGGCGCGCAGTGAAGCTGGTGCCCCATCTCTTGTAGCCGGGATTGTGCAATTTGATAAACTGGGACGGAAAACTAAAAGTGTAGAGCTTGCATGAATTCCCGTGTACGTCACGTGCGGTAGCAGCCGGCTGCTTTGATGGCTGCATGTGCTCTTCTTGTAACCTCTGGCATTGTAAAACAAGCAACATGTTGAAGGAAGCGCCTTACGTGTTCACAGATCGTAAAGCATTAACACATTTGAAAGCCGATTTAAGGACAGTGTTCACAAAACAGTCTTTACGTGGGTGATTTCAACATACAAGTAAGTCTGCCTAGTTTAACTAGGTGACTGGCACAACAGGAAAGACGTTTTAAACTGCACGCACGAGCAATGGCAAGACAAGCCACTGCAAAGTTTTGTGTACGGAAGGCCGGGTATGATAAACACTGAAGCCAGACCTCAGCTTTCCCCTAACGGCTAAACGAACAAGCGATCGCCATTCCCGCTGTTTATTTTTGCATCGCGCTTTCAGCGATGCAAAAATAACAAGCCTCGATCTCTTGTCTTTATGGGGCCATGTGTTTCAAATTAGAAACACATGGCCCCATAAAGATAAGAAAGTGCTTTGCGACAGACGCAAAGCAGGCCACCGAGTCCGGCTCGGAGGCGAAAGGGCGTCTACAGAAAACCCTCATTTCCAATGGCAGGCCACCGTTTAGCATAAAGGGTGACGCCAGCCAATGGAAATGAGGGGCGGGGCTTAAAGCCCTCTTCTGAAAGTCCTTGTTAGCAATAAATCTCGCGAGGCGAGCAGCGCATGCGCTGCCACGCCACGCGAGACCTAAAAACCACAACTCGCATCAAGACAATGTCCAGAGGACGTAGAATTGCCAGGGACCCAAGGAACCACCCAAGGTGAGAGACTAGGAGCCCCACGGAGATCATGTGCAGTGTGGGAACATGACCGCGTTCTCCGTACAAATCAACGTGTAAGTCGCGGTTGCAATTTTAAAGATTAAGGACCCTTCCCAGTGGACCCTGAAGAAACCCCGTGGAAGACAGACGGTTGGAGAGCCACCCCAACCGTGGATACCCTAGTACCCATGTTACCTACACCAGGGAAGCCAGGTGCATAGATGTGAAGTGGTGTCGGAAACCGCTGTCAAACCCAATGGAGGACTTAAGGGAAGTGCCACTGCTGGAGAAGGAGAAAGTGTCCAGTGGAATCCGAAGATGGAATCAAGTTGAAGAGTACCTGCAAGCAGAGGGGACAGTCTATGTCACTCAGGGGTGACCCGGAGACCTGGAAGACGAATGCCCACCGATGTCGGGAGTTGCAGGAGAGTTGACAGTGACCTTGACTCTGTAGCTGAGAGGACCAGGTGACACTGAGGAAGACCAGGAGCCGTGCACGAGCTGTCCCACGTCAGCTGTCGAGAGTTGAGGAGTCGGTGTCCACCGGGAGCACAAACAAGCCTTGGCAACTGCAAACAACGTGGATGTCGAAGAAGGTGCAATGTCGGGACCAACAAGGTCCAGGGGACTCACCACAAGCAGGGGAGTCAGGGCAGGCCCCGAGCAATCAGGGGAGCCCAAAAGAAACAAAGGTGACCCTCAACAGGATCCACAGGCCGGAGGCACTGGAGTTGCAAGAGGACCTCGAGCAGCTCACCAAAAGATGCAGGCCACGGTGCAAACAATGCGGTGTGGACAAAGATTCCGGTCACTGGAGATGCTTGAGGTTGGGGCTACTTGGAGCCTGAAGATCTTGGTGGAAGGAAGCCACAAGCCTTTGCAACGGCAAGTCGACGCGGTGCACAGGGGTTTGGTTCCTGCGGCTCCCATGAGGGATACTGGCCTCAAACTTGGTGAGAGGGCAGAGCAGGCCCCGAGAGCTGTGGCGAACCACCATCTGTGTTGCTGAGCCTTTCGGAGTCCGTAGGAACTCAGGATCAGCAGACCGATCAGCTTAGTTACGGTGCCTGCAGATGCAGGGAAGTGACTCCTTCACTTCAAGGGCGATTCTTTCAGGTGTCTTGGATGCCCACCGGCCTTGGAAGGTAGCTGTATGGTGCACAGGCACAGACAATGCAGCAGACTGAAAGGGGGATGAAGTCGAGCCTAAACGAAGTCAGGCGAAGTCCAGAGTGCCCAGACGGTAGAAGTTGAAGTGGTATCGGAATTGAATCGTGTCACACGACGAATCTAGGGACGTACACCCAGGTAAGCCCTTAAGTACCCTAAGGAAAGGGTAGAGACAATTCAGGGGACCCTCCCAAGGGAGGGTTTGGACAGTGGGGAGGATACTCCCATGCAATGTTCCCTCTAATTATTCTTCCTTGTGTGCGGCAACAGAATGTTGCGTGCACACGTTTTTAGCTTGTGTGCGCAACCGAGTGATGAGATGTGCAACTAGGAAAATCGACTAGCTTTCACTTGAAGGTTGATAACAAGCATTGTCAATATCAATAGGTGTGGCTTATATATGAAAGTACCTTTTTAGTCATTAATGGGTTTAGGTACAGAATAAGTCATCATACATGCATTCTGTTACTCATCCTTGCATTCATGCATCTATTTATCACTGAGTCACTGTTGCGTTCACCCATTTACACAACCACAATAAAAATGCATGCACAAACTCAGCAACATAGGCAAGAAATTAAAGAATAAAAACAGAAAACGATAACAAGCTATATCCTAAAAATGGCAGATATATGCTCGCAATAATAAAATTAAACAAAGCAGCAGGTGGCCATCTTGCAATGGTGCTGTACATGGTTTATTGTTTTACAGTTGCATCTGACTGCCACATTTAAAACCAACATGTTGGCCATTTTGCAATGTTAAAAACAATGAAACCTTATTGACAATATTCTTCCAAGGTGGTTTAGATGCAGTGGCTGTACATGTTGCGGTACACTGCAGATGGAGTGAGCAGCAAGCAAACAGCAAGTTAGGACTGTCTATGAAGGTGTAGCAGGCTTTAATCATGAAAATAAAAAGAGAAACAACGAAATTAAAAGAGACCTGTAACGAGAACATGGAAAACTAAAGGACTGGCCCACCAGCCTTGGCACTGAAATGCACTCATTTTCAGGTGGCTGTGCACATGTGGCCTGGCAAATGTCATTCACAGGGCAAGAGAGTCAATGACTAAAGTGGTATATATACCAGTGGTATGCCTGTCCGACCTTCTGAAGAGATTCTAGAAAATTTAAAAAAATCTCTAAGAAGGCCTAACGAGCATTATCATAGTGCAAATCTTCTATGCCCACAGTTTATTCGAGTCAGCCGCCAATACCAAAACCCTTGCCAACTACAGTAATCTGTGAAATTCCATATAAGTACTGTAACAATCCCCAATATATGTTATGTTAATAAATCTCTCACTGTTGTCTATGTCATTAGAAATCAGAAAGACCACTGCAAAGGATTATGGTACATGAAGTTTTCCTAAGCATTTGCAGACAATAAACAGGACACTGGAATTGTGTGATTTTGCGGTTGCAGCATTTTCTGCATATTTATGGGTTTTCCACATTTGCCACATAATCCATCATCTGCTGCACAAACTGCAGATTTTAACAAAAAAAGGTTAATGTTTCTAGCGCAAACGGATAATAAGTTACAAAAAATGTGGCGAGCATGTTCTCAGACAGCAGAAGGCCCTTTGCAAAGGTTGACTGGTCCGCTTTAGTTTGCTTATTGCTGTTTTGGGTGTTGAGCTGATATTAATAAAGTGATCCCTTTTTCCAGACAGTGTTAACCAGTACAAAAATACCAAAATATGGAAGCAATGCTATCACAAAATGTGCTGCATTGTGCAGCATAATTTGCCTTTTAGTGTCGCATAATTTCATTAATACTGACACATAATTTTGTCTTCCCTGGCCACAATTCCAGTGGCCCTGACTATAAGGAATGTGGTACTCCTCTCTGTAACGTTTTCGTTACTTTGGATAGAGTACCCTGAAAACAGAATTACCTAAGTAGTAGGACTGAGAGGATTAATTGTACTGATTATTTGTGAAAATCAGAGGAGTTTTGAATCACACTTTGACTTAGGAGCTACCTGATGGTACCCTGCAGATTTGGGCCCTGGCACCTCTGCAAGTACTTCACAATTTCTATGTCGCCCTTTAAAACAAGAGAAGTTTCAGCAATGAAAATACAAAGCCCTGTCAGCTGGTGAGTTTTAAATCTAACAGCGTCCAGAACTGATGGCTCTCATTTTGTTATGAAGTTTCAGCTTCTGGGATGCTACTAGTGGCCGACACCTGAGTGGTGAATGTGTGCCCCAACTTCCAAACAGCAGCGGCTCCTCCGTTAGGGCAGAGGAGTGTTGCCCCACTGCCTCTGCCAACACATTAAGACCATGTAAAATAAAATGATAATAAAGCAGTTTTATTATCATTTTATTTTTCATGCCGGAGCCGAGTCTTGAGGGCGGGTCATCGTCTCACAGCAGCAGGGACTGGGAGGAGGAGTAGTGGGCACTGCAAGGGCGCATGGCTGTTTTGCCGGCTGTATTAGGACGGCCAAACCATCATGCCCACTTAGATATCTCCAGGCTCTTGCATGGAGATGTAGCACGCGCAGGCTTCGATCTCCAAGCACAGGCTCCCAGTTCCTCTGGGAGCGTAAAATCAGCCCGCTCTGCCCAATCCCAGTGCTTCTCTCATGCTGGGTAATAGTATTACCAGCTTGACAGCAGCGTCTGGATTGGCGCAGGGGAGTCTGGGAGCAGAAGAGCACTGAGGCGGTGCGGTGAGATGAGACGGCAGGTACGTTTTCATATTAATTTTTTATTAGGGGTGAAATAAATGTGTCACAGGGTACCACTTGACAGCAGAGGGGGGTGGGGGGTTAGAAAAGCATGGAATAATGAGGCGAGGACGAAGTTTGAGGTGAGATTATGACTGAGGGAGAACCTAGAGCCTAAAGTGAACTTGGAGCCAAGAATGAGTCTGAGAGGGAGACGTGATTTTTTGGGGTTAGTTTGTGATTCTGGTGCCACCAGTGGTGTGTGAGACGTTACTAAAAGGGAAGAAGTGTGCCACCCGTAATGCTTTGCATACTTCTGCAGTAGCGTGCTCTTGCAGCCTTTTCCCTTCCACCCTCTTCCAGAGCTCCCAAGCATCCCAAGACTGTGCATGAGTAGCTCAGCCCGTCTATGATTTTGGTTTGAATTCTGGGACTTGCAGTCTTGAAGTAATGATGGGATACATAGCACTGCAGGTCCCAGAATGCAAAGCAGAAACCGGCCTTGATGTGCCACTACACATGTACCTGGGAAGCTTGAGACCTCCGGTAGTCACGTCACCACTGCACATCGTGACCCAACCCCACACAACCTCCCAGGCAGGGACCGGAAGGGGCAGCCCTCGGGGGCTCTGAAGGGAAGTGCAGAGCCTGGGGTGAGACGGTTAGTTTCAAGTGCAAGGAGTCAGAGGCAGGACAGTCCCAGAGGGACAGCCCTTAAATATAAAACATTTTTCTGAGCCCATTCCTTGCAGACTTCCTAGCACGCATCAGTAGTTGCAAACTGATGGCCCTGTACATGGATGCTGTCTGAAGTTCTGTTATTTGTTAAAATCTACTGCTAAGGATTGCGTCATTTATAACCTTATCTGATCTGAAGACAAAAGCATCAAAATAGAAAACGATTGACCAGACGGTTGCATTTCCTTTACAGACCTGGCGAAACATACAGAAACAATGCTGTGATTGCAAATATCCACCCGCTAAGCAAATATATTAAGAAAATGCCCTATTCATATTAGATATCAACTCTGAACCTCAGACAGAGCTCTAGTGTGTACAAGGCTGTTGTGAAAGGCCAGATTTCACAAACTCGTTGTCATGCTTGTCACCTTCAGAAATTACCCTCATCAGCAAACTAGTGTAATGCTGCAGAGGACTGATCAACAAACGTTTTCTGCCAGATCATAAGAAGGCAAGTACACCACAAACCACCTTTATTTCATAGCACCGCCTAGTGCTTATGTATTAAACATTTTGGTAGTTATTTTGCCCAAAAACGTTTATAATTGTCCCCCGCGCTGCCCCACAAATGATCCCTGCTGGCAGCTGCCACTGCTCTCCGAGTATGTTAACGTCTGACAACTGCCTTATTTACCAAGGTATGCCTCAGCTTCGACTCTTGGGCTGCAGTGAAGGCTCTGTGACTGCTCTCAAGCTGCTTCTTGACTGCCCTTCACTGCAGGTGTTTAAACGTCCTCGATTAGCATTTTTAAAGACAAAAACACGTCTTTAAAAATGCATTTAACAGCGCAGCTTAACAACTACGGCCGCATTTCAAAGGCTCCAATTAAGCACTTCACAAGTGCAGTGGAATCCTTTGTGATGCGCGGTGTTTGTAGGTCTCTGCGCGGAGAGAAATGTAGGTGTGCGCGCCCGCTCAGGCGCGCAGTTTACAGGGAACTATGCTCCCATGTACCCTGTCCAGTTTCGCGCCAGAGCGGGAGCCAGCGGCTCTCAGAGCTGGTTTGAACTGGACTACGCAAGGAGGCACCAAATGTGCCCCTCATGCAGACTGAGTGGCACTGGCAAGCGCACCCGGTCCCAATACACTAAATCCTGTCTGGGAGGTGGTCACACCACCCTGTGACAGGATACCTATTGTTCTGCCTTCCCCTGCTCGAGCTTGGCTCAGCAGCAGGAGGGCAGAATCGTATCTCTGGTCGGCAGCAGCCATGTTGTGCTGTCCAGGTCTAGAAGACTGGTACCGGGAGCACCGAGAGCCTAATGGAGGCCTGTTCCAGTGCTTGGAATCATACCTACCACACCGTTTATGGTGTGGAAGGTATGATTCCAACATGTTTGATAACAAACATTATAGGATTCGTTGCAGCTGATTTCCAGATGGTCATCGCGTAATTACGCGGAGCCCCTCTATATGGTATATGGCTGCTTCACTTACAACCCGGGAGAATGGACTCTGTAGGCTGTAGGGGTGTCCTGCTCATGCAGGGGCACCCTCACACTTCGAACCAAGCACCCTGCCTTCAGGATTGATAAGGCCTGCTATAGGGGTGACATAGCTTTTAAGTGCAGTGACCCTAGATATAGTAAACCTATATCTTTCGTAAGTGGTGCTAGCACTAGCTTACACAGGCTGCAATGGCAGGCCTGTAGTTGCATTTTGAATGGTCTCCCATGGGTGGCATAATGCATGCTTCAGCCCATGGGGGACCTCTGGGGTACCTATGCCCTAGGTACCTTAGTACCATATACTAGGGACTGATAAGGGTACCCCAGTATCCAATCTGGGATGTACCCAAGTACTTACCACAACAATTTAAAGGAGAAAGCAGAGAGACTGGGGTCCTGATTAGGAGGATCCCAGTCAGACTAGTCAAAAACAGCTTAGCACCAGGCAAAAAGTGGGGGTAACCATAAAAGCAGATCCTACTTTCCTACACTGGCGATGCATGATGCCATCATACCCAATAAGCACTTGATAGTTCTGGCTGTCAGCTGTTGATTAGGGTGGAAATGTGGTATTAGCGTCTGGAAATTTTGGATTCTTGTTGTATTGGAATAGGCTAATCCCAGCTGTGTGTTTATGATAGCCCATAGATACAGTTGAACCTGTAAAGGCTGAAGATGAGATTTCTGGAAATTGATGGTGAAGCCTAGCTGATGGAGCCGGTGTATGGTAATTTGAGTGTGCTGTTGACACAGAGGAAGAGTGCTGGCTTTGATAAGCCAGTTGTCAAGATATGGTAAGACATGGATGTTTTGTCTGCATAAATCTGCTGTTACCACTGCTAGGCATTTGGTGAATACTCGAGGTGCAGTAGTCACTCCGAATGGGATGACTTGGAATTAGTAATGTTTACCTGCTATCACAAATCTTAGGTATTTGCGGTTTGCCGGAATGTGAAAGTAGGCGTCCTTTAAGTCTAGGACTGATAGAAAGTCGCCTTGAGTAGAGGTGGGATCATGCCTTGAAGAGTGACCATATGGAAATGTTTTGACAGAATGTAATGATTTAAAGGCCATAGATCAAAGATTGGCCACAAAGATCTGTTCCTTTTGGGGATTAGGAAGTACAAGGGGTAACTCCTGACCCATGATGTTGTAGAGGGACAGATTCTATAGCTCCTTTGAGTAGAAGAGCTTGAACTTCCTGTTTGAGCAATGTTTGGTATTCCAGGGAGAGCTTGTGAGTGCAAGGTGGAATGTTTGAAGGTGTGCTAATAAGCTCCAGACAATAACCATGTTGGATAATGTTCAAAAACCCACTGCTCTTATGGATATGTTATGGATCGCCAAGTGGGGAGAAATTGTTTTAATCTTCCCCCGTCAGGTGCGGAAGGATCTGGAGAAGGGAGTCACTGCTTTGTGGTGGGTGCTTCACCATGTGGGGAAGCACCTCTGCCTCTAACATTTGAGTTGTTGCCCCTGTAGTAGCCTCGGGGAGAGGAGTGGTGACTCTGGCCTCGTGGTACAAGGAAGAGGCATCGGAAGATGTTTTTAAGCCCGCCCTATAGGCGGAGCAGCAAAAGGAGCCACGGGGACTTGGTGTTTGTAATGCACCCATGGACTTTGCCACTTCTATGTTCTTTTTCATTTTCTAAAGAGCCTGGTCAACCTTTGGGTCAAAAAGGTGTTCTTTATCATAGGGGACATTTAATAGGCTCTGTTGGACCTCTGGCTTAAAGCCAGCTATGCGCAGCCAGGCATGACGGCACAACAAACCACTTGTGTTAATGCTCTTAGCAGCAATGCCTGTGGAGTCTAGGGCACACATAATGGACGTGTTAAACATAAGCTTGCCCTCAGCTACAAGCTACTGCCCTCCATTTCGTCCCAATGGGCTCGATCGTATCTGACCAATAACCCCATGGTATTAGCAATACGCCGGTAACTGGCGGACTGCGCTGCTACTCTCTAGCCAGAGGCATCATAAGCTTACTCTCCTTATCAGGAAGTGGAACATCACTCGTAGCACGAGGATTAGCCTTCTTACGGGCATTTGAGACAACCAGGGAGTCAGGTGGAATTTGCCCTCTGATATAAATAGGGTCAGACGGTGAGGCTTTATATTTTCCTGGGAATGATGATACGGGCTCGCGCAGGATCTTTAAAAATATTGTCTGTATGTCGTAGCATACCCTTGAGCATAGGGAGATATTGTATTGCCTTATGTGTTGTGGAAAGGGTTTCTAAGAGAAAATCCTCCTCTATAGGCTCCTTATGTAGTGGTACCTGATGAAAAGCTGCAGCCCTGCCAATAAGCTCCTGATAAGAGGTGGTGTCATCAGGAGGAGATGGCCTACCAGGGTACAAGTCATGATCAGTGCCTCCTTGAGGGTCAATGTTGTAGTACGACCAAGGATCAGGGGGCTGTGGTGCATCGACTATATCATCCCCTGTCCCATGCCCACCCGTGAATGAATGTGGGGACCCCTGAGGAGTGATGTTTAATGGATCACCCTGAGAGGTGGTGGGGAAGGTGAAGGTGGTGGAGATGGGTGAGTAATGGGTGGAGGTGGAGAAGATGGTGTAGGAGGGTGCAAGTGACTGGTGGTCTGGTCAGTCTTCTTCTTGGTTGGCATGGGCAGATCAATGGCCTCTCTGAAAGAGAGTTGACGCTTAGAGGGAGGTGGCGCAGAAACCACAGTCTTGGCCAGAATGCACCCAGTGTAAGGCTGTATTTGGATTTGCCTCTGGCGGTCAAAGAGTTTCTCCTGTATTTTGTGGAGAATCGGTTCCACTGGAGTACCAGGGTCAGATATCTGTGCCAGTCTCAAAATCTTTGGAGTGGGGGGCGTGGCTTGAAGAGCCATCATGGCGGACGCAGCCTAACCAGGCTCTGCGCGTCCACGCCATAATCCGATACAAATCCTGCATAATCCTACTCGGAGGTGCTCCATCAGCGAGGCTTGTGTCCCTGATCGTGTGGGGAGCCTTCTTTTCCGTCGCCGGCGGCTGCCGAGCTGCGGGAGAAGTGGCATCCAGCGGGCGAACACCGGCGAGGTGCCGGCCGAGACTCCCATCCGGCGCCCGTAACGCAGAGTAGAAACATCGCAGCGGAGCTCGGGGCTGGAACCTGGCCCAGAGGGCAGTGGTGCAGCGGAGGGGAAAGCGACCTGACACACCCGGCTCTCCTGCACGCAGAAACCGGAGATCAACTTGGCCTGGCGACAAAGTGGAGTCTGCCCCCTCCCCCCACCCGAAGCTCCGCCATTAGACACCATTGATTGCAAGACGTTGCGGCTGGGATCTCCCTGCGAGGTTATGCTGCCGGGGCACTGAGATACGACTGCTGCTGGGTGTTGGCGGCTGCCATCGCCTTGTGGGCCTAAGGCACAACGATCCGGGCGGCGCCTCCCTGCGCAGACCGCGTGTGGTGAGAGGCCCTGAAGCTATCCAGCCGACATCGGCCGTCAGCGTGTGGCACATCAGAGGAAACCGGGACTGGGCCTCAGCCCCAGAGGTGAGCGCTCCGTGGCGGCGTAGATCCGCACTATTGCCCCGGTGCCCTCCGCATAGCTACCAGCGGCCATACCGTCCACAGCCTGCAAGCAGTGCACCTCCCTCCCCCAGCCTGAAAGCGGTGTCGTGATTGCGGGCGGGCCTGGGCCTTTCCGCCGATCCCTGCTTCTGGACCTCCTGGCACGGCCTGCCGCTTACTCTCGTCAACCCCGAGGGGGGGAGCCTGGATGATGGTGTTTGAGGCCTCAGTACTATATAAATAGACGACGAGGCCTTGACCAGCCTATATTTCCCCGTGTGCTGCGCCCAGCCGGAAAGTATTGACTATAGTAAAGATCACCCAGTGGGACACATCAACGCCGGGGCCCATAGCCTCGCCTGGATTGTGGCCATTCTACGAGACTAGATATTCTTGGTACGATCATCGCAGCATACGCGGGGTGGGTGGCATGATCCATCGCGGGCCAGCTTATGACGCAGCCTCCAGGGCATATTGAGGGAAGTGTGAGGTGGCAGACCCCTGGCGGATCGTGCCCTGTCTGGCTGGCGGCCCCGCCTCTTCCAACAGATCCGGTCTGAGGCCCTTGGTTGAGGCATTTCAAGATCCAAAAGACCCTGGGGCACCTACTGGGATCCTCGGGCTTGGTGCCAACATCTTCCGGGGGCGCTGTTGGCGGGTGGTCCGGCGAGTCTGGTCCTCATATAGGGCCTCCTTGGCAGGCAGGTGTAGGCGGCAGAGGCGGCTGAGCTAGGCTCGGAGCGGCTTGCGGCCCATAACCCACCTGGATCCGTGAGGGCCCGCCGACGGTGCTTCCCCACAGCAAGGCCCGGCGTGGTCTCCGTGACCTTCTCCCGCATTGTGGCTGCACCTCCCCCAGCGCATATACGGCTCTGTGACGAAAGCCTATACTCCCTGAGTGGCCGTAACCATCTTGATCTCCTCCACGATGGGCAGGGACAAACCCAGCGGAGCTGACCCCAAGCAGGGCACCCTGGACCAGTTCACCGCGCCCACTGGGGGCTCAACGGGAGGTGAAGGGGCGAGCTCGACACCTGACAACGCGGCCCTCCTAGCGGCAATAAATAGTGCCAGAGACATGCTTGATGCCAAGATTGGAGCAGTGGGATCGGAGATTTCATTCTTGCGCCAGGATCTCCGTAAGGCAGTCGATCGCGTCACGGAGGCGGAGACGAGGGTCTCGACAGTTGAGGACACAGTTTCCACCCTCCAGAAAAAAGTCAATAAACTTACAGTGGTATCGCAGGAGCTGGCCTCCAGGGTGGAAGATGCAGAAGGCCGAGCGCGACGCAACAACTTACGCTTCGTGGGCCTACCGGAGGGATGTGAGGGCGCCTCCATGACCCGCTTCATCACTCAGTGGCTCACGGATCTCATGCCAAGGGACCTACTATCTTCGTGCTTTATGGTATAGCACGCTCACCGGGCCTTGACTCAAAAACCTCCCCCTGGCGAAAATCCCAGACTAGTTATTGCAAAAATACTGAACTACGCCGACCGGGATTCAATCTTGCGGTATGCCAGGACACACAAAGACCACATTCAACACGAGTCGCGGTCCATAATGGTGTTACCGGATTATACACGCTTGGTCCAGCAACAACGCCAGTCCTTCTCAGCTGCGAAGCGCAAGTTGCGCGACATGAACCTACAATATATGCTTTTATATCCAGCTAGGATGAGAGTGATTTTCAACTCCAACGTCCATGGGTCACAATCTCGATTAGATTACTTCTTCGTCCCTCGCATATTCCTTCACAGATTCTCACAGATAACTCACCATCCTCGCGGGCTCTCTGATCACTCCCCGGTCACCCTACAATTTCATACATGCTCTTGTAAACCCCCCCTTTCGCTGGCGCATGTCCCCCTGGCATCTTCGGTGTCCAGACTATCAGGATATGCTCCGCACGGCACTCTCCACGTACCTAGATACAAATGGTCCCTCCGCCCCATCCCGATGTATCTTATGGGAAGCCCTAAAGCCCACCGTTCGTGGCGTCGAAATCAGCTATCGCACCAAAGAAAAATGCGCACGGCGAGAGCAACTGGCGGCCCTAGAGTCGCGCCAGACAGCCCTAGCATCGCAACTTAACCGAAACCCTAGCCCTATTATACGGCGCAACCTGCTGCAGGCGCAACAAGAACTACAGCAATATCTAATGGGCGAGGCCAAGGAAATTTGGGAGGCATCACAACACCGGGTTTACCAATGGGGAGACAAATCAAGTAGAATGCTCCACCGGCTTTGCCAGGCTGACAAATCCCCAGCGATTGTCCCCACTATTCGCAACGCGGAAGGGACCTTATACACGTCACCAGAGGGCGTGGCCAGAGAATTTGCACGACACTTCACTGCCCTATACGCACGTCGCGAACAGATCTCGGCCGATCTCATTGCAGAATTCCTGGCAGATATTCCACCGCGGAAGCTTACTGACCATATGCGCGAACAATTGGAGGCCCCAATCACAGTGGACGAGCTGACTGGAGCCATTAATGCATTACACTCGGGGCGGGCCCCAGGTCCCAATGGATTCCCTATGGAATTCCTGCGGCCGAACATACATCTATTAGGCCCCCATCTATTGGCGGCCATACAAGAGGCAAAGGACATAAACATGTTGCCCCAGGATTGGCGACATGAGGAAATAGTTCTATTTCTCAAGCTCGGCCACCCTCCGGAAGACCCCTCCTCATATCGCCCCATTTCCCTCATCAACTTTGAGCCTAAACTATTAGGGAAAGTCCTCACCGTTCGCCTACGTACGTGCGTCTTAGATTTGATCCATCCTGTCCAGTCGGGATTTATGCCCCAAAGAGCTACTCGTCATAACATCCGGAGAGTACACAACGCTATAGCAGCAGCCCCAGCGCTGGGTCGGCCAGCTGCTATGCTATTAGCCGATATAGACAAAGCCTTCGACTCTCTTAGTTGGGTATACCTCTTTCAATTGCTCGAGGCAATTAATTTTGGTCCACGCTTCATTGCATATGTACGCCTGCTTTATACAAACTTAACGGCGTCTGTACGCATAGCTGGGCACCGCTCAAACCCCTTCCCTATCCAAAGAGGCACTAGACAGGGCTGCCCCCTGTCCCCACTGTTGTTCGCCCTTGCGGTTGAGCCTTTAGCAGCGTGGGTTAGGAGTGACCCGGTGCTCCGTGGCTTTGAATGGTCTCAGTCAAGATCGGACCGTATCGCGTTATACACGGACGATGTCCTATTTTTTATGACAGACCCATGGTTCTCTGGGCCCCGCATACTGCAAATCCTCAGAGTGTTCGGGAAAACTACCGGTTTACAAACGAACCCCGCAAAATCCGTGCCGTTTCCAGTATGCGGTCATCAAGGACGCGATACCTGGGCATCGCATCTATCCCACGCGACAGACGGTTTTAAATATCTAGGCATTTTTGTGTCACCATGCCCCAAAGTCTCATGGGCGCATAATATCACTCCATTGCTTGCAAGTCTGAATGGTGAAACGGCAATATGGTCCTCTCTTCCCTTGTCTCTATACGGGCGATCGGCCATCTTTAAGATGGTATCGCTGCCCCGGATTTTATATCGCCTCCAAAACTTCCCTTATTATATTCCACGCTCCTGGTTCGCACAGGTCAATGCCATACAAAACAAATTTCTCTGGAACGGTGGGGCGATCAGGGTCGCACTCCGCACATGTGTACAATCCACATACTGTGGGGGGATCGCAGCAGCGGACAGCTATTCATATTATGTGGCGTCTCATATACTTGTGGTAAACGAATGGTGGTATAACTCACCCACAGACCCGGCCTATGCAATAGAGCATGCGGCAATGGAAAGGACTCCCCTCCTTCAACTCCTATATAGTGCCACACGCCTGGATTTTTTACCTCCAGCAGGTAAAGTCGTGATACAGCTGTGGCGGACTAAAGTCCGACAGATGGGTTGGAGCGGGACGCTAACCCAGACAACCCCACTATGGTAGGGTACATACCTCCGCCCAGTGGCCGCCTGGGGGGAGGGGGGGGTTCCGGGGGTGGGATCTAGTGGGGATATCAACCCTCGGCGATGTGATGCGGGGTACTACACTGAAATCCTTCCAGCAACTACTGGAGGAGTATAAATTACACAAAACACAATTCTACAAATACCTCCAACTCCGTCATGCACTGACTCCCCTGATCCACACGCTTGAGACCCTTCCGGAATTCCACCCATTAGAGGGCCGTCTGCTGATGGGAGATCTGGGCCTACACAAGATCAAGCAAATATACCAGACCCTGATGACCCACACACAGACAACGCTCGATAAGACACGGCTTGCGCGGCAAGCCGACATTCCTGATTTAACGGACGCCAACTGGGCTGAGGCTATTGCTAGCCCGCGGGGTGCGGCGGTCTCTACACAATACCACCTGATACAGTTTAAATATCTTCACCGCGTGTACTATACACGGACCAGACTCTGGCAGATGGGAGTTATCCAGTCCCCTGCATGTCTGCGGTGTGAACGAGAGGACAGGACGTTCTTGCATACAGTTTGGAGCTGCACGGTGTTGCAACCCTTTTGGCGTAGAATTAGGTCCTGCCTAAATGAGGTACTTTCATGGGAACTCCCGCTTGACCCACGACTTTTCCTTTTACACAGCACAGACGACATTGGGGGAAATAAGTATAAGCAACATTTACTGTTTTTAGCTCTCACTATCGCCAAGCGAGATATCGCACAACTGTGGAAAGGGACATCTCCCCCGACACTAGGCAAATGGAAGACCGAACTGGATAGATGTATGGGGGCGGAAATAGCAGTATTTCTAGCTCGTGGCTGCCCCATTAAACATAGGAAAATTTGGACCCGATGGGCGTCATATCGTGGAATAGAGCTTCTCCCCCTGCCACCCACAGACCCCTTATAAGTGACCCCATATTCCCAATGCTCATTGACCGGACTATCCCGCACTGTATGATAATGGATCGCTATGTTAATATATCATATACTCATGTCTTGAGATCTAGTACTGTCTGCAGTTTGTTTAAGTTGTACCACCTGCATGTTTGGCAGGTGTTGGAAAATGATCAAAATGTCGGAACTTCAGCAATGTCAATCTTTTTTCTCCTACAGGTCATTGTAGGGCTGTTGCCCAACTTTCAAATGAATAACCGAATAAAATTTGTTGTTTAAAAAAAAAAAAATCTTTGGAGTGGAGATGGATTTTTCTTTCGGTGCTGAAGTGGTCGGTGCTGAAGATGGGACTGGCCGGCTGGGCACCGAAGTGGTCGGCTTTGGCTTAAGTTTCGGTGCCGAGCCCGAGGGCGGGGCATCCAAATCGGATTTTCGAGAGAGACCATGGCCTGCTGGCAGTGGTGGCCTGGGAGCCTTATGTCTGGTCGGAGTCGAATGTTTTTCAGGTGGCAGGATGGGGACTTCAGTACTCACAGTATGGTGACCCGGTGGAAGGTCCTGCAACTAGAGGTCTATTTCGGAGTCAGAGCCTTCAATGGAAAAAGCCTTTGCTGCAGAGGCCTCGTGGAGTGCCTCCTCCTTGACATCCTGGTGTCCGAATATGTCATGCATTTCATCTCCCTGAACGTGCCCTTTGGTCTCGTGGAGTTTTCTTCGATCAAAAATAAATAAATAAATAAATAAAATGTAAAAATAAAAATTAAATTTTTTTTTTTTTTTTTTTTTTTTTTTTTTTTTTTAAATCGGCAGGTTTCGCAATCCTCTTCCCTGTGTTCCGGAGACAAACAGGTTGCAGCCATGGAGAAGGTCGGTCTGCGGGTACCTGGCGTGGCACCTCGGGCATTAACAGAAAGGCATCTGTTCCATCCGCAGGGCAATCTATGGTGATGGCGAAGGGGATATAAAGATAGGTCCAGAAGGGTGAGGCCCAAAGATCCGCTGTTTGAGAGCATCGATCCGATGGCCAATAGTTTTCTGATTTCAAAATGCACAGGTGGGAACATGTTCGATAATACCGGCGAAGGTAAGGGTGAATCTCGAACAGAAAGGACTTCGAAATGGTCTCGACCTGGAGCATAAGCATAAACGTCCGAACCAGACGGCGGAAAGAAAACAATCAAACAATGGAGTGGATGTCCATGCGCATTATTACCAAGAGGAGGAGTCACTTTACCTTGCGACTCGAAAGACTTCTGTGATTAAAAATAACTTGCACACATCTGGATCCAACACTAGATGGCACGAGTATGCAAAGCATGTGCATCTACAGCCACACATTCCTCGAATGAGATGTACTGCTTTTAAACTGATGTTTGTCTAGTAAACGAAGTAAATGTATAGTCCTCTCCTCTAGTCCCGACACCTCGCACCCCTGAAGCCTGGGTGTCTATTTTTCAATAACAGTGCCGGCTTTCTGGTCACATAGTAGTTCACCAGTGAAGACCTCTGGAACAGTTTATATATGTAGGTGTGGGGCAGTTGCTGCGCCATGCCTAGTTCTTTTGTTAATAAATCTGCACGCAAATCGGATTCCAGAAGATCACATTGTAAGTCAATTTTCTTCAAAAAATTACGGAGAAGCTAGTAAAGCGAAGAGAGGTCAAGCACAATGTTTGGAGTGTTTGAGTGAATGTAGAAGATTGCATTCTTTCATGATAGTTAATATGGTTTCTTGATCCACACACCAAGCTGCAACATTGTAGAATTAGAACTGATCAAAAGAATATAAAAACTGACCTTTTAAGTAATACATAACACAAGCTGAACTACCTGCCCACTGATGCTTAGTAAACTTTCTTACATAACTAAGGGGGTATAAAGACTAAGGGCCTGATTTAGATCTCGGTGGACGGGTTACTCAGTCACAACGGTGACGGATAGCCTGTCCACCAAATATAAATCCTGTAGTCGATCAGCTCCGCGTGGTGTCGTCGTCCAAGCCGGAAGTGACGCCCGCATCACCTACATAGGCACCACCTCAGCGCGCTGACTTCAGTTACTTTTCACGACTTTCCAAGCCAGCAGCGCAAAGCCATGAAATGCAATGACACTGGTTTGTGCAAACCAGGACCATGAAAGGGATTTCCCCTAACCCTGAAATCTGTCTGCAGGGCAGGGAGGATGGGTGGGTCGGGAAGGAATCTGCACCTAGATATTGTCTCTACCAGCTAATGTGCTACCAAAAGGAAGTTACTTGTTCATCTGATAGAGACATCTTGCTGCAGATTCCTTACTTTTGAATAGATTCCCAAGCAATACCGTCCCTGGTGGTGGGCTGCGGACAAATTCTAAACTAGAAAGTCCTGCAGGACCGAACTGGTAAAATGCCCATCCCTGCCGACCTGACTGTCCGGCAGTAAGGTTTGGAGAATGAGTGCAGGGACACCCACGTGGCTGCCTGGCAGATGTCCAGGAATGGGACCCCAAGTGCCAACACAGTGGTCACAGCTTAATATAGAGAACGACCCAGTACGAAATGGTTAGTTTCTGGACCGCCCGACCTTTCTTTGCTCCAACATACCCCACGAAGAGTTGGTCGCCCACCCGGAACACACTTGTGTGATCAAGTTCGAACAACAACACTCTTTTTGGGTCCAGACGGTGGAGTCACTTCTCTTCTTTTGAGGGATACTGAGGAGCATAGAAAGAGGGCAAGGTGACGGATTGGCCCACATGGAATGGTGTTACCACTTTCGGCAAGCAAAGCAGCTGTTTATCTGGAAAAACAGACAGGAATGGTTGGATGATAAAGCGTCCAGCTCACTCACCCTCTGGGCAGATGTTATTGCCACACGAAAGACTGTTTTGATGGTGAGCAGCTGGAGGGGACAATCATGAAGAGGCTTGAAAGGAGCCCACATTAAGAAAGTGAGAACTAAATTAAGATCCCACTGAGGCATAATGAAAAGAGAAGGAGGGAACATATTTACAAGTCCTTTAAGAAACAAATTTACAATATAGAACTTAAATAAAGAGGGTTGGTCAGACAGCCGCAAAAACGCAGACAATGCAATGCAAGGCTGTTGAAAGTAAACATCTTCTTCCCCAAGCTATCCAGCCTCTTGGATTCCCTGTCCGGGGGTGCAGAAGGGAATGCACCATGGGATGTAATGGCTTGGACCCCCAAGCTCTCAGGGGTAGGGTGTTGGGTGAGGAAGAGCGGGTCCCCAAGTGGCAGTGGGCAATTGTCCTGTTTACAGGAGCCCCTGTGCTGGGCTTGGGCCAGGTTCCCAGTAGGACAATCTGTTAGTGCTTCATTAAAAGGGAGCAGGGGTTCGGAAGCGGAAGCTCCGGTTGTAGCACTTACATCAAGATGTTAGTCTTGACTGCCATCGATGGCAACTCCAGATCCAGGACCTCAGCTGCCCTCTTCACCACGATGGAATATGATGCTCCCTCCTCCGTAGCCACGATAGGGGGAGAAAGCATATCAGTATCTGGGAACGTGTCCAGACCACTGGCATCACCGAGTTCCTCACAACAGTCCATATCCTGACCTTCTCACCGGTATTGTAAATGGTTCAAAGACCCCCCCTCCCATTCTTCCTCCAGGCCTAGCCCTTCAGAATAGGGCTCATGCTCAGACCTAGGACGCGGGGATCTTGCCGGCACAGACGTCGGTAGACATGGCTCCGGCTCCATGTTGTATGGTATCAGAATAGGGCTGGTGCCGCTAGTGGGTGCCGGGAGCATTGGCGTCTGGGCCGGCGCCGTGGAAGGTCACAGAGGCACGACTGCCGCCGGTCCAATGGGGGCCCATCGGAGCCGAGGCCAGAGCTGCAGCTGCAGAATCAGATGGGACCTCCTTCTGACCAAGCTGGGCCCGAAGGCATGCCGGAGGGGTCACACCGATCAAATACGCAGCGCAAGGCCTTGTAAAATTCTTATACTTGAGCAGGGGTTGTTTCAGCTCCTGGAAAAGCTGGGAGGCTCAGAGTCTGC
Source organism: Calotriton arnoldi (assembly GCA_963921515.1). NCBI lineage: Eukaryota > Metazoa > Chordata > Amphibia > Caudata > Salamandridae > Calotriton > Calotriton arnoldi. The sequence goes on along the minus strand of CAWUFW010000382.1, from coordinate 993,164 downwards.
CCTGATGATTCTGAAGAACCATGCCTTGAACGTCGAGGCTCCTTAGTCATCTCAGCTGACAGACGAGGGGAAGTCGAAGCACGCTTCGACTTCTTATGCTTTTTCCCCGAATGTCCCAATGACCTGGAATGGGAGGAAGAAGACTAGGGGCTTCTGGAGCGGTCCCGCGACCTCCCTCTCGATCGGGACCGAGATCTCCGCGACGTTGCCTGCCGGGCTGCTAGCAACTTCAGGGACCACTCCCACAAAGCTTTCGGTGCCATGGCTCGGCAGTCCGAGCACAACTTCGAGTCGTGGTTGCGCTTGAGACACCACAGACACACATGGTGTGGGTCTGTAACCAACATGGCACAATGACAGGCGCCACATGGTTTAAACCCTGTCTTTTTCAAAGACATCCTTAACAAAACCAGGAGAAAGAATTCCTCAAAAAATAACTTGACAAAACGTCAAAATAATTCTGTCAAAAACTGACAGAGGAAGGGAGAGCTCTTTCTCCGGATCAGCGCTAATTGGCGCATAAAGAAAAGACGGACGTCAGCGCACAGAGGTGACGCCTATACAGGTGACATGGTTGTCACTTCCGGTGCAGACATCGCCGCCGTGTGGAGCTGATCAACTCCAGCTGGCGCTTTGGGGTACTGCTCAAGCAAAAATCTTCCGGATCCAGTCTGAAACCTCGGAAATTCAAAGGTAAGGAATCTGTGGCTAGATCTCTCTATCAGATAGACTTTACATCACATCCGGCACATTTCCATCCCAAGCGCTACATTTTTCCATCCTGCTTTTCACTGCCTGCTCTACTTCACTCTGTCCATATTTTAATTGTCTTCAGAACACAAATATCTATGAGTATGGTATATATATATATTTTTTTAAAGATTTTCTTCTGTTGAGTTCTGAGAAACCTACATGAAGGAGGAGATCAAGCTGGCACAAGGGATGGGATGGGATGCGAGAGGAGGCAGATAAAGTGAGGTAGAGTTGAAGGGAGAGAGATCAGTTGACAGACGATGCTAATGGAGAACGGGGCCCAGCTGCTAGAGAGCTTTAAGGTAACTGACAGACAGAGGTTAGGGCATAAAGAGACAAGAGAAGACAACCAGAAAGAAGGCATTTTGTGCGTGCCATGGTTTTCTCTGCTGTTTCAGGTTCTCCATAGGTCCCTTTCAGACAAGAAGCAGTGCCAGCAGTAGAATGAAACTAAGATGCTATAGCATGCAGTGAATGTCTGAGCATTTGGGTCTGAAACAGGAAGTGCACCAATAAACAAACATGGATTATATGTGTTAAAGTATAATTTTACTTTACTTTTCAGCAGCCATGTTCATTAGCATTTTTGAGTAAAGAAAAAAACTATCTATATTACCTGTAATAAAGAAAAAAACTGTATAGTATTTGTATTTCAGTTTAAATAATGAAACTCAAAATCACGGAGATAATTTTGCATTAACACCATGACATGCAGATTAATCAGTAAGTTAACTAAAGCAATAAAGAAACATAAAATATCCTACCTGATGTACTGTCTGGTCATCAAAATTGGGAATGCTTTTATCTCTTGTTATCGTTGTCCGCAAACTCTCTGTTCTATACATGAAATAACAATGAAGAATAAGACAAATACATAGCCTGATGTATAGGCATACATCAATTAATACTCTAAGTTTCATCCTGTTTAATTCCTTGAAAACTAAAATTATCCTTATTCTTGCATATTCTACCCCGAACACATTGCCCACCCTCACTCTTTAAACAGCTTATCCTATCTTCTAGCATTCGACTGGGGCCATGTACATTTAACATAGCCAGGGGACCATATTTTGGATGCTAAATATCTACAAAATGCACCTCCACCTCTAATTACAAACTAATAAAATGCTCAAACACTTGGCTGGTGAGCAGCCCAGACTACTATAACACTACTATGCTACACTCGCCTACACTCGCCCACCCAACACCGTTGAAGAAGTCTGTAACTGTGCCTCATGTGTCAATTTTAGTGTCCCACAAACATCCTACCTCATCAGAGACACCAAGTTGGTTGGCTGACTGCTAATCTAAGAGCAGTATGCAATTCTACAACCTATTATTCAAAGCTATCTTTCTTCCAACATTACACATTTGGCTAAAGGCCTTGGAACTAGAAGTGGGCGTACCTCTCATAATTTGCTGTAGCGTAATTACGTGAAATTACAGCACAATTATGCTGAATTATGCAAGGAGCATTACCCTGCATCTAGTGCTATCTTCTCAGTGCAAAATGCACTCGTGTCCAAAATGGACGCGAGGATGCATTTTGCACTAAGAGAATACTGCGAAAACGCAACAGAGCAGAAGCAGTGAGAAGCCGCTTGTGCTCTGTTCTTGTGCTCTTGTGATAGGCATTTTCCCCTAAATTACTCCAAATGATACTAGCCGGAAGTAATCTTGTGTTCCTATCATACTGTTGTCACCTATCTACATTTGTGACTGCTAGTTACAGTCGTTGTGTTCAAACTGCTCGATATACATCATATCCAGACAAATTACAAGCATTGGCAAAGCCAATTGGTCTCGCCTATGCAAGAGCTATTGGCTTTGCCAATGTGTTTTAGCCATGTTGTACACCAGTGTGGCTGCTGTTCAGCATGGCTAAAAGTTAGTGACATAGAGAAGAGTGGTGTGGAGTGTCGTAGAGTGGAATGACGAAGAGTGGAGTAGAGTGTCAGAGTGGAGTGGCACAGAATGTTGTGTATTGGAGTGGCATAGAGTGGAGTCGCGTGGCGTACAGTGGAGTAGAGTGAACTGGTGTAGAGTGCATTGGCATAGAGAGTTGCAGTGTAAAATGATATATAGAGTGCAGAGGTGTAGAGTGCAGCGCCATAGAATTCAGTGTCGTACAATGCACATTATAGAATGCACTGGCGTAGGTTAGAGTGTTGCATAGTAAAGTGCAGTGGCATAAACTGCAGTTGTGCAGAGTAGAGTGTCAGACTGCAGTGGCGTAGAGTGGAGCAGAGTATAGTGCTGTAGAGTGCAGTGGCGTACAGTGAAGTGGCGTAGAGTGGAGTACTGCAGATTGAAGTGGTGTAGAATGGAGTGAGGCACAGTAGAGTCGAGTGGAGTGATGCAGAGCAGAGTGGTGTGGAGTGGCAAAGAATGTAGTAGAGTAGAGTGGTGTAGAGTTCAGTGGCATAGAGTGCCATGCTGCAGAGTATAGTGCCATCATGTGCAGTGGCATATAGTGCAGTGGAGTACTGCAGAGTGAAGTGGCGTACAGTGGAGTGGAGTAGAGTGGCAGAGTGGAATGGCAAAGAATGTATTACTGCAGAGTACAGTGGCATAGAGTGCAGTGTTGCAGAGTATAGTGCCGTAGTGTGCAGTGGCATACAGTGCAGTGACGTAGAGTGGAGTACTGCAGAGTGAAGTGTCGCAGAGTGGAGTAATGCAGAGTGGCGTGGTCTGCAGTATTGCAGAGTGGAGTGCAGTGTGGCATAGAGTGGTGTAGAGTGCATTAGCTTAGAGAGCTGCAGAGTATATTGGTGTAGAGTGCAGTGGCATAGAATTCAGTGGCGTACAATGCAAAGTCATAGAATGCAATGGCGTGGATTAGAGTGGTGCATAGTAGATTGCAGTGGCAGAGTGCAGTGGTGTAGAGTGGCATAAAGTGCAGTGGCGTAGAGTGGTGCAGAGTACAGTATCGTGGTGTAGAGTGGAGTGCTGCAAAGTGCAGTGGCGTAGAGTGCAAGATAGAGTGGTGTAGAGTATAGTGGTGGAGAGTGCAGTATTGCAGAGTAGTGTGTCGTAGAGTTTAGTGGTTGTTAGACCTTTCAGCCTTACGGTGGTCTTACCCAAACTTTTTGCCTGCTTACCTCCTCTTTTTGCTGTATCTTTTTGTTAGCCTTAAGACTCTGAGCACTTTACCACTGCTGATCAGTGCTAAAGTGCCTGTGCCTTTCCTCTAAACATGGTAACATTGGTGTATACACAATTGGCATATTTAGTTTACTTATAAATCCCTTGCAAAGTGCCATATACCCAGGGCCTGTAAATTAAATGCTACCAGTGGGCCTGCAGCATAAATTGTGCCACCGACACAAGTAGCCTTTCAAACCGGTCTTAGGCCTGCCCCTGCAAGGCCTGTTTGTGCAGTTTACTGCCACTTCGGCTTGGCATTTAAAACTCTTTGCCAAGCCTTAATCTCCTCTTTTATTACGCATAAGTCACCCCTAAGGTAGGCCCTAGGTAGCCCAAAGGGTAGGGTGCTGCGTAAGTAAAAGGTAGGTCATGTACTTTTAAGTTCTGCATGTCCTGGTAGTGACAAAACACTCAAATGTGTTTTTCACTACTGTGAGGCCTACTCCTCTCACAGGCCAACATTGGGAATTCCTTAATACACTTTTACGGAATAATTACTGATTAGAAGGGAGTAGCTGTGTCATGTTTGATATCTTTGGAATGGTAATGGCAAATCCTCTTTACTTGTAAAGATGGATTACACATTACTATTTTAGAAATGCCACTTTTAGAAAGTTAACATTTCGCTGCTCTTACTACTCTGTGTGCCTGCAGCCTGTCTCCAATACACATCTGGGGTGGGTGACAGCTTCACTTTGTGCATTCCCTCTAGACAACCAAAAACACAAGTAAGTTAGGTGTGTCTGAGCACTCATCTGCATTCTGATGGCCCTTCCTGGACAGAACAGGAGGGAGGAGCTAACCCTTGCAAATGAATAGCTAGTGTCCTGTCCCCACACAAAGGGCTTAGTATCCCCTGCTGACAGTCTGGAGCCAGGGCTGGGAAGAAAGGACTTCTGTGCACTTCAAAGACCCTTCTTTGAAGCCACCCCACTTCAAAGGCACAACTGTGTATAAGTACTGGGGCTCTGACCCCACCAAATCAGACACTTCTGGAACTACAACTGGACCCTGTCAGAAGAACTGTTGTGCTGCATCAAAGGCTGTACTGCTGACCTGCAAGGTTTGTTTTTCTGCTGTGCTGCCCTACTGCCTGCTGCTCTCTGACCCTGCTGAGGAGAGCTCGACTTTGCCCTACAAATGAAGTAATCTCCAAGGGCTTGTTTGCTTGCCTACTGTTGCTTGAGGCTCAGGGCTAACAAGGAATTAACCCCTGTGCCTGGTTCACTGGAAGTGGACCCAGATACTTGCACCAGAGAAATGGACACATCTGCAGTCTGCATGTAGCAGAAAAGGTGCATCGACCCTGTTGCAGGTATAGAACTGGCGCATTGCACTCGGAACTATCGTATTGCGTCCAGAACCACAGCTTTGGAACCCAGGCATCGCCGCCACTGCATGAAGAAGATGGACGCATTGCCCCTCCAGCGTGGATTAGCCCGGCGCATTTTCTTCGGAACCACCACACTTGGAACTGGCGCTTCGCTCAACAGACTCTACGCATTGCTGCCATGCATGAAGAACATCGATGCATCACCTGAACTGCGGGCCAGACATCGACGCAATGCTCCTCTGCACCCCGCATCTCACTGTTACGACCAAATCAAGGTACTCGGTTTACCGGTCCTGCGTGGCTCTTTTCCCCAGCCTGTGCTCCATTGCGGTCGGCCTGAACTGTTGACTTTGCCCCGGTCCAGCGCAACCAGAAAACCCCCATAGACACTTCTTACTGCTCCTAAGCGCTAAAATTAATTTTATTCTTTAGAAATTCATAACTCAACTTCTACTTATTGGATTTTTGTTGTTTTAGTCTTGATTTATTGATAAAATCATTGTCTATTTTCCTAAATCTATGTGGCGTCTTTTTGTGGTGTTTTCATTGTGTTACTGTGTGTGTCTGTTGCATAAATACTTTACACATTCCCTCTTTAGATAAGCCTGACTGCTCTGTTCCAAGCTACCCGAGGGTGAGTACAGGTTATCTTTTGGTGTGTGACTTACCCTGACTAGAGTGGTGGTTCCCCACTTGGACAGGGTGCACACCTCTGCCAACTAGAGACCCCATTTCTAACAGTGGCGGAGAGTTCAATGTTGCAGAGTAGAGTGTTGTAGAGCGCAGTGGCGCAGAGTGGCGATGACAGCAGTGGCGTAGAGTTCATTGGTGCAGAGTAGATTGTTTCAGAGTGGAGTGGTGCAGAGTAAAGTGAAGTGGCGTAGAGTGGAGTGGTGCAGAGTATAGTGAGGTGGTGTAGAGTGGAGTGGTGCAGGATAGAGCGCAGTGGCATAGAGCAGAGTGGCATAGAGTAATGGCACAAAGTGGTGTAGAGCGCAGTGGCAGAGTGCAGTTGCACAGAGTAGATTAGAGTGGCGTACAGTGGATTGGCATATAGTACAGGGGCGTGGAGTCGTAAAGAGTAGAGTGTATTGGCATAGAGTGCAGTGGTGTAGACTGAATGAAGTGGCCTAGACTGGAGCGGTGTAGAGCGGAGCGGCCTAGACTGGAGCTGTGTACAGTGGACCGGTGTAGAATGGAGCGACCTAGACTGGAGAGGTGTAGAGTGGAGTGGCCTAGACTAGAGCTGTGTAAAGAGGAGCAGCCTAGAATGGAGCGGTGTAAAGTGGAACGGCCTAGACTGGAGCAGTGATTCAGATTTAGAAATATGTTTATTTAGACCGTAGGTCTTTAAACAGCAAAAACATAATACAATAAATAATTAAAACTCATTAAAATGCACATCATCAACTGCACCATTATAATAGCCTTATTCCCCCCGGGTCCTTCACACTTCCACAATACATCCTATATAAATGGTACCCATGATGTTATAAAATCAATTAGAAAAAGCTGGTCTAAAAAACTAATTCTTAAAACCAATAGCATAAAAGATTATTTTAAGATCACAACCAACTTGACTTTAGGCCTAACTTTTAACCATCCGTTTCTTTACCCAAGAAGGACATTTTTACCGCCTTCATATACTTTGCGATTGCTATATCAAGATTTGGCATGTCCGTAAGGAGTTCTATCGCTAAGGAGCGCGAGGCAGCGCCATATTTTAAGAAAATGGAGCGTAAAAACAATTTCCGCAGATGTACAAAGTGTTGACAGTCCAATATGATATGCAGATTATTACATTTTGTGCCCAACCTACATGAGCAATCACCATCAGGTTGTAACATTACTGATTTTATACTCCCAATTGACACACAATGATTACAGCCTATTCTCCATCTTAGCACTTCAGCTCTAAAATATTGATTGGGTAATGTATACAGGTAGGGGTACCAGGTTTCTTTCTCCCACCTATTCATCATAAAATTCACAGAAACTTTCTTTCTTAGGTACCCCATGTCTTCTAACCTTGATGCTTGCGTCCCTAATGTTCTGAGTTTGCCCTTTGTTACTTCTAATAGAAGAGTCTGCGGGTTAATACTCACATTTAGATTTTTACAGACCAAAAGGATTTTCTTTCTCACCTCTTTGGCCCATTTTAGGTCGCTATGCAGAGTTTCGTTCCTACACCATTGTGATACTTTCGTATCTTCTCCTAAACCCAATCTTTTCCAGAACTTTAAGAGGGCCACTTGCGCCATCACATTCCATGAAGTCAAGCCCAACTCCAGACGGATTGCCTGAATCATAGAAGAGGCCGGTAGGGACATTAAGGGTTTTAAACATTTCCCTTCCTCGATGTCCCAGCTAGATTTCCCACTTAAGCACAGGACTTCTACTCCATATAGAAATTGCGGGGGAATCTTTGCCTCCTACGCTTTCAACAATGGTCTGTGGGACATTTCCCCATAAATTTGGTTAAACTTTCTCAGCCCATGCACTGATGTAAGAGCTTTAGCTTTCTGGGCCTCCAAGTGCATGACCCATTTTAACGACTTGTCGAACCAGACCCCAAGATATTTATATTCATTCACCTTTTCCAATTTGGTTGGGCCCAGGTACCAGTTAAACCTCTGAACTCTCTTTCCAAAGCACAGGATTTTGGTTTTATCCATATTTACGGTCAGTTGCTTAGCCACACAATATTCATTAAATGCAGACAACTTCCTCTGGAGGCCCATCTCGGTCTGGTCGAGGATTACCAAGTCGTCGGCATACAGTAGGCAGGAAAGTTGTCTCCCATTCATTTTTGGGCTGGCACCTCTATCCACCGCCAGAACAGATGGCAAATCCGCCAAATAAATGGCGAAGAGCAGAGGGGCCAAAACACAGCCCTGTCTTAGACCATTATTAATCATTAATTTCGGAGTCAGTGCCCCGGCTGTATCCTTAATGACTTGGGCCCAATTATAGCTATGCAATTCCTGGATGACAGCCAGAAGCCCCTCCGGGATATCATATTTCCTTAATGTATCCCAGAGGCAACTCCTGTCCACTAGGTCAAAAGCCGCACGAAAGTCGACAAAGCAGCAGCACAACTTTCCTCGCTGCTCCATCGACTTCTGTGCCACTGCCCATAGGGCAAAGCAGTGGTCCACCGTAGAGTGCCCTTCCTTAAAACCCCCTTGTTCCACCGGCACAATATCCAGCTGTTCTACCCAATCCTTCAGGCTGCCCAAGATTATTTTAGCGAACACCTTTTCCCCGATGTCCAATAAATTAATCAGTCTATAATTCTTTGGGGCTTTCCTATCTCCCTTCTTGTGGATAGGTCTAATTACTGCCCCCCTCCACTTCTCGGGGATTTGGCCAGAATCCAGTATGGCCAGAAACATATAAGATAGAAATTCTGCCCACCAGTTTGGCTGGAATTTAATTATAATGGCCGGGAGATTATCGGGTCCCGCGGCACGGGTTAAAGTTCGCTTTATGATAGTGTGTTTGACTTTTTCTACTGTGAAAAGAGCTTTTAAGTCTTCCACTCCCCCTCTCCAGTGGTGGATATTGCTTTCAGCAGCCACTACGCTTTTCCCATATAGTTCACCTAGATAATTTTCCCATGCTGATTCTTCCACTACGCAGGGCATAGCCCCTGAGGACCTACCAGATGCTTCCTGAATCAATTTCCAGAACTTGCGTGTATTTTTTGCTTCGATTGTTTCAAGCAAATTAACCCAGCATTTCTCTCTAAAAGCCCTTTTTTGATTCCTGACTAACATTTTATAACCTTTCCTCAGTTGGGTCAGAATTAATTGTCTTCCCTGGTCATACTTTGTTCTTAACCTTCTTTCTTCGCTCCTAATAGCTCTTTTCTTAATCCTACATTCCTCGTTAAACCAACTAGGTTGTCTCCCTTGCATTAGTTGCGTATCCTGAGGTCGAACATTCTTACTTTTTAGTTCTACTCTGAGGTATTGAACGACTTCTTCTATTATTTCTTCAAACCAAGCCACATCCTTAGACCTTATGTTTTCCAGATTTAGATTCTGTTGAAAAGTAGCCAACTTTTCAATGTATTCCTCTGACAATCTAGTTGTCAGGCGTTTGGGATATTCTACCTGTTGGGGGAGTACTGTTTCACAAGAGCTTATCAACCCCGTATCTAGTTCCATACCCAGAACATTGTGATCGCTGCCCTCACTCTGGGTTACCTGGAACCCATTTATAGAAGCGAAATTCCAAGCATGGACAAACATATAGTCAATGGGGCAAAGTTGAGTGCCTAACCTAAAGGTCTGTTTAGCCGGGCAATCTGTAGGCCACCTCCCATTTAAGCAGAACAGCCCCTTCAACCCCAGAAGTTTCCCTACCTTAGCATCCTGACTAGAGGTGGTACAATTTGGGAAGACGGCTGACGCTATATTGTTTGAACTCAGTAGATCTTTAAACCAGGGATCTTGTTTTTTGGGGTTCAGTTTATGATTAAAATCCCCCATTACAGTAATCATGTAATTCTCAAATTTTTCACACAATGTATCCAGATCTTCTTTGAAGTACCCCATTTCCACCTTATACTCCTCCTTGGACCCCCATTGTATGTAAACGTTCACGATTACCAGGTGTTCACGCTTTCTTCCTGTCCCCAGCAGGGATACTTTACAGACCAGCAGCCATTTACATGTTACTTTTACTTCCACCATCTTTTTCACAATCCTAGTTGAGGTAAGGGTCATGATCCCCCCGGCTGGGCGACCAAACCTTTTTTTCCTAGCGGGCCTATGCAATTGAACAAAACCTTCAATTACAGGGGTGTTGTCGCATAGCCAAGTTTCCTGTAAACAGATAATCTCTGCTCCCTGGGCTAGTTGTTTTATACATTCGACTTTTGTCTCCCCTCCTAGCCCATTTACATTCCAAGAAATTAATTTCAGGCTATGCGACACCCCCAATCCCTAATCAATATCACTAAGTTGGTCCACAGCATTGTGATTCCACTGAGGCGAGCTTAGCCAACTACCGTCAGGGGACCAATCGCCCCAGGGTTTGTCAATCTCATGGTTCTCAACAGCTATTTCCATATTCTCTCTTTCCCTTCCTTCCCCTATTATCAACCTTATCTGCCTTTTCCCCAGTCCTGAGTGACATGTTAAGAAGGCCCTGTCTTGTTGATACCTCCCCTCCACTTCCCCAAATGGTATTATTCTTATCCCCTCTCTCGCTATCTCTTTTTCGGCATTTATGACTGCTTTTACCAGTCCTGAGTAAACCAATACCTTGGTAATTTCTTTTCCTTTGTTGTTACAGCTGAACCCGATTTGTCTCAAATCCTTCGTGCCGATTTCCCTCAAGCTTGGGCATTTTGAAAAGGAGAATAACAGCTGTGAACGGTTTAGGGGGGTGACTTTCCTTACTTTTTTCCTCCCCTTCTCTGTATCCATTGGTTCAAAATATACCCACAAGTTACTAGTGTTCCCTGCTGAAATAGCACCACTTATCTCCACTTCCGTCAGCAACCTCTTCCTAAATGTTGTTTTTAATGAGCTCTTGGCTATAGTACAGGGGCGTGGAGTGGTAAAGAGTAGAGTGTATTGGCATAGAGTGCAGTGGCGTAGACTGAATGAAGTGGCCTAGACTGGAGCGGTGTAGAGCGGAGCGGCCTAGACTGGAGAGCGGTCCTAAACTGGAGCGGTGTAGAATGGAGCGACCTAGACTGGAGAGGTGTAGAGTGGAGTGGCCTAGACTGGAGCTGTGTAAAGAGGAGCAGCCTAGAATGGAGCAGTGTAAAGTGGAACGGCCTAGACTGGAGCAGTGTAAAGTGGAGCTGCCTAGACTTGAGTGGTGTAAAGTAGATCGGCCTAGACTGGAGCGGTGTAGAGTGGAGTGGCCTAGACTGGAGCAGTGTAGAGTGGTGTGGCCTAGACTGGAGCGGTGTAGAGTGCCATGGCCTAGACTGGAGCGGTGTAGAGTGCCATGGCCTAGACTGGATTGGCGAAGAGTGCCGTGGCAAAGAATAGAGTGTCCTTGATTGCATTGGCATAGAGAAGAGTGGTGTAGAGTAGAGAGGCATGGAGTGAAGTTAGCAGACAGACAGTTTCACTGATAAAAGTATACAGCGGTTAAATAATGTGTGGAAACGTCATTCCCTAGTGTTTTGATCGTTTTAAAATATTCGTTTCTGCCACACTTCAGAATTAGCAAAAAATGTGTTTCATTTGGGCTTTTCTACTTCTGAAACATTTGCACAGTTCATTTAAGGACATTTACATTTTGCTGTGTGCTAGAAAAAATATCATACAGCCTTCCTCAAGCACTCCCCTAGAGCCAGCATGATTGTCACATAAATCCTCTCACTTTGAAGTCAGAGAAAGAAAAGTAAACCCCATGCTCCCTCGGAAGACAAACTCTGACATTTGACCTCTGTCTTTGAATGCACCGCAAATGTGACAAGATAGGAACAAGATTTAAAGGCCTGTTTACTGAAATTGAGCACTGGTGGAAGACTACAGCTACAACTACTCGAGCTGGACAGCCTGAAACAAATAGAGCCAGCAACAGAAAGCAAGCAAATGTGAGTTACAAACCCATGGTAAACAACGGAATTGCATTCTGAAGGAATCTTTCCGAATGTCCCCCAAGATGTTGTTGGCAAACTAGACAGCTGTGCTGTCTAGAAGGCTTAGACCTAAAAATACAGCTTTAGGTTCCATCTGTATGAAATTAACCGCTGTGCATTTTTGTTTTTCTGTACTTTTCCACTAAATGACATCAGGTCACTGCTTAAATGTAAAACTCGCCACACGAACAGAAGACTAACGGAAGGAATGCACACAGTCCAACAAAGCTAATGAAATAAAAATACCCACACAGGTCACCATACTCACTTGTTAAACTGATTTATCGACTGGACAAGGTTTGCACGCGTCCTGCGCACCTCATCATCTACCATTTTCTGTCTTGGGTTAGAAGATGCTTTGAAAAGAAAGGAAACACTGTCATCTTGAAAATTCTTGCAGATAAACTACTTACTTATTATGAAATTCTCCTAGTTACCACCAAAATTCTGCTTTGTATTCTTTATAAAAACACATAACATCTTCAGCTAGGCCCCTATACATTTCAAAATAATAACCACTTGAAAAATTGTAAGAGCTGTAACCATCAGGTTCATGTGATCAACACCATTTCTAACGTGGGTGAAAGCAGAACGAATATCCGCTTTTTAGGTCGAGCCTAGAGGCAACGCGCATGGCCTACTCTGCAAAGCATGCTGTAATCCCTTCCGGGGGCATTGAACACACCCCCGCTTTTTTGATTGGTTGCTTGGTCTGCCTTTAAAAATTCTATTGCTTTCATTGGTGAACAGTGTTAATTTGTCCTGCCTTGTGGCTGTTTTGTTACCACCCTGGCGACTGCCCCTGCTGCATGGATCCTTTCACTAGTGGCCATACGTTTTCTTGTACTGCACTACTTTTCTTTCTGCCCTCTCCTCGCCACTTGTGGGTGAACGGCGCTGCCTCCAGACCCTGTTCTCTTAATCTCTCCGTGCCTTTCACCAACACCTCATTCTTGCCACTTTGGAAGCATCTGTTATTAATTGTTTAAGATTTTACGCGGCCCTTTATTTATTTATAAACTGTGCCGTTTAAACTTTACATTTAAGGAGCAGAGCTGAGCCCCACGCTCTGCATGGAGCAGTGCAACTCCTCCCCTTTTGTTGGTTGCATCCCCTGTAGCTCTCACTACAGAGGGGCTGTGGCTGCTAACCTTCCATCGCTGCTTACGTAGTCCTGCAGCTCATCAGGCTTATTAGGGCGAATTGGATTCTCTCTTTGGATCCTTTCCAGGTAACTATTTGTATATACCCGTGCCAGTGTCTCTACTTTTTTCTTAATCTGCCTTCCTTCCAAGATGTCTACTTGTCATGCTGCAGGGGGCGCAGTCTCAGCTTGCGCCAAATGGCTCTCACATGTGCATCTTACTCTCTCTCCGCACTTGAGTTGCCCAAAGTTTTCGGAGCATGGAGCGGCATGTACAGCTCCTAGGTGGCTGTTATGAGCAGATCCTCTTTGGGTACTGGGTGGAGAAGCTCCATGGGCAGGTACAGAATGCGTTGGCAAAGCCGTTGTGTTTCAAATATTTGGATTTGAGCTAAGTGTCTACAGTGTTGTGCTCGCCTGGCGCATTTGCCTGTTTGGCTGCCAACAACCTGTTCGTCCGGCATATTCTGGTCTTTAAATATATTTGAAAATGTTGCTTCTGGCATATGTCTGTGGAACGTTTCTCAGAGGTGTATGTGTATTTGTCAAAGGTCATGTTCATGTGTGTTCATGCGCATCTGTTGTGATTTTGTGTTTTATTGGGCATCTGTACTGAGTGCTGTTCAATGCCAACATGTTTTCCCGGTCAGTTTATGCACCCCCTTTCCATAAGTAATAGCGGTTTGGGTTTGGATTGGAGTGTGGAAGCAGGAAGAAGCTTGAATGTTTTCAGGAGTTATTAAAGCACTGTTAGAGAGCAGAGCTGGGGCGTTAGGCTTTTGACCCTCAACCAGCGGTCGAATTGCATAAGTACGGAAATGGTGATCCTGAGCACACTGGAAGCAGGATCAGATACGAGATTGGTCTTTCACCTACAGGTACTCGAGTGTAAACTATAATGCACACCCTTTAAATAAAATAAATAAATGTAAGTTTAATTGTTATATGGGAGATGCATTTTTCTGGTAGGGAAGGTCAGTGGGGTTAATGCAATCACTTCAGATGTGTGTATAACTATATAGGAGGAGGACTGGGGCCCTTGCAGAGGCCTGACCTCTCTGCTGGGCCCATCTCGGGGCAAGATGTCTACAACCTGGCTTGATTCCCCCCGTGCAGCGCGAGATCTACCTGCAGACTACCGCAACCGCCTTCGCCCACCACCACCCGTTCTTCTACCCCTGCGGCCAGCACCAGCTCTGGGATCCCTCCAGGCCCAAGAACACTGCCGGTGAGTGCACCTGCACCCTGATGGCCTGGCTGAACGAGCAACGCAAGTACCCCAGCGATGGCGAGTAGTTCATTCTCTGTAATATATAACTGTCCAACCCTAATCACTTCAGCTTCCCTTAAAATGTAAACTTGAGTGAATTTGCAACTTGCATATTTGTAACTCTAACCAATAGTATATACAGTAGACATATGTACTTACTACCATTCTTATGTGAACTTAGAGTTTTCTGTTTCGTATCTTTTATGTAATTCATGTACTTGGACATCCTTATGTGATGTAACTGGTTCTATTGTCAAGAGCTCTGACACCTTCGGGTAAAGTTCGCGCTATATAAAAACACACAAATAAATAAATGGGACGTCATATGGATCCTGTGGGTAGTGTGGACGATCTCCTCCAGTGGAGGAATGTGGGGAACTCTCTGGTGATTGAGGCAGGGACCGCCCTGTGGTGAAGCTGGGAGTGAAGCAGGGAGAGAAGGAGGAGGAGGAGGAGGACGACGAGGAGGAGAGGCCAAGTGGAGGAGGAAGAGGAGGTGGTGGTGGTGGACTGGGTCTGGGAAGTGCAGGGCTAGTGCCCTGATCCTGCAGCCTCATCATCTTAGGTGGAGGTTTAGGTTCCAGTGTAATGGTCTATTCAACAGTCAGTTTCCTCTCAGGTTGAAGAATGGTGGCTTGAGCCCTAAATGGAGGCTGTGTTAGGATTTTGGCAGTTTGTGGGTGGATCAAGGTCTGTTTTTGGCAGGCATCTATCTCCTCTTGAAGACACTGAAGGATAGGCTCTTGCTGGTTCTCCGATGGCTCTTCATCTTAGGTGGAGGTGTAGGTTCCAGTGTAATGGTCCCTTCAAAAGTCAGTTTCCTCTCAGATGGAATGGTGACTTGAGCCCTAAGTGGTGGCTGTGTGAGGATTTTGGCAGTTTGTGGGTGGATCAAGATATGTGTTTAGCTGGCGTCGATATCCTCTTGACACTGAAGGATGGGTTCTAGCTGGTCCTCCGATGCAGTAGAGGATGGTGCCTTCAGCACTGGGCGCATTGGTGCTGTAACTGGCTTTTCGTGAGCCGGTTTCGAGGAGGCTGTTGGTGCTGACGGAATCTTCAGAGCCAAGAACGTCCCCTATGGTGTCTTCGATGCCAGCACCGAAGGTGTTGTCGGCGTCAAGAGCTCAGGCTTCTGTGGTGGTTTCGACAGCTGAAGCTGCGTCTGCATCAGCTTTGAGCCTTCTTTTCGATGCAGACCATAGCCCTCAGGGAGTGGGGGACCGGAAGCCTTATGCTTGGCTAATGGGCTCGATTCCCGACCCCCTCAAAGGTGGTGCTCAGCCTCAGCTCAGAGACTGGCAATTGGAGGAGGAAAGGAAGTCTTCAGCTAGTCGTTGGGGGCTGATTGCTTCTCAGCCTCAGAGTGCAAACTGGGCTGAAAAGTAACTCAACAAGGGTGCCGGGCTGCGGTTCCGTCTCAATATCCTAATTTCCTATGAGGCAAAGAGGGGGGTCACCTTCAGTCAGAGTCGTGAAAATAATGCAGCATTTTCTTTGAGAGAAAGGCGAGGCAGATGGAACAGGGGGCCTTGTCGTGCTCCAGGGACAGACAGGTGGCAAACCTGGTGGAGGTCTGTCCAGGGATACTTGAGTTCTTTCTATCAAGGATCAATCATTCTTGGGGTAAAAGACTACAGAGTTGGCCCCAAAGGGGCAGAGGCCCTGAACGGGGTGTTGAGTATTTTTCAGAGGCTGAGATTCGCAACGCAAACGAAACGGTGCAGGACGCACCGATTGTCAAACCTAAGTAATCCAAAGTTTGGAGAGTGCGAACGGGCCAAAAGATGAGGTCAAGAGGCTTCGACCCTAGAGACACTGCGGAACCAGACAGCAGAGAAAAAACAATCTAACAAAGGAGCCGATGTCCATGCACATTACGAGTCATAGGTCGAGTCACCATATCTTGTGACTCAATACTTCTTTGAATGAAAACAAGTTGCACACGTCTGAGCCCAACACTAGATGGTAGGAGTATGCAGAGCATATGTATCTACAGCTACACATGCCACAAACAAGTGGATTTTTTATTTTCTGTAGAACCTATTTTTCAGATGCTTTTGTTATTGATTTCCTTAGTGCTGCTCCGCCAATGCTGACTGCTTATAAACACGACAGCCATCTCTGAATGGAATTCTACAAACTGCATTATAGTTTTATAGCATCTCTGTAAGGGAAATACAAAACAGCGCACAGACATTGGAACAACAGAATGAGGCAGGGGGCACAGAAACACAGCACACAGTTTGCGCACATTTGTGCATGCTGGTGTATGTAGACGTTTGAGCTGGGTAAAGTAATAGCTATTTTGAAATGTAGATATTTTGTTTCGATAGTAAAAAGTGTGAAAGAGGCAGATGTCAATGCAAAATTGTAACCCCCACCAGTGCAAAACCCATCTAAAACTGGTCGACAGCATTCAACCATGAATGACTTGGGATCCTAAGGCCTCTATCGATCCGTTGAGAATAATTATCCTTGGTTTGCTGTAATATATAGTTTTATGCTGAATGACACGTATATTAAGACCTTCTAAAGGCTTTTATTTTACAACAAATTGATTGAACTGTTACGGATTCAAATGTAAAATGTCAATTAATATTTCTAAAGTGCATTGGTGTCTGTTGTCCCAGTTAGCAATTTATGATTTAAAATGTAAAGTTCCAGCAATAATGAAAAGCACTTTTTGGCAGGAAACGTATGTATGCCAACATACACATTTAAGAAAGTGGTGCTACTATGAATGGCAGCCCAGTGTTGCAGTTAAAGATTATTTTGGTCATCTTCACATTTTAAAGGAAACCGAAAAAGTGGGCTTGCTGTCTGGTAACGTTTTGCAGATATGAAACTTCTGTACCCTTAATAACTTTTTAGAACCAGGAAAAATCCTTGCAGAGGCATTTCATATTTTTCTGTAATTCTGCACAAGAAAAAAGGACCCCCCTCATAAAACATTTGTCCTAAGGTGTTAAGATTCAGCTTCTGCCAGCAAGTACTACAACATGCACGTCTAGGCTTTCAAAAGTTAGTATTGAAGCCCAAAAGTGTGGAGTGGGTGAAGCTAGCAATGTTACAGAGCTTTAATTTCAGCCAAACTTGATGATAAACTGACAGGATTTTGAATCTCATTTGTCTGAAATCGAAAGTGTCGGCATGACCTTTTTAGGAGCTTCGGGACTGATTTAGATCTTGACAGGAATGGTCCCACCGTCGCTTTTTTGCCGGCCTTCCCGCCTGCTGCCTTGGCAGTCCACCCGCCACATTTTTGATGCTGGCAGGGCATTGAAGGGAAGACCGCGCGGTCCCGCCCACTCTGCCAGAATCAGTCCCCTGCGTCAACAGCATCAGAAGCTGAACCAGCTGTTGGAGGGAGTCCCGCTGAGATTCCTGCTGTCCAGAATATGAAGTGCCTTTCCGTTAAGGCAACTGTGGCAGGGAAACCTCCAAGCTCAGGCTGGCGGAAAAAAAAGGAGGTTAGGACTCGCCTTTTTCGGGGTCCCACCACTGATTCAGTCTTCAACACCATTGTCCAGGCCCTCGCTGTGCTGCTGCTACTTGACCAAGATGCTCAGCCACTCAGTTATCGCGGGATTCTAAGGTAGGCTTTTGTGGTGGGTGTGCGTAAACAGTCAATGGTATGTGTATGTTGTTGGTGTGCAATGCTATATGTAACAACAATGGCCAGTACACATTACCTACATGTACATATTGACATATATACAACATAGCTTTAAACAAACCACTTTACCTCGGCACTCTTCAAATATTTCAGTTGTCATATAATATGACACAATTATAATTCAGCAAATAGTGTGATTACTCACAGGAAACCAATCCATACAATTAATCCGCTGCACAAAAACATTTAATATCAAAAGATGACATTTCATACAAGTTTACACAACCAATAACCAGGGTGTAATCCAATACACAAACATATATTTGTTAACAAAAAATTCTATTATCATTTAGTAAATCCACGGAGGTCAAGATCATATGGCCTCTCTGTTGGGAATGATGGAAAACAGCCGACACGTGTTTCGTTACATGGTAACTTCTTCAAGGCTTAACGTATGGAAGATTGTAGATCCAAGTAGCTTTGAATTTTTGTCAGTAAGATAGAAGGCTGTGATAAGCCTCTCTGGATACGGCGCGCGGACCGTATTTCGGCGTCGTATCCCCAAGTATGTAAGTACGTCTCTTACATACTTGGGGATACGACGCCGAAATACGGTCCGCGTGCCGTTTCCAGACAGGCTTATCACAGCCTCCTACCTTATTGAATACAAGACTATTAGATGAACGCAACTGCGCCTTCTTTCCTATTTCAACATAATACAAGTGGGATACTAGCACATTACTAGATAGAATATGTATCTACGCTAGGAAATTTACCTGCTTGAACGAATTCTACCATTGGGGAACACTCCCTTTTCTGGGGACTCTTTACAGGGTTTTCAAATCTTTCAATGTTACAACAGAATAGGATATTAGCACTTTGACAAAAATTCAAAGCTACTTGGGATCTACAATCTTCCATACGTTAAGCCTTGAAGAAGTTACCATGTAACGAAACACGTGTCGGCTGTTTTCCATCATTCCCAACAGAGAGGCCATATGATCTTGACCTCCGTGGATTTACTAAATGATAATAGAATTTTTTGTTAACAAATATATGTTTGTGTATTGGATTACACCCTGGTTATTGGTTGTGTAAACTTGTATGAAATGTCATCTTTTGATATTAAATGTTTTTGTGCAGCGGATTAATTGTATGGATTGGTTTCCTGTGAGTAATCACACTATTTGCTGAATTATAATTGTGTCATATTATATGAAAACTGTGAAATATTTGAAGAGTGCCGAGGTAAAGTGGTTTGTTTAAAGCTTTGCACGGGAGCTCTTAGTAACTCCTGTAGGGTGACATCTGTGGTAGTGGGGTGTCTTTATACGGTTACCTTGAGGGGCACCAATACTATTAGCATTTGTTGAGAAATCTAATTAATTTATTGTCCATGACTGATGTGCAATCCTGTTAAACCATCACTACCTTTACGTTGTATTATATATACAACATATATGTGTACTGGGAAGTAAATAGGTAGTACTTACCTGTCTCCATGCCACCATTGCCCCACTATGTCAGGACTCCACTGCCAGTACAACAGGAACATCTAAATTGGCTCGGTGCAATCCTACCGGCCTGACGGCGACGGAGTACTGCTAGCCAGCAGAGAAG
Organism: Calotriton arnoldi; assembly: GCA_963921515.1. NCBI lineage: Eukaryota > Metazoa > Chordata > Amphibia > Caudata > Salamandridae > Calotriton > Calotriton arnoldi. Next base: position 973,665 of record CAWUFW010000382.1, on the reverse strand, counting down.
ACCGCCACAGCGGAGGTGTCCAGAGGCAGGATGGTGTTGTAACAGAGGTCAAAAGAGCCACATATTTCAGGCAGGAGCTATTGCAAGAATTTCCAAATTTAGGCTGACCCCTGGGGAGGCTGTTACTGCTGGCACTGCCCTTGCTACACTGACCGCAGAGATCATGAAAACAGCATCCATGGCAAAGTGAACATGACTCCTGCAGCTCTATTTGCGTTGTGCAGTTTCCACTCCTTGCCCTTTCCTTAGAACCATATAGGAGTCTGTTGACAGGTTAGGTACAAAGGTTGCGTCAAACCTAAGAGGTCATTGGTGGTCAAAGAGCGCTACTCATGCATGGCATTGAGGTGAATAAGTCAAACCGAAAATTGCTTGGACTTAGTTTGAAATGCCCCATAATACTAAGTGTCTATTTCTCTATTCCGTGACAATTTTTAGGTCGAGCCTCGAGTAGCGCACAAGCGCTGCTGTGCGAGACTTTATGTAAGGGGCTTTTGAAAGCTGACCACATGCTCGTGCACAATGGCCTTTTCCGTGCGGTTACCCGCACGTTTCAGGCACGATGCACGAGCGTGTGGTCAGCTCAGCACGCTGCCGCGCTCGCTCGCCCCCGCTCCTCTCTGATCCGGCACGGGTCAGTGCCACGCTGTGCTGCGTGTACAAAGGCTGCTTGTTAAGTTGCTAGCATTCAAGCCTGCATTGGTCCCTTCTTCAGAGAGAACATAGATACAACATGCGTATTGAGTAGCGACATTTTCATGAATCTTGTTTGAAGCAGAACCTGAATTGCAATTAACAGACATTAACACTAAACGCATAAAATGGCAATCGTGTCTTTTTTTCAGTCTGCGTGAACACTGTTTGCCAGACCGGTTTTTCAGCCAGAGTTGCTGCAGCATCCAAGGAGTGTGAGTGGCTTGCGTTTCCACATGGTGATTGGCTTTCAAACAGCTTGTTTTGCGTAAACATTGGCACAAAGACTGTGGATCTTAAGTTTCTTTTAGAAACTATACTGTAGCAGAATGTAACCTTTTAGGACTTTTTAAACAATGCGATGTTCTTTGTTGCCCATTATAGCGCTTAAGTGACATTTGCCTGAAACGTACGGTGCATTTTGGTGAGACAAGTTCGGAAACCGCAGGGTTTGGAGACTCATCACTTGCTGCCCTCTGTGTGGAGGGGAGAGGGAGAAGATGTCGACATGGCTAGAGCCCAGCTAGCAAATATACGTTTGCCTCAGGTTTTTGCATAGAATATTTTTTAATTGTTGTACTTTTCTGGGCATTAATTAGATCCGCTATGTTCTGTCTGGGCCAGTACGTTTTTATTTGGTGATTGCACACTAACGCCAGGAAGGGCGTTCATGAAAGGGATCATGCTGTACCTGAAGGGCGTCGGCTAGATTGCTTGTGTGCCAGCCTCAGTCGCGTATGGGTGCAGGTCTACTTGACATTTAGCTGCAGTAACCTTTCTAATCCAAGTAGTTTTACTGTCTAACCTCACCATGGAAAGTTTTAACGCTGCTTTGTATAGATGTTGAGTAAATTAACCTCATAATGTCGCCCTAGTTCTTGTGATAAACATTCTTTTATCACATGACCATTTCTCTTAAGAAAAGTAATGATTTTGGTAAAAATATGTGCGAATGTTAGAACATCTTTGTCACACGAATAACCGCAACATCTAACATATAGTGCAGAAGGGAGCAGATTTAATTTGACCGTATGTCAGTGCTGTTGCACAAGTTACTAACTTGTGTAACGATATATCTGTAAGAGACAGTAGTTAGTGACAGATTCCTTACCTTAGAATATCCCCAGGCGTCAGGCTGGATCCGGAAAGTTTTTGCGTAGCAGTACCCTTGCGCGTCGGTAGGCGGCGTCGTGCGGCTCCGCGTCCGTCGCCGGGCGTCGTGATCGCCGGGATGACGTCACGGGCAGTACTTAGACGCCGCCCCTGCGCGCTGACGTCAGTTCTGTACACGACTTTCCGCGCCAGGAACGCAGAGCCATGCAAGAAGCGGACATAGGTGTCTGAAAAATACTAGGGCCCTGAAAGGGATGTCCTTAACTCCTAGAAATCAGTTCGCAGAACGGGTAGGATGGGTGGGCGGTAGGAATCTGTCACTAACTACTGTCTCTTACAGATATATCGTTACACAAGTTAGTAACTTGTGCATCTGAAAGAGACACGTTAGTGACAGATTCCTTACCTTAGAATAGATACCCCAGCAATACCAACCCCGGTGGTGGGTCTGCGAACAAAGATCAGACAAGGAAGTCCTGGAGGACAGAACGGCCAAAGAAGCCGTCCCTCCGGACCTGACTGTCAAGGCAGTAATGCTTTGTAAACGTGTGCAGCGAGGCCCACGTAGCTGCCTGACAGATAACCGGCAGCGGAACACCGCGGCCCAAGGCCGTGGTAGCAGCCGTTGCCCTGGTGGAATGGGCACGCAGCCCAACAGGAGGCTCCTTCTTAGCCAAAGAATAGCAGGTCTTGATGCACAGGGTAACCCAGAGGGAGATGGTTCTCTTGTGCACCGCCCGACCTTTTTTGGCGCCCACGTAGCCAACAAAGAGCTGGTCATCCACCCGGAAGTGTTTCGTGCGGTCGATATAGGAGAGCGCACGTTTTGGGTCCAGACGGTGGAGCCTCTCTTCCTCTCTGGAAGGATGCGGAGGCGGAAAGAAGGTAGGCAAAGTGATGGTCTGCCCAATGTGGAAGGCAGTAACCACCTTTGGCAAGAAGGACGGACGCGTCCGAAGAACAACCTTGTCTGGATGAACAGACAGAAAGGGAGGTTTGCAAGATAGAGCCTGGAGCTCACTCACCCGCCGAGCGGAGGTGATGGCCACCAGAAAGGCTGTCTTCAGAGTCAGAAGACGAAGAGGACAGTTATGTAGAGGCTCAAAGGGAGCGCACATTAAAAAGGTAAGAACCAAGTTCAAGTCCCACTGAGGCATCACAAACGGAACAGGAGGGAAGAGGTGTGTAATGCCTTTTAAGAACCTGTTAACAACAGGGGACTTGAAAAGGGAGGGCTGATCAGGGAGCCTGAGGAAGGCGAGATAGCACAAAGATAACCCTTGATGGTACCCAGGGCAGAACCCTGTTGGGCCAGAGAAAGAAGGAACAGAAGGACCTCAGAAAGAGGGGCAGAAAGGGGATTCACAGCCTTTGCTGTGCACCATGCCACAAATTTGTTCCACCTGCAGGCGTATACCACCTTAGTGGAGGGACGCCTGGCTGCCAGAATCACATCACAAACTTCGGGAGGCAAGTCGAAAGGAATCAACTGCCGCCGCTCAATCTCCACGCAAGCAGGTGTAGACTGGACAGGTTCGGGTGGAGGCCCGTCCCCTGCTGCTGCGACAGAAGATCCTCCCGAAGAGGCAGACGGATCGGGGATCTACGCTCATACTGAGTAGCTCGGGATACCAAACTCTTCGAGCCCAGTCCGGAGCCACAAGAATGACTTGGGCCCGGTCGTGCCGAATCTTCTTCAACACTCTGGGTAGAAGTGGTATAGGCGGAAAGGCGTACAATAGACCGCAACTCCACTCGTGACGAAAAGCGTCGCCGAGCGAGTGCCGCCTTGGAAATTCCAACGCGCAGAACTGATGACATTGCGCGTTCTCTTCGGTGGCGAATAGATCTAACCAAGGCTCTCCCCACTGTAGAAAGAGTCCTTGCGCCACTTCCGAGTGAAGACGCCATTCGTGATCCATCATGCACCTGCGGCTGAGTTCGTCCGCCCCTGGCGTTCAGGGAACCTGCCAGGTGTTGAACCATCAGGAACATGCCCTGATGTTCCAGCCATGTCCAGAGGCGCAGAGCCTCCTGACAAAGGGTCCACGACCCCACCCCGCCCTGTTTGTTGCAGTACCACATGGCGGTGGTGTTGTCGGTGAACACCTGCACTACCTTCCCTTTGACAGAGGGAAGGAATGCCTTGAGTGCAAGTCGGATCGCCCGGAGCTCCAGAATGTTGATATGGAGCCGGGACTCCGCCGGAGACCAGAGGCCTCTGATCTCCGCCTCCCATGTGACCGCCCCATCCCAGAAGGGACGCGTCCGTCACAACTGTGTCCTCTGGCTGGGGAAGGAGAGGGATCTGCCCATGACCCATTGCCGGTTCGAGAGCCACCACTGCAACTGTTTTGCAGTCCCCTCCGAGATCTGGACGTGATCGGACAGGTTGCCCTGGTGCTGCGCCCACTGGAACTTCAGGTCCCACTGCAGAGCCCGCATATGCCATCTGGCATGATTGACCAGCAGGATGCAGGAGGCCATGAGGCCCAGCAGCCTCAGGGTCATCCGTACCGAAACCCAGGATAAAGGCTGAAAGATCGGAATCATAGCCTGAATATCCCGGACTCGCCGTTCGGGAGGATAGGCCCGAAACTGCGTCGTGTCCAGAACTGCTCCGATGAAAAGGAGCTGTGGAGAAGGAATCAGATGCGACTTCGGCACATTGATGGAGAACCCCAGCGAGTGCAGGAGTTCGGCCGTAGTCTGGAGGTGGGAGACGACTGCCTGGGACGAGCCCGCCTTCAGCAGCCAGTCGTCGAGGTAGGGGAAGACTGAAACCCCTGCCCGGCGCAGATGAGCTGCTACCACCGCCATCACTTTCGTGAACACCCGAGGGGCACTGGTAAGGCCAAAGGGGAGCACGGTGAACTGAAAATGCTCGAGGCCTACCGTGAACCGAAGGTAACGCCGGTGGGCCGGCAGGACGGGGATGTGGAAATAGGCGTCCTGCAAGTCCAACGCTACCAACCAGTCTCCAGGGTCTAGGGCAGTCAAGACCTGAGCTAGGGTGAGCATCTTGAACTTCTCCTTCCGGAGGAAGCGATTGACGTTCCGGAGGTCCAAGATAGGACGCATGTCCTCCTTGTCCTTTTGGGCACCAGAAAGTAGTGGGAGTAGCAACCACGCCCTACTTCTGGGGTCGGAACATGCTCGATGGCCCTCTTGGCCAAGAGGGCCGTGACTTCCTTCTGTAGAAGCACCAAGTGATCCCCTGACATGCGGCGGAATTGAGGTGGCATGGCTGGGGGGTGGTCTCGAAGGGGAGGGAGTAGCCCCTTCGGACAACGTCCAAGACCCACCTGTCCGAGGTGATGGGACGCCAGTGGTGAAGGTGATGGCGGACCCTGCCTCCGACTGGCGTGCTGTGCACCTGAAAGGAGGGACTAGGAGGGCTTGGAGGCCGCGGGACGGGTTGGAGGTGGTGGCCTGACCCGCACGCTGGTTGCCCGAACCGCCACGGCGGTATCCACGCCCTCGGCCACGCGAAGACGCCTGCTGCGCGGGCCGGTGGCTGGGCTGCTGACGTGACTGGGCGCCCTGCCGTGGCCACGATAGGGGCGAAAAGCAGAAGGTAGCGGAGGGCGTGTAGCAGAAAGGCCCAGGGACTTGGCAGTAGCCCGTGAGTCCTTAAAGCGCTCCAACGCATGGTCTGCTTTGGAACCAAAAAGATCGACTCCATCAAAGGGCATGTCCATGAGAGTATTCTGGACATCCCCTGAAAAACCAGTGGTTCTCAGCCAGGCGTGGCGACGCAGCGCCACCGTCGTTGCAATAGATCTGCCCAGCGAGTCGGCGGTATCAAGGCCACATCGTATGGTGTATTTGGCCGCATCCCTTCCTTCCGCAATGGCGCGGGAAAGCAGTGTCTGGACCTCCTCAGAACACTGGGGCAAAACAGTCGCCACCGAATCCCACAAGGAGTGGGTATATCGGCCCAAAAGACAAGCGGTGTTGATGGACCGCAAGCCAGCACTGGAGGAAGAAAACCCTTCTTCCCAAATTGATCCAGGCGTTTGGATTCCCTATCCGGAGGGGCGGTAGGGAAGGCGGTTTGGGAAGCGGAGGCTTGGACAACCAAGCTCTCAGGGGTGGGGTGGACAGAGAGAAACAAGGGGTCGCCCGGAGCTGGGCGATGGCGTCGGGACACGTTCCTATCCACAGGAGCCCCTGTGTTGGGCTTGGACCAGGCGCCCAAAAGAACGCCAGTAAGTGCATCGTTAAACGGCAGCACAGTCTCCAAGGAGGAGGCCGCCGGCTGAAGCACTTCTGTCAAGAGATTAGTCTTGGCCGTCACCGTAGGGAGTCGGAGATGTAAGGCTCCAGCTGCCCTACGCAACACCGTTGCAAATTGGCTCCCTCCTCCGTAGCCACGGGAGGAGACAGCATGCCAGTGTCAGGGGAAGTATCTAGACCACTGGCATCCCCTAGTTCCTCTGCCCAGTCCTCATCATACTGACACTGCTGTGCCAGAGGGTCCTCAGACCCCTCCCAGTCCTCCTGGTCCTCCTCCGGTTCAAAATAAGGAGGAGGAGGGACATTTGGGACCCAAGGTCCCATCGGGCGCCGGAACCGGCGCCGAGCGACGCCGGTCCGGCTCCATGTCCGGAGCCGGAGAGTACATGGGACGACGCCGCCCGGAGCCCCGGGCGGCGCCAGGAACGGCACCGGAGACATCGGCGCCGGCGGAGGCGTAGTCAGGTCGACCGGCGTCGATGGGGGTTGCGGTACCACCGGAGCCGGGATCGAGGCCGGGGCCGAAGCCGGAGCCGGGATCGAGGCTGGAGGCACGAGCGACGCCGGGACCGGAGTCGGCGGCGACGCCGGGGCAACCCCATCAAGGCCCGCGGGGCCCGAAGGCGCACCGGAGGGACCTTGAGGCCCGAAGAGGCGGGCCATGGCCGACAGGAATTCCTGTATTTGGGCCGGATCCGCCCCCGAACCCGGGAAGGACGGGTATTGCGGGGGCGACTCCACAGGCATGTCCGGGGACGGTGCCGGGAGGGGCCTCAGCCGAGTCGCGAGACCGGCGAGGCGAAGTCCTAGAGCGATGATGCTTTTTGGACTTCTTGTGCTTAGACTTACCGGACGACGAAGACTTGGATCCCGACGACCGGTGAGGACTCCGCGACCGACCTCTCACGCGACCGGGGCTTGGAATGGCGCGGAGCCGACTGCCGGGCCTCGAGGTGCTTTCGAGACCGCTCTCGCAAAGCTTTCGGGTTGAGGGCCCGGCAGTCGGAACACGACTTCGTGTCGTGGCCTCGGCCGAGGCAGAAGAGACACTCCAGATGCGGGTCTGTGCATCATCCGAGCACAGGCGTCGCAACGTTTAAAGCCGGGCATCCCTACGACACCTTGGAGTCGATTCGAAGAAACAGTGAAAAAATTCACCAAAAAAGTTAGTCAAAAAATGACTAGGGCACTGCTCTTCCCGGATCTGCGCTTGCTGGCGCGGAAAAAGAAGAACTGACGTCAGCGCGCAGGGGCGGCGTCTAAGTACTGCCCGCGACGTCATCCCGGCGATCACGACGCCGACGACGGACGCGGAGCCGCACGACGCCGCCTACCGACGCGCAAGGGTACTGCTACGCAAAAACTTTCCGGATCCAGCCTGACGCCTGGGGATATTCTAAGGTAAGGAATCTGTCACTAACGTGTCTCTTTCAGATATGTGCATTCATCATATATTCTGGTGCGTTAATCAAGCCATGATGTATCTGTTGGGTTCACATACAGATGGACATAGTATGCTATACAACTTTTGTAATTTATTTGGCTTGAGGCAGGAGCTGGTCTGCTTTTCTACAGGGAATTGTAATGTTTCTAGCTGTTCATGGACAAATCTAGTCATCCAGAGTTTAGACCTGATAAACATGGGTGGCCACGTTTAATTCTAATTTTTAATGGGCTGTATTTTGCTGTGACATAACTATCATGTTTGTCTCTCCTGATTAGCCGTCTCCCTCGCCCAACATGTGGATCAACATTCGCCAGATGTTTTGGTATCTGTAGCTGCTTCCCTGTTAGTTAGCGCCCCAAAATAAACTTTATTATAGTATTTTAAGCAAGAAATCTCTGCCCATGCTTTCTGGTGACTTTCAGCCAGTAAGATGTATGGGGCAGACGGGCGTCAAAGGTTGTATTGCATTTAAAACATAAATGCGACTATTGTGTGGCGTCTTGTTTAGGATAGATCTGTGATAGCCTTCTCCTACTACCAGGCATTAGGTGATTTGCGGTTTCGCTTTCTAATTAGTGTGTTTGTGGGTGGATTCTCGTTTGCTTCATAGCACTTTAGCGGGCGAAGGGAGGTGATTGAGACTGTTATATCTGAGTCCCGGCGATCCATTGGATCTTCGTTATTTTATACAGGGAGGTGAATCACGAAGCCAATGAGAACATTTCCAGCCCCATATGAAATGTAGAGCAGTTATCTTTAAGTCGCCAGTGCAGATGAAAATTCCACACGGAAGAGCCTTGGGTGTGTGTGGGGTCTGCCCCAAGACTGTTTGTACTTTGCCACATAAAGGAAAAGTAGGTTTGGGGGGTACAGACCTTGGGTTCTTCCCTGGCTGTTAACACGTGCAAACCTTCTTGACTTTAGTTGCAAGTCCATGCAGTGCCTTGTGCCATGATGTACCTTGTGCAAGGTACACTGTGTCTTTAACCATTTACCTACACTGGAACCCAGTGTTGGGCTCTTACGTTTGGAGTTAAGTTGTCCTTTGCTTGTAGCCTACAAATGGTGCTAGCTACATTACTCTAGGACCTTTAGCATTTAATTAACATCTGGTCAGGCAGGAGTTGGATTGGGAGCTATTGAGAATGTGGGTTGTTTCCAGTAGCGAAGAGAGGTGGCTAGTGACTGTCTAGTGTCTTTTGATTGTCAGTATGCCCGAGATGGGCATGCAGTTACAGTTTGGCTGCATCAGCCCTTGTTATGTTTGGTAGTGTACTAACCTCACTGAGGGAAACTTTTGGGGTTGTAAATTAAAGAGTTAATGCAATGTGAGACAGCAGGCACATGCCTTGCCCTGTTCTTACGTAGCCAGAAGAGTACTCCATGTTGCCTGCAGACATGAACAGTGCGCGCCTATTGTGCTCTGTGTTAATCCAACCACTACCAGAAGTAGTGGAAGCCATGGTAATGGAGTTCAAGCCTCAGGAGTTTCATGTCCCTCTCAGTCGGGTGAACACCAGTTCAATGAGGTGAGGACAAAGATAGTGACTGTCCAAGTGGATGTCATCATCTCTGGTTGAACCTGAAACCGAAAACAATGAGGTCTCAATAAGGGGTGGACGTAATTGGTGGAGTTTGAGTCCCCGGAATGCCATTAAAATTCCGCAGAATACCGTGACTGGGCGGAGTGGCAATTTGGTGCCATTTTTTAGTGCAAAATGCACCCTTGTGTCCACAAATGGATGTGAGGATACCTTTTGCGCTAAGAAAATAGCACAGCCAACCAACACTCGGCGCTCTGCATACTCTGCAGTGGTTAAAACTTTGTCACTTCAGAGTACTTAAGGGCACCGCCACCGAATAGTAGGCAGTGGTTTCTAAACTTTAGAAACCACTGCATATCACTCTGCATTGCATACCCCTCGGCGCCTTTACACACTTTTTCCTATCAAAGTGGTTTCCCAGGACCTGTTTCACCCAGGTCAAGATCCTTGGCATTTCTGATGTTGGATAGCACAGTTTTTAACACTTTTTATGGCCTACACGGGTATTTTTTTTTAAAAAAAATTAAATAAACAAGCATTGGCATAGCCAATATGTCTCGCTTTTGGGACATTAGAAGTGTTTAGCCATGCAACAGTTGATGTTGCACCAAGGATATTGTGCTGCAGAATTAAATACTTATAAGGTCCCAAAGGCGAGACCTATTGGCTATGCCAATGCTTGTTCGAATTGAAACAGAAAATATCAGGCATAAAGTGAGGTACAAATACAACACAACAGAATTAGACACCTTAATGTGCGACTACAACTGTACACAAGAAACTTTCTAAATAACAATCACAGAAAACAAATTTTTGCCACTAGCTAAACATTACAATCCCATAACCCCTTTTTAAATTCCATTAGCACTAGCGGCCTTCTCAGAGGTTTACACTTGATGACATAACCTTGACCTTAGGTAGATAATCTTCAGGCTGGGAAGATTAACCCCCGGCTATCTATACCAGTTATCCACTCACAGCGGTATCTACTTACACAACCTTTCTTCCTTAATTAAGGCCACAGACACCTTCCTAAGTGCAGGCATGGAGTACAGCAGAAGGCGGGAAGCATGGTCTACGAAAAGAAACGCTTACTTTTCTTCCTTATCTTGGCATTGTGCCTCTGACCATTTGTTGTTACTGGTTCTTCCAGTGGTACAGAGGTTCCATTTTCGGAGGCAGCTTGTAGTAGCTTCATAATCTTAGAATTCTTTAACAAATACAAAAAATGTAAATAAAAATGAATACCTGCGTTCCCCAAAACTGCTCAAGAAACCTTTGTGTAACAAAGATGAAAGACATTCTAGACGTGCATTCATTTTCCAATGGTGGTTTACATCCTGAAATAACCACTTCCTGATGAATAAATCTCCTAACTTGCCTGTGCACAAGGGTCAAAGGCTAACGTGAAAGTATAAAACCGGCTCAGTTACCGTTCTTTATAAATCTGACAACAGAAACTGAGGTGTAATCACATTTCAAATTACTGTTAGAAAGACGAAAAAACAGAAGACAAAAAACTGAATTTTAGATTTTACAAAAAGCTTCGTAGAATGTTCAGTAAACCCGCATAATAGAGATTTCTAGAAAACATTACCGAATGCCAGACAAATTGATTGCCAACCCAATCTATGTCCTCTTTCATTAAAACGATCGGAAACTTGACACCTCAACTGAGCTGTGGAACTGGGAGTCCAGTTTCATTAGTCTTATAAACAGTTGAGCAGCTCCATTTTATCGTCTTAAATTCTGGCAGACAAGGTTGTGCAAAGCTGCAGGGGATGGTATATGAAGAATGGTGAAGATGATGAAACGGTGGTTTGAATATCAGAATACAGAAATACCGTCTGCCATAAATATTGTGGCCTAAATAAGGTTTACAGAAATGTCATCCCACTTGGGTTAGATTTTTTATTATTAAATCCACTGGGGCAATATTTTTTTTAATGATATTTAGGACACGATTTTTATGTCCGAAGATATTCTGACCAATATTCTAGTACCACACCAAACAGATGACTCAGATTCTTTTAAGACTGTTATAGAAACCTCTGTGGAGGTTTCTATAACAAACCTTGAGTCGTTGTATGATGATAACAGTCGTTTGAGCTAGAAGAACAAGTTACTTTCCTTCGCTAATGCCTTACCTGTTAGAGACTAACCCTGGGCGAAGTGCTACGCTACGCTCGCGTAGTTTGCGAAGTTTGCGCTACTTCGCACAACGCGAATTGCACGTAGCACAGTGCAAACACGCGTAGCGTAGCGTGAGTGCCGCGGTCATTTGCTTGCTCGCGGTCCTCAACGTCAAGTTGGCGACCGCGAGCAAGCAAAATGACATCCCGGCGAGACTTTTCTTCGTTCGCGATCAGCAACATCAAGTTGCCGATCGCGAGCGTGGAAAATAAACCTCCCGGCGAGATTCTCAACGCGGGAGGTCAGGTTTCTCATTGCGAGTGGTCGCGTATGCTCGCGACCGCTCGCGATGAGAAACTACCAGTCCGCGTTGAGAAAGCTGCCGCTCGAGTAAAAATCTACTCGAGCGGCAGTAAAAGACAGCTCGCACTGTGCAAGTTGTCGTTTTCAATGATTGCACAGTGCGGACAAGCATCCGGCACTGTGCAATCATTGCGAACAGTGCGCTACGCAGTTCGCGTAGTGCTACGCAAAGCTTGCGTAGTGCGAACTGCGCTTTGCGTAGCTTCGCGAAGCATTACTTCGCGAACTACGCCCAGCCTTATTAGAGACTATCTAGTCGCAGATTCCTTACGTTAGAATATTCCCCAGGCGTCAGACTGGTTCCGGAAATTTTCAAACAGTATCTCTGCGTGCCGGTAGGTGGCATGAATTGGCTCCGCGTCGGTGTCGTCGTCTGCCCTGGGTGAGACATGCGCCGTGCCTATATAGGCACCCCTAAGTGCTGACATCAGCTACTTAACGTGACATTTCCTCACCAGAAGCATGGTGCCACGACAGAATGCTGATGTACTAGTGTGCAGACATTAAGAGCCTAACAAAATCAGTTCGCAGAAGCAGGGTGGATGGGAGGGTCCGCTAAGGAATCTCCGACTAGACAGAGTCTCTACCAGATAAGGCGTTACCAACGGTAAGTAAGTTGTTAATCTGATAGAGACTTCTAGCAGCAGATTCCTTACCTTAGAATGGATACCAAAGCAACCTCTTCCCGGAGGGGAGTCTGTGGACTGCATTATCCTAAGAAGTCCTGGAAGACCGAATGGATGAAATGCCCATCAAGCTGGACCCAACGGTCCAGGCAGTAGTGTTTGGCAAATGTGTGCAGCAATGCCCACAAAACTGGCTGACAGATATCCAGAACTGGGTCTCCTCTAGCTAACACAGTGGTCGCAGCTTTAGCTCTGGCGGAATGAGCTCTTAAGCCCACAGGGGGCTGCTTTTTAGCCACTGTGTAACAGATTTTAATACAGAGGACAATCCATCTGGAGATGGTTCTCTTGTGAACTGCCTTGCTTTTATTTGTACCTGTAAAACCAACAAAGAGCTGATCACCCACCTAGAACCGTTTGGCACGATGGATGTAAAATGACAGCGCTCATTTTGGGTCCAAACAGTGGAGTCTCTCCTTTTCCTTGGTAGGATGCGAGGGTGCGAAGAAATTAAGTAGTGTGATATTCCACTCGACATGGAAAAATGTAACCACCTTTGGAAAAAGGAGGCATGGATCCCAAGGAGCAGTTTGTCTAGGAAAATGGTAGTGTACATGGTTGAACCAAAAGTGACTGCAATTTGCTAACCCTCCTTGCAGATGTTATAGCCACAAGGAAATCTGTTTTTATGGTCAGCAGTCTGAGACGGCAGCTGTGCAAAGGCTCAAGTGGTGAGGACATTAAGAAGGTGAGGACTGGGGGAGTGGCTACGATAGCCAACATGGCGGACACACTCTAACGAGGCTCCGCTTGTCCACGCCGTAAAATAACAAAATCCGACATAATCCTGCCCGTAAACGGAACGAATGACCTCCCACTAGCGTCTAGCAGCAGCGATAAGTGAAGGCAGAGAGAATCAGCCTGGGATCGGCCGCGAACTGAGAGGGGAGAGAGCTGTGGCGAGACCTGGGCCTGCTGGCGTGCTGCGGCCGTGGAAGCCGGTTGGCTGCAATAGCCGGACTGCCCACATGTGAAAGACGCCGGACCCCGGGGGTAAGCTGCAGCAGCGGCGCGATCGGCGCGACCTGAAGGGGATCATCTGTGGCCTCGGCGGGAGCGGCTGTGGATGGGTGGCACTCGCCGCGGGCCCTCCCGGCCGTACGCGGACTACGTGGAATCCTAAGCAGCCACGGCGGATCCATCGGGCCCAGTGAGTCGCGCCGGCCTGAATTAGCGCGTAGTGTAAAGCTCCGCGGGCCGAGAATCCGCAGTGGAGTGGAACATGTGAGGGAATACCGCCCCGGGGCTCCGACACTCTGAAATAGACTACACGCCTGCTGGGCCCTGCGAGAAAGGAGATACAGCGCTCACCACACGAAGAGAAAGGGTGCGCTCCCGGTGAGGTTCAGGATACTCCCGATCCGGTGAGGCTGCAATTGCAAGGCGTACGCATATCGCTGAGCTGGGAGGTGCGGGTGTCCCCCCCCATGTTGATGCTGGCTCTGTAAAGAGCGAGGGAGTGTTTGCCAGAGGTGGAGGGACTCTGGAAGGCCCAGTGGACCCCACATGCACGGCTTCCAAGCCTGACTATGGACAGTGGCTTCCTGAGACACTCAAACAGAGGGCCGGCATACGCCTGACTAGCAAGCACTATCCTGTGGGGGCAGACCTCGGGTCGGGGGTCCGGCGAGCAGGGTCCTAGTAGGAGAGCCTGCTTGGCTGGTCACCTCGGGCTGCGGAAGTGACCGAGCAAGGCTTGGTGCGGCTTGTGGCCTGGGGTGGTTGGAATCCGTGAGGCCCGGCCCGGGGGTGACCCTCCCTTTGAGGTGGACAAGCGGGGTAGCGGCTGCAATAGGACCGCTGCGGGATACTGACGCCCGGATAAGCCCCGGCGACCTGCAGAGTTTGAGGCCCCCTGGGCACCCCGGTAAACATGGGCAAAGAAACAGGGCGGCGCGGGATCGAAACAAAGTACGCTGGACCAACACATGGCGCCCCCAGGTGGAGCCCTTGGAGGGGATGCCGGTGGGACAGTGTCGGATAACGCTGCTCTCCTGGCTGCCATTGTGGACTCTTGAAATGCCCTGGATGCCAAAATCGGAGCAGAGGGATCCGAGGTCTCCCTATTGCGGCAGGACCTGCGGAATGCAGTGGACCGAATCACAGAAGCGGAAACCCGAGTCTCGACAGTCGAGGACCAAGTATCGGCCCTCCAGAAAAAAGTGAACAAACTGGCGGTGGTGGCTCAGGAGACGGCCTCGCGAGTGGAGGATGCGGAAGGCCGAGCCTGTCGCAATAACCTACGTTTCGTCGGGCTTCCAGAGGGCTGTGAAGGCTCTTCGATGGTCCGCTTCATCACTACCTGGCTTTGGTCAAAACTGCTAGAAGATTCATTGTCCTCATGCTTTGTCATAGAAAGAGCTCATAGGGCGCTCTCGAAGAAACCTCCTCCAGGTGAAAGTCCGAGGCCTGTAATTGTCCGACTGTTGAGCTATGCTGATAGGGACACCATCCTACAGTTCGCCAGAACACACAAAGATGAGCTGATATTTGAATTGCGCCGAATCATGATATTCCCGGACTACACAAGACTGGTGCAGCAGCAGCGCCAGTCCATCATGGCCGCTAAGCGCAGGCTCAGAGAGCTTAATGTCCAATATATGCCGTCGTACCCGGCCAGGCTGCGAGTGGCCTTTAATTCCAAGACATACTTCTTCGACACACCGGAGGCGGTCTTTGCTTGGGCGGATGAAAGAGCTCATCTGCGGGCCCATACGCCGCCATCATTAGAATCTGATTCCTCCCAAACATCGCAAGGCTCACAAACAATCCGTTCACAAAGGAACAACTCTAAACGGAGACACCGATCAGAATCGACTCGGCGCCCACTGACCACCGAAGCTGCATCGTAAATAAACTCTAATGGCTCCGACCAAGTGTGGAGTGGCATATCCTATTCATACACTCCTGTGTTTTCGTTCCGTTTGAATACAAACATGGCGTGGCGACCTGCCACGGAACAATCACGTCCCTAGACATTTATGTTCACGGTTAAAGGGAAGTTGGGAACAGATTGGCGAGGAACCTTTGGGCCTCCCTGTTGGGGGTCCAGAGTACTCTCCGCCGCGACAGATGCTCCAGTTGGAAGGAAGTATTGGGATGGGGGGGTGGGGGTTTCTTTTCAGTGGTCAAAATGTTTTTGTTACTATGGTTCATTGTACACAGAGGCACAGTTCAGACCCCATAAACATAGTGACAGGTGGTAGCCATAAAGATTGGGGATGACTAGTTCGACACACCAGGCCCCGTTGGGGGAACTCACAATCGTCAGCTGGAATGTCAGAGGGATATTAAACAAAGTTAAGCGGGGTGCAGTTCTACGACAGGCCAAAAGATATGCGGCAGACGTCCTCCTCCTACAGGAGACGCACCTACTGGGCAATAAAGCTCCCTGTCTGTCCAGATTTGGATATCAGGCGGTTTACCACTCCGGATTCACCAGGGGCTCACGGGGCACAGCTATACTTACACATCGCAGGGTCTCCTATGTCCATACCAAGCAATGGCTGGATCCGGGAGGGCGATACACTATTGTGTCAGGAACGCTACACGGGGAACACATCACCATTGGTAGCATATATGCCCCTCCCCCCCTCGGGAACTCCTTTATTGAACAGATTACACGGCTGTGGGGAGAGCTCCCTGAAGGTATGACACTGCTGGGGGGGGGGGGGAGACTGGAACGACGTAATGGCCCCAATAGATAGGCGACGAGCCCTGGGGAGGGCGACCGGAGGGGGGAATCCAAACTACATCTCCTAGCCACTAAATTGGGATGGGCAGACGTCTGGCGAGACTATCATCCGGAAGTACTAGGTTACACATACATGTCTGCGGTTCATGGGTCCCTGTCCAGACTGGACTACATCTTTACACCGTGTCGTTGCGTTCCCCGGATCTCACATACATCTCACTTACCGTGGGGACTCTCAGATCACTCCCCGGTCCTCTGTAAACAGCACTTGGGCCCAAAAAACCCCCTTTAGATGGCGCATGTCTCCTTGGAATCTCCGAGATCTAGAGTATCGGGAGACCATATCAAAGACAGTATCAGACTACCTGGCGGATAATGTAACCACAGCCCCATCCTAAGCTATTCTATGGGAAGCACTCAAACCCACCATTCGGGGAGCGGACATAAGTTTTCGCACAGGGAGAAAACTTAAACGACGAGCGGAGCTAGAGGACCTTGAAAACCGTCAACGGAGCCTCGAAGCTCAACTCATAACAGATCATAACCCACAGCACCAACGAGATTTACTGTTAGCGCAACAGAACATACAGCAGCATCTCACACAGGAGGCGAAAGAAATCTGGTTAGCTTCACAACACAGGCTATTCCAGTGGGGGGACAAATCTAGCAAAATGCTACACAGACTGTGCCAAGCTACTAACTCCCCTTCGTGCGTTCCAACACTGCGTGGGTCGGATGGGACTATATACTCCTCCCCCACACTGGTCGCTGAGGAATTTGCTCGTTATTTTTCTGCACTCTATAGACGCACCGAGCAAATATCGGAAGAGCAAATCGCCGAATTCTTACGAGATATTCCCCCTCGCACACTCCCAGATCACATGAGAGAGCAACTGTATGCCCCCATCACAGTTGATGAACTTACCACTGCTCTTGGTAATATCCGCCCGGGAAGAGCCCCTGGTCCCAACGGGTTCCCGGCTGAATTTCTTAAATCCCAAATAGGGATTTTGGGCCCACACCTCTGGGCTGTAATAGATGAAGCATGTGACAGTCAAGTGCTGCCAGTGGACTGGAGACATGCAGAAATCGTCCTATTTTTAAAACCCGGCCGTCCACCTGAAGACCCATCGTCATATCGCCCCATCTCTCTCATAAATTTTGAGCCCAAACTACTGGGCAAGGTCCTGGCCGACCGCCTTCGAACATGCATCCTGGATCTGATCCACCTGGATCAGTCTGGCTTCATGCCACATCGCTCCACCAGACATAATATACGGCAGGTTCATAATGCATTGGCTAAGGCTCCTGAGTTAGGTCGCCCCACGGCGATTTTATTAGCCGATATTGAAAAAGCATTTGACTCACTTAGCTGGACGTATTTATTCCAACTCCTGGAAGCTGCTAACTTTGGTCCACGCTTTCGGACATACATACGACTGTTATACCCAGACCTAACTGCCTCCGTCTGGATGGCGGGACATAGTTCGACCCCCTTATGATCGGCCGCGGCACGCGTCAGGGCTGCCCCCTGTCAACGCTACTGTTTGCTCTAGCTGTAGAGCCCCTTGCGGCGTGGGTTCGACGCGACCCGATGATTAGGGGATTTGAATGGACAGAGTCGTGCTCAGATTGCATAGCACTATATGCTGACGATGTGCTGTTCTTTATGATGGACCCTTGGTTTTCTGGCCCTTGTATCTTGCAAGTACTCCGAGTATGTGGCGAAACGTCTGGAATTCCATACTAACCCCGCAAAGTCGGTTCTGTTCCCGGTGTGTGGGGATCAAGGCCGTACCACTTGGGCGGCGCAATTGTCACATGCGACTACAGGCTTTAAATACCTGGGCATATATGTCTCTCCCTGCCCGAAAGTCTCATGGGCCCACAATATAACCCCACTAATGGCTGGTTTGAGGGACGAGACAGCAATTTGGTCTCACCTTCCTCGCTCACTGTATGGCCGATCAGCGATTTTTAAAATGGTCTCCCTCCCCCGTATTTTATACAGAGTACAGAATTTCCCGTATGACATACCTCACACCTGGTTTTCAAAAATAAATGCCATTCACAATAAATTCCTATGGGATGGCGGGGCAGTCCGAGTGGCACTGAGCACCTGCATGCAGTCTACATACTGTGGTGGCATAGCGGCGGCGGACATGTTTGCTTATTATGCAGCATCCCATTTATTAGTCATTAACGAGTGGTGGCATAACTTGCTGTCGGATCCAGCATACCAGTTGGAACATAGAGCTATGGAACATAAACCTCTCCTCCAACTCCTCTACAGCCACACAAGTGTGGATTTATTGCCGCCTGCTGGTAGAGTGGTGATACGAATTTGGCGATTTGCAGTCCGGCAGATGGGCTAGCAAGGCCGCCTGACTGGTTTGACGCCGCTACCTATTTACGCCCGGTAGCGGAGCTGGGGGGGTTCCGGAAGTGGGATTTGCTGGGGATATCTACTCTGGGCAATGTCATGCGGGGAACTACACTTAAATCTTTTACCCAGCTACAGACCGAGTTTCAATTACATAAGTCGCAATTTCATAAATATCTTCAACTGAGACATGCACTACACCCCCAACTACACACGTTGGAGACTCTGCCTGAATATCACCCGCTAGAAAGGCGACTGCTCACAGGGGACATTGGGGCACACAAAATACGCCAGATATATCAGACGCTGACCACACACGCCCGAACCAACATACACAAGACTCGGGCGGCATGGCTCAGGGACCTACCAGATATGACTGATGATGATTGGTCGGAGGCTCTGGCCAGCCCCCGGAGCGTAGCGGTGTCCTCGCGTTATCGCCTCATTCAGTTCAAATATATACATCGTATATATTACACTCGATCACGACTGTAGCGGATGGGGGCTATTCCGTCCCCAGTGTGTCTCCGCTGTGAGACAGAAAAGGGTTAATTTATACATACTGTGTGGAGTTGCAGTGCACTGCAGCCATTCTGGCGTAGGGTGGCGTCCTGCCTGGATCAAGTCCTGGATTGGGACCCCCCATTTGACCTGCACATTTTCTTATTACATAGCACGGATGGGATAGGTGGAAACTAATATAAACAGCATCTGCTTTTCCTGGCCCTCACCCTGGCTAAGAGGGACATCGCACAGAAGTGGAAGGCGACATCTCCCCCGACAATTGGTGGCTGGAAGAAAGCTTTAGATTCGTGCATGGGGGCAGAGATCGCGGTATTTCAGGCGAGAGGTTGCCCCCAAAAACACAGAAAAATATGGTCCAGATGGGGGGAGCTATCAAGGAATAGAGCTACCGCCTCTGCCAGACAGACCCAGTATAGAATGGTTCCCCTATGTGATGCAAGTCCCTAAATAGCTTAGGAAATTTACAAATGTGTTGGTGGTCGAACATGCGCTAATTTATTTAATCTTGTGGGGTTTTAAATGCTCTGTGTCATGTTTCTGTTTATGTTGTATTGCCTGCAGGTTATGCAGAAGTTCCAGTGTGTTCACTAATGCAGGTACTTTGGTTGTATCTGATGCGTCCAATGTTTATCCCGAGCACCGGCTCGATATGTACCTTGATAATCCAATAAAATATGTTTAAAACAAAAAACAAAAAAAAAAGGCGAGGACTTAATTCAGGTCCCATTCGGGCATGATGAAAGCTGTAGGGGGAACATGTGCTGTTAACCTTTCAGGAAACGAGTCACAACAGGTGACATGAACACAGAGGGTTGATCTGGCAACCCCAGGAAGGCTGATATGGAGGAAAGGCACCCTTTAACTGTGCCCAAAGGAAAGCCTTGCTGGGCAAGGGAAAAGGCAAACAAAAGTACTTCAGACAAGGGTGCAGACATAGGAGCAATGGATTTGGCAGTACACGAAGCCACAAGTGTGTCCCACCCGCAGGCATAAATAGTTTTAGTGTGGGGACACCTGGCTGCCAGAATGACATTACATACTTCCGGAGGGAGTTCAAACACCTTCAACTGTTGCCACTCATTGTCTATGCATGTAGATGAGTGTGCAGGTTCAGGTACAGGACCCTGCCCTGTTGCTGTGCCAGGAGATCCTCCAGAAGGGGCAGCCTGATAGGAGGACAGATGCTCAAGCTCAGGCCTTCGTGATACCAGACTCTCCTTGCCCAATCCAGGCCACTAGGATTACTTGGGCTTGGTCATTCTTGATCTACATGAGAAATCTCAACAGGAGTGGTATCAGCAGAAAGGCGTACAGGAGTCCTGAACTTCACTCAAGAGGAAATGAGTCTCTGATGGTTGATAATCCATACTATCAAATGTTAAGTTTACAAGTTAAACAGGGGCTGTGCGTGATTTTATTAAATTTTTATAATAATATCCCTCCGGCGATATTAGAGCAGACATTAAGGAATATCTCTAATGACTTAAATGATCTACAACAGCATTCAACCAAAGAATCTATCATCCTATGGGGAGGTGATTTTAACACTCCTATATGTCGTATGGCTGAAACAGGGATTTGTGGATTAACATATGCAAAAGATTTTGGTTTCCAACATTTCCACACACAACATATGGTGATTGCTTGAATGATATTATGTTCTCCTTGGATTTGGGGTTTGTCAATTGTCTTTGTACGCCTATGGTACCTTTCTGCCCGACGTTTAATGGACGTGGTGCTTCTACTATTATTGATTTTATTATGATTACAACGCGACATTCTTCACGTGCAAAAGATTTTATTACTCATGACATTGCCCTAAGTGATCATTACCCTCTTAGTATTGTCGTAGAGATTTTTAAATCAGATTTCATTATGAGAAGCTGCCCTGTAACGCTTCTGCAAAATATATCATTATGCAGACAAAATGGTTATGCATTAAGGTGGGAAAAATTGGATCCGATAGATTTTGTAAAACAATTGGTGTCGCAGAAGAAGGAGATGTTCTTCTCATGTTTAGATCCGCTGACTCCACATTGTAAAATAATAGAGAATTTTTCAATAATCTCTACTCATATTAAAGAACTTTTGTGGGTAAAAACAAAGAAGCGTAAGCCCATTAGTGAAGGGTGGTTTGATTCACAGTGCACGAAGGCTCATTCTAATCTGAAACGCGCTCTTAATGCTAGAGTAAAAGATCAAGTTCACATCAGGATAGCTAGAAGGAACTATCAAAGAGCACTAAAAGAGAGGAAGCTAGCATTAAAAAAGGAAGCATGGGATGCCCTACATGAAGCCTCTATTAATCGTGACCCCACAGCTTTCTGGAGAGCGGTAAATGCCCCATTCATGGCTGGGAATGAAAAAGCAACCATTGAAATAGCTATTCCTGAGATGGACTGGATAACACACTACTCAAGATTGTATAGGAATACTGAGTGGGAAGAGACGGGATTAATGCTTAATGTTGAGCAGGAATCGCCACCTACTTTCCGGAACTTAGCCTTGGACTTCACCTTAAGTGAGGTTAATGCTGCTATTAAGGCAAGTTCTGGAGGTAAGGCCCCGGGCCCAGATTGTGTACCTATTGATTTATTTAAATCTAATTTGGAATTGTGGGGTCCACTTTTAACTCAGGTTTTTAATGCCTGCTGCTCTATGGGATTTTTAAGGACATGGTACGAATCTATAATCGTGCCAATTTTTAAAAAAGGAGATAGGGCTGATCCTGTGTGTTATCGCCCTATCTCCTTGTTGGACTCCACAGTTAAGGTTGCAGGGAGAGTGATTTTGGAAAGGTTACAGGCATGGGCGGATGAAAAGGCAGTTATAAGCGATTTGCAATATGGCTTCCGCAAAGGACTGGGCACTATTGAACAAGGATTAAATTTGCACATTTTAGTAGATAAATATATAAAATCTAAAAGAGAAAGGCTGTTTTTAACATTTGTCGACTTGACTGCGGCATTTGATTGCGTCGTCCATAATGAACTTTGGGCAATTTTAGAGAGGCTGGGGGTAGATGTTTTATTAATTTTGTTTTTAAGACAGCTCTATTCTGAGGCAAGGGCTAGTGTGCGCTATGGCTTGGGGGGAATGTACTAAGAGTTTTAGAGTAGGTAGAGGTGTCAGACAAGGCTGTGTTTTAGCTCCGTTTTTATTTACTTTATATATTAATGAGTTAGAAGATATACTTGTTAAGGAGTGTAGGGATACTCCAACAGCCCTAACACGCCCAATTCCCGCGCTCCTATATGCGGATGATGCGGTCCTTATGGCCCGCACTCCACTGGGCCTTCGAAGAGTTGTTGATTCCTTCTCAAAATTTATGATTAACTTGGGCCTTAGAATAAATTGTTCGAAAACTTTTGTAATGAATTGTGGGAGCGAGGCTAAGAAAAAGGCTATCCCTATCTTTATTGATTCAAAGATAATTGAGAGTACTAAAACCTTTTCTTACTTAGGAATTTTATTTAGTAACTGTGGATCTTGGACTCGAGCTGTAATGGCCAGAAAGCTCTTGTTCAACAAATCATTGATGGCACTATTAAATTTTAGTAGAAAGTTGGGAAAACGTTCACCGGATGATTTGATAAAAATTTATAAAGCAAAATGTGTGGCGGTTGCCACCTATGGTGCCGGCATCTGGGGTATTGCTAATGTTAATTCACTCCAGTTGGTCGAAAATTTGTTTTTTAGGTTTCTTTTAGCTGTACCAGGTAGTACGTCAAGTTTTATTTGTCATAGTGAACTAGGTATGCCATTCCTGGAAGACTTGATCAAGATACAGCCTGTTCTTTTATGGCACAGGGTTTGGACTACTGATGAGGCCTCCTTCAATAGACAAATTTTGAAGGATGCAATGGGTCTTGACGGGGCCAGACACATAAGATGGTTGGATTATGTCCAAAAATTTGTAATTCGAATAGGCCATCAAGAATATTATACTGACCCTCTCACTTTGCGTAACGTGACGAGAAAAGAATTAAAGAGTGTATGCATGCAGTGTTTAAACGAAATGAGAATTAAGGTTGAAAGTGGAAAAATAACGGTTCAAACACATACTCAAACTTTGGCTACTTTAACTATACAACCGTATATTATATTTGTAACTAGAGATTATGATAGATTTTTGCTGACAAGATTTAGATTAAACACTTTGCATAGGTCCCTGAGTTTCCCCGAGCAAAATGATTGGTCACGATCCTTGTGTAAATGTCCTTGTGATGATATTTCTGAACAATCAACGATGCATATTTTGTTATTTTGTAGTTTTTACTCAACATCCAGGAATAAGTGGATTAAACCGGTCTTAAAGAGATTCGGATTGAGACAGTGTCGCCCTGCATACCTCGCTTTACAATTTTTAGATAATGAATTTATTATTATCTCTGTTATTGCCTTTTTAAAAATAGTTTTTAAATTACGTAAAACAATTGCGATTTGACTTCTTATTAAGGATGTATATATATAATGTTTTTTACCTCTGTTTGTAAGTGAAATAATATGTGCTTTTATGGTTTACATGTAATGTAACCGAATAAAGTTCTTTTGATTGATTGATTGAGTCTCTGAGCGAGAGCCGCTTCAGAAACTCCAGCGCACCGAAGTGCTGACATTGTGAGTTCTGGATTGTGGCGAAAAGATCTAGCCAAGGTTCTCACCAGTTGTAGAGAGACCTTGTACTACCTCCGGGCGGAGAAGCCATTCGTGATCCAGGAGGCATCAATGGCCGAGTTTGTCCTCCCTAGCGTTCAGAGATCCGACCAGGTGTTGTATGACCAAGAAAATGTCCTGACGTTCTAGCCATGTCAAGAGACGCAGAGCCTCTTGACACAAGGCCCACGACCCCATCCTGCCCTGCTCGTGCAATATCAACTGGCGGTGGTGTTGTCCCTCTACACCTGAACTAGCCTTTCCTTAAAGGGAGAAATAAGGGCTTTCAATGCCAGGCGAATCGCTCAGAACTCCAGCAGGTTGATCTGGAGTTGAGAGACTGCCAGAGACCAGTGTCCTCTGATCTCCACCTCTCCCAGATGGCCACCCTAACCCAGGAGTGATTGGCGTAACCGTCACCATAGTCCGCTCTGGGTGGGAAAGGAGAGGAGTCTTCAGTTGATCCAATCGCTGTTCATCAGCCACTACTGCAGATCTTTTGCAGTTTCCTCTGATATCTGGATGAGGTCGGAGAGATTCCCCTGATGCTGCGCCCACTAGGACATCAGGTCCCAGTGCAGAGCCCGCATATGTCAGCGGGCATATGTTACCAGCAGGATGAAGGAGGCCCAGCAGCCTCAGAGCCAGTCTCACTGAAATCCAGGATAAAAGCTTAAACATCGCAAACATAGCCTAAATATCCTGGACTCGCTGCTCCGGAGGATAGGTCTGAAACTGCACTGTGTAATGAATGGCTCCAATGAAAGGGAGCATCTGAGAGGGTGTCAGGTGTGACTTCGGCACTGTAGTAGTGAACTGCAGCGAATGCAGGAGGTCCGCTGTAGTCTGGGGATGGGAGTCGACTGCCTGGGGTGAGCTCACCTTCAACAGCCAGTTCTTGAGGTAAGAGATGACTGGAACCCGTGACCTCCGCAGATGGGTTGCATCCATTACCATCACTTGTGTGAACATCCAAGGGGCGCTGTTAAGGCCGAAAGGGAACACAGCAAGCTGAAAGTGCTCGTGGCCCACCCTAAACCATAGGTAACGCCTGTGGGCAGGCACCGGATGGGTATGTGAAAATAGACACCCTGCAAGTACAACACTACCATCCAGTCTCCAGGGTCCAGGTCAGACAGGACCTAAGCTAACATGAGTACCTTGAATTTCTCCTTCTTCAGAAAGTAGTTGAGAGGGTGCAGTTCTTATATATGGAAGAGGGCTCCCTCTTTTTTGGCAACCAGAAAGTAGCATGAAAAGAAACCAAGACCTCCTTCTGATGCCGGCACACTCTCTGCCTTTTGGCCAAAATAGCCTGCACTTCCTGACAGAGCAGGGAGAGGTGGTCCTCCGAGAGCTGATCTGAGGATGGTGGCATGGCTGGCAGGATTCCGATGAATAGAAGGGTGCAACCCCACTGAACAATTTGGAGCACCCATTTGTCCAATGTTATGGACTACCAGCGTACAGGTGGTGCTGGATCCTGCCGCCGACCAGTTGCCCATGATGGTAAGAGGAAAAACTGAAGAGATTTGGAGGCTGCGGCTGCTGGATGGGTGGAGAGTGGTTTGTCAAACTGGGCAGACCTCTGGCCTTGGGTCCCATGGGGATTGTGGGAACTGTGTCCGCAGCCATGACAGGACTGGGAGACCTATTGGCCTTAGTGGCTGGGCAGGAAGGGAAGCGGTTGGTAGCCCCTAATGTAGCCATGGATGGTGCATAAGACTGAGTGGGGCTGGCGCAGGGCTGTGGAGAGTCCTAGTGACCAGGCAGTGGCCCTGTTGTCCTTAAAGCGCTCAAGTACGGAAACTACCTTGTCGCCAAAGAGGCGGTGCCATTAAATGCTATGTCTATAAGGGATGCCTGGACATCCCCCGAAATGCCAGCAGATCTCAGCCAGGCGTGACGTTGGAGTGCCACTGACACAATCGCTCTGCCTAGTGAGTTGGTTGTATTCACTCCACTGCTTATGGTGAACTTTGCTGCGTCCCCGCCATCAGCGATATCCTGGGTCAGGATGGCTTGGGCCTCCTCCGATACTAT
Source organism: Calotriton arnoldi (assembly GCA_963921515.1). Classification (NCBI taxonomy): domain Eukaryota; kingdom Metazoa; phylum Chordata; class Amphibia; order Caudata; family Salamandridae; genus Calotriton; species Calotriton arnoldi. Next base: position 948,146 of record CAWUFW010000382.1, on the reverse strand, counting down.
GGGCAGCACTTGCCCAACAGAATCCCAAACTGTGTAGAAATATCCGCCCAACAGGCACGTGGTGTTCACCAACCACAGTGCAAGGCTGGCAGAAGAGAACATCCTCACGCCGAAGGTGTCCAGCCTCTGGGATTACCTATCCAGTGATGTGGTAAGGAAGATGCTAGGGTTGACTTTGGAAGTGGAGGCCTGCATGACCAGACTCTTCAGGGTGGAGTGCTGGGGGAAGAAAGCCGGATCCCTAGGAGCAAGGTGGTTGTGGCGTTTAATTGCCCTGTGCACAGGAGCCCCTGTGAAGGGCTCGACCCATGTCCCGAGCACGACATCTGTAAGGGCTTCATTAAATGGGAGGAGAGGTTCTGTGGGACGACTCCCAGCTGAAGCACCTCTGTCAAGACGTTTGTCTTGACAGCCACCAAGGGCAGCATTACATCCAGGACCTCATCTACCCTCCTCACCACCCTGACAAAGGAAGCCCCTTCCTCTGTAGCCAAACTAGGAGGAGAAAATAAGCCGGTGTCTGGGGAGGTGTCCAAACCACGGGCTTCTACCAGTTCCTCGTACTAGTTCTCTTTTCTCAGATCCCTTCCAATCGTACTCCTGACAAGGCCTGTCAAAGAAAGTAGGCCCTGGCTCGGACTCTGAAGTTTGAGTTCGGGCCACTGCCGGAATCAACATCGAGCAACGCCAGTCCGGCTCTGTATTGGAGTCGGGTATGACAATGAGGTAGGTAGCACCGGGAATGATGTCACTGGGACCAGCTATGGGAAGGTTGCAGTCTCGCGACCGAAGCCTATCGGAATTCAGGAACAGGTCTAATGGCTTGGCTGGCGCGGAGGACAGACCTGCCGATGGGAATCCAGTTGTGGCACCTGCTGAACCTGTGGAGCCCGAAGGCACTCCAGAGGCGTTGGCCAGCCCAAATTTGAGGTTCATTTTGTCACTTTTCAACTTCTTGCAGTTAGGTGATGATTAACACCATCATGCAACTCTACATTCGACCTTACATAGTGTTCAGAGGCAGTCTACCTTCCACTCTTAGCCATAAGCCTTATTTAAAGGCTGTCCAGAGCAGCTAATGTGTAGCACACTGTTTGCAGCACAGCTGCATCACAGGTATGCCCAAAGCACAGTAGTCAACCCGTCTCATGCCAGTCATTAATGGTTCAACCTTTCCCATTCTTTGGAGGTGAATGTTTACTGCTGCTGCAGTCTAACCTCTTCAGGCGGGCAATCTATGTACAAGATCTCCAGGATTCTGGCATCTTAATGGAATATTTAACAATGTTCTCTTAAGACCCTGCTCCAGTCTTTTGCTGTCAAGTGTTTTATGTATGCTGACAAAATCCAGCTTTCTCTCAGCCCCACATCTGGGAGTCCTTCGACCACAGTTGACATAAAAGCCACTCTGTCAACTATCTGAAGGGGGCTTTCCATCAATCAACTTGAGCATGTTAGCGATTCTTTTGACAACTATGCATTCTACATTATGGAATATGAATCCCCGACCTGGATCCAAGGGACTCCTCCACAACTTCATTGACTGTTGACAAAAACCTTTGTTTTTTGTTCGACTCTCACATGTGTTTTTATCTACAGATCACAGAGGTCACATAAGAGTTGCTTCTTTCAATTATACTGTATTAAATATATCCCTTTCTACCTTTTAACCTGAGTAAACCGGTGTAACCATGGGCCTTTACTTCAGGTTCAATTAAGGTAATAACGTATACCTGGGACTCTTAAAAAAAAGTCACTATCTTGTCTGCATATGGTCCAGAATGTGGCTGCTCACATACCTTTGAAACTGGGTGGAACTGAAGATTTGACACCTGCGATAGCTCAACCATATTGGTGTTTATTGTTGGGAAAAGTCATGTTAAAGCATGTTTGCCTTTTTTTCACAAGGTCTTTCAGTCTACTGACACATGGTTCATCTGTAACTTACTTTTTAAATTGGAGCCCTCTACCCTTAGATGTCCTGTACTTTTTCCATTGAGATTCTACCATGCTGTAATTCGGGTAGGTGGATTAGCTTTTTGTGCCCTTATTCGGTGTGCCCTTATTCCTGCAGCTAACTTTTAATTGTACTTTCCAGATCTCTCAGAGGAGGTCACAACAATCTGAAGTTTAAGAAAGCTTTAAAATCCTGGCTTTCCTAATTTTAACTCACTGCCAGGTGAAGGTGAACATTGTGCTACATAAAATTCACTCAACCTTCACAAAAATAATTACACAGAGGAAACAAAGATACAAAGGTTCATCTCCCTAACGGATGCAAAGGAGAAAATGTGGGTACCTGAAGGAACTCCTAGATGCAAATAAAAATGACATTTTGTGAATCCTTAGCACATCAAAATCATATAATGTATCTGTAGACTCACTGCCATTGATCATTGGGATATTGTTGTGTATGTGCCTCTTGTTGACAATTTAATATTCACAATACAGAAGGCTAAAAAGAACAAACATTTCACCTTAAAATATAGATGTGCTTAAATACCATTTGACCTACAGCCGAGGAGTACATCGGGAGTTGGAGGAATATGACTGAGCAAGTTATAAGATGGAAGATGGCTGCAGTACCTCGTGTGCATAGTCCATGGGTGTGCGCTGCTGTTTGTTGCAGACGTGGACCAAGGCTCCATAGTGAAGAAGAACCTCCACCACAACCTCGTGGTTCACTTTTACTGCCTCGTGCAATGCCGTATTTCCCTTGTTATTTGAAATGTTAGCTGAAGCACCATTCTAGAAAGAAGCCAGTGAAATCAAGTTAAAATGATGTTGTGTGGAAGCAAACAGACATCTCGTGTAATGAAACAAACCTAAATAAATAAGCAGCTATTTTGTTTCTACAATCTCTTGTCATTATTTGGAATAAGGCATGCTGTATCACTATTGGCAGAAAATTCCTGCAATGTAGAGACCAGAACTGAAACATATACAGCCAATGATGGACTAATGTCCTAAATGTTCTTAATCTAAAATCGCAAAATGGTCAGCTAGTCCTTTATCCACTCATCATTAAAAAATAAAATAAAAAAAAAGAGTGCCAGATCAGAAGACTGCAGATTTTTTTTACTCTGGTGCATAAAATATGAACAACATCAACAAACACTATGGCCCAAATTAGGAGTATTGTGAGACTCCCAGCTGCTGGAACTCCACACATGGGTGATGGATTATGGTGGGGTAAAAGGAGGAGGGGGAGAGTTGGGGTTACAGGGTGGGAGGGGGTACTTGAATATGGAAACATGTTGCTTGATGGGTGCCCACATGAAATGCATGAACTGAACCTTGTGGATGAGGCTATCACAAAATATTGTATCAGGACCGGATCCATCAGGCAATGAGTCTTATGTTCTAATTATAATCCTGTAAAAATGATGGTCCTAATGATGAAGACTGACTGCATGTGGTTGACTCCGACTGAGCAGCACATTGTCTTATTACTCCTTCCCGCAAATTGATGTTGCATTAATAAAGGGAATTTCGTACCTGGAAGTAGGAATTCATTATCCTGGGAGAAAGAGATAGGGAAAGTAAACAAGCATTTGCAATGCAATAGGTCTCGCATTTACACGAGTTTAAGCTATTGGCATTGTAAATGACAATGCCTTGTATTTATGTTTTAAAAGCCAAAACCTAAATAAAGGCATTGTCATTTACAATGCCAACAGCTCAAACTAGCGTAAATGCGAGGCCTATTGCATTGCAAATGCTTGTTTATATTTACAATTTCAAGATGTAAATTTTCACCTGAAGCAGTCAATTTATTTTTGAAAAATACATGTAATTTCTAATGTTTATGTTTCCCTCGTCTTTATTTTGCTTGCGACAAAGCGTCACTCATAATCGCTGAATGTCACTCAGAATTAAAGTGAAGTTATGAAAATGTCACATGCAAGCAATATGAAACCTTGGCAGCTATGCCTCTCTGCTGATGCTGTCCGAAGACAGCGTGGGGGAGGGGGGTGCGGGAGAGGGTTGGGCTGCGAGGCCTCTCTGCTGATGCTTTCTGTGGAGAGGCAGGATGGGCCGGGCTACCAAGGCCTCTCGGCCGATGGTATCTGGGAGGGGGAGGCTGGCTCGGGACTGTTGTGGCCTCCCTGCTAACGCTTTCCGAGGCGAGGTTGGAAACAACAGCATGCAACGAGGTATCATTTCTCGGCTGCTTTCCATGTCAGATGTGTGTATTATCGCCTCACACGTCATGCAGTGTCGGAAACAGAACACGGTGTATCCTGACTGTGTCTTATTTTCGCTAACAGTCACGTGTTTCCTTGAAAGCACGTTCACATTTGAAAGCACCTTGAAGTGCTTCAGTTCAGGATGTGAGCTGTACAAAAACATCACTCAAAGACAATTATGTATTGGCATATGTCTGTGTGGAGTACACTTGACAAACTGATATTTCATGGTACAGTCATGGCATTCCATCCGGCCATTAGGCGTTATAAAACAAAATGTTTCCCTAATGTCGCTGCTACTACTACAATAAAAGTTACACATCAATGTCGAAGATCTTTTTCTTCATTTTAAAGTTTTGCATTGTATTTAACATGACATATGTTCTGTGATTTATATGCCAAATCGGTATTGCTTTGGCTCTTAGAGCAAAACCAGATCCTCGACTCTACTTTAACTTGTTTCTCTCTAGATTTACTGGCGTGTCCACTTCCACCGCTTAGAGAAAGACAGGCCAATGAAAGCTGGTGCTACTGCAATAATATTATATATATATATAATATATATATATATATATATATATACACGGTAGGAGTTTAATATATATATATATCTATATTTACAAGTCATGCACATAAAACGTAACAAAAATTAAAAAGAACGACTTTAAAAATGTGTTGCATATGTTTGTGCTTCATTTCAAAGCAAGGTTACTTCCAAACACCGGCTATGATGAGGCAATTACAAGTGTCTTGTTGCTCAAAACTCTGGTGTTGCACGGTGATGTTATTTCATCAACCAGTATTTGGGGCTTTCATCTGGTTGGTTATCTGCGGATTGGAAGGCACTCTGTAAAGCTTGATGAGTCACCTTTCTGTTACTTATTGCTATATTTGAATGTTAAACTGGAACGAATGAGGTGGACTAATGCCCGGACAGTGGTAACAAGTGTGGAAATGACAAAATAATGACGTAATACTATCATAAAATGTTCCTCATTACGCCGCATAAGTTGCCTTTACTTGCCACATAATTTAGCTCAACCCTGCCGGATAGTTCGGCCATTCCCTGCCGCATAACTCCAGTGGCCCTGGTTATCTGGCAAGCCTCCACCACTTCCGAAACACAGGGTTCATTTCTCAAGGGAGTATTTTTGTATTATATTTCATTATCTCGCTGCTGTTTCGTAACTCATGAACATTTGCGTCAACATATGAACTATCAAAAACAGGAGTGTACGGAGCTCCCATCTGAACCACCCCAAAGTGACTTCATAAAAGAAACAATAACCAGGTAGCGGTCATTAACGAGCTGCAGTTCAAGGAGCTCTCACGTGAGCGAGGTGTGCGGCCACGCATTTTACTTAAAAACAACCAGTTTCCCGCTGTACAAGTAAGTACAACGCATTTTATTTTCAGAGGGCCATCATCATCACAACTATGACAGATTGGGAACTACAACCGTAGGAAAGGACTTGAGCTGGAGTTTACTCACTGAATAAATACCCCTGTCATGTGTACGCACACAGACACCCCCTCCCCAGGCCTTATCCACAGTTAGATCACATATATGTCATTTGGGGGAAGGGGAAGGTCTTTCATGGCCGCAGGGCTTTAAGTGGGATGAAAAAACTGGGGGGTCTCTCAAAGGGCGTGGCCAGTGCAATTAAGGGCGTGGCTTAAAAACACGCAAGCTAAAAATCTGCGCTTAGCATAGTGGGCCGCCCGACTTGTATTTTGCCGTTTCTGTCCAGATATATGATACAACAAGTAACATCATACCTACAACAAGTCACGACTATTGGCTTTGTCAATGGTTGTTAGCTGCATAAGATAAATAAGCAGCAACTATGGCTTGTATATAATATTGAAAAAGCTTCCACTTAAAGCTCTGGTGACACCACGGCAATGTTGCTGCTCCTGAGTTTATAAAAGAGAAGAGAAATCCAGAGAGAAAATGACTAATGGATTTCCCTTCCCCTACAACGCTCACCTGGCATGACATCATGCCGTAACTTCTCCATTAGTGAGAGGTGAGCAGCGTGTGCCTGCTGGCACTGCAGTCTGGAAAAAATGGACCGCCTGTGCCAGGGCACAGAAGAGAGCCCGATAGAGACCCATTTCGAGGCCCCCTTTTAAAAACTGCCGGTGCTCAGCACCGGTGAGACCCGGCCCACTTAAAGCCCTGCATTGCCGTCCTTTGACCTTCACGCAGTCAGGCTGCGGTACTCGGCTGGATACTGGCCTTTCGTTTTGGCACACAACCTGGAGCTGCCTGGACACCCAGACACATACCTCATAAGATAGTCCCTGAAGTCCTTGCTCTTCATGTAGTCAATACCTTTGCGGGCCAGTACTCCAGCCATGGTGGCGGCAGCAATTAGGTGCTCACAGTGGTAACAACCACAGGCCAACGCAATCAGCCGGCAGAGGGACTAGCTAAGACACTGCTGCCCCGCAGACTCAGCTCAACAAGTCATGCCCCCTCCTTTGCGTCATCACTTTATAGCACCCTTCGCACAGGGCCCCTAGGGCTACGTCACCATTACTTGCAGCACGGCAAAACAAGTAAGGAATAAAGAAATGCCAAGCAGCTTTCAAACCCAAATGGTTAAGTTAGAAAACTGAGCGCGGCCCGCTTCAAGGACACCGCGCTCGGTTTCTTTTTTTTAACTTTAACACTGAGCGCAGTGTCCTTGAAGCGGGCGCCGAGGCTCAGTGTTAAAGTAAAAAAAAATATAAAGAAACCAAGCGCGGTGTCCTTGAAGGGGCGCCGCGCTCAGTTTTAAAGTAAAAAAACCCCCAAAACAAACAAACAGAGCGTGGTGTCCCTGAAGCGGGTACCGCGCTCATTATGAAAGTAAAAAAAAAAACAAGCATTTGCAATGCAATAGGTCTCGCATTTACGCGAGTTTAACCTATTAGCATTGTAAATGACAATGCGTTTTATTTAGGTTTCAAAAACAAAAACATAAATAAAAGGCATTGTCATTTGCAATGCCAATAGCTCAAACTCGGGTAAATGCGAGACCTGTTGCAATGCAATAGTTCTCGCATTTATGAGAGTTTAAGCTATTGGCATTGTAAATAACAATGCCTTTTATTTATGTTTTTAAAAAGCAAAACAAAACAAAAAAGGCATTGTCGTTTAGAATGCCAATAGCTCAAACTCGCGTAATTGCAAGACCTATTGCATTGCAAATGCTTGTTTTATTTGTAATGTTGGCAGTTCTGGGGCCTATACATTTGAGTGCCATTAAAAGGATGCTGCTGGCAACGCTCCAGAGTTGGATGAGTTATCATCATGAAACCAAATTGTGAGTTTGCGTAGAACAGCAGTAACATTGACCTGTTGTGACCAGTACACCGTTGCTCAAGTGTGTCTTGGCACTTGCTGATGTTATTGTTTCCCGAGTCCACCATATGAGGTTTAGAGATTTCAGAAGGTGGAAGGCCACGAATCTGCTTTAACATTTCTCAAGAATTCTCTGTCCAGTATTATCACCCGAGTCATTCCCCCAGTATTTTAAACCTGTCCAAAGAATTTGAGCAATAATCAGCAGAAACAATGACCCGCTATCGAAAAACAAGCATTTGCAATGCAATAGGTCTCGCATTTACGCGAGTTTAAGCTATTGGCATTGTAAATGATAATGCCTTTTATTTACATTTTAAAAACCAAAACATAAATAAAAGTCATTGTCATTTACAATGCCAATAGCTAAAACTCACGTAAATGCGAGACCTATTGCATTGCAAATGCTTGTTTAAAGGAGCCCTCGAAACGGGTCTCTATCGGGCTCTGTTTTGTGCCCTGGCACAGGCGGTCCGTTGTTTTCCGGACTGCAGTGACAGCAGGCACATCATGTGCACGTGCTCACACCGCTCACTTCTCTCTAGTGGAGAAGTTATGGCATGACGTCATGCCAGGTGAGCGTTGTAGGGGAAGGGAAATCCTTTAAAGAGAGTCATTTTCTCTCTGGATTTCCCTTCTCTTTTGAAACTCAGGACCAGCAACATCGTCGTGTTGTCACCAGGGCTTTAAGTGGAAGCTTTTTCAATAATATATACAAGCCATAGTTGCTGCTTATTTATCTTATGCAACTAGCAACCATTGACAAAGCCAATAATCCTGACTTGTAGATATGATGTTACTTGTTGTATCATATGTCTGGATGCAATGACAGAAACAGCAAAATACAAGTCGGGCAGCACACTATGCTAAGCACAGATTTTTAGTTTAGGTGTTTTTAAGCCACGCCCTTAATTACACTGGCCACGCCCTTTGAGAGACCCCCCCCCCCCACCTGTTTTTTCATCCCACTTAAAGCCCTGCCTTTAAATGTACCCTTTGTTAATTTTTACGGTTGGCCAAAGAAACATTAGTAAGATTTTGCCTACAGTCTCTGCAGATTTTGCCTCCCTGTTTTCCATTGCAGATTGCCACACATTTTCCCGCAGATTGGGATTGACTCGCTAGACCAGCAACCTGTGTTTGGTTAATAAATGTGGCACTAGAGGGCAGCATTGTAATATTTTTAGAACGTTCGTTCCATTTTCGCACGCTTTTGAAATAAAAGTGAATTTCGAGTCTACCAACAGGAATGATCCAGTTCGTTGAGTCGTTTCAATTAATTGATTAGCTGCCTCTCTTTCGATCAAATAGTAGTTTGTCTAATTGTTTTCCCTCTAAATTAGAAAGGGGAGCATGCAAGTGTGCCACAGGAACAAATGCGTGACTTATGTTGTATGACAGGACTGCAGTGAGTAGGTTTACGAGTGCAAACGAGGCCACCTCTCGGGTCTGCCTTCGAGGCCAGTCCAGGGAGGGCCAGGGAAGAGCTGTCATAATGCTGAGAGTTAAAAGACAGCTCCTGCCCTTTTCTAACATGCTTTTACCTGTGCTAGAGTCCATGTTATCCATGTGTCCCTTTGACTGTTGCGTGTTACTTCCTCATTAGTACAGGACACAGGACAGCGAAAAGGGAGGCGTACACTTGTGTGCCTAGTGCACAATTGTCCCAACCCGATCACTTGAACCAGCGAGCTGTTGTGTGCAAGGATTGTTCTTAAATTCTGCTTGATAACGTGAAAGCAAAATTCGGGTTCCATAGTGCACGTTCTCCTCTACTAGCGCGACAACTCAGATATAAAACCCCGTTTTATTTTTGTATTAGATTAAACTATTTCTCCACTGCCGTCGCCAAAGAGACGCCGTGCGGTGCGCGTGCACATCGGATGTCCGGCCGCTAGCTGGAAGCAGAGAGGAGACGCCATGCGCGTGAACATCACCTGTCCAGGCGCGCACATGGTTTGTCTCCCTTCGCTACCAAAACCAACAAGGGGGTAGAGTGAATGCACCCTGTGTGCAGCATGTGTCTGCCCCAGACGCGCTTAGAAGGAACGTGGGCATCGGGAGGAGGGCGAGAACTGGACGTCAACACATGACGGCAACAGAAAGGACGGGAGAGAAAGCGAAAGCGGGCCATGCGCGCATTCTGCTTAAACGCCGCGACCTGTATGCGTGCACATCTCATGTCCTTGGAGTTGTGCTAACGTGGCCGTACGCGTGCACAACTGCCGTCCTTTGTGCGCGTGCACATGTCCTGTCCCGCTTCCGACCAAAAGTCGGCAACAATAGATCTTGCATAGCGAGCAGCGCTTTGCGCTGCATCGCTAGGCGAGACCTAAAAAAGTCCAGCTGAAGACGTGATTGTCATTTCTTTGAAGTCACCGTGATTCGTTCAGTATTACAGTCACAGCGCCTGTTAATTTTCAGAAAGATTTGTAATGCGCCGAACGGTTAAACTTCGCCTGTAAATGTTTTGCCATTACCCCCACCCCCTCCCGACCCCCCTCTTGAGCATTACTGGGAGTGTTAAAATAAACTCCAGATTGGCCTGTTGGGAGTCAAACCTGTAACCAGCGAATTCCATAAGGTCGCTGGCACAGTGGGTTCCTTACACGCTGAGCTATCACCGGCAGGCCACAGCAATTGGAATAATTTTAGGATTGATTTTTGTATAACAACATGACATTCTGTTTTTTTTAGCACGTAATGCGTTTGCAGCCTCAAATTTAAAAACACCCTAAATTCTGTATTTACTCTAGTACTAGCATCTGAGGATTTTAACTTCTACGACTTTTAGACTGGAAATATGTAAACATGTATGTAAATGCTTGTAGCCATACAAATGGATTTAGTCATGCACGGTGCCCAAAGAACACGTGACAAGTTGTATGATGGAAATCCATGAAGGCAGTCGATGCAAGAGAATAGACAGTTCTGCGAGTTTTATGGAACAAATCTTTTTATTAGTTTTGATCAGAAGGTGCTGTTACACCTGAACACAGCCGTTCGCCTACAACCACAGGGGCCGGCGGCTAAAGGACAAGGCAATGTATATATGCGTCTCGTTACTGCTTGCAGTCCAACAATCGGTAGGCTGGCGATACTCAAGGTGAGGCATATCAGGCAAGTAGGACATAACCGACATGCAATATAGACAATAGTTCACTGTCCTGCCTTAACCAACAAACAATGATTGAAACAACCCCCCCACCCTCCCACCCCCGCAATAACACACAAAAGGAAAAGGAAAGAAAAAGGAGGGGGAACCGCACCAAATACGCTAACATAAGGCGTGGTGGCCTACGGAGCCCAAAGACTCCCACCCCATCCTCCCAACTCCCTCACGTAGGGGATGCCAAATCCGTAGAGGGGGGTATAAGTCGCAGCACCTGGAGGAGTTTGGGGCAGGTGACCTCGCATAGGTCCTTCGAGAGCAGAGTTATAAAGGGGGCCCAGAGTTCGGCATATTTCTTATACTGGAGGTCGTGACACATGGTTAGCCGTTCCATGGCCAAAATCATCCACAGCCTATGGAGCCAGGCCGAGTGATCCGGCACCGTAGCAGAACCCCAGTGGAGTAGAATCGCCTGGTGAGCCGCAAGTAGAGCTAGCGCCATCTGTCTGCCTCTAAGTGACCGTAGTGGAAAAGTGATTGGATTGGGTAGCCCCAGTAGAGTATAAGCCGGGAAGCGGGGAATCTCAGTGTCGAATGCCTCCTCGATATCACTAAGCACCTTATCCCAGTATCTCTCCAATCGCGGGCAGTGCCAGAGAAGGTGTGAAAGAGAACCCGCCAGCAGCCCTCAGTGTGGTTCTTGTCCCACTGGTGAATCCTCGCTGGTGTGAGATACCAGTAGGATGCTACCTTGAATGCAGATTCAGTCCCTGCGGTGTTGTAAGCCGTGTGGTGGGCCCTATAGTAAATGTTGTCCCACTCCTTATCTGTGACGGCCCGTCCCAATTCTGCTTCCCATCTAGCCTGACCGCGAGAGCGTTTCCCTGTCGCGCGCGGTGTAAGGAAGGTGTAGAGTTCTGAGATGAGGTGTTTATCGTCTGTCTTGTGTGCTATCCATTTCTCGAAGGGGGTGAGTTTACGAGAGACGTGTGGAAGGAGGGCCGGGGACGTAGTCGTGTCGGAGCTGGAGGTAGAAGAACTCATCTGTCGGGGGTAATGCGAGGTCCCGACGAACCCGGTCAAATGGAATAATACCCTTAAGATCAAATAGGTGGCCTAAGCGCTTACATCCAGCCTCCCTCCATCGCTGAGCAACAGCTGTCTTACATCCCCGGGGGAAATCTGGGTTATCCACTAGCAGCGTCATGGGAGAGGGAAAAGTCGTCAGGTCTCTCCTCTGTGACACTGCATCCCAAGCTTTCATCGTTGCCGCCGTGACTGGAGAAGAATACAGGCCCCAAGAACGGGCGCGGCGGGAAAGCCATATTTCACGCCATACGTTTGCCCCAGCCACGGCCTGGTCCATGAAGGTCCAGTGCTTCTCCGAAAGGGGGCGATTCCACTAGAGGACATAGCGTAGATGTACAGCCTGGAGGTACCGAAGGACTATCGGCAGTTTAACCCCACCCTCAGTTTTGGGACGTGCTAATTGCGCTAGGGATAGACGTGCCTTCTTATTACCCCAGATGAATTTGTTTATGGCAAGCTGGATGCTGCGCAAGGATTTAGGCGGCGGCGTCAGCGGGAGAGCCTGAAAGAGGTAGAGTATGCGCGGTAAAATTGTCATTTTAACTGCTGCTATGCGTCTGAACCATGAAAGATTATGCTTTGACCATCCGTCTAGATCCCTCCTCAACTGTGACACCAAGGACGAGTAGTTGAGTTCCAAAATGCGTGGGATCGAGGGGGTCAGGAAAATGCCTAAGTAGGGCACCGGATCATTGGACCAGTGTAAAGGGAGGGACTCCTCGAGGGCCTCCGCTTGGGCTTTTGGTAGAGGGAGGTTCAGGACTTGGGACTTGCCGAGGTTAACCTTGAAGCCCGAGAGCTGCCCAAATGAAGTGAGTTCGTCCACTAGTACAGGGAGCGAGGTAAGAGGCTGAGCGAGGGAAAGAATAACATCATCCGCATAGAGGCTTATTTTATGGATATCTCCTCCAAACCTGATACCGTGTATGGCAGGGTGATCGCGGATTTTCTGTGCGAGGGGTTCCATATAAAGTGCAAATAAAAGAGGCGAAAGCGGGCATCCTTGCCTCGTGCCCCGGGCTATCGGAAAAGATGATGAGGAAATTCCATTAACCCGCACAAATGCCCGGGGAGCGCGGGAGATGCACTGTACCCATTGGGTGAAACGGGGGCCAAATCCGAACCCTCGCAGGACGTCGAAGAGATATGTCCAGCATACTCTGTCGAACGCCTTTTCGGCGTCCACTGCAAAGAGTATCGCCGCCGTTTGGGAGCGGTGGACCCTATCAATTAGGTGGAGGAGGCGCTTGGTGTTGTCACCACCCTGGCGCGTGGGAATAAATCCCGACGGGTCTGGATCTATCAGACCTGCCATCAGGGGGTTCAAGCGGGCTGCTAATATTCCAGTAAAAAGCTTCACGTCAACATTGAGCAGTGAGATCGGGCGGTAGGAGCTACATTGCCCAGGGTCTTTATTAGGCTTGAGGAGCACGGAAATCGCCGCTTCCGACATAGAGTCAGTCACCGCCCCAGAGTCGAAAAAGGAGTTGTAAAGGCGGGTTAAGAGAGGTGCCACTTCACGAGAGAATGTTTTATAAAACGGGGCAGGGAAGCCGTCAGGGCCCGGCGATTTGTCAGGTTTCAGCCGGGAGATAGCGGATATCACTTCGTCCATCCTGATGGGGTCCTCCAGTTGCTCCGCCAGCGCGGGAGGGAGGCGAGTGAAATTTCTGGATTCTAGGTATGCCTGTGAGTCAGGAGGTATGTGGGACTCAGCGCTATAGAGTGTTTGGTAGAAGCACCGGAATTCCTCCACAATCTGGGAATCTAAGTGGACCGCCTCTCCATTAGACCGTGTCAGAGAAGAGATATTCCCCGCAATTGCCCTGGCACGAAGTTTCCGGGCTAGCATTTTCCCGCACTTGTCACTCCCCAGATAGAATCTGTGACGAAGGCGCAAAAGTGCAAACTCCGCTTTATCCAGATCCAGGCGTTTGAGAAGCAACCACTTCTTTTCCAGGGATCGCCATACCCTCTGGGCCCCCGTGCGTTTATGTATCACCTCTAATTCCGCGACATCCTTCTCAAGGTCCGAGCGGGCCTCCCGACGCTTCCGATTATCGGCCGAAGAGATGGCGAGGAATTCTCCTCGGATCACCGCTTTGAGGGTCTCCCAAACGGTAGCCAGGGATAACTCCCCATTATCGTTGTGTTGGAGAAATTCTGAAAGCTTGGTGCGCACTCTCTCTACGATGTGTGGGGAATGCAAAAGGCCTACGCGCAGTCACCAGCGGGCCGGTATACGCTCAACGCCTTCAGGACTCAGCGATAGGGAGATGTGTGCATGATCTGAAAGAGAGCGTGGAGCTATTGTGGTGTTGCTGACTCTCGGGAGGAACGCAGGGGAGACCCAAAACATGTCTAAGCGTGCATAGGATTTGTGTGCCGCAGAAAAGTATGTGTAGTCACGGAGTCCTACATGTTGGATGCGCCATATATCATGAAGGCCGTTCTCGGCCATCCATTGTTTGCCTTCTGGAGAGAGAGCACCCACTTGAGAGTAACGGTGGCCCGATCGGTCCCAGTCGCTATCTATAACCAAATTTAGATCGCCGCCTATCACTAAAGCAGCATCCGGGGAAGACAGACCTTCTGAGATATGACGGCGAAGGAAAGCTTCCTGTTGGATATTCGGTGCATAAATGTTAAGTAGTGTGAAAACCGTAGTCCCACATTGAATGCGAAGCGCGAGGACCCTGCCTTTGAGCTCATACAAGGTAGATAGCACCTTACCCTCAAATTTAGCCCCAAGTAGGATCGCTACCCCATTCTTCTTCGTGGGATCAGAGGACCAGTACTGTCGGGGAAAGCAACGTGTGCGCATTCGGGGAGTGTCTTTGGCAAGCAGATGGGTCTCTTGGAGGAGACATATGTCACCTTCGGACTGGTCTAAGAGGGAGAGAATCGCAGCGCGTTTTGTAGGGTGATTAAGGCCTCTCACATTGAGGCTGAAGATCTTTAGGTGTCTAGGCATGTCAAGTGGGAGTCAGCCGGAGGGAACCCACCATGAGTAAAGGGTTAAAAGCGCGGTATGTGGGCGGCGGGGAGCGTTGGCGCGCGAGTGGCAGGTAGGAATGTAGAGACTGGTACGGAAGACCCCCTAAAAGAAAGGCAACAAATACAAAAAAGAAAACAACCCACAAAATCTTAACCCCAAGAAAAAACAGTAGACAAATGTTCATCTGTAAGGCATAGCCTAAGGGGAACATGGTCAAGAGAAGAAAAACTCAGTGTAGGATATCTGAAGAATCAAGAGCCGCGGAGAGGCAACCCGTTGATCAGGAGTGGTGGTCGCTCCATAGGCCCCTCCGGCTGCGCTCTGAGAACCATCGTCCTGGTCCACGCTACAATGGTCAATGGGAACGTGATTAATCTTGGGACTGGGAGAGAGTAGAAAGCACCGCTTCACGTTCTTTCACCACCTCCTCCGGATCCGGCTTCAGGGAGGTCGAGGGCCTCCCCACAGTCTGCCAACGGGGCAGTCGCCGCGGGGACCTGATCTTGGAGTCGTCACCCTTTGAGGAATCCTCAGCGTCATCCAATCCCAACAGGGCCATTGCCTCCCGCTTCGATCGTAGTTGTCGCAGCTTCCCCTGATATTTAAAGACTATGCGGAAGGGGTGGCCCCATGAGTATGGGATTCCTTTGTCGCGTAGGTGGGAGGTGACCCCGCGGAACTCCCGTCGTTTGGCTAAAGTGGAGGCTGCAAGGTCCTGGAAGAGGGCGGAAGCGTGCCCTTGGAACTGTATGTGCTGCATTGTGCGGGCCTTGCGAAGAATCTGCTCTTTGAGCTGAAAATCGTGCACACAGACGAGGATGTCCGGTAGGGGTGCTGTCTCTCCCCTGGGGAGGCCCACACGATGAACGCGGTCCATTTGGATTTCTTGCTGGTTGTCGTCTCCTAACACATGTCTAAAGAGGGCCAGAATGTAAGATCGCAAATTGTCACCTTCTGCTTTCCAGGGCACCGCGCGAACGCGGATATTATTCCGCCTTGAGCGGTTTTCTAGATCTTCGGCATGCGCTTGCAGGTCTATGTTTTGATCCTGCAACCTGAGCACCTCCTGCTGCAGTTGATGCAGATCTTCCTCCCGCGTCAGCTCATGTTCTTCGAGAGCCGCCACCCTTTCACCTATTTCGTCAACATCCCGCCGGACGTCTTTGAGATCTGCTGTGAGCTGTCCTTTAAGGTCGAGGATATCCTCCTTTATGGCGGCGAACAGCTCCATCATAAAGGCTTTCGTGGCCGGCTCGTTCGCGCCCTCCAATAGATCGGGGGGTGCCCTGAACGTGGGAGCCCGACAGGGCCGCATCGGAGGCGCCTGGCTGTTTCAGCAAGAGGTCTTTGAGCGTCTTCTCCCTTCTCGCTCGGGCTGCCGCCATTCCGTGGCCGTGTGACCGATGTACAGGCCAGGGGGGAGAGCCTTGGGTCACAAGCTCCGTAGACGCAGAGTGTTCCGAAGCGCACTTGGTCCCTGGCCGAAGTGGCTGCTCTCCCGGTTGTGTCAAGAGACTGAGACCCACTCCCACCGGAGCCAGAGGAGGCAGGGGGACCGCGCGCAGGCAAGAGACTCCACTTCGCTCCAAAGGTACCGACGGCAGCAGCCCCGCCGTGGGAAGTCCAAACCTCCGTCCCAAGGGAGGAGCAGGTTCGAGTGTTGATGGGGGACGCTCGCGCTGTGATGCCCAAGAAACTGGCTGGTCTCCCCCCCTATGGAGAGATGGCAGTCCCGAGGCCGCCGGGAGCCACGTGTGTTCCTCGCAGGGGAAGCGGTGTTGCGGAGGCCAAACAACCCCTCCTCCGGTGTACACGGGGCGAGCTCCGATCTAGGCTAGGCCGCAAGCCAGACTGGCCTCAGGATGCTGACCGGGGCAAATGAAGAGGATGCAAGGTGCCAGTCCCAATCCAGGCACAATCGTCGCGCAGCTGAAAACAGCCCAAGGGGCCAGGTGGAGAGAGGCAGAACAACAGGCCCCTGGCTCCTCCACCCCACCGCCGAGCAGGCGCCCAAGAGAGTCCCACCAGTCCGAGGGCTGCAGCGACCACCAGGGGGCTCGCCGGAGAGGGCAGCAAAGCGCAGGGCGCAGCCCCAATAGGCGTAGTTCCAGGTCAAGGTAATGGAGGCTAGGGAGATTCGGCCAACTCCCAAAATGGCGGATGCCCTGCAGGCCTGTCTCAGGGGGGTGGGGCACTCGCAGATCACTCGAGGACAGAGCTGTTGGTCCAAGCGAGGCAAGAGGAACAGGCTTGTGTGCTACCAGGGTGAAATGATGGGGCCCCAAAGCGTCTTCGATATGGTGGCGCCGCTTCAGGAGTCTCACAGGGAAGATGGCGAGCGCTCACATACCTCCGCTCGCGGCCGCTACCGCGTCCATGCAGTCCGGTTGCAGCCGAGCCCCCAGGAAGCCACAGTCTGGTCCCCGGGCTATCTCTGGATCAGGGGCAGCCCCCCGGCCTGTAGAAGTAGCGTCGCGGCCGCCTTTCCACCAGGCTCGACTGGAGCGCAGCCACGATGCCTCGCTCTGCTCCGGCTCCGACGTTCCCTCCAGGCGGAGCACACAAAACACCTCCTCAGCTGCACCGGAGGAAAGAAGCCGTACAGCGCTCGTGCTCACCAAGAGAAGACCAGGGGATGGGGCATTAACAAGGCTAATTAACGGCGGAGCCGGAGGGACAGAATATCACGTCCTACCGAGCCGCCATCTTGGCCAAGCCCCCGTTCTGCGAGTTTTAAAGGCACTTTGAACAACTTTATTATACGATAATGTTCGTTTTTGTCACCAGCTGTCATGCTGATACAAAAAAAGTGTGTACTTAGGCTCAGTGATCTCTGAAATGAGCAGCCATTGCTTCAGGTAATAAAACAAGCAACGTCCTTCCCTGTAACACACCCCCCCCCCCCCAGCTTGGCGGACGCCAACAATGATAAGCTCAGCCGGACTAATATCATTTTCTTTAGAAGATGCGGATGCCGAGAACAAAAAACACTAAAGTCAGCCACATCACCTAACTAAAAAAAAAAGCACTTAATCTTCCCACACATACAAAAGAAATAAAACCTTGTGTAAACATGTAATGTAACTGGTGTTCATGTAAAGCGCTCCGATAACTACTTTGCATTTTACCAATGCGCATTAAAAAACGGTAGGGAGAAAAAGAAGGAGGAAGGCGGAGGGAGGGGACAAAAACGGGAAGAAAAAAAGGAAGACAAATACAAACAAGCGAAAGCGCCGTAAGTGTGAAAAATAGTGCGTCCGTCTCACGCCGCGAGTAAAGCATCCAGTCCCCGAGTGCACATCTTCTGTCCGTCTGCGTGCACATCTGGAATCCGTATTGATTCCAAAAGGCCCTCGCATGGCGAGAGCAGCGCATGCGCGCTGCTAACGCCAGGCGAGACCTAAAAAAAAAAATTAAACAGAGTGCGGTGTCCCAGGAGTGGACGCCGCGCTCAACATGAATGTTAAATATAAATAAAGTGAGCGCGGTGACCCTAACGCGGGCGCTGCACTCAAAGTAAAAACCATACAATTTAAAGCGCATAGCGCTGCAGCCGCCATTGTCCCCATCAGTGTCCATTATCAAAATAGTGCTCACCCACCAGATAAAGCCCACCGTGTAACAAGCCAAGTAAAAGGTCCAGTCCTTATGGGCGTTGACAAATGGAGACAAGGCGGTATCAACAAGCCTCATAATCAATCAAAAGCCAGCATTTTCGAAGGACAATGACACAAAGACAATGAAAAATATGGGCGGAGAGTGGACGAAGCTTCCACAGCATACCCTACTACAGCATGCCTCGCAGAGCGAGCAGCGCATGCACGCTGCCACTCGGCTCGACCTAAAAAGACTGCATACTTATCATCCTGTCCTGCAAAAAGGGAGGAAGTGACATGCTTGTGGAGTCAAGTGAGTGTCCCTCCCTTGCTTTTCAAATCCGTAGCAGGTCCAGTATTACGATTGTGAATCTTTAAAACTTTAATGGTATTCATCGGCTGTTAGCTCAGCCCTATGAATATCTGTTTCATTATCCTAGGTAGATCTGCTAGTATTGTAAATGAAATTGGCCTGGAGTCCTTTGGTGGTATTTGCTTTCCGGGGTTATCGCAACCCTTGGGAATATTATTCATCCATTCATTTCAGGCAGCTTTGCCATACTGCGTGCCTCGATTGGGAATGTTGAAACGTGCTCTAAGTGCTATTCTCCAGTTTGCTCTAGTGGTTGTAACTGGGCCACGGTGTGATCAGCCTCCTCAGAAGTTATCTCTGTTCTTGGGAACATTTAATGAATTAAAAGCAACTTTGCCTGATTTTGAAACATTTTAATTGGCTTTGGCCATGTTTAAATGGGCTTAGCTTCCCATTCTCAAGTATGCGTTGCATATTGTGAACAGGCCTTTTTGGGACCTAGCTAGAAGGTTACCTTAGCCTCTAGGAGTATTGGATTCAATAATTCCATGTAACTTTGCCAGCTGTGTTCATACTGAAATTGGCTATCAGCCCAATCTCAAGTCCACTGAAGTCATTGTAATACAGCATTGGTATAAAACGTTTTCTTGGGTTATCTCAGACGGTATTGGACGGGTTAATTACAGGCTGTGTTGCCTGTGGTGATACAAAAGGGGATGATGGACGGAACGTTTGAGCCAATCAAACACTCACCCCCAGTCAACTGATCTGGGTTTAATCCATCATCATTCTTTAGCTCACTCCACCACCCCAGTTCAGACATGGCCATATGCAAATCAGTCTGACCCTGTGCCTCATGGGAACAGTCCAGCACGAACTGCCAAGCCATGTCTTCCCTGGACCGGAAACAAGCATCCTAGGACCGGTTTCTGGCATTCCAGCCGTCATCAGCCAGGCTTGCTTGAATCCAGTGGCAAAGTGAGCAAGGGACCCACGTCTGGGCATACCCCGCCAACTTAGGGCGAACAAAGCGATACAAAAGGGGATGATGGACGGAACGTTTGAGCCAATCAAACACTCACCCCCAGTCAACTGATCTGGGTTTAATCCATCATCATTCTTTAGCTCACTCCACCACCCCAGTTCAGACATGGCCATATGCAAATCAGTCTGACCCTGTGCCTCATGGGAACAGTCCAGCACGAACTGCCAAGCCATGTCTTCCCTGGACCGGAAACAAGCATCCTAGGACCGGTTTCTGGCATTCCAGCCGTCATCAGCCAGGCTTGCTTGAATCCAGTGGCAAAGTGAGCAAGGGACCCACGTCTGGGCATACCCCCGCCAACTTAGGGCGAACAAAGCGATACAAAAGGGATGATGGACGGAACGTTTGAGCCAATCAAACACTCACCCCAGTCAACTGATCTGGGTTTAATCCATCATCATTCTTTAGCTCACTCCACCACCCCAGTTCAGACATGGCCATATGCAAATCAGTCTGACCCTGTGCCTCATGGGAACAGTCCAGCACGAACTGCCAAGCCATGTCTTCCCTGGACCGGAAACAAGCATCCTAGGACCGGTTTCTGGCATTCCAGCCGTCATCAGCCAGGCTTGCTTGAATCCAGTGGCAAAGTGAGCAAGGGACCCACGTCTGGGCATACCCCCGCCAACTTAGGGCGAACAAAGCGATACAAAAGGGGATGATGGACGGAACGCTTGAGCCAATCAAACACTCACCCCCAGTCAACTGATCTGGGTTTAATCCATCATCATTCTTTAGCTCACTCCACCACCCCAGTTCAGACATGGCCATATGCAAATCAGTCTGACCCTGTGCCTCATGGGAACAGTCCAGCACGAACTGCCAAGCCATGTCTTCCCTGGACCGGAAACAAGCATCCTAGGACCGGTTTCTGGCATTCCAGCCGTCATCAGCCAGGCTTGCTTGAATCCAGTGGCAAAGTGAGCAAGGGACCCACGTCTGGGCATACCCCCGCCAACTTAGGGCGAACAAAGCGATACAAAAGGGGATGATGGACGGAACGTTTGAGCCAATCAAACACTCACCCCCAGTCAACTGATCTGGGTTTAATCCATCATCATTCTTTAGCTCACTCCACCACCCCAGTTCAGACATGGCCATATGCAAATCAGTCTGACCCTGTGCCTCATGGGAACAGTCCAGCACGAACTGCCAAGCCATGTCTTCCCTGGACCGGAAACAAGCATCCTAGGACCGGTTTCTGGCATTCCAGCCGTCATCAGCCAGGCTTGCTTGAATCCAGTGGCAAAGTGAGCAAGGGACCCACGTCTGGGCATACCCCCGCCAACTTAGGGCGAACAAAGCGATACAAAAGGGGATGATGGACGGAACGTTTGAGCCAATCAAACACTCACCCCCAGTCAACTGATCTGGGTTTAATCCATCATCATTCTTTAGCTCACTCCACCACCCCAGTTCAGACATGGCCATATGCAAATCAGTCTGACCCTGTGCCTCATGGGAACAGTCCAGCACGAACTGCCAAGCCATGTCTTCCCTGGACCGGAAACAAGCATCCTAGGACCGGTTTCTGGCATTCCAGCCGTCATCAGCCAGGCTTGCTTGAATCCAGTGGCAAAGTGAGCAAGGGACCCACGTCTGGGCATACCCCCGCCAACTTAGGGCAAACAAAGCGATACAAAAGGGGATGATGGACGGAACGCTTGAGCCAATCAAACACTCACCCCCAGTCAACTGATCTGGGTTTAATCCATCATCATTCTTTAGCTCACTCCACCACCCCAGTTCAGACATGGCCATATGCAAATCAGTCTGACCCTGTGCCTCATGGGAACAGTCCAGCACGAACTGCCAAGCCATGTCTTCCCTGGACCGGAAACAAGCATCCTAGGACCGGTTTCTGGCATTCCAGCCGTCATCAGCCAGGCTTGCTTGAATCCAGTGGCAAAGTGAGCAAGGGACCCACGTCTGGGCATACCCCGCCAACTTAGGGCGAACAAAGCGATACAAAAGGGGATGATGGACGGAACGCTTGAGCCAATCAAACACTCACCCCCAGCCAACTGATCTGGGTTTAATCCATCATCATTCTTTAGCTCACTCCACCACCCCAGTTCAGACATGGCCATATGCAAATCAGTCTGACCCTGTGCCTCATGGGAACAGTCCAGCACGAACTGCCAAGCCATGTCTTCCCTGGACCGGAAACAAGCATCCTAGGACCGGTTTCTGGCATTCCAGCCGTCATCAGCCAGGCTTGCTTGAATCCAGTGGCAAAGTGAGCAAGGGACCCACGTCTGGGCATACCCCCGCCAACTTAGGGCGAACAAAGCGATACAAAAGGGGATGATGGACGGAACGCTTGAGCCAATCAAACACTCACCCCCAGTCAACTGATCTGGGTTTAATCCATCATCATTCTTTAGCTCACTCCACCACCCCAGTTCAGACATGGCCATATGCAAATCAGTCTGACCCTGTGCCTCATGGGAACAGTCCAGCACGAACTGCCAAGCCATGTCTTCCCTGGACCGGAAACAAGCATCCTAGGACCGGTTTCTGGCATTCCAGCCGTCATCAGCCAGGCTTGCTTGAATCCAGTGGCAATGTGAGCAAGGGACCCACGTCTGGGCATACCCCGCCAACTTAGGGCGAACAAAGCGATATAAAAGGGGATGATGGACGGAACGTTTGAGCCAATCAAACACTCACCCCCAGTCAACTGATCTGGGTTTAATCCATCATCATTCTTTAGCTCACTCCACCACCCCAGTTCAGACATGGCCATATGCAAATCAGTCTGACCCTGTGCCTCATGGGAACAGTCCAGCACGAACTGCCAAGCCATGTCTTCCCTGGACCGGAAACAAGCATCCTAGGACCGGTTTCTGGCATTCCAGCCGTCATCAGCCAGGCTTGCTTGAATCCAGTGGCAAAGTGAGCAAGGGACCCACGTCTGGGCATACCCCCGCCAACTTAGGGCGAACAAAGCGATACAAAAGGGGATGATGGACGGAACGTTTGAGCCAATCAAACACTCACCCCCAGTCAACTGATCTGGGTTTAATCCATCATCATTCTTTAGCTCACTCCACCACCCCAGTTCAGACATGGCCATATGCAAATCAGTCTGACCCTGTGCCTCATGGGAACAGTCCAGCACGAACTGCCAAGCCATGTCTTCCCTGGACCGGAAACAAGCATCCTAGGACCGGTTTCTGGCATTCCAGCCGTCATCAGCCAGGCTTGCTTGAATCCAGTGGCAAAGTGAGCAAGGGACCCACGTCTGGGCATACCCCCGCCAACTTAGGGCGAACAAAGCGATACAAAAGGGGATGATGGACGGAACGCTTGAGCCAATCAAACACTCACCCCCAGTCAACTGATCTGGGTTTAATCCATCATCATTCTTTAGCTCACTCCACCACCCCAGTTCAGACATGGCCATATGCAAATCAGTCTGACCCTGTGCCTCATGGGAACAGTCCAGCACGAACTGCCAAGCCATGTCTTCCCTGGACCGGAAACAAGCATCCTAGGACCGGTTTCTGGCATTCCAGCCGTCATCAGCCAGGCTTGCTTGAATCCAGTGGCAAAGTGAGCAAGGGACCCACGTCTGGGCATACCCCCGCCAACTTAGGGCGAACAAAGCGATACAAAAGGGGATGATGGACGGAACGTTTGAGCCAATCAAACACTCACCCCCAGTCAACTGATCTGGGTTTAATCCATCATCATTCTTTAGCTCACTCCACCACCCCAGTTCAGACATGGCCATATGCAAATCAGTCTGACCCTGTGCCTCATGGGAACAGTCCAGCACGAACTGCCAAGCCATGTCTTCCCTGGACCGGAAACAAGCATCCTAGGACCGGTTTCTGGCATTCCAGCCGTCATCAGCCAGGCTTGCTTGAATCCAGTGGCAAAGTGAGCAAGGGACCCACGTCTGGGCATACCCCCGCCAACTTAGGGCGAACAAAGCGATACAAAAGGGGATGATGGACGGAACGTTTGAGCCAATCAAACACTCACCCCCAGTCAACTGATCTGGGTTTAATCCATCATCATTCTTTAGCTCACTCCACCACCCCAGTTCAGACATGGCCATATGCAAATCAGTCTGACCCTGTGCCTCATGGGAACAGTCCAGCACGAACTGCCAAGCCATGTCTTCCCTGGACCGGAAACAAGCATCCTAGGACCGGTTTCTGGCATTCCAGCCGTCATCAGCCAGGCTTGCTTGAATCCAGTGGCAAAGTGAGCAAGGGACCCACGTCTGGGCATACCCCCGCCAACTTAGGGCGAACAAAGCGATACAAAAGGGGATGATGGACGGAACGTTTGAGCCAATCAAACACTCACCCCCAGTCAACTGATCTGGGTTTAATCCATCATCATTCTTTAGCTCACTCCACCACCCCAGTTCAGACATGGCCATATGCAAATCAGTCTGACCCTGTGCCTCATGGGAACAGTCCAGCACGAACTGCCAAGCCATGTCTTCCCTGGACCGGAAACAAGCATCCTAGGACCGGTTTCTGGCATTCCAGCCGTCATCAGCCAGGCTTGCTTGAATCCAGTGGCAAAGTGAGCAAGGGACCCACGTCTGGGCATACCCCCGCCAACTTAGGGCGAACAAAGCGATACAAAAGGGATGATGGACGGAACGTTTGAGCCAATCAAACACTCACCCCCAGTCAACTGATCTGGGTTTAATCCATCATCATTCTTTAGCTCACTCCACCACCCCAGTTCAGACATGGCCATATGCAAATCAGTCTGACCCTGTGCCTCATGGGAACAGTCCAGCACGAACTGCCAAGCCATGTCTTCCCTGGACCGGAAACAAGCATCCTAGGACCGGTTTCTGGCATTCCAGCCGTCATCAGCCAGGCTTGCTTGAATCCAGTGGCAAAGTGAGCAAGGGACCCACGTCTGGGCATACCCCCGCCAACTTAGGGCGAACAAAGCGATACAAAAGGGGATGATGGACGGAACGTTTGAGCCAATCAAACACTCACCCCCAGTCAACTGATCTGGGTTTAATCCATCATCATTCTTTAGCTCACTCCACCACCCCAGTTCAGACATGGCCATATGCAAATCAGTCTGACCCTGTGCCTCATGGGAACAGTCCAGCACGAACTGCCAAGCCATGTCTTCCCTGGACCGGAAACAAGCATCCTAGGACCGGTTTCTGGCATTCCAGCCGTCATCAGCCAGGCTTGCTTGAATCCAGTGGCAAAGTGAGCAAGGGACCCACGTCTGGGCATACCCCCGCCAACTTAGGGCGAACAAAGCGATACAAAAGGGGATGATGGACGGAACGTTTGAGCCAATCAAACACTCACCCCCAGTCAACTGATCTGGGTTTAATCCATCATCATTCTTTAGCTCACTCCACCACCCCAGTTCAGACATGGCCATATGCAAATCAGTCTGACCCTGTGCCTCATGGGAACAGTCCAGCACGAACTGCCAAGCCATGTCTTCCCTGGACCGGAAACAAGCATCCTAGGACCGGTTTCTGGCATTCCAGCCGTCATCAGCCAGGCTTGCTTGAATCCAGTGGCAAAGTGAGCAAGGGACCCACGTCTGGGCATACCCCCGCCAACTTGTTGCCTGTGGTGGGCTTGTTTAAATTGGCTCTGGACATGTTTAAATGGCCTTTGTGCCCCATTCTCAAGTCAAATCTAGTTGTTGTGGCATATTCTTTGTGCGATTCACATCTCTGGATTCAGACCTTGAGGGCTTTTGAGTCAGGAATTGGCTTGAGCTTGTTTAAATAAGCTTTGCATCGCATTAGTAGGTGTGACTGTCTGGGCCTTGCTGGGATTCGCTCCAAATGACCCCCAAGGATGGTTGGCATAATCACAAGCATCGAAATCCCTTACTCTCTTTCATTTGCTTCACTCCACACATACGTGCAGCCACACAATCACAGGGATACGATAAAAGTCCCAACTGACTTACGTGTACAATAGTAAAATACTTCCACGCAGGCAACGCTGCATTCATACACTTGTCCATCCATACAATAACACCTTATAGCCTTAAGTGTCCTCCAAATTTACAACGGAATGTTGTCCACCCCAGCTCTCGACATCATGTGCCAGGATACCCTCGGGGTGATAGTGCGCTTTATAAATACACATAACATAACACGAAGTACGGCAAGAAAACACGCTCTACTCTATCACACCACAGGAACTCATGCTCTTCAAAACAAGCATGCCTGCTGTTTGAGTAGTAAAATACAGCAATTATCAGAGTGCAATAGCCCCCCGCAGGACTCTGGCCACAGGTGTATTGCACAATCCTGAACCAATGGTCGCTATGCCCGAGTGCCCCCCATAAACAACGCTCAACTTCATCACGGTTGTGGAACGTTAAGCTATTCCAGTATAAAGAGCTGTTATACGTAACAAACTGGCATTTACCGACTGTCTCTGAGGAGCAGTCAACCCTCCGAAATCCTGTGGGATACTATCGAACGTGGCCTTCCCTCCCACCACCGACCAGAGGGCCTTTAAAAACTCGGTAAATCCTTCATAGTTTGTGATTCTCTCTATTTAAATAAATGAAAGCAGAAAGGGGCAAGCGAATGATAGTAAAGAACTGCCAGCATAAAGTGCTGTTCTAGAAGGATCTGATTGGCTGTTTAGGGTTTCTGTCCTGCCCAATGAATCCTGCGATTGGTTTAGAAATAGATCAACCCGGAAAAAAAGACCTACCAATACCAAAATAAACCCGCCACTTCGGCCCCGAAAGAGAAGACTCCAGAAATATTAGTGTGCTACGATACTATTCCCGGTTGTGTGTACGGAGTATTTGTATTTCTAATCTTCGTTTCTGGTCACAGAGATCGTGGCGTTGGAACAGACGACTCATTAGGAGTTTCGATGAGTGTTGTCCCACTGGCGAAGTGATCTCGTTGCTTTTAACTTGGCGTGCTGCTACTTCGGTCTGCTCTTACCGAGGCAGCGCAGAGACACAGCATGATTCCCATGAGGGAGAGGAGATAAACAAGCATTAGCAATGCAATAGGACTCGCATTTACGCGAGACCTATTGCATTGCAAACGGGAGTGCGGGCGGGGGGGGCGAGAAGGCACGGACAGCGGGAGGGCGGGTGGGGGAGGGGGTGAGAAGGCACGAAACAAATAGTGCTCTAAATAACACGTCCGTACAGTGTAACACTCGAAGTAAAGGGGCCAATGGCCATGGGAGGGTACAAATGACGACATGGCATAATAAGGCGGGACTAACAAGCCTCATAATCAATCAGAAGATAGAATTTACGAAGGAGAAACACAGAAGCCAATGAAAAATATGGGCGGAGAGTGAGGGCAGCTTGTCTCCCATACTCTACTACTGCATGCCTCGCAGAGCGAGCAGCGCATGCGCGCTGCCGCTAAAGCTCGAGCGCTGCCGCTAAAGCTCGACCTAAAAAAGAGCAGTTGTCCAGGAGAGGGTGGGGAGGAAGGAGGGCATAGGTGAAAGTGTCGCACTGATTTGGCTAGTTAATAGGTCAGGATTATTAACCCTTCTCACTGTGGTTCAGTATAGTTTCTATAGGAGCTAGGTATATTGTCCTAGTAGATATGCTTTTCTTATTGGACTGCACCCAAGGAGGTTTGCTTTTCTGTAAGTAGATGTCAAAGATATCTCAGTTTCTTTGATGAGTGTAGAGAGTGTGACTTTCACTAGTTTGTGCGGTCTGTGCTTCTAATAAAGTATAGGCAATCCCACCATGAAAGGAAAGATAAGTTCGCTGAGCTTTTCCTTTCTGTGAGGATCAGTTTAGTGCCCAGGAATCGGAGAAGTTCAATCAAGAGGAGATTTGGTTGGTTGACGCGAGAAGTGGGTTTGGATGCAAATAAACCTAGGGATGCTGTAGAGACGTCAAGGAGTACCTAGATATTGAATATTTTTTTTATGAAAGCTTTTATTTTAAGGCAGACAGCATTGGCATTTGCAGAACAACTGCATGTTTTGTCTGTCACCCGCTTCCACCATGCAGTTCCAGCAGAGCTTGTAATCGAGGAGGCCTACTTTGTGTAGCCTGTCTGGGGTCCACAATACGTTATGTGATGGCCATAGTCTTGTCTGAGCTACGGGAGGTGTGATTTTTCGGAAATAATCCTAATTAGGGATAACTATAATTCAGGTAAATCATTATTAGGAGCATATACGTTGATAATATAAATATCAGTGTTATAGTTTTTGCTGTTAAAATTAACCACCATCATGAACAATCATGGTCTGGCAAAATAATTTTGATGTTTTATTTTTTGGAGAAAAGAGTTATGACACTGTACTTCTTTTTGCTTGCTGGGGAACTAAAACAATCGTCTATCCAACTATATTTGAATTGTAAGACGTCCCTGGGACCTGTTCTGGTTTTCTTTAGAAGGATTATAACCCCTATAAGTTTGTAACAAAAGTCTAAAATCTTTTCTCTTCACATGGTAATTAAGGCTCTTCGTGTTCAGGCAAAGAACTTTTAAAATCTGGTTATTTATCTATAGTAGCAAATATTTACTCTAGAGTATTGCATAGGATGGTAGCAGCTTTTATAACCCTAATTGGTATACAGTGAGTTTTGGGAATTGTATCCTTATTAGTGTGGAATTTGTTGTGGGTGAGCTTGCCTGGCTTGCGTTAAGGTTGTGTAACTCAGTGACGGTGTCACATCATAGTTAAAACATTAGAAGGGGTTAACATGTCCTTTTGAGAATCAGCAGATTACTGGGCAAGCCGATGACAACATTTCACTGGAAGAGAAGGAAAGAGGAGAGGGAAGGGCGTTGAGAGACAGAAGAGAGATTAATACAAAACTAAAAAAGAGAGCTCATCCTAATGCTTCCTGTGAGAGCACCAAGGCTCTTAATCTCCCTGCATGTCAGCTATAGTGTAGAAAGCCATGAGCATTGACCCACGAGAGCTATCTGCAAAGTAGATTTGGTAAGTACAGCCTTACCGAAAATACAACTGTCATGATCAGCAAACAGATTCTTATATATATTATGAACTAGGGCATACGTGATTCTAGTGCAATGCTTATCGTTATGATTGCATTCTTTAAGACAACTGGCAGAGTTATAGTTTCATTGGCTATAGAGCTTCCCAGAGAACTGGGCATCAGAGGTTGTTTGATAATGGCAGATTAGTGTAGGCATCACATATGAGTGGAACAAGACTATCTAGATGCTATTGGTTAGATATAGAGGTTACGCATTTCTTGCCAATCGTTCTCTTAAAGCACACCTTAGAAGCATGTTGCCAAGGTTAACAACTACATCGGCTAGCTTTCCAGTAGATTTGGGTTAAAAGGGTTTACTAAACATACCAAAGTATTGAATTGTTATGTAAGACCACAAATAACATTTAGAAGATACATTGAACAATTTAGTGAGAGGGATATGTTGCGAGTAGTATGCAACATACAAGCATCCATTTAATCCGTCATTCACACTATATGCATGACAACAGCATCATTGAATCTTACTTCCTCTGACTTTCCAGTTCTTATGTAATAATGAGACTATGGTTTGAAGCAACAGAAGTGTTAGCAGAACACTTCAGGCTTAATCAACACAACCTGCTTAGAGGTAAGAGTGTAGACAGTTTAGATGTCCATATCACATTAAGAAGTATTCAAGATGAACGACTAAGCCAGACAGTTCACTGAAGATCATGGGTTTCCCCCTGAAGGACAATGCCAAATTTGACTCCATTCCATGGAATCTGCAGTACTTTTTTCATATGGTTAAAAATATCCTCTGCATATCTGTATCCGAGAGGTCCAAAGATCAGAGGTCTTAGTTGTTTCCTTTCTCTAATTGATTCTGGTGAAAGCTTCCCTGATGGGATTCTGTGTGCTGTTTCAATTCTGAAATATTTTCTGAATTATATTCCCAGAGATTAAGGTACCGATGTTTCTAAGAACCCAGTGCTAGAGTGGGCCTCATTTTCTGAGCCTTCTCAAAGGCCAAATTTCCTATGGTCTCCCATGCGGTTGAGATCCTCTAGCTCAGTAACTTCTTTCGTTAGTGTCACAGCTTTAGCAGGAAGGGATACTGTGTTTGCTATTTTTCATCTTCTCTGGGACTTATTCAGGATTCCACTTGAGATTCTGTTTCCTAGATCTTTTAAATATTTCCTTATACCTTAGATCTCAATTTGCATGATATCAGTGTTGGAGTTCTTTCCTTGTGCCAGTTCATGTAGTGCCAATAATATTTGGAGAATAAGGTCTATGTTAGTTTTCAGATCCCATTTTGGTTTTATCGGGTAGTCTGGGAGAGGTGGGTCTGATTTAGTGGTTTTCTGACCTGCTTTATTTATTTTTTGTCTGTGACCTTTTTATTTCTTTGGTCAGACATATTTGGAAAAATGATCAAGTACTTGATCTCTGAATAAAGAAGGTACAGTGCTTTCAAAAGGGGGGTTTCCTTGGTCATGCTTGAGTAGTGTACTATTTTTACAAACCAAAGACTGTGGTGCCAGGTAGATGCTAGTTGGAAACGAGCTAGGTGTTGTCAAAAATGGTTTGTATTTTGTTTCTCCTTAATGCATTGAGGCTGGGTTCAGAGAATGACACAGAGGTAGTCTCTTACAGTAGAGAATCAATTAACCGATACTTGAAAAATGAGGCCTAGATGCACCGTGCTCATCCTGACCAGATCTTGGAACTAACACAGTGAGCTGTGTGACTGTGTTTGATTCAATGCATGAACCAATACACACAGACTTAGGGCCTGATTTATGCGTTAGTGGAGAGGAAACTCAGTCACAACAGAGTTCCCTCCCTGCCAACATAATCGTACGCCTGCCTGAGTCGGTTCATGGTTTGACGGTGGAGAGTAGTCTGCTTCACCCGTGGTAAAACTCCTCCGATGGCCCAACAGAGTAAGGGCTGTTGGAGATTTGGCTGTAGGTCCGCCTACCTAATTTAGATGGGCGGACGCACAGCGACTTTTCAATGTCTGTCATCGCCAGGAAAAACCTGGTGCTACGGGGCACTGAAAAGTGCTCTATGTACCCCTCGCCATGGGAGAAAACGCCCATGGAGTTGGGGAGCACCTTTTTTATCATCCCAATGTGGGATTTTCTTTTTGAAAATAAAAAAACTTTCTAAGTTTGCCGTACAGCTTGGTCATGTTGACGGAGCCATACAGCAAACGTACAATGCATTGACAGTAACCGCCATGATGGGGATTTCTGCCAATGCTATAAAAGTCTGCTAGGCCAGCAGACTTTTCTAAATTTGGTACGCGACCTCCGTCAGGGCGACAGAGTAATTTACTCGTCGTCCTGGAGGAGGGAGGGCTGCCCGCCAACTTATAAATCAGGCGCTTAGTTGTTTAGGGCTTATGTCAGCCAATACGGTTTACCACAATTGGGCGCTCTGAGAGTTCTTGTTAAGATAGAGGGGACCCCTTGTTGGGAAATAGGCGGTATTCCAACCATGCAACAGACGTGGAACCTTAAGAAACCATCATCAAAAACACTTTTGTGTGCAGACTTTTAGTATTGGAATCTTGTTACCTACAGATTTTTATGAGAACACTCCACAGAACAGGGAGGTGGGAGGGCATGTGAGGAATTTGCGGTTAGAGTCGCTACCAGAAAAGGTGTTATCAAAGCTAAATAGCTTGTTCTTTGAATAGAGACTGTTAACTGTAGATTCCTCACCATTTGAATAGATGACAAAGTAGTACCTCCCAGCCGGTGGGTCTGTGGAACAGCTCGAACTCTGAAATCTTGCACAACAGATCGGGTGAAGTGTCTCTCCAGCCCGACTTGATTGTCCAGGCAATAGTGCTTGGTGAGTGTGTGCAAGGATGCCCACGTTATAGGGGGTGAGGGGCCCTGGAACGCCCAGCCGCAAGATAGCGGTCGCCTAGCGAGGCTCTGCTGGCCGGAACGACAAATCTGTCAATTATCCGTACAAAATAAGGACATTGGGTCTAGCCCAGCGGCGCCCGGGTACTGCTAAACTGGCCGCACCAGTGGCGCCCAAAATCAGGGAGGAAAACCGAGCCGGGGGCCGCCTAGTGGTGACAAGCATACTGTGGCCTGGGGACTAGTGGGGCGTGCCTGTGGGCAGAACGTGAGGAGCAGAGCAGACAGGGTACTTCGGAGTGAGTGCTGGCGGGCCGCCTGAGATTGGGCGGCTCACGCGTGACAGTTGGTGCCTGATCAGCCTGCCACTTTGGATTGCAGCGGGCCTGGCGAAGCCTGGTCAGGCCTCGGCGGGCCCCTGTGGGCTGCATACTGAAAGTTCTGGGCCCCTGCGGTTGCAGCCTAAGGGAGGGCCAGGCGGGGACCTTACAGCCATAATCCGGAGGTGGGAGAAGGAGAGTGAAGTAAGCGATGGGACGGGGTTGGCCCAAGGGGTGATTCTGGCAGTACTAGGTCACGTTTAGAACCTGGGCCACGACGCATGAGGTTGGCTGGCAGGTAGCTGCTCCCCTCTCCTTGCGACTGCCTAGAGGGGAGTTGGAGGACTATCTGTGAGGATTGGAGCGAGGCCAGTGCCGCCGCCTGGTGCCTGCTTGTGCCCCCCAGGATTGGGCCCCTGGGGTGAGGCAAGCCCAGAAACCGTGCCCTGTGCCACATCCCACCAGAGGAGTCTAGCAGCAAGCAATGAAATAGCAGCCCACCCATTTTGCGCGTGGGCCCCTGCACTGGGCGGTTGGCGCGGATGGCCTGGCTGGGACTTCTCGTGTCCCCTGCAGCTTCCTGGGGGTGAGGTGGACCCTTGAAGTGCCAGCGAATGGGCAGTGAAATCGCATAGCTTGAGACTCATCTTATGATCGAGTGGCTTACTGAACTACACCTGGTGCACGATGGGGAAAACAGACACGAGGCAATATAAATTGACTTTCGAGAATCGCAGACAGATGCGTATGACAGACTCGCCCCCGGATGACCAGCTATCAGGTCAGGGGAATGGAGAGGGCTCACCTCAGGAGCCGGACATTCAATCCATGTTCTTGGCCCTTAAGCAAAGCCTGAATGCCATTGATACAAAAACAGACATGCTGGCTGACAGATTCGACCGACTCAAAGAAAAGGTAGATAAACACGAGGAGCGAATAGATCAACTTGAAAGTCACAGATCAGACGTGGAAGACACGCACTCCTCGGCCAGGAAGAAGCTGCTCCAGATCTAGAAGGTCCTAGAGTTTATTTGCAACAAACATGAAGAGTTGGAAGCACGCTCAAGGAGGAATAATCTGCATATAATAGGAGTTCCGGAATCGACGACAATGGGTCAAATGAAGAATTAATTTGAAACGATGCTTCGGACTCTATTTGGAGATGCCCTCTCAGCCATGCTCATCATTAAAAGAGCCCACAGGTCACTGGGCCAGTGGCCTCCCCCGGTTGCGCCAGCTTGCCCGATAATCGCCTGTCTGTTAAACTATAGAGACAGAGATACCACGCTGAGATTGGCAAGAGCTAGACGGCCTCTCCTATAACAGGGCAATAACATTTCCTTCTTCCTGGATTCCACAATTGCTGTACAGACTGGATTTTCTTCTCCATCAAACGCTCACTGCAGAAACGGATGCTAATTAATCTCGGATACATCCTGCGAAGCTTTGAATCCACCACTCTGCAAAAACGCATTACTTTACAGACCCGAAGGAGACTGCCAAGTTTTTCAAGGGCATCCCTGTGCGGAGGCACTGAGCTGGGGCATCTTAGTGATAATGATTGATATGGAGGCTCCTACATAACCGATGGAGTGAGGATGTCCCTTGAGCACTGATGCCGGAGACTTGGACTAGGAAAACACTGGGCGCTCTGCTCGGACTGGCTTTGGCCCCTTTGATCTTATCCTGTTCCAGCCACACAGCTTCGACCTGGCTAGGAGAGTGTTGGGCCTCTGGATCTCCCCCTCAGTATGATTCCCTTACTGTCCTCTTTGGATAATTTGGATGCAGTATGATGGGGGGTGGTAATATTTGGCCCGATTTGCACACCGGGCTTTGCAAGGCCATGGTTCACCTATCCTTCAACAACTGATCACTCCCTATACTCCGAATAGACCACTCCGGTCTGCGAATTTACATCTGGCCTCTATCCCAACTATCAGAAAAATGAGAAGAGGTGGTTGCTCGTTCGGCTTTAATGTAGCAAAGCTTTGGAACAACTTACAACCAGCTATTCGTACAATAGAAAACGAGCTACGCTTCCGGAAAGCGATCAGAACCTGGCTCTTTAAATAGCTTAGTCCTTGAGGGGCTCCCTCGGTTGGGATGCTGCCTCAAACTCAGCGCTGGGATGCCTTTGGGTCGCCATGTGCTCTATAAATGATGTAAACAGAAATTGAATAGAAGTAGATTGGGGGGCCAAAGTGGGAGGGTGGCTGTATGATGGGGGTAATGTTGAAGCAAGATGCATTTTGTCTGAAATGTGTTTGGCTGTTCTCCTCCCCGCCCCCCCCCCACCCCCACCTGTTGGCACTCAGCATGATGACACTTGCCTCAGACTGGCAACCCCTGCATGCATAACCAGCGATTTTACTTCCATCTACAGCTTTCAATGCTGTTGATTAAATGTGTGACTGGGAATATAAGGGGGATCAATGATAGACGGAAGGCAAGACAAGTACTTGCATATTTACAGTGGCACGGCATAGATATTTGTCTTCTACAGGCATTGCATCTCACAGATGGAACTCAGATGCGCCTGCGTGCATGTTGGATTGGGAAGCAATCATGTGGCGTATTCTAACTATGTACGTGGGCTAGCAGTGCTAATCCATAAGGGGCTGCCATGGCGCACGCGCCATGTCTTATGCGGTCAACAAGGCCGGTATGTTATGCTTTCCAGCACGCTGCAGGGCCACCCCTTGTAGGTAGCATCCATATATGTCCAGAATGTAGATGACCTTCATTTCTTTGCGGATGTCTGGAGATAGGTGGGGATGCTTGGGCCAGATGCGATCATTTGGGGAGGGGATTTTTATGTGGTCTTGGATGCTAGCTCAGACAAGTCCAGAGACTCCAGATGTCCAAACTCGAATGTGGCCGCACAACTGCATCATCATGGCTGACATTTACCTCACTGACCTCTGGAGATCTCGCCACTCAGGAAGCGCAGAAGGTACGAGCATAGCTCCCACAAACACCACATGGTTGAGAATTGATTATTGGCTAGCGACAAGAGAAGTAGGTGCTTAGACCACTAACATCCTGTACCTTCTGCAGCCGCTCTTCGATCACGCCCCAGTCCTGTAGATGATGACCTCTTCGGACTACATAACTGACGATTTTGCATGGCGCTTATTGGCTGGTGCCCTTCATGACCTGGTGTTTTGTAGTGAGGCCCTATCGGCCGTTATAGAATACACTGAACACAATGCGCAGTCTATATTCTCTCCATCCATGCTGTGGGAGGCCTTTAAGGTGGTGATCCGGAGGGTTTGCATAGCAAAGCTGGCTGGCATGCTGCAGGCATTGCGCGGGGATGGTGAAGCTAGAAGCGGAGATCTGCGCTTTGGAACGCCAATACTTTGTGACATGCACTGAATCTGCGCTAGCAGCCATTCTTCGTAAACTCACAGAGTTTGATGAAGCGGCACATAGAGAAACACATTATTAAGGAAAGGAGGCCTGCGCCCGATGCTATGAAGAGGGGGGATAGGGCGGGTAAGACCCTGGCTAACGATTATATATGAATGAACGGATGAGCAGCAAAATCCGCATGTTGGGGTGGAAGCTATACAGGGCGAAATGACGGCCTTCTTCTCTGACTTATACACGTCCACGCAGCCCACGCCACCCCCCAGACCTGACTTCTTATTTGGACTCTGTGCAGTTGCTTTGGCTCGAGGAGGGCCATCGGTGATTCCTGGACAAGCCCTTTACAGTGGAGGAGGTTGTCCAGGTTAACGCGCTGCCTTGTGATAAGGCTCCCGGCCTGGACGGCCTTACTGCCACCTTCTACAAAGAGTATGCCCCACTCCTGGCTCCACAGCTCCTCGCAATGTATGAGGAATCCCTGTCTAATGGTATACTCCACCCTTCTCTTGGAGAGGCATTGATTGGGACTATATTAAAACTAGACAAAGACCCCCAGCACTGCAAATCATACAGACTATTATCTATGATAAATACTGATAATAAAATCCTAGCGAAATTGATAGCCTCATGGCTACTCCTGCTTCAACCGAGTATAGCACGTCCAGATCAAACTACTTTAAAAAGATTTTTTTTTTTTTTTTTTAAAAAGGAGGCCTACGTAGCTGACTGACACACTTCAAGCTAGTGCCATAGTAGCAGCCTTTGCTCTAGTAGAATGGGCACGTAATCCTTCTGGCGGCTGTTTTCTGGCTCACTCTCAAAAGATCTTAATACATAAGACAATCCAACTAGAGATGGGTCTCTTTTGCACTGCCTTACTCTCTTTTACTACAGAAAACTCGACAAAAAGCTGTTCTCGTTGGAATTTCCTGCTTCTCTCTAAGTAAAAGCTGAGAGCTCTTTTAGGATCCAGGATATGTAATTGCTCTTCCTCTTTCGAGGGATGAGGCGGAACATACAAAGACGACAAAAAAATGTGACTGTCCTAAATGAAAGAGTAACTACCTTAGAGAGAAATGCTACCCTTGTTCTAAGGAACAATTTATCAGGAAAGAAGAAAACATAAGTAGGCACCGATGACAAAGCCTGAAGCTCACTCACTCGCCTAGCAGACATACTATGAGAAACAATGTCACCAGTCAGCAATCTTAAAGGACAACTGTGCATAGGCTAAAAAGGCAAACATATTAAGTAGGTTAAAACTAGATTCAAAACCACTGTGGCATTACAAACGGAACAGGGGGAAACATGGCTCAACCCCTTAAAAAAAAACGCATCACAACGTGATTTGAAGAGAGATAGTTGAGCTGGCAAATGTAAAAAAGCTGAAAGGGGCGCTAAATAACCTTAAACGACAGCTACAGCAAGGCCTTGCTGTGCAAATGACAAACAAAACAAGAGAATATCGGAAAGGGAAGCTTGTAAGGGTTGAACATGACGAAAGTAACTCCACATTACGAACTTCCCTCACTGTCCAACATAAACAGTCTTTGTAGATGAACGCTTGGCTGCTAGAATCAAGCCAATTACTTAAAAAGGAAGATCATATCCCATCAGTTGTTGCCGCTCAATCTTCCTGCATGAAGGTGTAAATTGCCCAGGTTCGGGTACAGAACCCGACCCTACTGCTGTGACAGGAGATCCTCCCGAAGAGGCAACCGAATTGGAGCAACGATGCTCATGGCCAGAAGTTCTGGGAACCACACACTCCTCGACCAGACCGGAGCCACTAGGATGACTTGGGCCCAGTCTCTCTTGATCTTCTCGAGTACTCCAGAAAGCAGAGGTGGGGGCGGAAAGGCATACAGGAGTCCCAAGCCCCAATGTAGGCAAAAGGCATCCCCAGGGGAAGACTACCTTGGGTACTCCAACTCTCGAAATTCTGGACATTGTGTAGTCTCTGCAGTGGTGAACAGATAGAGACAGTTCTCCCAACAGCTGAAAAATACCCTGTACTACCGCTGAGTGTAAATGCCTTTCGTGATCTGCTAGCCCATGCCGGCTGAGGTAGTCTGCTCTGACGTTTAAAGATCCTGCCAGGTGTTGGACAATCAGATATATGCCCTGATCATTCAGCCACTTCCAAAGACTTCGAGCTTCCATGCACAGAACCAACAACCCTACTCCGCCTTGTTAAAATACCACATGGCGGTCGTATTGTCTGTGAGTACCTGAACTCTCTCCCTTCTGATCCTCAGAAAGAAAGCTTTTAAAGCCAAACAAATCCCTTGAAGCTCCAACAGATTTGTGTGAAGCCAAGCTTCCGCCGGAGACCAGAGTCCTCTGATCATCTCTCCCAGATGGCCTCCCCACCCCCAGAAACGTTGCATCCGTCACTACGGTTAGTTCCGGATTTCCTTGGTGCTCAGCCCACTGAGACTTCAAATTCCTGAGCCTGCATGTGCTACCTGGCATGGTCCACAAGCAGGATGCAGCAGGCCAGGAGACCCAGAGGTCTCAGAACCGCACTTGCTGAGACTTAGGCTGCAGTCTGAAACATCAAGATCATAGCCCGAATATCCTGGATTCGTCAGGGCGGTGCTAAAGCTCGAAACAACACCATATCTAGGATAGACCCAATGAAAGGAAGCCTCTGCGATGGAGTCCGGTGTGACTTCGGCACATTGATAGTAAATCTCAACAGTATTAACAGGTCAACTACCATCTAGAGTCGTCGACCGGTGGAAAGACTGGTATATCCAACCTCCTTAGATGGGCTGCAACCACTGCCATCACCTTTGTGAACACCTGAGGTGCACTGGTCAGCCGAAAGGGGAGGACAGAAAACTGAAAATGTTCCTGTCCCACATGAAAACGCAGGTAACATCTGAGATTTCAGGATGGACGTGAAAATACGCATCCAGCAGATCTAACGTTACCATCCAGTCTCCTGGGTCCAGGGCAGATACAACTTGGGTCAGAGTGAGCATTTTGAACTAGTCTTTTCTTTAAAAAATATTCAGGAACAAAGACTCCCATCGTTTTTCAGTATTAGATATTAACAAGAGAAACAACCAGTCCCAATTTCTGCAATTTGAACGCTCTCAATTATTTCCTTTGATAAGAGAGCCTGAACTTCTTCCTGAAGAATTAACAAGTAATCCACCAGTAGATGTTGTGGTGGTGGTGGTGGTGGAATGTTCAGAGGGAACGAGTGAAAGGGTAGGGAATAACCTCGTGCCATGATCTGGAGCACCCATTGATGTGATGTTGTACCCCCTCCATTTTAGGAGATGATAGGTGATTCAACCTCCAACCGGGCAATCATGGGGCACCAAGGTTAACTTAGAGAGGCTTTGAAGTTGCTGTAGAAGGGGCAGCTGGAGTGGGGGCAATCGTCCTTGAGTTGCTGGATGTTGTTTACTTGCTCCTCAACTACGTTTCCTAAAATCCTGGGTGGTCTGCTGCAGCTGAGGCATATACCACCTCTCTGAAGGTAGCCAATTCCAAAAACTCGAAAGGTAAGCTGCTGCTATGGTAGCTGTCGAGCCGGAGGTGCCAAGGCAGTGGCCTTGCTCTCCTTAAACCTTTCGAGGGCTGAGTCTGCCTTTTCACCGAACAATCTAGAGCCATCAAAAGGCATATCCATTAATGAATGCTGAACATCTGTATAAAATCCAGTGGAGCAGATCCAAGCATGTCGTCTAATAACTACACTGGTTACCAGTGCTCTCCCTAAATAATCCCTTGTATCCAAACCAGATTTCATTGATAATTTTGCTGCATTCTGTCCATCAGCAACCAAACTGCAATATTTTACAAGTATGCTCCGGGACTGCAGGCAATACTTCAGACACTATCTGACCAAAAATGGGAATATCTCCCTAAAAAACAGGAAGTATTAACAGACCTCAAAGCCAAACTCATGGAAGAGAATACCTTTGTGTAAGCTTCCATCTTCTTGTACTCCTGGTCATGGGAATAGTAGGGAAAGCACTGGGATTAGTACGGCTAAAGGAAGCCTGCACTATTAGGTTTTCCGGAGTTGGGTGCTTTTGAAAAAAATCCAGAACCCCTAGGGCAGGACGATGTCTTGCAATCTGGCGATTTATTGGAGGACAAGATCCTGGTTTAGCCCAGGTAATCATTAAAACATCTGTCAAAGCCTCATTAAAGGCAATAAAGACTCATGTGAAGTACAAGCGGGGTCTTGAATTCCTTTTAAAGTAGTTTTAACCTCTTTTGTGGACAAAATAGGATCAAGAGTCTCAGCTGCCCGGCGTATAACTGTGGGAAACAATGCTCCCTTCCTCTGTGACTATAACTAAAGTAGGAGAAGACAAACCTATTTCTGGAGAGGTGTCAAAACCAGCTGCATCTTGCAAATCCTGTAAAATGTAATCTTGAGGATAATCAACTTCAAAAAGATATTCCTCACTGGTCAGGTCAGGTTCAGACGGAGCATAAACCATATTAGATGGTACATTGGCTTCTGTGTCTGAAACAAAGATTGGATCTGCAAATGGCATCTGTCACGTCGGTGCCTGTGTCAGCAATTGATTCTGCGGTCTCGACCGAATAGCCTGTGGAATGAAGAAAGCAGAGATGTCGACAGGTCCTTGTTTGACGGATCCGAAGTTGTTGGCTTCAAAAGCAAACTAAGAGGCACAGCTGGCGTCGAGGATGCATCTGTCGACGTCTGAACAGCCAAAGGCCTCCTCCGATCCTTGGAACTTGAAAGCGTACCAGATAGATTTGGAGTAACACCACTGATAAGAGTCCATAGCTTTCTTAAACTGTTGGAGCTGGTGTGGCATTGCTACTTTATCCATTGGAAGTCAAAATGGAAAGGACTTCAAAGGTGGTTCCACAATGGGGAAACAAATGTGTCTAGAAGTTCCAGGTGCTTTATGTGACCCCGAGTGTTGTAAAGCATGAGAGCCATGTCTGGAATTTGTATGTTTTTTTATGGCCCCTTGTGGATTGACTCGATTTTGATGAAGTACTGTTTCTCTGGGACTTCTAGAAGGAGAATGATATCTCCTTTAAATCGACCAGCAACATCGCACCGTTGACATCGAACGAGAATGAGTCTTCAAGTATTGTTTTGCAGTCTTGGATTGCCCTCTTATTCATTTTAGTGCACGACATGCAAGACAAACACAGCATTGTGTGGATCTGTAACAGACATCTATCGGTTACAAGGCACACAGTGCTTAAAACCCGATGATTGGGTGACATTCTACACACAAAAAGCAATCTCTAGTAGAAATTTAGCAAACAAAACTGTAGAACAGATAATGCTTCGTATCTGCATCAGTTGGCACGGAAAGAAAGGAACGGGCGTGAGCAGGTGATGTATATATGTATGTATGTGTATATATATATATATATATATATATATATATATATATATATATATATATATATATATATATGGGAACGGATGTCTCGTTCGCACAAGACGGAGCAGCAAGAGGAACCTTGATGTCACACAATACCACCTGTCGACACTAGAGGATATTACTGTGTATAAGTTTCCGGATCCAGTCCAACACCTGGATGTATTCAAAAGGTGAGGAATCTGGGGTTGTACGTTTCTATCAAAACGGAGTGATCATGGTGGCCGCAAGTTTTATGCATGAGACTTTTGGAGAGTGGTAAGGGGCACTTTTACCGAATGTGAGGTTGAACGAGGTTTAATGCTAAATGCTTTCGGAAAGCAGCAGCAGGCTTTTTGGATGGTCGTCCATCTGGTGTCATGATCACTGCTGGTTTTCCTTGTTGTTTCAGTGCTTCCTTGTCTTTACTCTTTTCCAGTGATGTAGTGCTCAGCATGGAAACAGGGAACTTGGTGCGAAGAGAACTGCATGCTAAAATAAGCTGGTAATGTGCAGTTAGGGATACCGCGTGATTGGAGCGATAGCTTAAGGCCACCATCTTGCACAGGCATTAGCCACACCCCCTCCTGTGTCTATTTTTTAACTTTATTTTATTTTTATTTTCCATCAAGACAAATAGCATGATAAATCACAATCATATCGGTGTTACAACCAATGTTGTGCTAAGCAAATATTACAGTTACAAATTCAAGCAGGCATCAGTACAGTAAATGAATCCACTCTCCTTTTATTTGAGGTTCGATATCAGATCAATATTTTTCATATTGAAAGAAAGAATTACACATGGAACAATAAAATATCTAGTACCCAAGCACAGCTACCTTCCATGGTCTAACCCATATACCACTCCTATAAGCTATGTTTTCATTATCCTCCCCCACCCATTTCTAATCATTCACAGTATGTTCGCCTTCAGAGAGTGCATTCATTATGTCCCTTTAACTCCACGATATATTACTTTCTCTAATTTGGTACGGTCATAAGAATACACTCAGGGAGGTCTCACATACAGGTGGAGGGGTGTGATCTTTGGGGTAGGGGAGGGGGCTCAGACAATCTCTGAATTATCAAATTGCCAAACCTTCAGTTCACCGCCTACTTATCCATTCTAGTCAAGCCATTTGGCCCTATTCTGCTAAGCCCATTCCATCATATTTTTACCCAACTGCGTGGGTGTCATTGCGGTTATGCAACCTGTTAATGGGTGTAATTTAGCTCAGCGCTTTGTCCAAAATTCCTGTATTTATTACCATGTCTTGTGGAGGAAGCTGCTGCTAGTTTCTTTGCATTTAAGATTATTACCTTGGGTAATGCTCTTTCTGGTGGATACTTTAACAACATATTCCTCACCTTTATAATATTACCCAGGCGCCAGCCGGGATCTGGAAACTTTTCATAGCCTTGCTCCTGCATGCTGCTAAGTAGCACCATGTGGGTCCGCGTAGGCTTAATTTCGCTCCATATGTGACAGAAGGATAAGTTACTTACCTGTAATCCTAGTTCTCTTCCAGGGGTATCCTCATCAAAGTCATAAGCACTGAATATTCCCGCCCACGTGCGGGGACCCCGGAAATATAAAAATTATATATGGAAATCACATATATACAGCTCTACATATATGCATATACATATATCATTTTTTCTCATACCAATGCAGCTCTCAATAGGAGGCTAAACAATGTAATTACACACATAAAAAACTACATTTGCCAATATATAAAAACACCAGAGGACAATTAGTACTTGAACTCTGTTTTTTTTTTTAATGAGCAAAATACTCATAAAGAGTAAAACTGCAAATTAAGTAGACATTGTTAGCCTACAGGCTGCATTGCAAACCAATAGCATAGAAAATGAAAACATTTTCAACAAAAACTGGCACCGTGCCTTTAAGGCAGCCATGACCCCTAGCTTCCCATCATGCCTCAGGGGTGACAGTTAGGTCAGTTGTTCTTTGCATAACCCTGAAGGTCAGGGCACAAAGATATCCTTTAACACTTTAGAAATCCCTCATTTACCTGGGGAGGCGGGTGGGTTGCTTATGACTTTGATGAGGATACCCCTGGAAGAGAACTAGGATTACAGGTAAGTAACTTATCCTTCTCTTCCAGGGGATCCTCATCAATAGTCATAAGCACTGAATAGAATAGCAAGCCCATCAACCACCTGCAGGTAAATGAGAGTAAAGTGACCCAACAAAAAACATAACAGCCGAAATCAGCTGTTGAACAGATTCCGCAAGGAGGCCTGGCCTACTTGGGTGTCTGCTCTGGTGTCTGATTCCAGACAGTAGTGCCTCGTAAATGTATGGACGGACCTCCAAGTTGCCGCCTTACAGATTTCGGACATGGGCACATTATGAAGAAAAGCAGTAGTAGCCGCCTTTCCTCTAGTAGAATGCGCTCTGGGAGTAAACCCCAGGGGCTTCTGCGCTAATTGATA
Organism: Calotriton arnoldi; assembly: GCA_963921515.1. Taxonomy (NCBI): domain Eukaryota; kingdom Metazoa; phylum Chordata; class Amphibia; order Caudata; family Salamandridae; genus Calotriton; species Calotriton arnoldi. Next base: position 905,102 of record CAWUFW010000382.1, on the reverse strand, counting down.
AGCAAGCTTGATACATGAAACTATCCATCTAGAGATGGAGCGCTTTGAAGCTGCGAACCCAGATCTGATCGAGCCATAGTTAACAACAAGTTGATCAGATTTTCTTATAGACTTGGACCAATCCAGATAGAATTTTAAAACCCTTTTGCGGTCCAGAGAATGCAAAGCCCTCTCAGCTGGAGTGGAGGGATTGGGAAAAAAGGTGGGTAGAGAGATGGTCTGATTCACATGAAAATCTGACACCACCTTTGGAAGGAAAGAGGGGTGCGTCCTCAACACAACCCTGTTAAGATGGAAGACTGTATAAGGTTCTTTAGAGCAGAGAGCCTGTATTTCACTCACTCTGCGAGCTGACGTGATCGCTACCAAGAAAGCCGCCTTCCAAGAAAGATGTTGTAAGGTTGCTTTATGTATGGGTTCAAAAGGCGGACCCATCAATTTTGATAGCACCAGGTTTAGCTCCCAGGATGGTGAAGGAGGCCGTACCGGAGGGTAGACCTTCTTTAAACCCTGCAAAAAATCCTTAACAGCCTGTAACTGGAAGAAGGAAGGTTGGGAAGGTGAAAGTCTATATGCAGTTATAGCTGCTAAATGCACCTTAATGGAAGAAAACTTCAAACCTGCTTTCGCCAGATAAAGTAGGTAAGGAAGGATGACCTCTTCCTGACCCTTGATTGGGTTACAATTGTTCTGCATACACCACATGTAAAACCGTTTCCACTTGCATGCATACGAATGCCTCGTGGACGGTCTTCTTGCTTCCTTCAAGATGGACATGTAGTCATGCGGTAGTCCTAAGTGGCCATACTGGAGGACCTCAGGAGCCATGCTGCCAAGTTCAGTGAGGGAAGGTTGGGGTGATGAATCCTCGCGTTCATCTTGGACAGCAGGTCCGGTCTGCACGGCAGCTTCTTGTGAGGGCACTCTGATAGATGCAGAAGGTCCGGGTACCACCATTGTCTCGGCCAGTCCGGGGCAATTAGTATCATCCTCGTGCACGAATGGGACAGCTTGGTCACCACCTTCGGGATCAGCGGAAGAGGTGGAAAGGCGTACACAAATGCCCCATACCAGTCTATCAAAAGGGCATTCCCTTTCGATCCTGGTCGGTAGAACCGTGAGGCGAAGTCTCGGCATTTGGTATTTTCGTCGCCGCGAAGAGGTCGATGGTGGGACGACCCCATGCCTGGAAGATGTCTTCGACGACCTCGTCGTTGAGTACCCAGTCTTCTCTGTCTTCGAAGTAACGGCTGAGCGCATCCGCTCTCACATTCTGTTCTCCTGGCAGGTGGACTGCTGTGACTGCCAGATTCCGAGCCAGGAGCCAATGCCAGAGTGTTTGAGCCTCCAGGGAAAGTGTGCGTGAGCGAGTTCCCCCTGTTTGTTCAGGTAGTACATGGTGGTGGTGTTGTCCGTCTGTACTAACACTGAGGTTGCCTGAATCGAGGGAGGAAAGCTTTGAGGGCTAGGTGAACTGCTCTCAGCTCTAGCATGTTGATGTGATAGGATCGCTCTTTTGGAGACCACAGTCCTTGAGTCTGGAGAAGACCCATGTGGGCCCCCCAACCCTGCAGCGAGGCGTCCGTGATCAGTGTCTGAGCAGGCGGAGGTTGATGGAAAGGAATTCCGACTTGCATATTTCGTTTTCTCATCCACCAAGGTATGGAAGCTCGAGCCGCGTTTGACGGACTTATTTTTTCGTCCCAGCGAGCTGTCTGCTGGTCCCACTTGTCCTCCAGATCCTGCTGAAGAGGACGCATTCGTAGTCAGGCATTGGGAACCAGGAAGATGCAGGATGCCATCGACCCTAGCAGGGAGGCAATCCGACGTACAGGCAGTTTTCTGTTGCGCAGAACCAGCTGGCATTTCTGTATGAGGGAACACTGTCTCTCCTCCGAAGGAAACACTTTTCCTACCGTGGAGTCTAGCAGAGCTAAGAAATGTATTTTCTGCGTTGGCTGTGAAGTTGATTTGGCGAAATTCACATGCAGTCCCAGCCGGTGACACAGCTCGAGACAGCTCCAGAAATGACTCCTCACACTGTCTGGGGAAGGGCCTTTCAACAGCCAGTCGTCCAAGTACGGGTATACGAAGACGCCCCTGCGGCGCAGTGCGGCTGCCACCACCGCCATGCACTTCGTGAACACTCTGGGGGCTGTCTTCAACCCGAAGGGTAGAACCTTGAACTGGTAATGAGCGGATCCCACCAGGAATCGCAAGTACGGTCTGTGATACTGATTGATCGGGACGTGAAAGTATGCATCTTGCAGATCCAGCGAACACATCCAATCCCCCTGTCTGAGATGTGGATATATTTGATAGAGAGCCAACATGCGAAACTTTTCCTTTTTGATGGATAGGTTGAGTGACCGCAAGTCCAGAATGGGTCTGTACTCTGCTTTTTGGCCTTTTTCTTCACCAAAAAATATCTTGAGTAAACCCCTTTCCTCTTAGAGATACTGGCACCCTCTCGATGGCTGACTTTCTGAGAAGGGTGGCAACCTCTTTCTGCAAGAGTTTTAACTGGTGACACGATGGAGGAACTGGAGGGATTGATGGCGGACGATGTTGAAAACGTAGAGAGTACCCATTCCGCAGCGTGGCTAGCACCCACCGATCTTTTGTGATAGCTCGCCACTCTTCGAGATGATTTGCGATACTTCCCCCACTGGAGTGGTGAACGGCGACAGGGGAAGTGAGTACTCATTGTTTTGACTGCGTCTTGGCGGAGTTGTTGCCTTGATGCTGGTTTCTTCCTCCTCTGGAGGGACGTCTGCCCCGATACTGCGTTTTTTGCTGGCCTTGTTGATCCTGATTTTCTGCCAATGAGGGGTTTGAACCCTCTGTTGGGAGGATCGTCTATTGTAAGGACGGAATCTCTTACGGAATTCCTTTCTTTTCTCCAGGCCCACCGCTTTAAGCGTGTCCAGTTCCGTTTTCATCCGTGTCATCTCTTCATCCGTGTGAGTCCCGAACAAAGAGGAACCAGAGAACGGAAGATTGAGGATGCGTGACTGCGCTTCTGGCTTGAGCGCTGTAAGACGTAGCCATGATGTTCTTCTTGCGCATACCCCATGAGCATATGCATGTGCCGAAAGGGTAGCTCCATCCACCGCAGCACTGATGACCTGGTTAGACACCTGACTGCCCTCTGTTAGGATTTCCTCAAAATCTTTACGGTCTTCCTGTGGCAACTTTTCAGTGAATCTCTGTAGTGAGTCCCACAGAGATCTGTCGTAACGGCCCAGGAGTGCCGTTGCATTGGAGATCTTCAAGATGGAGGCCGAAGTGCCACAAACCTTCCTTCCCCAGGAATCCTGCGTCTTGCTCTCCTTGTCTGGTGGGACAGTGGAGGAGGATGCCACCGCATGGGTCTTCTTTGCCGCAGCAATTATGACTGAATCCTGAGGAGGATCAGCCCTGAGGAAGAGCGGGTCGTCCTCTGGTGAACGGTACTTTTTTAAGATCCTCGCTGGAGCGATCTTAACACTCGCTGGCGTGAGAAAGATATCCATCACTGGCTCTATGATGCCTGGTACCAAGGGAAGCAGAGGTTTAGCTGCTGCTCTTTGGTGTAGAGTCTCAAAAATCATAGAGGACTTGCTTTGACGAGTTGGCATAGGGATACCCAGATTTAAAGCTCCTCTGCCAAGAATGTCCTGAAAAGTGTAGATGTCGTCCACTGGAGAGACCCTCGACGGTGGACTGTCAGTCAAAGTCGGCGAATAGTCTCTATGGGATGTATGAGTGGAAGAAGAGGACGGAGTAGGCGATCTGTGTGTTCTCCTCCTGCTTCTTGATCTAGACCTCCTCCTGTGTGAGTGCACAGAGGTGCGGCTGCGAGCTCTGGCTCTTGAAGGAGATCGCTCTTTATCCTGAGTTAAACGAGCCAACGGTGATCTGTTCTGAGGGCTCGAGTAATTCTTGTCAGTAGCCCAGTGATGTAAAGGCCTGTACCATCGTGGAGATAAATGGATGGAAGGTGATCTGCGTCTCTCTCTTCCCTTAGGAGACTGAGCAGGAGGAGTGAAGCTCACCTCTTCATGCCTTGTTGGAGAATCTTGGTGACCCCCTGACACTGGACGTCGAGATCACCACCTCCGGGGATCTGGACGTTGACCCTCGGTGAGAACTGGGCGAACCTGAAGGTGAAGAAGACAGGCTCACTGGAGGTGAGGCGTCTCCAGAAGGGCGCTTTGACGTTGATCTGGAGCGTCTATGCGTCAACTGCCCTCTCAACGGAGACGTATGTCTCGACGTTGACTTTCTTCTCTTAGAAGGTGGACTTCTCGACGTCGAACGTCTCTCCAACACTGATGCGTTGGACTGCCGGCGACGGAGGTCTTGGTCTCGACGCCAAAGATCCACTCGGCGGTGTCGTCCGTCTCGACGGTGTGGAATGATGGATTGGAGTCTGCTTCGACGCCGAAGGAGGTGTCCTGTGTCTCGACGCCGAAGATCGTTGCCTTGATCCCGGCGGAGATCTGCGCCTCGACGTCGATGAAGAGGTGACGACAGAGATGCGCCTCGACATCGATCGCCGATGATGAGGCGACGACGGAGCGCTCTGCCTCGACGTCGATCGCGCCTGCGACGACGGAGCGCTGTGCCTCGACGTCGATCGCCCCTGCGACGACGGAGCGATCTGCCTCGACGTCGAACGCCCAACCGGGGCCGACGGAGACCTGTCTCTCGACGTTTAGCGCCGCCTGGTTGACGTCAACGGATGACCTGTTACCTTCGTCGAAGATTTCGTTGTCGAATGATGATGCGCCGGCATCACCGAAGTCTTCAACGCCGATTTCTTCGTCGCCGATTTCTTCGACGTCGATGGAGAACAGGTCGGGACTTTTCCTCTCGACGTCGACCGAGTTCTCTTCTTCTTCTGCCTCACAGGAGACCTACCTCTTTCAGAGAGGCCATAGAGACGAATCCTGTCCCTCTCCTTGATAGTCCTTCTTGATAACTTCTTACAATGCTGGCAGTTGTCAGAAGAGTGGGACTCGGGGAGGCAGAGAATACACACAGGATGTGCATCTGTTCTGGCCTTCTTCTTGCCACAGGACGGGCAAGGATCGAATAAAGGCGGCATTTTATCCAAAAATAAACCTTTTCTGTAACACAAAAAAGGTGTTACTTGCACTCTAGGACCAAAAGACGTCGAGTGAAAGTAGAAAAAACTAGATTTTTACAGATATTTTTTGACAGAAAGTCAAAAAAGCAAGAGCTGAAAATCCAGGGTCCTGACTGAAGGAGCCGGAAAGAACAACTGACCTAACTGTCACCCCTGAGGCATGATGGGAAGCTAGGGGTCATGGCTGCCTTAAAGGCACGGTGCCAGTTTTTGTTGAAAATGTTTTCATTTTCTATGCCATTGGTTTGCAATGCAGCCTGTAGGCTAACAATGTCTACTTAATTTGCAGTTTTACTCTTTATGAGTATTTTGCTCATAAAAAAAAAAAAACAGAGTTCAAGTACTAATTGTCCTCTGGTGTTTTTATATATTGGCAAATGTAGTTTTTATGTGTGTAATTACATTGTTTAGCCTCCTATTGAGAGCTGCATTGGTATGAGAAAAAATGATATATGTATATGCATATATGTAGAGCTGTATATATGTGATTTCCATATATAATTTTTATATTTCCGGGGTCCCCGCACGTGGGCGGGAATATTCAGTGCTTATGACTTTGATGAGGATACCCCTGGAAGAGAACAACATATAAGCACCATCCCTCAATATTGACATCAGTTTCTTGCTAGACTCTTTCCATGCCTTCAGACGCAGAGCACAAAACAAATGTTGGTACCAGTGTGCAGTTCTCTCATTGGGGACAATTTTGGATGGTGAAAAGAGTTTACTCTACAGTACAAGGAGGTGAGAGGGCAGGGAGGAATCTGGGGTTAGACACAGTATTCACCAGAAAGAGCATTATCAAAGGTAAGTAACTTGCTCTTCAGATGAATACTTCTTACCACAGGTTTTACACCTTTAGAAGAGCTACCATAGCAGTACCTCCCGAGGTGGAGGGTCTGCGGGGCGGAATCGAACAAAAACATCTTGAAGGACCGAGCATGAGTTCCTTCCTACAGTACCTGGCAGTCAAGGCAATAGTGCCTCATGTATGTGAGCACCGATGCCCAAACTGCAGCCTGGCAGATATCTAGGATAGGAGTCTGCCTGCCATTGCAGTGGTAGCAGCCTTAACTCTCGTGGAATGGGCCCTCAAACATGCCGGAGGCTGCTTTGTGGCCAGTGCGTAGCAGATCTTAATGAACAGGACTATTCATCTCAATAGAGTCCTTTAAAGTCCTTTCTGCACAGCATTTCCTTTCTTTGCCCACTGACCCCACAAAAAGCTGATCATCCACCCTATGGTACTTCATACGATAGATTCTGGGGTCCAACTGATGGAGCCTCTCCTCCTCTTTCAAGAAGTGAGGCAGGGCAAAGAACGCTGGAAGAGTAATGGATTGCCAAACGTTGGAAGGAGTCTGGAAAGGAGTCTGGAAAGGAGTCACATTTTAGGCAAATAGGCCGCCTGAGTCCTCAGCACCACTTTGTCTGGATAAAAGGTAGTGGAGGGTGGCTCTACTGATAGAGCATGGAGTTCACACATACGGTGAGCTGAAGTGATGATAATGAGAAAGACAGTCTTTAAGGTCAGAAGACGCAAAGAGAAGCTGAGCATTGGCTCGAAGGGAGTACACATGAGAAAAATTAAGACCAAGTTAAGGTCCCACTGTGCATCACAAACAGTTTGGGAAGGAACATGGTTTAACCCTTCAAGAAACCACATTGAAACAGGTCATTTTAACAAGGATGGTTGGTCTGGCAAACGCAAAAAGGTCAAAAGTGCTGACAAATAACCTTTAATAATGTTTATTGCAAGGCTGGACCAAAGACAAAACAAACTATAAAACATCTGACAGATTGGCTTTAAAAGGGTCTATTTTGTGGACTCCACATTTGGCTACAAACTGGTCCTAGGGCCTGCCATAAATGGACTTTGTAGACAGATGCGTGGCAGCAAGGATGACATCTAAAACCTCTGGTGGAAGAACGAACGCAGTCAACTGGCATCTTTTATTCTCCATGCATGGAGGTGTAGATTGCGCTGGTTCAGGTACAGAATCCCACCCTGCTGGTGAAACAGAAGATCCTCCCGGAGTGGTAATCTGTTCAGGTGATAGACGTTCATGCCCAGATGCTCTGGGTACTACACTCTCCACACCAACTCAGAGCCACTAGGATGACTTGGGCCAGGTTACACCTGATCTTCATCCCCCTGATGACCTACCTAACCCAGCAGTAGTGCATCTGTCACCACTGTCAGCTCTTGGCGAGGAAGGGAGTGGCGTCTGCCACCAGTTCAATTGTATTTGAGCAGCCACCACCGCAGATCGAATGTAGTCATTTCTGAAACTTAAATCAATCGTTCTTAACCTGTGGTCCGGGGACCCCTGGGGGTCCGCAAAGCCCACTCAGGGGGTCCACGACTGCTTAGAAAATTGAATTATATTAACAGATTAATAAAGTGTACAGAAATACAGAAGCAAAATGTATAACTGAACATGTTAAAACATTCTATAAATGTGAAGGAATTGCAGGATAAAAATTAAGTTCGTATCAACAGATTGATCCGTGGGAGCAGTGCAAGTGCATCAAACAGAATATAGTATGGATGATGAGTGGCTTCAATTTAGAAATGCTCCAACCTCCCCAATAAAATTCAAATTTTGATTTTTTTTATATTTGTTTGTGAATTAAATAAAATATTTCATAATTAGTGCATTTGTTTGATGAACGCTTATTTCTGTATTGTTTGTGTGTTTTGCGGTTCAAATCATCGAAAATGCTTAGACAGGGGTCCCCGGCTTCCAGTATTGACTCTGGGGTCCCCAGCTTCCAGGAATGATTAAGTGGGGGCCCTCAGAAGTCAAAAGGTTAAGAACCACTGACCTGGATGTTATCGAACAGGTCGTCTTGGTGCTGGGCCCACTGAGACTTCAATTCCAGTGTAAAACCTGTAAATGCCACCTGGTGTAACCAACAAGCAGGATGCAGGACGTTAATAAGCCTAGAAGGCTCCAGAGAGGCTGTCATCCAGACCAAGGACTGAAGCTGAAACATCAGGATCATAGCCCAAATATCTTGGACTTGTTGCGGCAGAGAAAAAGCACTGAACTCCACTGTGTCCAGGATTGCCCCAATGAATTGAAGCCTCTGCAAAGGAATCAGGTGGGACTTCAGCCTGTTTATAGTGAACCTCAACAATGTCAAGAGGGCGGCCATCTTCCGGAAGTAGTCCATGACTGACTGCAGCAAGCCTGTTTTCAGCAGTGAGTTGTCGAGGTAGGGGACTACATTTATCAGCAACCTCCACAGATGGACAGCAACCAACACCATCACTTTTGTGAACACCCAAGGGGTGCGGGTAAAGATGAAAGGGAGCAAGGCAAACCGAAAATCCTCCTGGCTACCTTGAACTGCAGATAATACATTTATGACTGCAGGACGGGTATATGAAAATATTTGTACTGCAAGTCCACGGACACCATCCACTTGCCCGCGTATAGGATATGGGCCAACATAAGCATTTTGAGTTTGTCCATTTGCAGGAAGGCATTCGGAGGCCAAAGGTCCAGGATAGGCTGAGGTGCCTATTCTTTTTCAGGACGAGGAAATAGTGAGAGTAACAACCCCTCCTCTTTCAAAGTCCGGCACCCTCTTGAGAGCAACAGCACACCTTCTGTAAAAGGATGGACAGAAGCTTGTCTGATATGCATGTTGGTGTGGGAGGGATAGTGGGCGGGAAGGAGAGAAAAGGCGGACCATTTAGAACAATCTGTTAGACACATCTGCCAGACTGAAGGATTACCAACTGGTAGGAAATGTTGAATCCTGCCCCCCTCTTGTTGAACATGTGCCACTAAGGGCAAACTAAAGTGGTTTGTTGGTTGTTTGTAGCAGTGTGAAAACAAATTGGAAGACTGATGCCCCTGCTGGCTTTCACGCTGCCTGCCAGACCCGGGTCCACGACCTCGAAAGGACTGTGTTGTCTACTGCATCACTGGCTGGGAAGACCATCTGTCGATATGCCAGCCCCCTGGAATAGCCTCTAAACTTTCAGAAATTATGTGTTAACTGTTTGGTAGGAGTCAACAGCTCCAAGGAGCAAGCTGTAGTTCTGCTGTCTTTGAAGCATTGCAACATAGAGCTCTACTTCTCTCCAAAATGGCAGGGTGCATCAAAGGGCATATCCATTAGTGAGACCTGTACATTGCTGAAGAATCTTGTGGATTGCATCCATGCATACTTATGAAGGAGAACACTGGCAGTGACTGCCCTATCAAGGCAAACTGTGGTATCCAGGTTTGTGTAGATAATATATTTGCCCATGTCCTGTCTATCATGTATCCCCTGGGCTAAGGAGGCCCTAAGATTTTATTCCTAGGCCACCAGCAAGATTTTGCAGGCCATGTCCCAAAGGGCCTGTGTGTAGTGGCCCAGCAGACAAACTATATTTATGGGCTGCAGTGCTAGACTGGAAGAAAACAGACACTCACCAAAAGCATCAATCCTCTTGGATTCCCAATCCAGAAGGAGCGATTGGAAAGGAGTTTGGATTCACCTTACTGGTCAAGGATTGTACAACAAGACTCTCTGGCTTGGGGTGCTTGTGAGAAAATTAGGATCGCCAGGCACCAGTTTGTGACGTTTAGCCTACTCACACGCAGGCAAGAGCACCTTTTTTGGAGTCTGAGTGGTGGAATAAGGTCAAGCCCTACTTTGCTTTCTTATGTTTGTATTTGAATTTGGACTTACTGAAGGACTTCCAGCCCAAATTAAAACAGTTGTGGGAGCGGGGTTAGGACTGAGTGACTTGGAGAGTGAGCAGGACCCACAAAGACTGCACCATCTTCTTCTGTTCAGGGACGTACAACTTTGCCTCCTGGTCATGGCACACTTATAACACAACTCCATGTCTTGAGTTGAGACACCAAAGACACAACTTCTCTGGGTCCATGACAGACATCTTCCTGCAGTCATGACATAGCTTAAAACCAGTTGATGTCTGTGAAGATTTCATTTCCTAACACACTGTGACATCATTTAGAAGTCATTGGAAAACAGACAAAAACAGAAGCGGGTCTGCGTCAGAAGGCTTCTAAAGAAAGGAATTGATGTCAGCACTCAGGGGTGAAGCTTAGAAGCAGCTGCGCTCTGTCACTTCCGGGCGATATGGAGCTGCAGGTTGTCACCTAGCGGCGTGCTCCAGCACGACTATGAAAAAGTCTTTGGATCCAGTCTGGTGTCTGGGACATATTTGAAGGTGAGGAATCTGTGGTTAGAAGTCTCTAACAGAAGAACAATTTACTTATCCTCGGTAATGCTTTTTTTCTGGTAGAGACTATCTAACCACAGATTCCTCAATATAAATATTACCCAGGCATCAGACTGGATCAGAAAACTCTTGAGCAGTACCTCTGCATGCTAGTCGGTGGTGTCGGAAGCTACGTATCGATGTCGCCTGCGTCCGATGTGGCGTGCACGGTCCTGATATATTAGTTTCTTTCATGACTATTTCCATGCCAAAAACGTGAATCCACATCAGAATGATTTTTGACCAATGTGTAGAATCTATTGGGATCTTTTCAGTGAAGAGCCTCGTTTGCAAAACGGGGAGGATGGAGGGGTCGGTGAGGAATCTGTGGTTGGATAGAGTCACTGCTAGAAAAAGCATAACCGAAGGTAAGTAACTGGTTCTTCTGACAGACATCTAACTGCAGATTTCGCACCTTAGAATAGATACCAAAGATAGAATAGAGACCCACCTCCCCGGAGGTGGGTCTGCAAACTGGCTTAATCCAAAAAGTCCTAGTGGGCCTTACGGGGAAAACGCCCATGTCGACAGACCTGACTGTCCAGGCAGTCGTGTTTTATGAACATGAGAAGCGATGCCACTTAGCAGCCTGCGGATCTGCAGGACAGGTGCTCCGCGTACTAACGCAGTAGTAGCAGCATGGGCTCTGGTGGAATGTGCCTGCAGGTCTTCAGGGACCTCCCTTTTAGCTAGTGCATAGCAGTTTTAGAGGCACAGTACAATCTGCAGTGTCTTCCCACCCGGGGTACTCGCTAATGACTTTGCCACACACAGAGTCTGGTCTCACACGTCTTTATTTCTCTTCGTGTAACCGCAAAGTCAACATTCTAAAGTAACCTTCAAAGCAATGTTCTCTATCCATTACACCATAGCTATATGGAGTTCATCATCAGGAACCAAAAGGGTTCTGTCATTAACTCGCAAGACACTACATCTCCCCTTCTGTTAAACAAAAACGTACCAATTTTACAAAATATATACATTTAAATCTCTTCAATTAATCTCTTTGGCGCTGTAATAGTTTGACCTGAACCGGTTGTGTGAAGTTGAGACCTGCCACCATCAAGATCCAAAATCTGCTGCAATGGTGAAAAGGCAGCAGCAGTCACTTGTGCTTCAGAATCAGTACCCCTTTACCATGAAATCTGGTGAACATTGAATCAAATACAGAAAGTGAGAAGAGTCTCTGGTAATAGACTCCAAAGGCACTGGGCAGTCACCATGCGTCTTTGGGTTGATACCACTTAAAAAGGTTCTGAATCAGATTATCTTTTCTGCATCTGACGTGCAAGCACTCTGTCTCCTCTCAGGAAGACAATGTTTTTCGCATGTCATCTTCGGTCAGCATATGTCTTCATTTTTTGTTTCTGAACCAAGTACGAGTCCCTTGTATGAGTTGCATTCTCACCTCTTTCTCACGGATTGGTCCACTGAGGTATCTTGGTGGTCATTGTTCTCCTGAACATTAATGTTGCAGGACTTTCACAGGTGGTAGAGTGAGGTGTTTAACAGTAAGCTCTCCATGCTGAATTTAACACAGTTTGTAAAGTGAGCTTCTAAAGTGTAGCACACTGCACAGCTTTCTTTAGCGTACTCATAAATTTCTCCTCAACCAGTCCATTGGACTGCGGCCACAGATTTGGCTCTTTTGATGCTTTTACTCCGTTGATCTATAAAGTCTTTGAACTGCTGTCTATTAAAAGGCAGGGCATTGTCAAATTTTAGGATGGCTGGAACACCCCATGTCGCAAAGATGCCATCCAGTCTCTCAATGACTTGTTCGTGGATGAGAGATCCTCAATTATTGGAAATGGCTAGTATTCGACCACAATCACCATCAAGTGATGTCCGCTGTCGAGTGGACCAAAAATGTCAATGATTATTCTCTCCCAGGCAGGCTTTGGGAGTTCTGACATGTTTAGGGTGTGTTGAGTAACTTTTGTAGCTAGGCAGTTGCATAGATGACAGGCCTTTAATTCATTCTCAACTTGCTTGTCGAAAAACCAGACTCGGTCTCGGAGAGCTCGTTCTGTGGCAACAATTCCCCTATGTCCTTCGTGGGCCACTTCAATCATTTACTGCCGCAGACTCTCTGGAATCAAGATTCTTGACACTCGCAATATAACTCCCTCTTGAGTTATGCACAGTTCATCTTTGACATTTCTGTATTTTTGATATTCACCCTCACTGGTGAGAAATCAAGTGTGCTGGTTTCACGACTGATGTGTAATTATATCTTTCAACTTTAGCATGCCACTATTGTGGCTGTGATATTCTGGACTAACAAAATGGCAGCTGGTGTGTTTGATGTTACGATCAAGTTAATATAAGCTTCAGTTGACTTGGATGGAGTGCCATGACCTTGAATGGGCACTCTCGAAAAGTAGTCAGCAGGGCTCCGATTCTTACCTGAGTGATGCACAATTTTATAATTGTTCTCTTGTAGCTATAATCCCTAACCCTCAATGCAAGGAGGCAACTTGGCCGTTGGATTGCCAAATATTGTTAGTAAAGCTTGTTAATGTTATTGAGACTTGTAGAGCACACTGTTACCCTAGGGTGCCCTGGCGCTAGCATCCTGATCGTGGCCTAGTTGCAAAAGAGCCAGGTTTTTAAGGCCTTTCGAAAGGCCAGCTAGCTCGGGGCAGCCCAGATGGAAAAGGGTAATTCATTCCAGGCCTGGACAGTGCATGTAAAGAAGCTTCTACCTCCAAGGTTTTGGCGCCAGCTGACCTAAGTGCCCTGTTGGGTACATACCAATTAAACTTCTGTGTGAGATATAATGGGCCTATGTTATGAAGTGCCTTGTAGGCAGTGCAGAGAGATTTAAACGTTATCCTATTTCTCACTAGTAGCCAATGGAGTTTTTGGATCGCAGTTTTAACTGAGCAAAATTTGGGAGTGCGAGACAGAAGTCACACAGCTGCATTTTGCAACACCTGTATCTTCTTCATGTGTTGTTGCTGTATGTTCATATACATATTGTTGCAATAGTCCAGCCTTGACAAAATTAAGGCAGAAATTAAAAAAAAAATTTAAGTCTGGGGAAAAGAAAAATAAGATCTTTTTAATCATTCTTAGAATAAAGAAAGTCGATGACGTCAAGGCATTTATCTGATTGCCAAAGGAGAGCTTATTGTCTATGATCACTCCCAGATTTTTGCCTTTCACGACTGGAGTAGGTAGTGATCCCAAGTCACCTGGCCACCACCCTGGAGACCAGAAAGAGGGGTCATTTCCAAAGAGTACAACCTCCGTTTAAGCTTTAGGTAATTACTGCTCATCCAAGAACTAACTGCTAACATGCAGTCACAGAAGTTTTTGCCAATGATATTGTGTTGGTTGGAAACGGCAACGACTATCTGAGCGTCATCCGCGTAAGAAGTCAGGGCAAGCTCGAAGGATTTAATTCCGGGGCCAGGGCTGCAACATAAACATTAAACAAATTTGGACTGATGGAGGAACCCTGGGGCACCCCACAAGGAAGTGTAAAGGGTTCTGAAGCATAAGGATCTATAGCAACAAATTGCCTCCTATCTGCAAGAAAGGATCGCATATGGTTAAGGGCTGTCCCCTGAACTCCTATAGCTGCTAGACTATCTCCAAGATGTCATGATGGACAGTGTAAAAAGGCCGCCGAGAGATCCAAAAGGATCAAGGCTGCCTCACCTTCCCCGTCCAATGCCTCTCAGATTTCCTCCACTGATTTAATCAAAGCTGATTCGGTGCTATATCCTCCTCTAAATCCGTTTTGCGTATCGTCCAGCAAGCTGTGCTTGGTAATAAAGGAAGAGAGTTGATGATTCATGGTTTTCTCAATCATTTTCGCATGTAACGGAAGGTGGGAAATGGGGCGAAAGTTGTTTGGATCGTTAGGGTTAAGGTTGGGTTTCTTTGGGATTGGTAAAATAGATGCAACTTTCAAAATTTGGGTAAACATACCGAAACGAATATGAAGTTGAACAGCATCGTGAGATTATCTACGATGATGTCCGGCACCAGTTTTAGAACTGCTACTGGGCATGGATCTAAAGGAGAACCTGATTTCGCCGAGACGATAAGATCCCACACCTGGTTTGAGTCAAGTGGAGCAAAACTAGATAAGGAGGGCAAATCCAGAGTGGCTGACTGTAGACTGTCAAGGTAGAGGTAGCTTCTTTTTTTTATTTTTTATTCTTTTTATTGTTAACAAAACAACAGCACAGATTTCCATTATTACACTTAATACATCTAAGTAGTCAGCAGTGTGGTGCATACATTTCAGCATTGCCATAACAGTTCTGATTCGGCCGGCATCCCCTAGGTAGAGGTAGCTTCTAATGGTGCCCTAGGGCAGTAGATGTCATTAAAACTGCACCAACACACTCGCCCCCCTCCAGAACTCCACAAGACGACACAACAAGAAAGCAAACTGGTTCACCACGACACTCCAAGAATCCAAGCGCTCCTGCAAACGACCAGAAAAGACGTGGAGAAACAGCAAAACTCCAGAAGCATGCTCAGCCTACAAAACAGCCACCACGGCACACCACCAACTCATCAAATCCACAAAGAAGAACTTCCTCCAAGACAGAATCCTCTCCAACACCCACAACTCCAAGGAACTCTTCGCCATCATACAGGAATTTGCCAAACCCAACAGCGAAACAACGGACGTCCCTTCCTCCCAAGACCTCTGCGACAGACTCAGCTCCTTCTTTCACCTCAAGATCAAGACGCTCTACGACAACTTCAATGACCAAGACCTCTGCACCACCCCTACCTCCTCCCCCAGCGACGACACCCAACAGACCCTACTTACCTGGACCCCACTCACGACAGAAGACAAACTAAAGACCATGAAGAGCATCCACTCCGGAGCACCTTATGACCCCTGCCAGCCGCACATCTTCCACAGGGCTGCCCACAGCCATCGCACCCGAGCTACGTCGAACCATCAACTGCTCCCTCGAGACCGCCACATTCCCCGACAACTGGAAACGTGCCTAAGTCCCCTCCTGAAGAAACCCTCCGCAGACCGGACGGACCTCAAGAACTTCAGGCCCATCTCTCTACTTCCTTTCACAGCCAAGGTCATCGAAAAAGCTGTCAACACCCAGCTAGCTCACTTCTTCGAAGCCAACAACATCCTAGACACCTCACAATCCAGATTACGCAGCAACCACAGCACCAAGACCACCCTCCTCGCCGCCAGACATCCGCGCCCTCCTCGAAAAAGGCCAAACGGCAGCCCTTATCCTCCTGGACCTATCAACAGCCTTCGACACTCTCTCCCACAACACACTAGCCACCAGACTCCACGACGCCGGCATCCGAGGAAAGGCCCTAGACTGGTTACGCTCATTCATCAAAGATGATCAGACATAATTTATATTTGTCCTTCTCCGGCTGTCATACACTGTTCTCCAAAGACGTTCTGGTCTTTTACAAATTAGTTTTTGTGTTTTTAGTACTTCAGAATACCAAGGGGCTGAGAGGCGATTATGACTACATTAATATTTAGCTCTGGTGCGACTGTGGTCACAGCTGCATCCAGCCAGCTCGAATAGGTCATAGCGTTGCTGTCGACATCCTCGGTATAAACTGGTTGTGACGAGAGGAGAAGCTCCTGAAGAGTATGCAGGCTGATTTTATTCCAGCCGCGCATCTTTCTGGGGTTGAGCATAGTCTTTGAGGTGGGTGGACCACGTGGGAGGGCTATGTTGAATAGAACCGCAGAGTGGTCAGACCAGATTAAAAGCAAAGTACTTTTGAAATGAGACTGGGTGATTAAAAAAGATGCAGTCAAGCGTATGGCCCACTACATGTGTGGGTCCCACCACCAGTTGGGATAAACCTAGAGAATTCATAGCGTCTATGAGCCGCGAGGACTCTGGGTCTGAACCAGCTTCTAAATGGAAGTTGAAGTCTTCCAACATGGTAATATTAGAAGAAGCTAGTCCATCTTCTAGTAGAGTACTGATATTGTCAATAAAAGGAGCCCTAAGGCTGGGGGCACGATAGATTAGTATGCTCCTAAAGCAGTGTTGCGCAGTGGCTTGGATGTTAAAAGCAAGTGCTTCACACTCCTGAGAGGGAGAGGCTAAGAATGACATGACAAATGTTTCTCGATATAAAATAGCAAGACCTCCTCCCCTTCTTCCGGGTCTGACATAAGCGTGCACTGCAAAACCAGGGTGGAGTGGCTTCTAACAGGCTGGGACCCGAGGCAGCATCTGTCCAAGTTACGGTGACAAACAATGTATCCAGATGGTGGATTTCAATAAACTCAGCACATTCTAAACTGTGCTTTACTATTGATCTTGCGTTGAGAGTGCAGAGAAGGGGCTTATCGCTCCCTATCCTAACTTCGTTAGAAAAAGTGGCCTTTAAGGAGGAGGAATTGGTGGCACACTCAAAGAGCAGCTTGGGAAAAAAACATGACAAGATAGATATGACGAGAGTAAGGGTTTAGAGTTAAGACCTATAGTTAGACATGGCCAATCCGACCTACCTTTGTTATTCAGTGCCAATAATTCCATATTGGAGTACCGTGGTCAGTTACCAGTGTAAAAGGCTTTCCGTACAGGAATACATGAAAGTGTTCACACATCCATACCACGTCTAAACTTTCTTTTTCATATTGTGAGTAAGCACACTCTGGTTGGGACAAACTTCTACTTGCATACGCCACAATATGCTTTCGAGCATTCAGCTGTCTGCTGTGCAAGGATAGCACCTAACCTTCACTGTTCTTTTTGGGCACTAGCACAATGGAAGAAACCCATGGTGATGGACCAGTAGAACGCTCAATGATATGCTGAAGTAACAATTCAAGGTCTCTCATATTTGTAAATGAAAAGCAATTTGCCTAGGTCTTTGAGTGACATGACGACATCCTCATTAATATGCAACTTTACTTTCATAGTCTTAAGCTTTCCCAAACCATGAGACAACTAAGGGATCTGACTTACTATTTCATGGTTAGCATTCATGTTGAAGTTCACAGAAATCAAGTCCCATATCAGTCGCTGTGCTGAAGATGAGTAGACAGGCACTTGACACTGTCCCTTGAAGCACATGGATGTGTTCTTCTACCTTCGTTTTCTTGTGTTTCATCGTCGCTACAAATAAGCCTTGACTTTTTAAGGGTGTTGATGCAGTCCATGTATACACTTTGGTTTTCAATGGCATAAATTGCAGTAAGATATGCAATTAATTATATTTCTGCTAAGGCATAATGTTTATCGACGCACCACTGTCGATGTGAAAGGTATCGGACAACCATTTACTTTCAGTGTAATTTTTGGACAATGTTTGAGTGACTTTGGTATGTCGACTTTTCTTTGACTGACATTTTTCTTCACATGCGGCTAGTCCAACATGTTCACAATCTTTTTGAAGTAAACATCGACATGGCACAAACATATTCTTCACTTTCACTTGATGCTGATATGGATGAACTATTTGACGATGATTTAGATGACAATCGACTGCGTTCAGTGTTGATCTGTAGTACCTGACGTCACTGCTGGGCTTTGTGGGTGCGCGTCAAACGTTGTTTCTGGAGCGTTGCAGTGGCCATTTGGTCTTTGCGCCATGGCACACTTGTTTTTCCCTTTGCAAACCATCACAAAATGGTTCTCCTTCCCACAGCCCTTACATATCTATCCAATGGTGGGACATTTGCCTTCGTGTCGAAACAAAAATCCTCATCTAAAAAATAACTTCTTGTTACATGTAGACATCACCTAGTGTCCGTCAGTCTTTTGCTTTGACTTCCTTTTCACACTCCTGACTAATTCATTCTGGGCACCTTCAGACTCCATGTCAGCAGCTTGTCAATCAGCACGCTCTTCAGCTCTAGCAGCTATTAACACTCGTTCTAGACTCTAAGTTTCTCTAAGCATTTGCCGTCTGAATGAATCAGACAAGCATCCATCAAGGACCCTGAGATGTATGGCTTCTTTATTAAAATAATTGAACTTACAGTGTTTGATGAGTGTCAAGTATTTCTACAAAGTCATCGATGATTTTGTCAACTTTCTATCGTTCTTGCCTGAAAATATATCTTTCATAGTCAACATTGGGCACTGAATTGAACTTGACATTAAGTTTCTTTAATCTGACCGTATGTGATATCTTCATCTGTTCATGCCTTTTTCTTTATGACTTCCTTTACGCCATCACCAGTAAGATTTTTGAGGTATTCGATAATTTTTTTATCAGTCTCTTCAAGTGCATCAATGAAATCTTCAAATGTTTCTATCCATGTAGTCCACCAGTCGCCAATATTTTGTTTTTTGGTGGCATCAAATGATGATGGTGGTTTCAAGAATGTGGCAGAATTGTAGACCAGTGTGGAACTTAATGAGGCAGGACGCGGAGTTCTTTCGCCACTGTTTCTAGCTCATTCTCTCGGAGACCTTGTGACGTACTGGCCTCTGGATCATCCTTGATAATACCTGGAAATGTGATTTTCTTCTTAGTCTCCATCGGAACAACAACCTGCCACTATTCCAAACCCCTCGCTGACTTTCACTCTTCAAAGACCTGTGGAGTTGTTCTGAGACCCACTCAGCGGCTTTGGTGGCTTGCTTCTTCAGGTACGGATGGCTCTGTAAGCATAACCCTGGACACTTCTCTTTGGCTGCTTTGCCCAGTGCTTGGTATGAAAACTCTTTAATTACTTCAGGTAAGCAGACGACTATTTCTTGCATCTAGGCCACTTTTGGTCTCTCTGTGCACTTGGTTACATCTGGTTGATCTCTGCCTCGCAGCACTTGTAATTGCAGCATCACCACTGCATACTAGGTATGGCTCTATGTTGCGTAGTAGCACTGTTATGTATGTCCTGAACAACAGGTTCTCGGCCAACGACGTGTAGATTCTCTGTAAATGCTTTAGTTTTCAACTGTTTCACAGAGGCTGGAACTGTGCTTTGACTCCACATGCATTTAGCGCTGATTCTGTACTTCAACGTCAGCACACGTGGCACGCACGAGTAGTTTGCCTGGGCCACGGCAAACTGTGAGAGAGCACGGTCAACCTTTGGGTTACTTGTAGCATCTTCCCAGCCGGGGTACCCGCCAATGACTATGCCATACACGGAGCTTGCTAGCACATCTTTATTTGTTTGTGTGTAACTGCGAATTCAACATTCTAACTCAACCTTCAATGCAATACCCTCTATCCATTACGTCATAGCTCTACGGAGTTCATCAGGAGCCAAAAGGGTTCTGTCACTGTTAACACGCATGGCACTACACAATAAATCAAGAGATCATCGATTCCGGCACTGGCTTGCCTCTTTCGCTCCAGTGTACCCAATGAAGAGCTGATCACCCACCAGTTTTCTTTGGTGCGATTGATGTAAAAAGAGAGGGCTCATTTTGGGTCCAAATTATAGACTCTTCCTTGGAAGGATGCGGTGGAGCGAAAAAAGCAGGCAGCGCGATATTTTGTCAGACATAGGAAGGGGTCGCCACCTTCGGCAGAAAGGAGCCCCAGATCCAAAGAACCAGTTTGTCTGGGTAGAAGCAGGTGTAGGGGTGAGGGGTAGAAAGAGATTGAAGCTCACTCACCCTCCTGAGTGATGTAATTGATACTAAGAAGGCTGTCTTTAGTGTCCGACGTCTCATAGGGCAGATATGCATGGGTTCAAATGGAGAACATATAAGAGAAGACCAAATTAGGGTCCAACTGGGACATAATAAAAGTGGGAGGTCTGAACAGATGCTGTAAGCCCTTGAGAAAACATGTCACAATCCATGACTTAAACAGAGAAGGCTGATCCGACAACTGCAAAAAAAACAACAACAAAAAAAACACAGAATGGCATATATGGTTTTTATTGAGGCACGCCTAACATCGCAGATCTGGGAAGGAAGACTGAAAGCACTCAGCTGTCGCCGCTCAATCTCCAAGCATGAAGGTGGACAGTGCGCAGGTTGGGTGCAAGACCCTGCCCTGCTGCTGCGACAGGAGATCCTCCCAAAAGGGCAGCCTGATCGTAGGACAGATGCTCATGCCCAGGAGTTCTGGATACCATACCCTCTGTGCTCAGTTCGGAGCCACTAGAATGACTTGGGACAGGTTTGTTCTGATCTTCTTCAGAACTCGGGGCAGGAGAGGCATCGGCAGAAAGACATACAGGAGTCCCAAGTTCTCTTCTAAACAGAATGAGTCTCCGAGAGAGAGACGCTTTGGAAACTCCAGCACGCAGAAGTGCTCTCACTGCCGGTTCAAGGAAGTGGCAAATAAATCGCGCCAAGGTTCTCCCTGTTCTCTGAAGAGTCCTTGTGCCACCTTCGGGTGCAGATGCTATTCACGATCCGTAAGGGGTCGAAGGCGGAGTTTGTCTGCCTTGGCATTCAGAGATCCCGCCAGGTGTTGCATAGCCAAGAAAATGTCCTGATGTTACAGCCATGTTCAGAGGCGCAGGGCCTTCTGCCACAAGGTCCACAACCCCACTCCGCCCTGCTTCTTGCGGTATCACATGGCAATGGTGCCACATGGAAGTGGTGTTGTTTATGAATGCCTGGACCAGCCTTCACTTGATGGATGGTAGGAAGACTTTCAATGCTAAGCGGATGGCCCTCACCTCCAGTAGGTTGAGGTGGAGCCGTGGCTCTGCCGGAGACCAGAGAACTCTGATCTCCACCTCTCCCAGATGTCCACCCCATCCCAGAAGTGATGCATTGGTCATTCCTGTCAACTCTAGGCCGGTGACCCAATCGTGGTTTATCAACCACCACTGAATATCTTTTGCAGTCTCCTCTGCAATCCAGACCAGGTTGAAGAGATTCCCCGGGTGCTGTGCCCAATGTGACTTCAGATTCCACTGCAGAGGTGGCATGTGCAACCTGACGTACTTCACTAGCAGGGTGCCATTAGACACAGCAGCCTCAGAGTTAGTCTCACTGAGATCCAGGACAGAGGATGAAACACTGGAATCATAGCTCATATGTCCTGGACTCTCCACTCCAGAGGGTATACAGAACTGCACTGTGTACAGAATGACTCAGATGAAGGAGAGCATCTGAGAAGCAGTCAGGTGCGACTTTGGCACATTGATAGGGACCTGCAAATGGAGTAGGTTCGCCATAATCTGAAGGTGGGTGATGAATGCCTGTGGTGAGCCCACCTTCAGCAGCCAGTTGTCGAGGTATGGGAAGACTGGAATCTCTGACCCCCGAAGATGTGCTGCAACCACAGACATCACTTTCGGGAATACCAGAGGAGCACTGGTGAAGCCAAAAAGGGGGGCACAGCAAACTGGAAATGCTCCTGGCCCACGGTCAACAGCAGGTAATGCCTGTGGTCCTGTAGGACAGGAATGTGGAAATAAGCATCCTGGAGATCCAGCACTACCATCCAGTCTCCAGCATCCATGGCAGTCATGACCTGAGCTAGAATGAGCGTTTTTAATTTCTCTTTTCGTAGGAAGGTGTTGAGATGGTGAAGATCTAGGACAGAGCCAAGGTCTTTTTTTAACTTTTTGGGCCCCATAAAGTAGTGGGAATAGCAACCACGATCTATTTTTGATGCTGGTACCCTCTCGATGGCTCCTTTACTGGGAGCAATAGCTCAAAAAGGTAAAAAAAATTTGATCAAAAAGTAACTGAGGTAGCTCTCCGGATCACTGCTGTTGGCGCAAAAAGAAAGGAACTGTCAGCGGTCTGTGGAGGATCCTATATAGGTACTGCGGATGTCACATCCGATGTGGACAACACTGATGCGGAGCCGCTGACGCCAACTGTCATAAGGGATGTGAATTTGCTCAATGGACAACACAATGCTCTTGTATTGGTGACATTTTTAAATCACGCTCAGTGCTCATCAAAACCTTTGCCTTTCTTACCATCAGGTGGCAGATGTCTTGTACAAAGCACTGACTTTGCTCCTCGGATATACCTCAATTAATCTTTGAAAGTTTATTATTGAGAGGAAAGTGATTTATTATATGATGTGGATGTGCAACCTCACCATGTAAAATAAAAGCACAATTCCATATCGGGTCCAGTCACATTTGTTTGTAAAATCTTAGCTCAGTCCTGGTTAGCTGTGGCTCAGAGCAGCCAGGCTTTATCAAAGGAACAAGTGTAAAGCATTAAGAAGTACCAAATAGTTGAATAAGAAGAAAATGCAACACAATAAAAATCTGACATCAATGTATAAAAGGTTATACTTTTATCTTTAAATAGACACCTCAACAACAATAATCAACTGGAGGGTTTCGGAGTTATGAATTTTTAAAGAGACAATAAATCACAGCTTTTCACACATCGCAATAAATCATTGTAATCTACAGCAGCTCGCGGTTAAGGGTAAGCCACAAGTGACTTGAAAAGGGCCCAAAGAGTACGTTTGTGGGAACCAACACCAGTAGGGAGCCAGTCATAGGAACCAATAAGGTCCAGCTGAACAGTTACCTTGCAGTTAAATCAGTCTCCAGGCCAGTTCTAGGGTCTATGGGTGAACTTCCATAGAAATCAATGGAGTGGTCCTGCTGTCAGGGATGCAGGATGCTGAGCCAGTATTGAGGGTCTTTCTGTGACCACAACCTAGCCCACAAACATGGAGTGGCAGTTACAGCAAAACCAGTGGTTCCCTTTAACTGGCAGAACTTCCTTGCTGGGAGATCAAATTGCACTCAGATGACTATCTTGGGTCCAGCAGATGCGGGTGAAACCTTTGAGGGTCAGGACTCTGTTTCCCAGGCTTCCCCACCTTGGAGTCCAGCGACAATCAGGCTTCTTATCGCTGGGCTCTTAGTGGAGCAGACTTCTCAGCTTTTATGGCCATGTGAATAGGGAGTCAGCCAGCTGACGCTTGGAGTCACACTCTCTCTCTCTGGGGCTCAGAGATGACTTTTCCAAGAGCAGGACACCACAGGTACAGTCCTTTCTCTGCTAGCCCTAGGTGCAGTCCAGTCTTTGGCGCAGCCTCCCTTTGCTGGGTCCAGGGAACAGCAGGACAGTCCTTCTCTATTCTCTCCGGTATAGACGTAATCTGAGTTCTGGGTGCCACTTTTATTTCTGTTTCTTTTTTTTAATTAATCTTTTTATTAGTTTCGATCCGCAGTTATGCATACATTTGCAATCAACATTTTAGCAAGCATTTAACACAGCAATACATTAGCATGAGGAGAAGGTCACTTCTACATCGCGTCCCTTGCTCGATTTCTATTTCGCCTCATCTCAAGCTCCAACATTGGGGAAATACAGTTAGATCCGCGATAGACATTCCACTTGCCCCATTTTTTATCCCACTTCTTTGGGCATCCCCGGGTTATAAAGACTTCCTTTTCTGCAATCATGCATTGATCAACTTCCTTCAACCATGCCTGCGTGGTTGGAGGACTTGCCACCCCCCAGCCTCTAGCTATTTCTCTTTTTACTAGGGTGTATCCCAGCATGGCTAGTTGTTGTTCCACCTCTGTGAGATCTGTTGCCGCCCACACATTAAGTAGACCCAGCCTTGGTGTAAGAGTCAGTGTCGTTCCCAAAGCGGTTTGGATATGAGACGTGGCCCCTTCCCATATTCGTAGAAGCCGCGGGCACTCCCATATCGTATGATAAAAGGTAGCCGTGTGGCCGCAGCCTCTAAGACAAAGTGGATCAGCTCTGGCCCCTATCTTTGCCAATGTCACTCCCGTTAAATATGACCTATGGAGGATTTTGAATTGTATCAGCCTGAAACGGAGGGTGATGGCCGCCTCCCTGGGAGACGTCAGGGCAGCCTGCCAGTCCTCATCGTCAAGAGATCCCAGGTCTTTTTCCCACTGCTCCTTAAGCTTATGTAGCGTGTCCGGTATGTTATTGCACAATTTTTTATAGATCAATGAAATGGCTTTAGAATGTAGTGGTCCATCTAGTAAGCGATCCTCTAATGGCGATGACTCTGGTATTTCTGTGGGGTCTGGAAAAGCTGTTGTGAGGGCATGCCGGATTTGCATATATCTAAATTGTTCCCCTTGCGCCATTTTGTATTGGTCTTGAAGCTCCTTAAAGCTGAGGATCGACCCATTTTTAACCATGTCTCCGACCACAGATATCCCGATGGTGTCCCACTTATCAAAGCCAGGTTGCTGGCAGAGAAGACCCAACTTTTGGGCATACCAAAGTGGCGTTGCTTTTGAGAGGACTTTTGACCAACCTAGCCGGGAGTTAGCCTGATGCCAGATAGCTACAGTATGGGAAAGAGGCCCAAAATATCGTCCTCTCCTTACTTTAGAACAAAGCGCTCCCAAGTATCCGGATCGCCCGGTCTGATATCTGTCGAGCATGTATGCGGGATCATTGGGAGAGCGATATATCCACTGGTTTATCACCACTAGTTGCGAAGCCCAGTAATAAAGTTTAAGGTCTGGGAGAGCTATTCCTCCGTCGAACCAGCCTTTCGTCAGCTTTTTGGTAGCAATGCGGGGGGCCCTTCCATCCCAGAGCAGAGTCCTGACCTCACCCTCCACCGCTGAGAAATACTTGTCCGGAACCTGATATGGACAATTCTGGAGGATATATAGAAAGCGGGGAAGTGCCAGCATCTTGAACAACGCAGCACGGCCCACCAGCGACAGGGGCAAGGATCTCCAATGTTGAACGTCTGTTTTTAGCCGGGCCAGTGGGGGGGCCAGGTTGCGATTATAGAAAAGGGCAGGGTCCGACGTAGCAAAGATTCCTAAGTACCGAAACCCCTCGACGGCCACCTTGATTGTACAATTTGGCGGGAGACGGGGGACGTGCCCCCGGAGCATAAACAACACAGATTTACTCCAGTTTATTTGGTAGCCCGAGTATTTCCCAAAGTTCGTGAAGATGTTCAGAACACCACGGATGGATTTATATGGAGAGGCTAGGTACAGCAAGATGTCATCTGCGTATAGGGATATTCGATCTTCCTGTCCCTCTGCCCATTTCAGGCCCCTCACCATCACTGCCTGGCGGATCCAGGCGGCCAATGGTTCTAATATCAGTGAGAATATCATCGGGGACAGGGGACAGCCCTGCCTGGTTCCCCTTCGCAGTGTGAATATTCGTGAGGTATAGTTGTTGACCCTCACTTGGCCCTGTATGTCTGTGTACAGTAATTTAATCCATCCTAGGAAGTTTGGGCCAAATCCCATCCTCACCAGGACTTCGAAAAGGTATGGCCATTCTATTGAATCAAACGCCATGGAGGCATCTAGAGATAGCACCACTGCGTCTTCCTCCAGGAACTCCCTCCGCGCCAGCACGTTGTTAAGTCTGCGGATATTTAATGCTGTATTTCTCCCCGGCATAAACCCAAACTGGTCAGGATGTACCAGTGATGAAATAACCGGTGCCAGTCGGGTGGCGAGAACTTTGGCTAGGATCTTAGCTTCCGCGTTGATCAGCGAAATCGGTCGGTAGGAACCGCACTGGTCACCAGGCTTCCCTGGCTTACGGATTACAACTATTGATGCTATTCGTTGATCACTGGGCAGCTTCCCTTGCTTATAGCTTTCATGATACATGGCGCGTAAATGAGGGGCAACATGGGAGGCCGCGACTTTTAAGAATTCAATGGGGATCCCGTTGGGCCCCATGGCCTTCCCAGAGCGGATTTGGCTTATGGCCGTTTGAATCTCTACATCCGTTAACTCCCCCTCCAGAGTTTCTCAGTCCGTTTCGGAGAGAGTCATCACATTGCTATCAGCAAGGAGTTGGCGAGAGTCCTCCGCAGTGTATGTAGTGGAGGGAGAGTAGATCTGCTCTAAATGACCAGCAAAAGCCTCCGCTATATCCTTAGGGCGTGTAATGGTAGTGCCATCGGGCATGCTCAGGCCGGCCACCCACCTTTCCCCTTGTTCTCTCCTCTCTAACCAGGCTAGCGTCTTTCCAGCCCTGTCCCCAAGTTCATATAGACGGTGTTGCATATGGAGGTGTCTGGTCATCATTTGTTCCCTTGCCTTGACCTTATACTCCTCTTGTTTCATTGCCAGGCGATGCAACGTGTCTTCCGAGGGCGTATTTGTATTGTCGAGCTCAAGTTGGCGAAGCTCGTCTTCCAATTGGGCAAACTGGCTATGTTTTTGTTGGGTGTAACCCACTTTTAGAGATAGTGCATGCCCCTTTAAGACCACTTTAAAGGCCTCCCACAGTGTTTGTGCTGATGTTACCGAGCCGACATTTTCGGCGAAATAGTTACAGGTTTGCTGACAGAGTTCCGTTTTGATATCCGGAATTTTCAATAACCATGGGTTCAGAACTATAGTGGATCGTGGCTGCCTCTCCCATTGTGTAAGTTCAATTATAACCGGTGAATGATCCGAGATGCCTCTCGGCAGGACATGGGGATTCTGGAAATTGCTAATGGAGGCTGCGTATGTTAAAAAGTAGTCAATACGAGATGAGCTCCTATGTGCATTTGAGTAGTAAGTGTATTGGATATCTCTGGGTTTCAAGGTGCGCCATACATCTGTTAGGCCCATGGCTGTAGTGAATTCTTTCATTTGCACATTGGGGCGTGTCCCCGCCCGTCGGGGGTACCTATCTGTATCATCATCCATGGTCATGTTGTAGTCCCCTCCCAGGACCAGAGTGCCCACCGGAAGGTCGGTCAGTATTTTGCCAAGAGTTGTCAAAGCTTCCTTACCCAGCGCAGGAGGCAGGTATACTGAGACTATATTAAGTGCTCTCCCTTCCCATTGGGCCTCTAGGACAGCAAATCTACCCCTGGATCTGCCCAGGTACGCTTTACAATAATGGCTAGGTTTTTCTTGACAAGAATCCCAGTTCCCCTGGATCCCGTGGTGAAGTCAGCGTGCACCAGGAGTTTGTAACCCCATCGTGTGAGGGCTTTACTTTTGTTTCCAGTCATGTGGGTCTCCTGCAACAACACTATGTCCGGGGCCTGTCTTTTCAGGTACTGTTGGACGATACCTCTTTTGATTTTATCACCCAGTCCGTTTACGTTCCAGGTGAGTATTGAAATCGACGAATCCATTCTACCCCCCATCATCCGACACATGGACAGTAACAGTGCGACAGTTTAACAGAAGTGCATGATTGAAAATTCCCCTTTCTAGTATATGCAAGGCGTGACCTGATTCTTCCTCCCAACCATTAAGAGCAAGTGTAAGCGCTGTGTGTGGCAGTATGCATAGATAACTTTGTAAGTCAAACTTTCCTAAAAACAATAGTCCCCCATCCCTCCACCCCCTCACCCCCCCCCTCCCTGCCTCCCTGCCCGTGGATTTCGAACTACCCACTCCCCAACTAGGCAGAGTGCCTCTACCCCGTTCCAAAAATACCAAAAGGTGTGGGTTTGCGGTCCCCCCATCCCCCTACAGCTATTGGCGGTATACCTCCGTTCTTTTAGCTCCCAGCCTGAGCTTGTGGTAACAAACTAATACATTACATAGGTGAGTCATTACAAACGGTAACAGTGCCGCGGCAAGTGCCCTCCGGACCAGTAAGTCACTATTATAATTGGAACGTTCTCACCAATGTCCTGCATGGAGGTAGAGTTCTCTGCAGTTCTCATCGCCTACACGGCTGTACCCCCAAAGTTGCAGCTAATTGTGCTTGGCACCGGCGGAGTCCTCCTCTGAAAGAGCCCCACCGTTCTCTTTGTACTTCCTTGGCCCTACGTTTTGGTCTCGGCGATGGCCATCGACTCTTCGCCACCCCTCCAGCCACTCCCACGCGGCCTCCGGCGAAGCAAAGAACCACGTTTTCCCGTCTGATTCCACCCTGAGTCTCGCCGGAAACAACATGGCATATTTTACTTCTCGGTCCCGAAGCTCCTTCTTCACTGCTTGAAAACTTCGCCGCTGGGCCTGGACCTTAGCCGAGAAATCCGGGAAAAACGTTACTTCGCTGTTTTCCACCTTGAGTGGGGGCCCTGCCCGTGCCGTTTGCAGAATGATGTCCCTGTCTCTATAGTTAAATACGCGGGCTATGAGTGTTCTTGGTGGGGCGCCGGGCTTCGGCCTCCCTCCCGGGACTCTATGTGCTCTTTCAATGGAGAAGTATTTAGAGAGACTTTTGGGCTGTAGAGGTTTCACTATGATGTCCTCCACGAAGAGATCTGCCGCTGGCCCTTCGGCCCGTTCCGGCACACCTAAAATACGGATGTTATTTCTGCGGGCCCTTCCTTCATAGTCATCCAGCTGTTGCGCCATTCTCACATGTTGGCTCTGGAGCTCGGCAACCTGGGTTTGGAGTTGCGCCGTGTCGTCCTGCAGTGAGGATGTGACTATTTTTAGGTCTTTGACTTTGTCGTCCATTTTACGAAAGTCCGCTCGCAGTAGGGATACTTCGGTGGTAACGGAGTCGAGGGAGGACCGCACTCCGCCAATTGCTTCTAGCACGTCTCGTATGGTTGGCTCTGACTGCGGTCCCGGCTCTTTTGTGACCCCTGCTCTTCCGTTCGCTGCATCTCTCGGTCTTCTCCAGCCTTATTCCATGCGAATTTTGTGAGTTTGCCCTGTACACTCGCTTTGGTCCCCTTCCCGTCGCCATGGCAGGTTCTACCACAGAGGAGGAGGTGGGAGGCAAGAGGCGCCGGCCGAAGGTCGCCAGCCACCCGGGCAATCAAGGCAGCACTGCCGCAGGCCCTCGTCCGTTGTTTCTAGGGCTATCTTGCAGGAACCCTGCTATCACTGCGGTAGTGGGGTCTATTAGGCAGGTGGCAGACGCGTGCCCACAGTGTGGCTGGGCTCAGTCAATAAGCAGCACCTCCCACGGACCGTCAGGCGTGGATCTCTCCGGTCTTCGGCACTGCGTAACAGGAGGGTCCACCAGTCTATTTCAAACACCACCGCAACGTCAGGTTGCCTAAGTTCTGGTGCCAGCAGCGCAATCCCGGACCCCAAAGGGACAGTAGCACCCTTATCGTTCGCAGTGCCAATGTATGGCTTCTTCCTCTGAGGTTACTCCCAATGCCCCCAGAGACCAGAAGAGTGCAGGATGGTTATCTTCGTCCTGCTATTTCCGGAGGGCACAGTGTTCGTATTTGTTTCACTCACAGGAGTGGGCGGAGGGGGGGGTGGGGGGGGGAACCCAGCTCAGCTCACAATCCGCCAGTGGGTCCTGGACTCACCGTATCTCCCCTGCGGCCCACCATCCACGGATCCCCGCCAAAGGCACCAACGAGGCCAAGTCACATCTAGGCCCAGGTCTCCGGCCGCAGCCCGGGAGGCTCCACTCCGCCCACGGCAAATTGCGGCCTGTCAAGCCACCGGCAGTCTCTTCGGGGCACCTGGGGATACACGGCCGCCCCCACCACTGGCAACGTCAGTCGAGGCCGCGCTGGTCGTGTCCTACCTTCGCTTCCGTCCGCGGAGAGCCGCTCACTCCTGCGTCTATTCCTGGATCCAAGTCCCTTGCTGCAGGCCTTCCAGGCCCCAAGACCGGGGCCTCGAGTACCAGCTCCCCTCGGCGAGACC
The DNA here is from genome assembly GCA_963921515.1 of Calotriton arnoldi. Classification (NCBI taxonomy): domain Eukaryota; kingdom Metazoa; phylum Chordata; class Amphibia; order Caudata; family Salamandridae; genus Calotriton; species Calotriton arnoldi. The sequence continues at coordinate 875,318 of CAWUFW010000382.1, read as the reverse complement.
GGCACCGCTTCACCTGAACGCCGCCCCCGCCACCTCTCCGGCTCCGGGTTACACCTCCGCAAGTTGCCCAGTCGCCCAGGGGAGTCCCCGCCGGCCAGCAGGCGGCAAACCTCGCCGGCCGTGCAAGTATTTCACCCCGGGGTCACCAGGCCGCCATTGTCTTCCTCGTCGTCCGTCTTCCACCGTCCGCCACACCGTCACCCCGGTTCATGGACTCCCAGGTGGGGGCCAGGGCAGCTCTCGGGGCTGGAGAGCGTCTTCTTGCCGGTTTTGCTGCCGATTGGAGGTCAGGATATTGTCGGATGCGTTACGAGGGATGCAGAGCTCTTCTAGCCAGCCGCCATTCCCTTCGGCTGCTAGCCACGCCCCCCCCTTATTTCTGTTTTTTGACGTCAGGGATGTGGAGACTACTAGCCAATGGGCTAACAGGTCCCCTCCCACCTAGTGACAAATTCCAGCAAAGTGTGGAATTTGGCTAGGCCAGAATGCACCATTCTTCCCACTTCCAACATGGCAGAACATTTCTCTTGATGTGTGCAGCTACTTATCCACTCCAGAGGTGTAGGCCTGGGGGCCACATGCCCATGGAAAAACTCGTTTGGCTACGACTTTCCTCTCGGTCCGAGATGCCAGCCTGACTGCTAAAACAAAAGAGCAGCCCCTCTTGTGTGCGACTACCATTTGCCCATCAAAGGTGGCTTCCCCTTTGAAGCTCGCCTTTTGGACTCACACCCAAATGGGTCTTCCTGCCAGGAGAGGGGGGGGGGGGCGTCACACCTCAACTCTTGGCAGATCCTTTGTGTTCCTTCCTGAGGCTCATTCACACCTCACCCCAGGCGGGCAGAAGGCTTTCTCGAGGACAGCAGCTTGTGTGCAACCAAACCATAAATGGTCACTAGAAACTTTGGGCAACAAAGTGCCAACTTCCTAAAGTTGCCATCCGTGGACAAGTTAGATTAAATTCGACTTGAGCAACAAGTTGGGATTAATGCAACAATTCTTTTGACATCTTACCATATTTGGTAGACCATTCAGAACTTAGCAATGCTAAGTTCTGAGCATGTAACTCCATACTGGCCAATGGGGCTGCTAGCCTCTACAGTAAAAACAGCAATGCAGGGTTTTTACGGTCAGCACATGCAAAGTTGATAAAACACATGTCCATCTTTTTAATATAATGCATTCTGCGTTTTTGGGCTTGGTAGGTATGCCTTAGAGATAACTTACAAGTATTAACAAGCATTCACAAAGCCAAAAGGTTTCGGCTATGGGAAATATATTGGTTTTGTCATTGTTTTTTTACACATGTTGCACAGCAGTATGAAGAAAGATGGTGGAGGTGGGTGGAAATCGAACAGCAGACATTGTGAGGAGGGCAAGGATGGGGGGGGAACAAACAATGGACAGCGAGAGGAGGGCAGGGGTGGAGGAGTGCAACACAAGTGTGCAGTGGGGGATTGAAGAGGGAGAAGTAACATCGGGCATAGTACGCGATTAAGAGAGGCAGAGGTACAAGAGAGAAAGCGTGGGGGGCAGGCTCAAAGGAGAAAGACAGCGAGCGAAAAAGTGAGAAAGAGTGAGAAAAGATTCGCAAAAAGACAGTAAGAGAGACGGACAGCCAGAAGGGGGAAGAGAAAGAAAACAGAAGGTGAATAAGAAAGCAGAAGAGACTGAGAGGGAGCAAATGAGAGACAGCAAACAAAATATTCATATCAAGGGTTTGGGAGAGTGATGTGGAGAAAGGGAGAGATGAAGGGAGGAACCTGCAGGGTAAGAGAGTGGAGACCCGGAGTGTGTGCAAGGCGGAAGAGAATCGGAAGGGAGACAGACCGTCACTGCTGCCCAACAACAGACTTGCAGACGAGACGCATCTTTAAAGATGCTGAGTTGAGCTGTACTCGAGAGAGGTGCTTGACTTTAGCAACACTGGCACCCCACGCCGTGCCAAAGAAGCCACAACTTGCTAAACACATGTTGGCTGTGGGACACCTTGACAACTGTTGGATCATGGCTGTTAGAACATGTGAAATTTATAAGGCATTGTGTTGAATGGATGCATGAAGTCAAGTGGTAATGTCTTGTGGAGACATAAAATAGATATTTACAATTGTATATACTGAAATATGTTTTCCTTATATATATATATATTTTTTAACGATTATACTCCTTAAGGCCTTATTAAGAAAATAAATAATATTCTCTCCCCCTGGCTCCCAGAACTAGATGAACTATTTTACCGGCTACTGCTGTCTGTACTGTACAAATGAAAGTGAGCAACAAATCCTGGACTGGATTTGACTTGAACCGCACATAGCAAGCTCTTCTTGCATCATGCAGATCTGAAGCAGACCGGATCCACTGTCTTACCACACCGTGAACCCACAGCTTAACCGGCAAAATCAATTAACTGCTTCATAATCGTTTCACAGGCCTTAAAGAGAAAGGCTGAGCACGGGTGCTCACTCCCCACTTTGACGAACTCTGCTCTACAGTATTTCCAAATGGTGAATTCCTACCACCAACGTTTTCCCCATGAGAACAACTCAGTGATCTGTCATGGGGATTGCTTCATATGGCCACCAGATGGCAGCCACAGCACATACACACACAATCCTTCGGTTTCTATGTTTAAACGAAATTTAAGTGGAATTGCTGCAGAGATAATTAATGTTCTCAAAAATGGGCCCCTTCCTGTCCCTAAAAATCGGAAGCTAAACACCGTCTTTTGTGCTCACGAGCCGCTGTCCAATTTAGGCAAAATGTTAGAGCCTGGACCATAATACAGCGGAAGTATTTACCAGGCATTTCACAAGCTTACTGATGGCTCAGTAGATGGACATGCATTGCTGGTGCATGAATTTCACAAAGAAACCAGTGCACAAATAGCATTAACACGTTGAATTTGAATATAACTTTATGCTGTAAGCTTTAAAAAATGGAAGCCTATCAAATAAAGCTTAAACAGCGTCTCTATTATCTGAGAAGTGCCATAAAATAGGGGAAATTGAAACAAATATGAAATAACAGTGGAACAAAAGCAGTGCTTTCATGGTGTGCGCCTGTCGGTATAAGCTGTGGGGGCCGAGGCGCAGGATGGGCTGCATGGTGAGCACTTGAAATGCGTGCTCACACGGGGAGATTAGGGCATCAGACAAATACGTGCTCAAAGTGCGGGACAAACAAAACGCTGTGCAGCAAAAACGTTTTAAAAAGTTCCCCAAAAGTGGATGAAAACAGTACTTGGGCCTCGGGACACTGATAAAAGCAAACATACGAGGAACAACAGGCAATAGTATGCTACAGCCAATAGAATCTGAGGAAAAGTAAGTGGCAAGCACAGGAACCAATGAAAAGCAAGGGAGACGGATGCAAGACCCTTTTAAAATTTATATTGAATACAATAGATTTCACAAGCATGCAGGCGCAAAACCTAAAAAGGAAGGGCTCAGCTTTGCCATTGGTTTAAATGACAAATTTCTGTTAGCAGTGTAAAATGCTCTTCCTGCCGGCAATGGTGGGCTGAGAGTCATGCTTTGCTTTGTCATACTCATGGTGGTACAATAAGTGCTAGAGTCCACGAGGAACAGTTTAACTTACAGGCCCTAGGTACCTCTAGTACCATTTACTAGGGACGTACAAGAAAATAAGCTTATGTCAATTGTGGTTGAGCCAATTAGACATATACCTTTTTAAGGGTCAGAGCACTGGTACTGAAGCCTGGCTGGCAGACTCGGTGTACTTTCAGAGTTGAAAAACCAGCAGCATCAGTCCAAACCGTCGGGGGCAATCACTTAAAGAGCAGCATTTCCTTACATTTATTAAGTCTAAAACATGATCTGTCAAGCTGAAACAAGATTTAACCTTTTTAAATGGACAGTGAAGTAAAGTGTTTTCGCTAACTGTACAGTTGTCTGAGACACCTGGACACACTTCTGACTTTGCCTTGACCGGACAGCTGCCCATACAGGGGTGAGTATTAGAAACCTCCCTTCTTAAGTGGACGACTACTATCCGCAAACATAACTGTAAGGAAATGCCTCTTTTTGTATGGTCACCCCCAAGTTTTTCAACTGATGCTGCTGGTTTTTCAACTCTGAGTGCACTAAGGCCTGCTAATTTAACCTCTGTGGCAGTGCCCTGACCCCAAACGGTGCATCTTACATTGGCTATACCCAATTGGCATAGGCTAACTTACACATAAGTCCCTAGTATAGGGTGCCCAGGGAATGTACGTTAGAGTGTCACACCAGGGATTGCAGCACTGGTAGTGCCACCATGGGTATGACAAAGGTAAAACGAGTCTTCCAGTCCACCATTAGAGACTGGAAAAGCAGTTTTAAACTCCTAGCCCAACTTTGTCATTTAAAGCAATGGCAAAGCAAAACCTCACTCTGCAATATGTGTAAGTCACCCCTATGGCAGGACTACTGAGCCCAAAAGCAGGGTTCAGCATATTTCACTGGCAGAACATGTATTTTACATCATCTCGCAGTAAAAACGTGAAACTGTTTTTACTGTGGAAAGACTTGGTCGCCCCATTGGCGAGAACAGGGTTAAACGCTGACCACTCAGTTGTGCTAACTCCTGAACAGTGCAACCAACGTTAGTATACTCCAAGGTATTAAACAACTCGTTACATTGAGCTCAACTTGGTGCTCAAGTCGAAATTAATGTAACATGTTGCCATGTGCAACTTTTACAAAGCTGCTACTTTGTTGCCTTTAGTCTCCTTTGTCCTTGACGACTGCACAAGGAGCCTGTCCCGGAGAGGGCTTTCTGCCCTCCTAAATAGACGTACCAACGGAACACCCAGGAAAGGAGACTGTAGAAGCCTGCACTGAAGAGAGGTGTTATCTCCGTCCTGCAGGAAGCCACACAGGTGTTGGCCTAAAAGGTGAGCTTCAAAGGAGAAGCTGCCTTTGAAAGGCAAATGGCTAACACTTGGAAGAGGGGCTGCTCTACTATCTAGCTAGACAGGCTGGCACTAGGGACAGGGAAGGGGTGACCCGCTGCTCCCTCATGCCCTCCTTGGTAGCCACACCTCTGGGTTGGGCTAGAGAGCTCGGGGTCTCGAGAGATGGGTTCTGTCATGTTAGGAGTGGACAGAACTGTGCACCCTGGGATAGCCAGATACCATACTTCCCAGGGAGTGGTCAACACGAGGGAGGTAACCTAGTAGTCTATTGGCTACTGGCCACATTAACCCAGAGGTAAGTTTCTGAGCATAAAAAGGGCACCCCTAGCACCCAGAACTCAGATCTAGACAGGAAGAAGGAACCAAGGAGGACTGTCCTGCTGCACTGAGGAGCCGGCAAAGAGGCTGCACTGGTGTGGGCTGCACCTAGTGGCTAGCAAATTAAAAGGGATTGTGTCTGCTGTGTGCGGCTTGTGGAGAAGTCATCTCGGGAGCCCAGCTGAAGCAAGGGACAGTTGGGTGACCGCCTGTTGGAAGCACAGGGCCTCAACAGCTGAAGAAGCCTGCTGGGGCAAGTTGGCACCGCCGCCAATCACCGCCGTGCAGCACCAGAGACCAAGACCCGACACTCAAAATTGCACCAGAGTCTACTGGACCCAGGAGAGTCTTCGGAGTGCAGCTTGGTAGCCCAGGAGACGAGTTATAGGCCAGGGAAGGATTGGACTCTACACGGCGGACGGGGACGAGCAATGTTGGCGGAGAACCACCCTTGATGTAAGTGTGACCACAGGGGGTCTCCCCTTGCCAGCCGCCATTTCAAATTTGACTGTAGGGTAAACTCGTAACTACATGAACCTTTGGTGAAAATTCCTCAATACGTAAGAAACTGACTTTTAATTTTCTCTCATCTCATTTGGAGGTGAGGGAGAACTTACTGGGAAAGGTAGAGTCCTGAGGAAGGCCGGCGTGACCCGATACGAGGGGCATACACTGACGGCCGAAACATGTTGACCACTTCGCAGTTAAGGAGGGGTGTTAGGAGCACATAGAATCTCCCATTCACCACCATCCTTTGCACTTTTTTATTCTGGCCGGAAGATCCAGGATTAAAACTTTAGGCACAGCGACACTTCCGAGCTAGTTTTAATTCACTTGACTGCACTTTCACTACCGTCGCTCCCAGTCACTTTAGAATTTATTTGTGTCTCTCTTTGTGTTGTATTGTCTTCCCCTACCCTATTGCTCCACCCCAGGCGTGGCTACGCCGGGGTGTTTTTTGTAGCAGCCCAATGATGAAGCATGTCACACATTTGTGTGAGTGAGGGCAGTATTAGAATAGATTGTATGTGCCATTACGTTACATATTTTATTACTCCCTACTCCTTCTGGTGCAGAAAGGATTGGACTGTGACCATGATACCGGGCGACTAGACTTCTACAAGGACCGAGAGGACTCTGAGGGACATCAACACCGTGGCCAGGACCGCCTCACCACATCTGTGGACTGAGGAGTAGCTGCAGGAAGAACCCTGTCAACGGCATCGCATCTACATCATCCTTGAGCACTGTGAACAAGTAGTGTTCTTGTCCTAGAAGGGGACCAATTACCAAAACCACTCCCTCTGGTATGCCCGGGATCCAAACATTGCTCCTACGCGAGTGGCCTTCAGCATCATCTGACCTCTCCTCCAGTGTGCTAACCAGCTCATGCAGGTCTCTAATGGAACATTGGTAGTCTGCTGTCTGGGGGTGTAGCACAGCTAGAATATAGCGCGGATGCCGGGCCCAAGGTGCAGATTTAATGCGATAGCAGGGTGGAAAGCGCAGAGTGCTGCTAAAGCACATCCGCCATCTTAGCCTGCTTGGCCAGACACCCTAAAATACAATTACGCAATTGATTCTAGCTTTTATTTCCATTAAACTCTTGAGGGCAAGGAGAGTTTCAACCACTAAGCAGTATGATAGCAGAAAAACAAGAATCTAAATCATGGTTCATGTAGCACATTTAGATAAACCACCTAAATGTAAGCCCCATTCACTGTTCGATTGCACCTCACTTCTGTGTGTTTAAGATGCACTGCAAAAGACACAATGGCAACATTTTCTTCCATTTGATCAAGCAATCAGTGATTTAAAAATTGCTATCAGAAAAACATTTGAAAATATTCTTACCTCCAACAATAATGCAGCAACTTCATGCTGACCATTCAAACAAGCATACATCAAAGGTGTACTTCCATTAATATCTTTCTTATTCCCTTTTGCATTGTAATCAAAAAGACACTTCACCACCTACAAAACAGAAAAAGTGTTATGAATTTTACCAATCTCTTTTTTTTTTAAAAAAGGGATAAAGTCGCGTTATGATATTTCCACTAGCCAAATACAGAATTTGAAATGCTTTTGTAAACTTTTTTCGACAGGTTGTCCCCTCTGGTATTAAATTGCAACGATATAGGGCTATTTACAAGTGCAAATTAGAACATCCTATATCGGGTTTCTACAACGAGTACCTCATGAGCTACTAGTATCTCACCAGCTACCTGCAGAGTAGCTCTCCTGTGTACAGCTCAGCCTTCTGAATTTGAAGTGTTTGCTTGGTTGAATTAATATACGTGTAACAAAACTGACAGTGTATATTTATGACTAAATTAGGTATAATACCTACCTGAACAGCCGCATCTTCTTCCACCAACCATTCAGACACCTCCTCTCTGCAGGAATCCTAATCGCAACCATCTCACGCATACACAGAACCAGATCAGGAGAACACGCGGCCTCATACATCGCTCCTAGAGGGAGGAACAGCAACCCTCTCCAAATTAGAGCCTCCTCCTCTCTTCTTGAATATGCAAGAAGCTGAAGACCTGGCTTTTCAACCTTAGGTAGGGCTAGGCTCGCACACCTACGTAGCGCCAGGATATCCTCATGGGTGATAGTGTGCCTTACAAATACACATAACATATTTTCAGAACGCAGTTGATGTTTGGAGAAAAATGGCTAGATTTCCAAAATATATTTAGAGCGGATATTTGAGTGATAAATCATATTGCCTAGGGAAGACTATTTTCATTACATTGGTATCAGGGGCTTTACAACTATGGCTGTTATGTATTTCACATGTAGAGGCATTCGAAATTGACCAAGCCTTTTTTTTTTTTTTTACATTTCTGCTAGCAACCCTGCCTGATAAACTTAGCCGATCACTGCTAGTAATCTTGGTGGCACTAAAGTAATCATGTCTCACATGGCCACTATTACAACACTAATAATATTAGTAGCTCATGATGATTTTTATTGAACTTAATTAGCTTGTATTACAGAAAAGGATGGACACCCTGACCTTTATTTTCCTCTTAACTGATCCCCTGAAACAAAGCTGAGCTGTTAGTTGTCACTAGCCCAAAATTACATCTGTGTTTGCTATGCTTCAAAAACAACTTAAATACCTTTGGTAACACTTTTTCTGGACGGATACTCCAACTAAAGATTCATCTCCTTTTGAATCATCCCAGACTGTAATCAGAAATTTATATGTTGGCTCCCACAGGCTGATGGTGGCACAGTCATCCACTGTGTCAACTCCGCATCACCTCTGGATGTGATAACAAGGAGCTGCATAGGGGTGCCACCCCTGTGTTTCACACATTCTGCACACTTTGATACAAGAAGACTAACAACTGTGGAAATAAACAGTGTGCAACACCTAACTCTGGACCTTACTAATCAAAGGAAGGTTGGCTCAATAGAATGGACAGACAGGTGGGTGCTGGGAATCTGCTGTTAAACAGAGTATCCAGGAGAAAGAGCACCACTGATGGTAAGTAACTTGTTTTCAAATGGATACTTCTAACTGCAGATTCCTCACCTTTTGAACTGATACCAAAGCAATATCTACAAAAAAGGCGATGGGTCTGAAAAGTGAACTTTACCACTAGGAAGTCCAGCAGGATCGAGCGGGCAAAATGGCCCTCCCTGTGGATATGAAAATTGATGCAATAGTGCCTAATGGAGGTGTGGATTGATGCCCATGTCATAACCTGGAAGATGTATAATACCAGAACACCCCACGCCAAGGTCATAGTGGTGCCTTTTGCACCACTATGACCCTCAGATGGCTCCTTCTTCGTTATAGCATAGCACAGTTTGATACAAAGTACAATTCACCCTGATATGGTGCATTTGTGGACCATCATACCTATCTTCGCATTGGCAAATCCAACAAAGAGTTGGTGGCACACCACCTGCTCTTTAGAATTATCAAATTAGAAACTAGAGGCCTGCTTAGGATCCAGATAGTACAACCTTAACTTCTCCTTAGAGGGATGTGGCAGGAAAAAAACCTAGAGTGTGTGATGGACTTCCTCCACATGGAAGAGCGACACAATCTTCGGAAGAAGGATGCTCTCATCCTAAACACCAATCTGACAGGAAAGAAGGTGTTATAGAATGGCAACACCAGTAGAGTCTGCAAACATCCCGATAAAATCGCAATAAGGAGGACGGTTTTAAGAGCCAATAACCTCACTAACTCTGCATAGTCCTAAATGGTGTGCACATCAAAAAATGTAAGAACCACATTAAATTCCCAGAGTGACATCATAAAAGGCACAGACGGAAATATATATATAAGCTCTTTCAAAAAATGAATCACAATAGGTGATCTGAATAAGGAGGGCTGATTTGGCAAACAAAGTCTAAAAGAGCTGATAAGTAACTTTTAACAGTGCCCACAATACACCTCCCTGGGCCAGAGATAAAAACAACAAAAAGATATCATACAATATGGCTTTAAGCGGGCTGACAGCTCCCGTGGCCAGCACAGACAGATTTGATAGAAAGGCAGTGAGCAGCCAGGATCATATACACAACATTCAACGGCAACAAAATCACTAAAGTGGTTCCGCTCAATCTCCATGCATAAAGGTGTAGATTGTCTAGTTTCGGGTGTAGGACCATTCCATGCTGCTGAGGCAGTAGGTCCTCCCAACGAGGTAGCTGAAGTGAAGAGCATAATCTCAACACACCAGTTCAGAACAACAGACTCTCTGGACTCAATCTGGGGCTATCAGGGTGAACTGTGCTTAGTCCCTCTTGAGGTTCCTTCAGACATGTGGGGTGAGCAATAGTGGCGTAAAGATGTAAAGGAGGCCTGAACCTCAGTGAGGGGAGTACGATTCTCCCAGAGAAACCTGAGAAACTTTTAAGGCTCAAATGGTCAGCGAACAGATGTACTATGGGCACACCCTACTGGGCAAACACACCATGTGCCACTTCCAAAAGCAGATGCCACTTGTGGTTGGCAAAATGACGCTAGTGAGTTCATCTGCCCTGATGCCGAGAGAGCCAGCTAGGTGACTTGCCTCCATGAAATCCCATGAGCCAGCAACAGCTGCAAAGCCCCCAGACATGCTGAAAGACCTCATGCCGCCCTACTTGTTATAGTAGCACATGGCAGTTGTGTTGTCTGTCAGAAACTGGACAGACCTACCCATGATGGAAGGATAGAAAGGTAGGCCTAGGCAGAGTTCTGCTATATAGAACTCTGCAAAGTGTCCAAAAAACAACGCCGCGTGGAGTTCCGCAAGCGGAGGAGTGCGTTTGGTCATGCCGTTCGCGTTGATTTTCAGAGCTGGGTGTTTGTCCCGCGCTGTAAAATCAGCACGAACGGCACCATGCGCAGGACAAGAGGGCGCTGCTTCTTTTTTTGCCGCTCGAGTAGATTTTCTACCCGAGCGGCAGCTTTCTCAACGCAAGCAGAAGATTTTTCAACGTGAGCGGTCGCGACCATCCGCGACCGCCTGCGTTGAGAAATCTCGCCGGGAGGTGGATTTTCCTCGCTTGCAAACTTGACGTTGGCAAGCGCAAGCGAGGAAAAAAATCTCCGCTACACGGAGGTGAGTTTTTCAGAACTCCACGAAGCGAGGAAAACTCCACTAACGAAGTGGAGTTCACTGCCAACGTCTACGTTGAGGGTCACTCTGCTCCAGACATTTGATAAAATGGCGCTGCTGCATCAGAGACCAAAGTCCTCTGATCTTCAGGTTGTCCAGGTGGCCCCCACATCCCATGTTTGACGCATCTATCACAAGTGAGAGCTTTGGATAAGGTAAGGAGAACTGTCTGCTACATGTTAGATTGGCATCCATTATCCACAACTGAAGGTCCTGGACCACCTTGTCTGAGAAACTGATGTTGTCCTACAGGTATGCCCACTGCTGGCCTCACTGTAGCCAAAGGTTCCACTGCAGAGCATGTATGTGCCAATGGGCATGAGGCACTAGCAGGGTACACGATGCCAGGAGACCAATAGGTCTCATAAGCTTGTGGGCCAGAACAAAGGCTCCTACCTGAAACATTGGGATTATAGCCTGGATGTCCTGGACTTGCTATGGCGCTATGCAAACGGCAGCTCACCAGGGAAACTAGAACAAGGTCTGGACCATGCCACAGAAAGGACATCTGTGAGGGGGTCATTTAAGCAACAACAGGTCAGACGTAGATAGCCCAGGTTGTGGAATTTCGGTCAAGAAACTAGCTTAAGTGTGTCCACAGCAGGCAACTGCAAATCCAAGACGTCCATGGTCCTGCATAAAACCACAGCAAAGGAAGCACTTTGCCAAGTGAAGGATAGGGGCAAGAGGTGCTAAGGGCCCCAGAGTGGACTTAAGGTCAGTCTCTGGAGAAGTGTCAAGGCTACTAGCACTCTACAAATTCAAACACAGACCTTCATCAGGTGAAGTGAGGGTGGCAAAGGTGATCCTCTCCTCCTCAATATCATTTTGATAAGGTACTGGATCATACCCATGGAATGCATCAAATTCAAGCCAATATCAAAGCAGGAGAGCAACACAAGAGTCATCCAAAACAAAAAGTCTTGCTTTAGTTATTTCATAGTGTGACATAGGACGGGAGTGAGCTGAAGTTGCCTTAGGTTCAGACACTGAAACCCAGATCTTAAACAAATTACTTGGCTAACAGATCACTCTTCCACGCTGTGAAAACATGTAACAGAATATAAACACAGCATTAAATTTGATGGATGTTTTAACACAGGAGGAAAGGCATCTGTCAAAAATACTGGTATGTTGACTGGTGTGTTGACGCAGGTGAGGCGACTTTATTGAAGAGAAAAATGAAGAGAATGAACCCTACCTTCTCAAAAAAATTTCTGAAAGGCAGCATATGTCCACGGACATTTAATAAAACTTGAAAAGTTATTCAATCTGTGTTCTGAAAGTGAATAAAGTCAAAATGTTATACTAAGTGTTCAGGCATCTTTGCTCCACAGAGCCAAAAAACGTACTGTCCTAACTGACACTACACTGCAATGTACATACTTTAAAGCAGCTTGGCTGCCTTAAGGCAACAGAGGTAAAAGTCCCCTCTAACAGTGCTCATACTTCATCATTTCTTGCTATATGTTCCCTTTTAGTTGAGGAATAAAGAGTGCTTTTCATCTTGTAAAAGTTGATTTAGATTTTTGATAAATTATGTCTTTAGACGAGTATTTGTTTCAAAATAACTTTATAAAGAAAAGATGTCTAAAAAACAAGAATGTTGGCATCCCAGAGTTATTCAATGCTAATGTAGGAAGCATACGGGCAACTTCCCGAAAGCAGTCTCTTATTGGCACTATGGCTGACCTACACTTTGATCCACTGAGAATACTGACAAGAAAGCCTCCAAAGATCCTTCTGTATGGACTAGAGAAGTAAGTGATGAACTAATTAACAGCTTCTCGACACCCCTATTATATGTAACCCATCACCGAAGGAGGTGTAGTCTGTGCTTTCTTCTACAGCCAGTGTTCCAAAGTGGAGAGTGGGGTGAGGAAGAGACAGATAGGGTAGCATGAAATGTTTCCAAAAACGTTTTAAGCCCTGAAATTCAGTTTAAGATGTGCAAAATTTGCAAATGTCAGGCACTAAAAGCAGATCCTGCGTGGCAGGATAAGAATCTGTGGACCTTTACTACTGTGGAAAAGCTGCATGCGTAGTGAATGTTGTGTTATCAGTGGCCACATAGGTGTTCCCGGAGAAGAAGATCATTGGGAAGGTAAAGAAACCCACAGTCAAGCTTCTCATCCATCTCAATGGTTTTCAAAACCAATATTCACACTTAAACTTGGTGCCAAAAACAGCTTAATTAATAATGCTAATTTGGTTTGAAAAACACCAATTTCCCCATCATTTCTGAGGGCGTGGGGTGCATCCCTGTCAGTAAAGTGGGAAATGGGGGGCAGAGGGGGTTTGATCACAGAAACTCTGCTTCAAGATTAGGACTACTCCTGGAAATAGGTGATATTCTATATACAGGATCTGAGATTGTTTTGAATCCCAAGAAAAGTACACCTTTACAGAAATTGTAGGCATAAGCATATAAATCGTAATATACCTCTTTCTTTGAGAGTGGCCCTGCCATTGAAATCTTATATGGCAGAACAACAACATTAGTCAGATGCCTGGTGGTGATCGTATTCTATAGTCCAAGGATGTTAAAAACATCTAAGTTAGGTTACTGAATGAACACAAATACACAGAGGGAGAAATAAACACGTACTCAGTAACTATTGTGTACACTTCACTAATAGGTTTGTTTTAGCTGCTTTAAACACTGTTAGGTTGTTGGCAAAGACTACACAAATCCTTTAGATGTATATTTCCTATTGTCATGTTCATAATAATAATGGCTTGAGGCATTTACTCTTAGATTCTCATACATTTGCCAGCTACTCCGAATACTCTACAAAATATATTCAACAAAATACAACAGGATAGTCTTTAATAGTTCAGTCAGGTGCCATACCTGTTTCGCAATATGCATACCCAATTCAATTCCATTCTTAAGAAGAATCTTTACAAAAAACTCTCAAGTATGTTACCACAATCACTGACTATAGTATGAAAGTTGGAGAGGCCCTTCCAAAAAGCTCAGTTTACCTGCGTATTTCCTGCTTGGCAGGCCAGATGAAGTGGTACAGCTTGATTTGCATTTCTTGCACCAACACTTGCACCATGCTTTACCAGAAGAGAGACCAAAACAGCATGTCCATATTGTGCAGCGATATGCAAAGGAGTAAAGCCATCCCGATTTGCAACATTCACTCCAAGTCCATTAGCTGGAACCTTGAGGAACTTCTGTGGGAAAACAATACAATGGTTTATGCAGCACAACAAGTAAAATATTTAATTTAAAAACTGCAGGCATGGCCATGAAATTGGTCAAATAAACGGAAAGGTAAAGTCATCTGCAACATCGCTCATCTTATCCTCACAGGGAACCAGAGTTCACACCCACACTATATTTCTCATCTTATCCGAACACAAAATCTGAATTAACACCCACACAATGCGAAGGGAATATTTTTTTACCTGAATGGAGGCATGGCCCCATGCAAATGAGGCAAAGCCTTTGCCTGTGCGCCCGTGCCGTGTATCTGACATGCACGCAAAGGGGATTGCGCGAGGCACAGAGGTAGGGCACCCAGAGGACAGCATTTGGTACCTCAAAAAGAGTCTTATTCAGAAAATGAACTGGACTGCGGGAGATGGGGAGGAGGGCTTGTCACCTCCCAAAACAGGCCAGTTGTAGAACGGTCTTTCACTGCTGCAGTCTTTCCAGTGATGCACAAAATCATAATTTACATCTTCATTGGAGGAACAATTAGTTACCTTTGGTAAGACTCTTTCTGGTGGATACTCTAACTTCCGATTCCTCACCTTGTGAATTTCCCATAGATGCCAGACTGGAGCCAGATTGTTTTCAAAGCAAGCGCTCCTAAGCACCTGCACATGGCTCCATTGGACTTCATGTCAACCCCATACGGCCTCCAGAAAAGATGGTGTGGAGCCATACATAATCAGTTTATCTTGAGTTTTTTTTCTACACCTTCATATGTGGATCAAGAGAGACTGACTGGAACTGGCAGCAAGCTGAATCTAGCTTGGAAACATTTTAGAATCTAAGACGTCCTGCAGGATCAAGTGGGAGAAATTGCACTATTTGCAAACTTGATTGCCGAAGCATTAGTGCACGAACGCCCATGTAGCAGCCTGGTGGATATCCAACACTACTACTTGTCACAGACGGTCCACCTGGACAGGGTTCTTTTCTGCACCGCCTTTCCCTTTTTTGCCCTAGTAAAGCCCACAAAGAGCTGGTCATCTTCTCGGTACTCTCTTGTGGGCTTGATGAAAAAACGGATGGCTCCATTGGGTTCCAGCTCGTAAAGTCTCTCCTCCTTACTTGAGGGGTTGGCAGAGAGAAGAAAGCAGGAAGAGCATTGGAAGTTTTACATGGAAGGGTGGCATGTCTTTCGGCAGAAATTAAGTTCGAGTTCGCAGCACCAAGTTACGAAGCGGGTGAATGGAGGATGCACTGACAGAGCCTGCAGCTTACTGACAGCGTGCAGATGTATTTGAAATAAGGAAAACCATTTTGATTATCAGCAATCTTATCGAGCAATTGTGCATAGACTCAAAGGGTGTGCAAATCAGGAACACAAGGACCAAGCTAAGGTCCCTCCGAAGCATAATGAAAGACGCAGTTGTAAACATGTATATCAGTGCCTTTAGAAAATACATCACACCTGTTGACTTGACTAATGAAGACTGGCCAGGCAATTGCAGAAATACTGTAAGGGTCGCAAAACAACATGTAACAGTACCAGTCACAAAGACTTGCTGGACTATACACAACAACCAGAGCATATACTTTAGTTAGATGGGTTTATGATGGGATTACCTGATGAAGTAGTGGATGCTGCAAGAACTATTTCAGCAGGTAAATCAAAACTTCATTTGCTGACATTCAGTCCCCATGTATGGAGGTATAGATTGAGGAGGCTTGGGTTTGGGACCCTGCCTCGATGGTGAGCCAGGATGTCCTTCCGAAGATGCAGATGGATTGTAGGGCAAATGCTCTGGCTCAACATCTCAGGGTTCAACACTCTACTGGCCCAGTCTGGAGTAATCAGGATGGCATATACCCAGCCTGTTTTGATCTTCTTCAAAACTCGGGGCAGGAGAGGCGAGAATGACAGGAGAGGCGAGAATGACAGGAGAGGAAAGAAGTACAGAAAAAAGATGTCCCACTGCACTGCAGGCGAAACACGTCTCCCAAGGAACCCCTGGACAGAAACTCTTGTGCACAACAATCGTGGAAGTGCATTGTTTCAGCAGTGGCGATTTAATTAAGGCACACTCCACCGGGTGAAGATGCCTTGCACCAGCCCCAGACAGAGATGCCATTTGTGGCCCACTAGATGGCATCTGCTGAGCTCTTCCATTGTGGCAGTCAGCCATCCCGCTAAATGGTTTCCTGTTAGGGCGATCCCTAGAAGATCCAGCCATTTCAAGAGATGTACCGTCTGCTGGCAACTGGATTCACAACCCCATGTGGCATGATGGATGTGTTGTCTCTGAAGACCGAAGCTGGGTTCCCATTGGTGGATAAGAGGAAGGCCTTCACAGCCAACTGGATGGTGCAAACCTCCAGAAGGTTCCTCTCCCAGATGAATGCCCTAAAACAGAGATGATGCATCTGCCACTACTGTGAAGTATGGAGAATTGCCTTCCAAAAGCCAGGGTGGTGTCCAACAGCCACCATAGAAGATCCTTGCTGCTCACTTCAAGATGCAGAAGTTGTATGAAAGGCAGTCCTGATGCTGTGCCAACTGCAGATTGAAAGGCCCGCATGTGCCAACAGTCACTTGGAATCAGCAGGATGTATAAGGCCAAGCCACAGAACCCAGGAATGAACTTTGGGATTGTATCCTGAATATCCTGGATTCTCTGTGGGGCTAGAAAGGAACTGAACACCACACTATCCAGGACACCCTAACTAAAGGGCCTCCTCTGTGCGGCTGCAGATGGGACTTACGCTCGCTCACGGAGAAACCCAACGATGAGAGATGGATGACCACTGTCTATAGATGGTCCATGACTGACAGCAGTGAGCAAGCTTTCAGCAGCCAGTTGGCAAGGTACCGGGAGACATGCATCTCCGATGAGTCAGGACGACTAGCATCACCCTCAAACAATCAAGGGGCTGAGGTGAAACCAAAGTGTAGAATGACAAATTGTCAGGATTTTGCCATCCTGTCACTAGAGGTCACTCACAAGGGCTCTTTACAAACCTGACTTCATATCAGTATAGGTCAATATGGACATCAATACTTACCATTCTTAGTTTTCCTTCATCTTTTAGTACAAGTTTCTGCTCCATGTCCATGATGCATTATGGTCCTTGTAGTTCCCTCTGTCTTCAGACACTTCCTAGATCACGTTCTGTGGTTGTTTCCTGTTCACTAGATTTGATCCTGGATCCTACTGTTATTCTGACCCCTTTATGTATGCATTCCGGACTGTTCTCTATATTTGCACTGATCCATGCTCCGTTCCAGGCTTCCTATTTCCTTTCTTGCGTCCCCTAATTCCCTTGGTCTTCCCATCTCCAGGTCCCAATTCAGCCTTCCCTTCATTGGTGGTTCCCCGATTCCCTGTACCTGGTTAAGTCCTTGCACCTGGCTTTCTCCCTGCACCTGTGCTCCTACCCTGAGGCTCCAGCTATTTCAGCCCTGTGAGCGCAGAGTGCAGTGGCTTGCAACTGACCTCTGTTGAGTCTCCTTGTGCTCTGTGTTCCTCCTGCTGCTATTACAGGCTTGCCCTTTGTTTCTGCTTTCTTTTTTTCCCTGTACCCATTTTCTTGTTTTTGGCTATTTTGTTGTATCTGTTTCCTCCCTAGTTTTCCTGCATCTGTTCCTGTGTTAGCCATTGTTCATAGTCTCCTGTCTGCACTCTTCCTTGTGCTCAGTGTTCCTGTTTGTCTGCATATTTCTGTCTTGCCTTGTTTCAGTGCAGATCTTTCCTAGCCTTGTTCTCAAAATTTCAGCCCTGTTCCTGAACCCTGATTCCAGTCCTGCTTTTGTCCGAGCCCAGTTACTGTTTTGGTGTTCTTTGTTCTGTTCCCTGTTTGTTCTATCTTGTATTGTTATCTGATTTTCATTGCTTCCAAGGGTGCCAGTTAGATTCCAAGGCTTGTGCCTTTGGCACAGAGAACCACCCAGGGCACCTACTCCATAGGAACTGCTGAGTGTCTCCCAGAACTCTGACATTAATGTGCTCCTTACTTTCGTATAAGATCTTTTCACCTCACAGAGAGATCATTTCAGAGGAGCAGACACATATCACTTATGATAGTTTGTCTATTGTTTACCTGCTTTATATTCCTGTTGTGTGTACATGTGTTTTCCCTGCAGACCTCCAGTGCCCTATTCACAGCCTGTTCTAACCTGCTTCAGTCCTCTGCTTCTGTCCTGCTTTCCTTCCAGCCTTCTGGTACTCTTTTGTTTGTATTCCCTTCAGAGAACACACACAAACCCAGTAACTAGCCTTGTCCCAGTCTCACCCAGCTACTCCTCTGACCGATCACCCTGCTAGTTTCCTGCTAGACGCGACACAAATTGGTAATGTTTTGCCCACACCACAAACCGAAGGAAGTGTCAGTGAGATTGCAGGATGGGCATATGGAAAGTATTCATCCTGCAAATCAGAGGGCACCATCCAATACCCTAGACCCATGGCAGTAAGGACCCAGGCAAGAATTAACACCAGGAAGGTGTTCAGGAGCTAAAGACCTAGAACAGATGTGAGACTGCCATATGTTATGAGCACCAAAAACACACAGCAGAAGTGACTCTTGCCCCTCCCCAGGCCTCCAGGAACTTCTTTGAGGCCCTTTGTCCAGTTGTGATATGACTTCCTGTGCAAGAATGAATACATGCTTAACTGAAGTGTGAATAGAAAAAAGGTGGAAGATGAGGGGCAGTGAATGTGAAGGGGAGGGCGTAATTTGGTTGTATAATTTGAAGCATCAACTGATTTGAAGTAATAGTATGCCAGGCGAGTAGGGAAAAAACAAGCATATTCAGCCTCTTACTGGTATCGCATGACCACGGAAGGGGAGCTTGTCTGCAGCTGCGGCAGGTGAAGAGGAAGAAGAGGACTGCTGACATTGGTGGGGTCTATGGCCTCTATCACGACTGTGTTCTCTTTAGCCGTGAAAAGGCTGTGTAGGCTGTTGCACAAGTTGAGAGATGCCTTTGGCTATAAACAAGACCTTGAAATAGTCCTCTGAATATTTGATGCTTTTGGTGGAACTGATGGACCTGCAAAAGTATACCTAATGAGAGATCCTTAATGCATCTATCCTTAAAGCACTTCACAGCCGAAACCGCTTTTTCCAGGAGAAGCCTGGAACCATTAAAAGGCATATCGATCAGGAACACCTGTACATCTCCAGAGAATCCTGTTGCATGTATCAAGGCATTACGTATATTCATTTCACTGGTGCCCTTGGAACAACCCAAACAATTTGTGGTGTTGAGGCCTGCCCTCAAAACATTTTGCTGCATTCTGCCCCTCTTGGATTGTCTGGTCAAAGGCATTCCTGAATTTGTCAAGGATGGCCGGCAAGATCTTACTGGCCATGTTCCCAAAGGACATGAGTGTACCGACCCAGGAGATTTATTGTACCATAAACTCAGAGGGCACCTCAGAGGTGCCCCCTGAAAACCTACCAACCCTGGGGTGGTCTCTGACCGGCTGTAGGCAGGCAGCCACCACCTGACATGTTTCTGGACCCCTGGCTAGAGAGCCCCTGCTCTATGGGACCAGAAACAATGCACATCCTGGGCAGATGCGTCTCCTCCCCCAGGATGGGCCAGTGCAAATGAGGGTAGCTTCAAAGGCCTGCCGCCTTTGTAATGCAACCCTCAGCCTCGGCTACTAGCAGCAGATGGCAGCCCCTGGTTTACACCCACAGTTTGGGTGGGAAAAATACAAAAGAATAGGAGGTGTGCCCACCTTTACCAACCCCACCCCTAAGGTGGGGAATGCGAGGTGAAGCCCAAATTTCAGTCCCCACCATATTGAAGATGGAGAGACCACTCCAATCAGGGCTAGGTCTATACCCCCTACCACAGGAGGGTGGCATAATAGAGGGTGTAGTCACCCCTGGTAAGGTGCCCAGTGTCCCTACCAGTTACTCCCCTAAAACGCCTGCTAAATTTAGTATTTAGGTGGCTCCCCAAACCTAGAAACTAGATTAAAGGCGACCTAAGAAGAAAGAAGACGACCCTGCAGAGAAGACTGAAGACTACAACTGCCTTGGCCCCAGCCCTTCCGGCCTGTCTCCAGCATCAGCGAACCTGCAACTTGTCTTGTAGCAGGTGACCTCTGAAACCCCTGGGAGGACTGCTGCCTTTGAAAAAGGCTCCAATCTCCAGTTGACCTGTCCTGAAGAAACCTACCCCAAGGACTCCGGATCCCGGCGTATCCACGTCTCCTGCCCACTCTGCACCAGACGCCCAAGGCCTGAGTGGCTCACCTGTGGAGTGAAGTCTCCCTGGCAATCCTGACCTCATGTCCAGTGTTGGCCGACCTCTCCTGCTCTCCACGACGGTGCCTGCAGTGTGAATTCAGAGGCTCCCCTCGACCGCGGCCGGCTCCGGTAAGAAGACTGACGTCCAAAGGCACCCATGCACCCGAAGACCCTAGGCCTTAGTGAGCTGAACCTACGGTGCCCTACGACCTCCTACATCTCTACTTACCTCTGCTGTCGTTGGTCTTTCTCCTGCAACCTCCGGTGCCACTCCTGTAGCCTCTTTGCCAAAGGAAGAATCTCTATTGAAAAGCATTGGGCGCCAGACTTTGTAATTGCACCCTGCACCCGGCCGCCCCTGTGCCGCCGGTGGTGTTTGTTTGGTGCTGCTTTGTGGCCCCCCCCTGTGCTTAACCTAACCCCTAAAGTTTGGCCCCTGCAACCAATCTACTTACCTGCAAGCAGCGTGGCTCTAGGCACCCCCTGTCTCCATTGGAAAGCATTGGGCCGAACTCCAATTTTGACCTCTGCATGCCCCTGTGCTGCTGTTGCCGCAGTTCTGGTACTTGGCCCTTGCTGACTTTTGGCCCCAAAGGCTGGGATTGTAAGTGCAGTACTTACCTGTTTAACCGCAATATTGTTTTCCCCATAGGATAACATTGGACTGTGTTGAAAAGTTTTTAAGTGTCGATTTTTCAAAGTGAAAATATTTTTAATTAAAAATGTACTTGCCTTATTACGAAGACCTTGGTCATAAAATACAAAGTATATTTTTCTACAATTGGTCTGGATCTCCTTCTTGAGTCATGTGTCATTATTGATCACTGTTGTACAATAAATGTCTTACACTGTGTTAGGCCTAAGGTGCTAGCCCACACTACCGCTAATAGAGCTTGTTGGGTTTGACATTTGGCCCTGAACACTTTTGGGGAACCCCTAGACTCTGTGCACGGTATTACCACCTAGTGGCAATATCATACACAGAGCCAGCTTTCTACAGGTTTTTTTTTTTTTTGGTAGTAGTAGGACACATGGTCTGGTACTGCATCAGGTGCTCTCAAGCGCAAACAGGGTACTTGCACTCAAAATCTAACAGGGCATCAGATTGCAATGCCCCATCAACTTTTGTGCCGGATACACTTACAGCACCCAGCTCAGGAAGCGCTCATGAACTCCCAATGCTTTCTTGGTATCAAATGAGAGGCGCGCCAACATGGTTCCACCTCTTCTCCCTATTTTGATTAAATGAATGGACTTCCTTAGTATTGTTCCCTGTCTGTCTCCACATTATGAAACAGACCTGGGTGGGGTGTATTCGGGTCGGTATAACTTTTTGGGTTTTGCTTGCCAAAATAGAAGTGAGCAGGGTAGCACCAGTGTTCAATAATGAAATCCGACTAGATGGGGGATCGCTCTGTTGGAGGCAAGTTTGGTTTAAGTACTGACAAGATGGACACCTTCGTCACAGTTAGGTGGTCACCTTAGTACTGCAAAACACACAAGATGATGGACGGAATGTTGCACATTGGCAAACATTCACCCCCAGTCACAGATCTGGGTTTAATCCATCGTTATTTTGCTTCACCACGCCACCCCAGTTCAGACATAGCCATATGCAAATCAGTCTTGACCCTGTGCCTCATGGGAACAGTCCAGACCGAACTGCCAAGCCATGTCTTCCTGGACCGGAATCAAGCATCCTAGGACCGGTTTCGGGCTTTCAGCACTCATCAGCCAGGATAGCTTGACTCCAGTGGCGCAGTGAGCACGGGACCCACGTCTGGGCATACCCTTCCCACTTAGGGCGAAATGCAAAACACACAAGATGATGGACGGAATGTTGCACATTGGCAAACATTCACCCCCAGTCACAGATCTGGGTTTAATCCATCGTTATTTTGCTTCACCACGCCACCCCAGTTCAGACATAGCCATATGCAAATCAGTCTTGACCCTGTGCCTCATGGGAACAGTCCAGACCGAACTGCCAAGCCATGTCTTCCCTGGACCGGAATCAAGCATCCTAGGACCGGTTTCTGGCTATCAGCCTTCATCAGCCAGGCTAGCTGCTCACTACGCCACTGGAGTCAAGCTAGCCTGGCTGATGAAGGCTGATAGCCTGAAACCGGTCCTAGGATGCTTGATTCCGGTCCAGGGAAGACGTGGCTTGGCAGTTCGGTCTGGACTGTTCCCATGAGGCACAGGGTCAAGACTGATTTGCATATGGCTATGTCTGAACTGGGGTGGCGTGGTGAAGCAAAATAACGATGGATTAAACCCAGATCTGTGACTGGGGGTGAATGTTTGCCAATGTGCAGCATTCCGTCCATCATCTTGTGTGTTTTGCATTTCGCCCAAGTGGGAAGGGTATGCCCAGACATGGGTCCCGTGCTCACTACGCCACTGGAGTCAAGCTATCCTGGCTGATGAAGGCTGATAGACTGAAACCGGTCCTAGGATGCTTGATTCCGGTCCAGGGAAGACGTGGCTTGGCAGTTCGGTCTGGACTGTTCCCATGAGGCACAGGGTCAAGACTGATTTGCATATGGCTATGTCTGAACTGGGGTGGCGTGGCAGAAGCAAAATAACGATGGATTAAACCCAGATCTGTGACTGGGGGTGAATGTTTGCCAATGTGCAGCATTCCGTCCATCATCTTGTGTGTTTTGCATTTCGCCCTAAGTGGGAAGGGTATGCCCAGACGTGGGTCCCGTGCTCACTACGCCACTGGAGTCAAGCTATCCTGGCTGATGAAGGCTGATAGCCTGAAACCGGTCCTAGGATGCTTGATTCCGGTCCAGGGAAGACGTGGCTTGGCAGTTCGGTCTGGACTGTTCCCATGAGGCACAGGGTCAAGACTGATTTGCATATGGCTATGTCTGAACTGGGGTGGCGTGGTGAAGCAAAATAACGATGGATTAAACCCAGATCTGTGACTGGGGGTGAATGTTTGCCAATGTGCAGCATTCCGTCCATCATCTTGTGTGTTTTGTCGGTCACCTTAGTACTACCTTGTTAAAGAACCTCGCAAGAATTGGGAGCAGCTGCAGTTCAAACACTTAAAAAAAATCTGCCCATCAAGACATCCGACCCTGCCACTTTAGCAAACTTCAGGTTCTTGACTGTTTTCAGAATTTCTTCCTGGACAATCCGTGCATTTGGGATTGTCTGGTCTGTTTCTGACTGCCACAGGAGTGCTGCACTCCCAATACAGGAATTCCTCTTGTGAAGTCTCTGGAATAGAATTCTTTATAGAACTCTTTGAGGCGGTCCAAATGTTCACTTTCTCCAATGGAAATAGTGCCCCTGTTTTTAATCTCTGTATTGAAGTAATACAATTACTTTGCTCTGAGAAGGCTTGCCAACAACATGCCAGTTTTATTTTCCCCTTCAAAAAAACGACTGTCCAATTTCACCAGCAAACAGTTCGGTCTGTGAACCTCTGTTGTGTGCCACCTCAGAGCTCATCAGCCTTTTGTGTATGCACTGCGATTGTGTGTTTCTATGTGTCTTCTTCACTTCTACCAAGTTTGCATTTAGTCTGCTAAACAAGGTTACCCTTATTTTCCTAAGCAGCCTGCACCCACTATCATTTGCCTCCTAATTCCTACTTTCAATGCATCCCAAGGAATCATTGGAGTAACCTCCCCATTATCATTTGCAGATCTCTACCATCCCACCTCTAGTTCTTGCCTGGTCTTTCCTCTGTGGTCGTGACTTAACAAGCCCCCCCACGCCATTCTAATAACTAGGTCTATGTCGCTCATTCTTCATGCCAATCCAACCCATTATTCTGTACGTTGACACAGACTTTCTGAAGGTGTTCTATTGTTTCTTTCCAACCTGCCAGAATCTCTTCCTCATTTTGTGTTCTGTTGCACCTCTCCCATCTCACACTGTAAGACATTCTGGTTTACACTGCTGTGGAGGTAAAGCTGAATTATCGGTCTGCTGCTCAGGTTGCACTTCAAGTCCTAGGAAGTTTCTTACCTTTGACAAAGATACTGAAGTCTATACACATCCTTTCCAGGACAATATCATTCTAAATGGATGGTTCAACCTGTATCCTACTATTTGGGATTTTAAGAAAGTAGTCAGTTGGTGATTATCTTTCCTTTTCTGAAGGGTCACTTGAAATAGATCTTGGAAAATTTGATAGGCAACTCCATTGAAGGAAACCGGTCTGCCACCATGTAGTGTTTCCATAATTCATTTCATGTACATGAAATGGTGGAGCCTTACCAATATAACCAGCGGAGCTGGGATCTTCCTAGATCAGGACTTCACTTGATGCACTCTATCAACTTTGGTCAGATATTCAAGAATTGATCCCAGCAACACTTCATAGAGGCACTGGATGTGTTTCTTTATATCTGTACCCTTCTCACCCCTTTGGGGCTCTGCAAATTTGAAAGTTGTTCATGCATGATCTGTTCTCTAGGTCTTTCGACATCTCCTGTAATACTATACATTGTTCTTTAAGAAGTAGTAAACCTGCTTTGAATGCTTCTTGGTTGGCGGTCCGATCATCCATTACCTTCACCAGTGTATTTACTCTGGCGTCTACCTGTGCAACATCTTCATAAATCTTTTTATGTTCTGCTTCAACTCCGCTTGAAGATCGGATTCCAGTTTTGATGTTGAGGAATAACTGCTGCAATAAAATTTGGTTATGATCTTGGGTTGCAAGGTTGCCGCCCTGTTGTGATCTTTATCATTTTGCTGTAGTTGCTTATGTTGCCCCCTTATTTTTTCTTTGCAGCACCATGTTAGGGCAAGTCCTTAATGATCAAATCCCTTTCCCTTCTGGATTTCGCCATTCTTGTTTCTGCCTAACACTTGCTAAGGTTTGTCGACTAAATGTAGGTCTGACAGCGCAATTCCTTTACACTGCCCTGACCGGGATCAGTATATCTTGCCTGGTTTAGCTGTCATTTTGTGGCCCTTAGAGTGTTAGTGCCCTTAGGGGATTATTCAATATCAACATAATTAAGCAGCTCTTTACTTTAAGTTGAACGTCACATTAAGTAATAAGCCTGCACCTCTTCAGCACAGTCACCGTTCAGATCCTTTTAGTTTCCACCTGCCCAGTTCTTTTCCCCTGTTGGGAGGGAGGGGGTCTTGTTTATTCTTTGCATCACCCCAGTTTATGGTAAATTATCACGTCCACTCTTCTGGCTCGCGCACCCCAACACAGGGATCCGTTTTGCTTCCTTCATTGGCTGTTTATGCAGTGGTCTGCCACCCTGCTAGGCTAGTTTGTCATCTGATCACGCACATCCATGGGACTCGGGTTTGGCTTTTGCTGGCCTTTTGTTGGGAGCCTTTCTCACAGTCTTGATCTTAGCAGCTACTTCAGCGACACACACTTCAGCAAATGTGGCTATCTTATCAGCAATGAGATGATTCTTGCTGTTTCTTTGCTATGGCCATCTCAGCCCTCCTGCATTGATGCATCCAAGCGGTTACCATTTAATTCCAAAGGATGCACCACTTCCTTTCCACCCTGAAGTGGGGCAAGTGACTCTCTGCTAATTAATGGCAGATGCGGGGAATCGGATCCATGCATCCGTAGCAATCTTGGGCTAGACTGCACTCCCTCATCCAATGAACGGATGCTGTTCAATCACTAATCAAAGAAGCAACTGTTAAGCAAGTGCATACCCAAGGTTATGTCCTTGGTTATGTCAACGGAGTCACCCTCCTCCCGCCCAGCGCCTTGAGACCCTCACGGGTGAGTAGCTGCGCTTTACCAACCCTGACTGATTGATGTTCTTATGTCAGAATTTAGAAGAAACTATAATTTGTAATAGACAACAAACAAAAGCCGCAGAGAAACATGGATTATAAATTTGTACTGTTAAAAAGATAAGATCTCTAAGCTGCTGCTGTAGTGTAAGTCTATTTCTGGCTTCCAGCCCTGTGCTTTTACTCTTTTCTGAATTACAGTTCAAATTCAAATAGATTTCTCTCCTTTTCAGTTTGTCTTCTTTGCCCTTACAGTGCCATGGTCTCACTTTTACAATCATACGTTTAGACTACTTCTCTTATTGGAATTATGTTACTTCTTACTTGTATGTCTCACATTTTTATTGCTTGTCTTCACAAATAACAACTGTCCCTCTACAAAGGTGTGTACATATAAGGATGAAAAGTCTCACTAGTCACAATCTCTACTCCTTCCAAGTACCGCACCAATTCTAATTCCGACAGGTGTTTATTGTTTGATATCGACTCCCTTCCCCGATTATAGGTTTTCTAATAAATGAATGAATGAATGTAGTTTTTAGTAGCATCAAATGGAATCTCTCCAAACAAAATACTAATTGATAGGGCTTCTCCCTCCAGGAGGGTTCCCTTGTTTTTGTTCTCATTTTGATTCAGTGCATTTAAGAGAAATATAATTTCAGAAAAGACATTTTCATTGAAAAACAATTCAATGGTTTATGAACATTTCAATTTCAATGAAAACATATTGATGAGAAACCATACAGATGTTCAATGAACCCCTCCTTCTTTTACATGTTTGTTCTATAAATAATTCTGAAATCCTAACCCTAAACGCAACCATAATCCAAACTCATCTGAGTCCTAACTGCAACTCTAATCTGTCCATTGCCTTCGCCTAAACGCGTTCCTTAACCTTAACTGTAGACACACTACTACGCAAACCTTGCTCCTAATCTTGTCGCTAACACTTACTTTGAATTTTAAACTCAAATCTGTTGCATGGACCATAATCTAACTCTGCTTCTGATGCTATGATTACCCTCCCTGTAACACTAGTAAGACCGAAACTCTAATCTCAACACTTACCCTAACCTTAATCGATACCATTACCATAGATCTGCCCGCCAACTCTCAGACCTAACCTTCACACTTACTTACCATAATACTAAGCAGACCCTAATGTTCAACCGTAAACATGTGGCAAAATTACAAAAACATGCTATTTTCCAGCTTTATCTACAGTGAAAAACAAAATCTGTTCGTCAAGAAATCTTTTGTAATGTGGCCCAGACATAAGTGGTTCTTTATAGAGGAAACATAATGCCAGCAGCGTTACCCAGAGAAACGTTGGCTCCTCTGGTGAAGAGAGCATTGACATAGCCCCAATCCTAGGGTGATCGCCCTGTGTGAGATTTCATGCAAGAATAGCCTACAGGATCTACTGTATTGCAAACAAGGAGACTGTCGGATACAAAAATGTACTGTTGCAGACAGATCCAGAACACAAAGGCAAATCTCGGACTTGAGGCACTGCACATTGCAGAATCTAAAACCACCAAACACGTTTTTTCATATCTAGCTTCAAGGTTGTGGGATGCCTTACCATAAGAAATCAGACTGTCCAACTCTGTCATAGAAACATCCTTAAAACACACTTGTTTATTAGCGCCTCATGAAAGAAATCCTACTACATTACTACCTGAACTTAAGAACTGAATTGATTGTTCCTCATTCTCGGTTACTGTTTCTTATGTCTTTCCTGTGCTAAATACTTTACAATGAGGTAGAGCTTAAAAAAACACATAGATAAATTAAAAATGAATAAACCCAAGTCTATCCTTGACTTTAAACATCATCTCAATTTTGAACTGAACCTAACCCTACTCCTAAAGGTAGCACTAACACAAACCTTAATTTCCTAAACATTATGAAATATGGGTCTCAGGTTTGTATTAAGGTGAAATGAGGAATACTGTAGTATCACCAAATGCTACATTTACAGAGGACCGATGAGTTACCCATAAAGGGTACTTTTGAAAATAAAATGAAATAATAAAATCCAACAAAAGAAGACCATAAGCTTTTTCAAAACTGAAGTTTAGAGTCAATTTTCCTTATAAATAACCTAATTTGTTATAACATGATATTGTATTGCATATTAGTTACAGTTGTCTCTCGGCAGTATTGTAATTTGTTTCTCACTCTCTTTATACTGTTCAAGTCAACTTACAACCATTTGTTGTAAATTGTGTACTTAGCACATCACATTTTATATGTTCATACTTCTTCCTCTAGAACATCGACTGTGCCCACAGGATATAAACTCTGCATAGGCTCAGTGGTAGCCATTTCTTACTCAGCCCAGTAACTAGCACTGACACACTACCTACTTCAGTATGTACGTTTCTGCTTCCATTCAACTCCATCACCAAATTTATTTAAGCTGCACCTAAACCCCATTTTACTGGTCAGTATCTTTAAATCTCAAAATGGATGCATATACAGAGACTGTTCCATCCCCTCGTACTCACCCACCTCTAACTTTGTTATGATTATTCCCTTTTTTTCTTCATATGTTATTGTATTTGGTCTTTTCTAGACTTCCTTTCTGAAGAACACCTCCCTTTTCTCTACCGTTTTAGCTCAGTACAGCTCCTTTTTGCTGCTTCCTACAATAGCCACTTTCTTTTTACCTCCCTTACTTTAAGTCAATAACTGTGTTTCCATGCCTGTCCCATTTTAGGTTTCCCTTATTGCTAAAAAAGGACTCCAATGTAAAGGAAAATGCTACTTACCAGTATGCATCTGTTCTTGGCATGTAGAGCTGTAGATTCGTATACTTGTGCATTGATCGCCATCTGGTGTTGGGCTCGGATGTTTGCACTTTGTTTTTTTCTTCGAAGAAGTCTTTGTAATCACAAGATAGGTGACTCCTCCTTACGGTGATAGTGCGCATGGGCATCGACTCCATCTCCAGATTGTTTTCGCCATAAAGGGTGATGATGGAGTTAGTAAGAAATAGAAAGAGATGTCCATGTGTAATGTATCTAAGTAAGATAGTACTGGAACAGATAGAGGTATCCGGGGAGGCGGGTGGGATTATACAATTCTACCGCTCTACATGCCAAGAACAGATGCATACTGGTAAGTAGCATTTTACGTTCGAGGCATATGAGCTGTAGATCGTATACTTGTGCATAGACTATACAGCAGTTACCTCTTTAGCGGTGGCTACCTGTATCTGTTGCAGTGGTTTGAAAAAGCGATCTTAATACAGCCTGGCCCACATTAGCTTGTTGTTTTACTTGCACATCTACACAATAGTGCTTTGTGAAAGTGTGCGATGTAGACCAAGTTGCTGCTTTGCAGATATCATCTAGGGGAATGTTCCCTAAGAATGCCGTAGAAGCCCCTAGTTTGCGTGTGGAATGGGCTCTAGGGGGAATGGTTATTGTGCGTTTGGCTTTAAGATAGCATATTTGGATGCATTTAACAATCCACCTTGCAATCCCTGCTTTTGAAATGGGAATGCCCTTATGAGGTGGGGAAAAAGCCACAAAGAGTTGTTTAGTTTTCCTAAAGGATTTTGTCCTTTCAATGTAGTAAAGTATTGCTCTTTTAACGTCTAGCGTGTGAAGAGCCCGTTCTGCCACTGAGTCTGGTTGAGGGAAAAAAACTGGGAGTTCAACAGACTGGTTAAGATGGAAGGCAGAAACGACTTTAGGTAAAAATTTTGGGTTAGGCCTAAGAACCACTTTGTTATGATGGATTTGCAAAAATGGTTCTTGTATGGTTAATGCCTGGAGTTCACTAACTCTTCTAAGAGATGTGATAGCGACTAGGAAGGCTACTTTCCAAGTGAGGAACTGTAGTTCGCATTTGTGCAGAGGTTCAAATGGGGGACCCATGAGTCTGGTAAGAACAATATTTAAATTCCATACTGGAGAGGGCGGCGCTCTGGGTGGAATTATTCTTTTAAGTCCTTCCATAAATGCTTTGTTAGCGGGTACTCTAAACAAAGACAAGTGTTGTCTGTTTTGAAGATAAGCTGCTATTGCAGCGAGATGTAGTCTTATGGATGTATATGCTAGGTTACATTGTTGTAGGTGTAAGAGATAGCATATAATGTTTTGAATAGAAGCATCTAGTGTATTGAGTTCATTTGTACAGTAAATTACAAATCGTTTCCACTTTGCAGCATAACATGCTCGGGTGGTAGGACGTCTAGCCTCTTTAATGATGTTGATGCAGTCTGGCGGGAGATCGAGGTAGCCAAACTCTAAGACTTCAGGTGCCAGATCGCAAGGTTGAGTTGATTGGGATCTGGATGTCTTATCTCTCCATGGTTCTGAGTGAGAAGCTTGGGTGAGAGGTGTAGCTTTTGATGAGGAACGACTGATAGTTCCAAGAGGGTTGTGAACCATGGTTGTCGTGCCCATGTTGGAGCAACCAGGATCATTGTGAGGGAATGCCGTTTGAGCTTCCGAACCACTAATGGAATTAGTGGGAGAGGCGGAAAAAAAGAAGCAAATTTGCCTGACCAGTTCATCCATAGAGCATTGCCTTTGGACAATGGGTGTGGATACCTGGACGCGGAGCTTGGGCATTTTGCGTTTCGATGTGTGGCGAACAGATCTATTTCTGGGTGGCCCCACATGTGAAAGAATGGAAGAAGAACTTGAGGATGAAGTTTCCATTCGTGGATCTGCTGTGTTTGACGACTGAGCAGATATGCAATCTGATTGTGTACCCCTGGGAGGTGTTCTGCAAGGAGATATATGTTTTGCGGAATGGCCCATCTCCATATGCTTTGAGCTAGGTGTGAAAGCTGTGGAGAGTGTGTCCCGCCTTGTTTCTGTATGTAGTACATTGCTGTCATGTTGTCTGTACGGACTAGGACAGCTTTGCCTACTAGATGGAGTTGAAAGGATTTTAGTGCTAGAAAAATTGCCAGTAGTTCTAGGTAATTTATGTGGTGCTGTTTGTGTGGAGGGGTCCATATACCTTGGATGGCATGGTTGTGAAGATGAGCTCCCCAGCCGGTGAGCGAAGCGTCTGCTGTTAGCACTGTCTGTGGAACCGGGTCGAGGAACGGCCGCCCTTTGGAAAGGTTTTGTGTGTTCCACCACTGCAGAGAGCGATGTGTGCGGCTGTCCACCAACACCAGATCTGTTAGCTGACCTAGAGCCTGGTTCCACTGGTGTGCAAAACACTCCTGTAAGGGACGCATTTGGAGTCTTGCATAAGGGACGATGATAATGCAAGAGGCCATCATCCCGATCAACTCCATGAACACTCGAGCTGGTAATGAGTGTTGAGGCTGAAATTTGGATATTAGAGCTTGCATACTGCTTATCCTGAGAGGTTTGGGGTATGCTAAAGCTTTTGAAGTGTCTATTGTAGCACCTAGGTATTGTTGTGTGTTGGACAGTAGGAGGTGGGATTTGGTGAGATTCACTGTGAATCCCAAGTTGTGAAGCAGCTGAATTGTTTTGTGTGTGTGTTGTACACAGCTGCTGTGTGACTTGGCTTTTATGAGCCAGTTGTCCAGATAAGGGAACACGTGAATGTGTTGTCTTCGTAAGTGAGCTGCTACTACTGCAAGGCACTTGGTGAAGACTCTGGGTGCTGTAGTCACTCCGAAGGGAAGGACTTTGAATTGATAGTGTTGACCGTCCACCACGAACCTGAGATATTTCCTGTGAGCGGGGTGAATGGGAATATGAAAGTAGGCGTCCTTTAGATCTAGAGTGGAGAGAAAGTCGCCTTGTTGAAGCAGTGGGAGCACCTGCTGGAGAGTGACCATGTGGAAGTGGTCTGACTGAAAGTAGAGGTTTAACGGTCTGAGGTCCAGAATTGGTCTGAGAGAGCAGTCCTTTTTTGGGATTAGAAAGTAGAGGGAGTAAACCCCTGTGCCTTGATGAGGCAAGGGGACTGGTTCTACTGCATGTTTTTGTAATAGAGAGAGAACCTCTTGTTTTAGAAGAGTCAGATGCTCTGAAGACATTGGACGTTCTCTGGGAGGGATATTTGGGGGTGTAGAGGTGAGTTCCAGGCAATAATCATACTGGATAATTTGTCTTACCCACTTGTCTGTTGTGATAGAATTCCAGACAGGTAGGAACTGTGAGAGTCGTCCCCCGACAGGAGTGGGATGATCGGGGGGCAGTGAAGGGAAGTCACTGCTTAGTGGTAGGGGAGGTGCGGGTACTGTTACCGCAACCTCTTCCCTTACCATTGTTGCCTCTGTACCGTCCGCAAAAGTATCCTCTGGAGGAATTGTTTTGATTGGGGCTTTTATAGGAAGAAGAGGGATGCTCCGAGCCAATAGTTTTGGAGCCAGCCCTGTAAAAGGAGCGACGAAAAGAACCTCTAGAGGTTTGCAAGGCCCCCATGGCCTTGGCAGTCTCCGTATCCTTTTTTATCTTCTCTAAAGATGTATCTACTGTGGGCCCAAAAAGATGCTCTTGGTCAAAGGGCTGATTAAGAATAGTGGACTGCACTTCCTAATTGAATCTGGAGATTCAGAGCCAAGCGTGCCTGCGTAACAAAACGCTGGTATTAATAGCACGAGAGGCAGTGTCTGCTGCATCAAGCGCACATTTGATGGACGTATTTGTTATTAATTTTCCCTCCTGTATAAGGTCATTAGCTTTGTCTTTAAATTGGTCAGGAAGATGTTGCATTAGCTTTTCAAGCTCATCATAGTGAGCTCTCATATCTGGCCAACAAAGCTTGGGCATTGGCAATCCGCCAATGATTTGCAGCTTGTGATGCGATGCGTTTTCCAGATGCGTCTATAAGTTTGGATTCCTTATCAGGAGGAGGGGTGTCGCCTGTGCTTTGTGAATTTGCTCTCTTGCGTGCATTAGACACTACAAGAGAATCTAGAGGGACCTGACCCTTAATGTATACTAGGTCATTGGGAGCTGCCTTGTATTTTTTGTCTATTCTGTTGTTAAGAACCCTGGCTCTGACGGGGTCCTTAAAAACCTCTGGTGCATGTTTCAACAAGCCTTTTAACATTGGCATGGTGTGTGTGGAGTTTTGTGTGGGTGTAAATGTTTCCAGTAAAAAGTCTTCCTCTAAAGGGTCAGAGTGTAACTGTACCCCGTGGTACTGAGCAGCTCTATTAATGAGTTGCGCAAACCCAATATTGTCATCTGGTGGTTATGGCCTAGAGGGGATACAGGTCCGGGTCATGGTGTGGGTCGGGATCTGTGTTGTAATCATCCCAAGGATCTGGATTGTGTGGAATGGTATCTGCGTCATCATTATCTGGGTCTCCATTCCCACCCTGATCACTATAGTCATCTTCATCATCCTGTGGTTGAGGTGAAAATGTATGTTGTGGGGAGTGTGCTGGAGAAATTAGTAGATTTGGATCATCTGGAGAAGGAGAGCGAGGCGGAGTAGTGTTAGTGCCCATCTCTTTTCGCTTCATGGGTGTTTCAGGGTGTTCTGAAGTGTCCAATTTTCTCTTTTTAGGAGGCTTGGCGACAACTTTGCCAGTCTCTGGGTCAATGCAGAGTCTTTTGTTTCGGATCCGAAAAATCTGTTGGAAGTTGTTGTACGGGTACAATGTCCTTTGTCGGAGCCGAAGATTTAGGGTCAGAATGTTGTTTAGCCCGTGTCTCCGAAGCTTTCTGTGGTGTCTTGGACTCTTTAGCTTTTTGTATAGGAGTTTGTGGCTCCGAATGTTTTTTCGGTTCTGAAGTTTTGTTCGGCTCCGAAGATTTTTTTCCGGCTCCAAAGATTTTTTTCCGGCTCCAAAGATTTTTTTCCGGCTCCAAAGATTTTTTCCGGCTCCAAAGATTTTTTCCGGCTCCAAAGATTTTTTCCGGCTCCAAAGATTTTTTCCGGCTCCAAAGATTTTTTCCGGCTCCAAAGATTTTTTCCGGCTCCAAAGATTTTTTCCGGCTCCAAAGATTTTTTCCGGCTCCGAATGTTTGTCCTTAGTTTGTTTCGATGCCGAGGGCTTCGGCGCCGACGAAGAAGGGAGTGGCACCTCCTTGGTTTTGGACTTCGGTGCCGAAGGTGGTTTTTCGGCACCGGAATGGGGTTGGCTCGATCCAGAGCCGGAAGGCTTTTCTTTTTGTTTCATCGCCGGGCCCGAGGGCGGGGCGTCTGAAGTGTGTTGTCGGTGTCGACCTGAGGCCGAGGGCGAAGGTGTTACCGGAGCCTTAGGTTTTGTTTTGGTTGGGAGAGGGGTTTCAGTACTCACGGACCGCTGAGCCGGGGTGACTTCCTGGTCTTCGACGTCGGGGTCGTCGGCTTCGGAGACAGAGATCTCTCCTTCATCCAATTGTTGTTCCGGCTGGAGATTGGGATCTGCTCCGAAGATGTCCGGAATCGAGCTGCTTCCGCGAGACATTTCGTGACGTCGAGCCCGACGGTCACGGATGGGTTTCTTCGACCTGAAAGATGAACAGGCCTCGCAGTTCTTATCTTCGTGCTCCGGGGAGAGGCAGAGGTTACAAACCTCGTGTAAGTCCGTGTGTGGGAACTTAGCACCACACCCGGGTGCATTTTTTGAAAGGAGTCCTTTCCATTGACTGCTGGCGTGGTCGGCGCGGATAGACCCAACGGCCCGCGTCGAAGAT
This sequence comes from Calotriton arnoldi, assembly GCA_963921515.1. Lineage (NCBI taxonomy): Eukaryota > Metazoa > Chordata > Amphibia > Caudata > Salamandridae > Calotriton > Calotriton arnoldi. The sequence goes on along the minus strand of CAWUFW010000382.1, from coordinate 840,686 downwards.
AAAGGTCGAGGATTATATATATTTTGAAGATACGCGTCGAAAAGGAAACGCGATCGAGACAATACCGTCGAGTGGAGAGGGATTGCGCGTCTAAGGGGGTTAAAAAACGACACCGACCCGGAGCGCAGCGAATCACATCCGAACCCGATGGCGGAAAAAAACTATCTGGAGATGGAGTCGATGCCCATGCGCACTATCACCGTAAGGAGGAGTCACCTATCTCGTGACTACAAAGACTTCTTCGAAGACAAAAACAAAGTGCAAACATCCGAGCCCAACACCAGATGGCGATCTATGCACAAGTATACGATCTACAGCTCATATGCCTCGAACATATAGTGTGATAAATGGTCAAACTGGGGAGAAATCAAAATAGACTCTGAATTCACAACTACACTTTGCATACCCTTGTGATACTTGCATATAGAGGCAAATCCCAGTGAGGTTGCACAGTAATTACAGATATTTAACAGATGAATAAAGCAAATTCGGCAAACGATAAAAGAAAGTGGAAGAGATTATGGGCAAAGCGTTGTGCGGAAGTGACCACAGACTACCTATGCTACACAATACTAAATCTGTTCACAATGTTTTAATTCACCACTGTTGTAGCATCAAGTATCATCTACAAATGTATTCCTCAGGAGCACTTATGAAAAGACTTCACTCTTACAAAAACTTCACTCAAACATTTTTACCTTTTGTGCAGGACCACACTTCGCACATTGACACAGAGGGTGACAGAACTCGACCTTCTCTGTCTGGACAGCTTCTTCTGTTTCATCAAAGTCTTCATCCAGCCACTCAAAAAGATAACGTACCTAGTACAAATGGAATAAGAATACTTATAATTTTTTTATATATTAGAACATTATTTCATGCTGCATATTTTGTCTTACATTGGGTAAGGGCTGATAAAACCTTTGGATATGCTCTTGCAAAGGAAAGGCATCATAAACAAGAATTACAGATTTGGATCCATACACTTTACGAGTTAAATAAACGTCAGTGAAACTAAACATACTGCCAAAACCCAAAATAAACAACCCAAAACACATATTTAATAAAGCCTAAAACAAGAATATTGTGCCCTTAAGCCTACCGATGGGATACAAAGTAAAACTTGAAAGAAATAACCTTCAAGGAGATTCTGATACTCTTAGTTCTCTTTATACCTCCTTCACAACGGGCTGGAGATATCCTACAGCTGCCAGCATAACTGAAATAAGCTTCTCACAAAAAAGTAGTCATTTTATAAGTTTTAGCGCGATTCCAGTGGCAGTGAACATTTGCTTGCCCAGGACCCAAACACTTCCCAGTGCATCATCAAGTGTTCTAATGAGGTCCTACACGTTTCTTACTCGCATGCTAGGCTGAAGTATGACATACGCTCCGAAGAGAAGATTACACAGATATTGTTAAAGAGTAAGACAACGACTAAAGTATGCTAATCCCCAGAAAGACCACATCACTTAGTCTGTTGCACTGTTTTCACACACTGGGAAACTGATTCCACAGCAAAAGTGTTGCAAAGTGGAGACAGCATAGGCCGGACCAGGTTTTAAGCAAACAATCAACATAACATTTTGGATGACAGAATTTTTTCTAGCCACAGCTTCTAAAGTCGAATGTTTACAAAAAGCTTTGGAGTGGACCATGTTGCTGTCATAAAGATCTCTGCAATCGGTAGATGCATCTAAAAATCCACTGACTTGCTGCTTTGCTCTGGATGAATGAGGAAGATGTCTCCGAGGAATGCAAGCTCCTCAATGCTTGTAGCATTTTGAATAACACATGCCTTTCCAACTAGCAATAGTGCCTTCGCCTGTGTTGGTGCAGGATATAAGATCACATCGAGATGACAAAGATAAGAAGTTCCAAAAGAGGTTGTTCTTTGCAGGTATAATTACAGAGCCCCGGGAACATTTCAGATAAAGATTCATAAGGTTTAGTATGTAAAACAGAAAAAATGTAGTTCAGGTGACATTCTCTCAGATTGTTTTGGAATAAAAAAATGTCAAAAGAGGGTATTGTTTAAAAAGGTTAACCAATGACAGTAGCCATTTCTAGATTTAAATTGAAGCACTAGGCTGTTAATGGGTCGTTTATGGGAGGATAAAGGTGTAGCAAACCATAAAACTATGTTAGTAGCCTCATATTCAAAGAGAAAATATACCCTTGCTTATAGTATGATGCAATTACCAACAGACAATGCTCACAAGACTCCTTAGTGATTCCTGTGTCAGGTAAATGAAAAAAAGACACAGACTAGCAAAACCTTGGTTACTTGCTCTTGTGATACTTTCTTGAGAACCCTTTTTGAAAATCACTCATGGTGACGATGTTGTCTTCAGAGAGGCTGAGATGTGCATAAGCAAACTTTTCAGAAAGAATTCACAACTTTTCAGTCTAGGAGAGCAATATAACTAGAGGATGTCAAGGGTCATTAGAAGAACGAAGGAGGTCTGAAAACAAAATAGTCCTTTTATTCTGAGGCCTGCGCAAACACATGTACACAAAGATCGGAAATGCAAGTTTTGCTTTAAACCTGCTGAAAATCGGGAAAGTGCCGGGTAAATACAGGTACATGCGGATTTTGGTGCGCAAAGCACTAAAATCTGCAGATAATGATCCATTTTAGACAGCATAACTTGAAATTAGGTGATAATGATCACACTTCTTATATTCCGAATCCGGGGGTATCGGATTTTGAAAGGGGTGAAAATCTGCAAACTGGGCGAATCAAGAGCTAAAGTAACCTAAATGTCCTTACCCATATTTAATAAGAAAACAATTACTGATAAAAAAATATGAAAGTCTAAAATTGGGGTCTTTCAATATTAGAAGGACAGCCCCCATTCCCATGGTTTGTCTGAGAAGTCTGCCCTATCCTAACACTACAAATCAAGCAAGAATGATAGTACATACCTAATGACCAGCTTTTATGTTACAAGGGAAAAGAAACAAAGAATATTTTTTTAACAAGGAAGTAATATTAAATGGATGCGCTCTACGAGATCTGCTGCACTACAAACTGCAACTGGGAGAGGAAAGAATTTTAACTCCTTGGGTGCTAAGGACATACTGGACACGTCCTTAGCACTGCCATTCAGGTGCTGAGAATGTATCAAACACATCCTAGCACTCACTGCGGGAGAAGCGCCGGAGCTCCCCCACTCCGGGCCCCCCACCACATGCCCCTTCGGGGGTGGCTGCAGAAGTGCTTCTGCTGACAGCTGCGACCCCCCCCCCCCCCGACTCCTCCCTGTTGCTATGAGGACATCAGCCCGCTCACAGAGCGCTGACGTAACCATCAGTAGTCAGGGACGCGCTGCAAGCTTCCTTCTTGTTGGACGAGGCGGAAGACAGCGGAGGAAAGGAATGAGATTTTCTTCTCCCCTGGTGTCTCTCGAGTGCATTCCTGCTGCAGGATCACGGGTCTGACCACAATAAGTGTCAGCAGGAACGCATGCACTAGGCACCAGGGGCTGTGTTTTGTGGCAAGGAGTGATCCTTGGTCGAGGGTTGCTCCCCAATTGGGGGCCTGTTTCTTTACCCGTTTTCCGCCTCCCCCCATGCCCCCCAGGCAGAACGGCCATTTATCAGGCCTGTCTGTCTCAGGGGCAGGGTGGAAGGGGAGGGGGGGGGGGGTGGAGAAACCCACTAGACACCAGGGATGTCTGCATTATATTATATTTCTAGGGAGCGGCCCGAATTCTCTTTTGTTTCCATGTTTTAGGCCGATCCGCCTTTGCAGTTGGTGGGTGGCGGTAACACATTAGGGATGTCTTGCATTAAATTTCTGGGGAGCGGCTCCTTGGCCAAGGGTCTCTCCCCTCAAGAGGGCTTCCACCTCTCCTCCATTTTTTAGGCCAACCTGTTCTCCGGGGAGTGGAAACCTACTAGACACCAGGGATGTCTGTAATATGTTATATTTCTAGAGAGCGTCCCCTTGGGAAAGGGTCCGTCCCCTCAAGGGGGCAATTATATTTTGTTTCTGCCCCTCGTGGGGGCAGATCAGTCATTTTATAGGCCGCACCTGGGGTGGGAGGGGTGTAGGTGGAAAAACACTAGACATCATGCAATTTGTGCCATTCATTTTTTGTGGGGAGCAGACCCTTGGGTAAGGGTCGCTTCCCTGAAGGGGGCATGTTTCTTTTTCGTTTGTTTCCACCCTCCCTGGGGTGAGATTGGCCATTTTGGAGGTTGATCTGCTTTGATGGAAACACACTAGACACCAGGGACAGGTTTCTGTGTGTGGGGGGAGAAGCCCCTGGGGTAAGGGTTGTCTCCATTTTAGGATGCCAATTATTTGCCTTCTCTTTGTGTCCCTCTTGGGTGTAGAACAGCCTTTTTTGTTTCGGACCTGCCCCTCAGAGCAGGTTTCATTGTGCTTTATAGTGCTAAATATTTTATTTTTTAGCATGTTCATTTGTGATGTTATTTTGTTTTTTGTTGCAGTGCAAAGCTTTTGCTTTTCTTTGTGGCGTAGCCTGATTGCGGTTTTGGTATTGGTTGATCTGCAGTTGTATAGTAGTTGCAACTGTTTGGTAAGGAAACTTTTTTTAAAATTTTTACTTCAAATGTGTATCATTGCCCTGTTTAGCATGTTTTTATTTCACAATTGTAATAATTTTGATATATTTGCTTATGTTTTAGTATCTTTCAAATTCATGGTTGGATTTGTGCAAGATATTATAATGTGTTGTCTTGTGTGTAATTTTATTTTTGTTTTTCCTTTTCTAGTGGGATATCTTTGGTGATTGCTGTGTCTGTGCAGAGTAGGCACAGTTGATCCTCAGTCTAGCGGTCTGTGGCAAGTAAAGAGGTATCTAGGAATCTTTTCATAGTAGAAAGTTCATTGTGTGGTTTGAATTGCTAGTTTCTTTCCAGGTCATCATAATTCAATAGTTGTATTTACTGATGGATACAGCCACAGTTTGTGTAGTTCTAATTTGACGCACTGTTGTTTACAGTTGTCTGTTTTGTTTGTGACAATTTTATTAGTAAGCATTATGGCTGCTTGAAGGTTGACCGCCTACAGGTTGGTGGTTTGCTTTTTGAATCTGCCTACGACATGGCTCTGAGACTGACACTGCATCTGAGGCAGAAGACCAAGTGCAAGATCCTGGCAGTTAATTTTCCTGTCTGGAAGGATGCCATTGGAAGTGGTAAACCCTAAGTAGACCCTAACAAGGTGCAGCCTGTTTTGCCTGCCTTTAGTGGTGTTGCAGAGTGTAGAATGAATACAGAGGACTTTTTGCCTATCAATTTCTGCATGCTCTTTATTGATGGTGTTTTTGGATGATATTGTTGAGCAGACTAATTTTATGCAAAACCGTATTTGAGACACAACAAATCTCCATGAAATGAAGCAGTTCTGGTGTTTAACTTTTTTGACGGCATTGCTACGGAAACCATTGTCTTTATATTGGTCTACTAGTCCCTTGATGGCAAGTGCTTTTTTTCAAACATCCATCAGTCGAGATTGGAATTTTCTTCTGCAGAGGATGTGGCATTTTGTGAACAATGCTACAGCGTTGCAACAAGATCACCCTGATTGCGACCATCACTTCCAGATTCAGCCTGTCCTTGACCATTTAGTTGAATGTTTCTCAGAGACCTATATTCCAGGACACAATATTTCTATGGCTGAGTCTCTGGTCCTGATCAAGGGCAGTTTGGTTTTCAGACAGTATATACTCAGCAAGAGAGCATGTTTTGGTATTAAGCTTTATATGTTGTGGTAAAGCGCAAAAGGATATGTGTATTATTTCAGGGTGTACACCGGTAGGAAATCTTCAATTAACCCCCCCTTCCCCCAGTTGTCCTTCTACTTTTGGAGTCAATGAAAATATTGTGTGGGAACTTACCAGAGCATGTTTTCACAAAAGTCACCATTTATACGAGGACAATTTCTGCACAGATGTGCAAATATTTAAAGAACTTTTCAGAGTGGGCACTGTGGCATGTGCTCAATCCGCTCTAATCATTAAGGTTGCCATAAAGAGCTTGTGTGTAAGAAACTTTAGAGGGGATAGAGCAGTGCCTTGCATAGCAAAGGACTACTCATTGAAATTTTCAGTCCGAAGTGATGTCCACATGCTCACCACTATGCATGATGAAAGTACTGCACCTGAGAGTCTTTGGGATCAGGTAGCAGAAGAGCACAAACCATTCTAGACTAGAATAGAGTGTATCAAAGGTTGGAGCCTTACAATGCTGCTTGAAAGTCCTATGTCTTGTACAAGAAGTTGGCTGTTTATCTATTTGATTTAGCATCCTTCAATGCTTATGCTTATGCTTACAAAAATCATTTTCCAGGTTGCAAGATGAGTTTTGTACAGTTTCAGCAGTCTCTAATAGTCAGCCTTGTTGCAGTACAGCAAGCAAGTGTTCCTAGAATCGGAGTGGTTGAGGATGTGGCTAGATTGAAAGATCACCACTTTCCTGAATACATTCTTCCAACACCCAAAAAAGTATTTCCTTGTCGGGGCTGTAGAGTATGTGCCCAAAGAACAGTATGAAAGAAGAGTTGTATGTATTGCCCACAGTGTCTTTCTAATCCAGGCCTATGTGTGCCCACATGTTTTAAAGTATACCATACGCAACTCAAGCACTGGGAGCAACCATGAGAGTAAAACGCAACTGATTATGTCCTGTATTGCTACATACTTTCAGGTTGCCAATAGTTTGATATGTTTAATTACACTTGCTATGCATGCAATCATAGATTGTTCTTTCAACTTCTACCAATTGGTGGGTTATTTTAAATTTGGGAAAAAAATGAAAATAAGGTCCTGTTTTTAGGTGGATGTTCTTTTCTGCATGTGCTATGTGTGTGTAATCTGTTAATTCTGGGAGTGTTTCAAAAAATGAAGGTGGTATGGAACTTCATAGTGTTGTCTGACTGGCGTTTGGCTGGTGGTGGGTGTGGACTGTTTGGCTGGGAGTGTGTGTGGTGGTGGCTGGCAGAGTGTGTGCAGTGGCAGTTGATTGACGGTATGTGCAGTGGCGGCTGCCTAGCTGTGTGTGTGTGGTGACCTGCTGCTGGTCACTGCACACACCCTGCCAGCCAAATGCCAGTCCACACACACCGGCAGCCAAACGGCTGTCCACATACACACAGGCATCTGGCTACGAAAGTGATGGGTCCTTAAATGGTGCGGTCTATTGATGTGAGTGTTGTTTGGCACAAGGCTGGCAGTATGAATGGTTTTCTGTTATGTTATCAATGATTTGTAGAGCGCTCGTACACCGGTTGGTTTCTTGGCGCTGAGAAAACTAGGGGGTAGCCAGCCCAGAACAGATCATTCGTATGCTTGTGTGAATAGCCAGGTTTTGAGAGATTTTCTAAAGTTGAGTAGGTTGGTGTTTAGTCTGATTTCCAGGGGGATGGAGTTCCACAAGCGTGGGGCCAGGGTCGCAAACCTACATCCCCCTTGGCGCTTCAGCTTGAAGGAAGGCACTGTCAGAAGGTGGAGTTGGGCTGAGCGGAGGTTTCGTCAGGGAGTGTAGCGAGAGATGAGATTATCGATTAATTTGGGGCTGCGGCCGTTTAGGGATTTGAACACCAGGCAGCCAACTTTAAAGGCACAGCGCTGGGGAATGGGGAGCCAGTGCAGCTTCCTGAGGAGAGGGGAAGCATGTTGCCATCTGGGCTGTTTGTATATTAGTCGGGCCGCTTGGTTCTGTACCAACTGAAGTCGCCTAGTAAGGCCAAGTGGAAGTCCCAGGTATGTGGCGTTTGCGTAGTCTAGACGAGATAGGACCAGAGCTATCACAACCTGTACCAGTGCGGCTTGGGACAGTAGCCTGCTTATCTTTCTGATTTTTCGTAACTGAAGGAAGCAGGCGGAGATCACCGTGCCTACGTGCGTTTTTAGGGACAGGTCGGGACCTATGGTGACCCCTAAACTTTTTACTGAGGTGGGCGGGGGGGAGCCTAAATCGCTAGGCCAGTATTGTGGGCCCCACTGATTGTGGCCTCCGCCCGTCAGTATCAGTTCTGTTTTGCTAGGGTTTAGTTTTAAATGGTTGTGGTCCATCCATTGCCGGATGAATGTCATGGTAGATTGAAAGTCAGATATTGACTGGGGGGAGTTATCGATTGTGAACATAAGTTGGAGGTCGTCTGCATAGTTGAAGGTGGTCACTCTTCTTTCCTTCAGAGATCTTATCAATGGGAGAAGGTAGATGTTGAATAGGTGCGGGGAGAGCGAGGAACCCTGTGGGACCCCGCAAGTTGTTTTTAGTTTGGGGGCAGTGAAATGGCCGATGCGGACTGCCTGGGTGCGGTTTTTTAGGAAGGAGTTAATCCAACTAAGGGCTGGGCCCTGGAAGCCTGCCTCGCTGACACAGTCCGCCAATATGTTATGTGTGTGACTCATGAACAGTGTTCAATGGCCCGTAAAGCTGTTGGTGCCTTGTCGTGGCTTTACTGCTCACGAGCTGTGAGTCACTATCTGTATTCTGAAATTTCAATTATCTTAATAACAGTGATTAGTGCATTTCAATTTTCGTGAAATCTTTTAATAAAATGTACATTTTGAACTTTTCATTCGTGCCAAATCCAACCAGTATATGTGTGTACTTGAGTAGCAGATGGGCGTGCAGTAATATTAATTTTTTCCGACTTTCAATTCCAGGGTGTACATTGACTCTAGGAAGAACCTACCAACCGCAGGTATTTTTGTAAACTAGACACCAGGGGACTCTAGGGTGATGTTTCTCTAGTGGATCCCACATGGTTTTCTTACCCAAAAGCCCTAGCAAACCACGAACAGTGGCTACAAATATTTTCTTCATATTTCTGTACTGGAATCTGCAGGGAATCACAAATTTCTCACTACCCAGCATTCCCACATGTCTCCCAATAAACATGGTACCTCATCTGTGTGGGAGGGCCTAGCGCCCGCAACAGGAAGGAGTCCAAAATGCAATGTGGCAACATCAACAAAAAGGTAGCTATGGGTTTTGGCCCAGGCTCGGCGGCCACCCAAGGAAACCTACCAAACTCAGAAATTTCTGAAAACGAAACACCTAGGGGTGTTCAGGGTGGTGTGCCTTCTGTGGATCCCACGATGTTTCTAACCCACAATGCCCTGCAAACCTCTAAATTTGTTTAAAATCGCACATTTTTCTTGCGTTTCTGGGACTTAAACTTCTTGAATATGCAGAACTCCAGACAATACTGACCACCTAGTATTCCTCCACTTGTCCTTGATACCCCACTTGTGTGGCTCGGCCTAGAGCCCGCGCGACAGGAACAGATCAAACCATGATTAACAGGAGTCCTTGCGGGAGGTAAAGTTAGAGATTTTCAGGGCTTTGTGGGTAAGAAAACTATGTGGGATCCACGCAAGGCACTCCACACTGGCTTCCCCTGGAGGGGTCTAGTTTCAGTTCTCAGTGGAAAAATGAGCGGTGTCCTTGTTGTGTTTTGGGGCCTTTCTGTACATGGACACTAGGCCTACAGACACAAGTGAGGTACCATTTAAATCTGGAGACTTGAGAGAATAACAGAATAGTAGAACATTAGTTATTACCAATTGGATTTCTCTGCCTTTGTGCCTCCCAAATGTAAGTCAGTGTGCAAGAAAGAAGACAGTTTGAAACATACCCTCTGCAGGCTAGTACCACTGCTCCTTAACTCATTATCTGGTGAACGTCAGAAATACATAGGTTTCCTTCATACACATTTCACTCTATATTTTTACCATATTAATTGTTGTATAGTTGATACACAATGGAAAACCATTGTAAGGTGCAGCTCAGTTGTCTCTAGATGCCTTTGGTTCTTGAAGAATCTACAAAACCTATATCTCTCCATAACTAGAAGGGTCGAAATGGCTGTCGCCTATCATGACAAGAAGTTACAGATGAAAACAGTTTCTTTTGGAAAAACTTGAGGGATTCTACACAAATGCCTCCTTGTTGAATTCGTAATTTTGTGTACTTTCCAGAACTCTTTAGCTTTCTAGGATCACACATGGATTTCAGATCGTTTTCCACCACAAACTGGAAATAGGTTGAAAGCACAAAAATTTGAAAAAATGAGCTACCTCTGTGAAAAATGCCAACACTGTGGTAAAAAAAAAAAAAAAAGTTTTTTTTGATTCAGCTCTGCATGTTCCTGAAAGCTGTTAAGATGGTGACTTTACCACAGCAAACCGTTCACTGAAGTCTTCTTAGGACAAAAGCAAAAAACATTTATGCAAAGCACTTTTTCCGCTTTTTTAATTTTTTTTTAAACCCCAACATGTAGCTACATTTTGGCTGTTTTTTTGGGTTTCACATAAGGAATCCCCCATAATTGGAAGATATCCTGGAGCTTCTCTGGGTGAAGATGCCACTTATGGTCGGCTAGAAGATACTGGCTAAGACTGTCCGCTCACAAGTTGAGCACTCAGGCCAGGTGATTTCCTACCACGCAAATCTGATAGTCCTGAGCCCATGACCAGTCGTAGAGCTTCTCTGTAGAGAAGAGACAACCCCACTCCTCCCTGTTTGCTGATGTACCACATTGTAGTGGTGTTGTCCAGTACGACTTTGACAGACAGACCGTGAAAGGAAGAGGGGAGGCTTTGCGAGCCAGACGCAATGCCCGAAATTCCAACACATTGATGTGTAACATTTGTTCTTCTGGAGACAAGAGGCCTCTGATCTCCAGTTCTTTCAGATGAGCTCCCCATCCTAGGGTGGAGGCATCCATGATCACTGTGGCCACCAGGGACGAGGGTGAAACGGTCTCCCTTAAGCCAGGTTGCCGCTCACACGCCACCATTTTAGAGCTGCTGCAGCGTCCCTTGAAATCTTAATGCATGCTTAAAGATCTTTGTAGTGTTCAACCACTATCTGCGAAGGCACCAGTAGAGGGCCCTCATGTGCCAGTAGACCATCAGGACTGGAATGATCGTTCCATTCAGAAATTTCACAATTATAGCCAGAATGTCTTGAATCCTCTGAGGTGGAGGAAAGTCTCGATTCAATGCGGTTTCCAATACTGCTCCGGTTTGTTCATTAAAAAGCTGAGGTCGAACAGTTGAGTTGTCTCCTGTAATTGGTAAGACACAAATTCCGGAGTCCTGGCCTTGAAAAGCAAGTTGTCCATGTAAAGGAACACAGAAATTCCCTTCCTCCTAAGGTGAGCTGCTACCACCGCCATCCCCTCTGTGAGGACTTGTGGTGCAGAAGTGAGGCCAAACGGAAGAAGCACAAACAGACAGTGGTCAGATCCAACCATGAAGCGGAGATACTTCTTATGTGACTGCAAGATAGGGATGTGGAAATGGGCATCCTGCAGTTCTACAGACACTGTCCAGTATTCTGTGTTCAGCACAAGCAGAACTTAAGCTAGAGACAGCATTTTGAACTATTCCTTTTTGAGGAAACAGTTCCAAATCCTGGGGTCTAGATTCGGAAGTAGACTGCCATCCTTTTTGGGGATCAGGAAATACCTGGAGTAACATCCCTATCAATTTTAATGCACTGGAACCAATTCCACTGTGCCCGTGAGTAGAAGGAATCAGACTTCTTGTTGAAGATTTTGCAACTGAATCAGCAGAAGAGACTCCAAGAGGGGAGGTACGGGGTGGGGGGAGGGCAGTTTTTGGAAGGGTAGGGAATACCCCCTTTTTACAATTTGTACGATTCAAAGGTCTGGTGTGCTGTACTTTCATGTTGGTAGAAAGGAGGATACCTGTCCTCCAACTGGTAGAGTATGGTCTGGTAGAACGTAAGAAGGGCTGCTTCCTTGTTGTGGCTGGAGAAGAGGATGCAGAGGGAGGAATAGGTAGGGCTCGCTGTCTTCCTTTCTGTTGCCTGCAGAGCAGATTAGATTGTTGCTGCTTGCAGGAAAGTGCCCTTTTTGTATGGTCACCCCCCACTTTTTTCCCGATGATGATGGTTATGACTCTGAAAGTGCACTGGAGCCTGCTGCCCAGGCCCCAGTGCCAGTGCTCTCTCCCTAGAACTGATATATGTGAATTGGTAACCCCAACTGGCAAAGGACTTTAACCCCGTATAAGTCCCTAGTATATGGTACCAGTGGTACCCAGGGCATAGGTGTTAAAGGGGTCATCAGCGCCAGAAGCACTGTTTGTGCCACACTGAGTGACCCAAGTAAACTAATGACGGCAGGCATGTCATTGCAGACTGCAGGAGCAGTGTAAACTGCTCGAACTCTACTTTGCCCTAACCATGTGTTGCAAAGTCAATGCACTATTTTTAGGTCTCGGCTAGATAGCACACGTGCAGTCTCTTCGAGACATGTTGTTTACTCATTTCCTTCATTCCGGTTTGTGAAGGCTTGCCTGTGCCATGCCCTGAGCTTGTGCTTGGCTTTGCCCTGGAGCATGGACCAAGTACTTGTGTTCATCCACTGCTCCTGTTTTTGGAGCTACTTTTCGCTTTGTGTTCCAGCACTGCACATGAGTGCTTGTCCCCGCCCCTGTCTTCTCCAGTCCGTATCTTTTATGTTCCAGGTTCCACATAAGTGCTTGTGTTTTTCCCCTCTGCCGCAGTCTGTTTCTTTTCCACCCCCCTCTGCCAACTCCGTTTCATAAACTCCCCCACCACCTCTTAACCCCCATACCCCCGCCCTCGTTCGTGTTGTGCCTGTGAAACATGAAGCGGTTTCAAGTGGAACAATGTGCTCTTGCAACCCTCTTGCCAGGAGCTCTTTAGTGCTTGATTTTCCTTTTACTCTAGTCATCTTTGGTTTGGTTTTGCAAGCATCCCCTCTCAGACAGGGAGAAGACTGAGGGGGAGATTTGGTTGTGTGGTGGTTCCTTTGTATACATCAGTGAGCACAGCTCCTGCTTTGCTTTCGATTTTGTGTTTCTTTGCTCTGTTCTGCTCAACCTGAAGCTGGCCTCTAATTCAGCTGAGAATGAAAACAGATGGCCCCGGAGGTCTCTCGAGGGCACTTAAAATGTATTGGTCTCCCGGTTGAATGTCTTCTTTTGCAAACCAATGATCTGTTTTGTGCTCGTGTCTACCACCATCCCACCAACCCTCTTGGCATCTGCTCAATATCCTGTGACTATGGGCACTTAATCTCCCCATGCCTATAAACAGTGCTTGTGTAATGTAACTAGTGCTCATTTAAAGCGCTCGGCTGTCAAAGCCTTAAAATAAGGAAAAAAAAATTGATACCTATTTCCTGACTGAATTGTACAAAGTGAAACCAGAAAATCTGGATAAATCAAAGCTTCTCAAATTCAGATGTGTGCTATTGGCAAAATATTCTTTTTTTCATTAGCGCGCATGAAAGAACTTTCAAATATGTGAGTTTAGAATACCAGTTGACCAAATGTTTCACTTTTAATAAGTAGTTCTTAATGCAGTGCTATAAAGCCTTATCAACGTCATGGCTCAGCTACACTCCGGCCTGCTCTGCCCTCTCATCTGAGTTTAGGTGAGTGAGTTGGGGTTACCGAAGTGTGGATGTCGTACTCAAACTGCCAGCAATAGGTTGCAACATAAGCGCTGTGGAAGGAGGGGACACTCTCAGCCTCGCACAGCTCAGTGACAAGGCATGCTTTAGCTAAGGACTGGGCTGGTCACTGTAAACAGCAGGCAGGGAGCCTAGGCTGGTGGTCATGGAGCAGCACTGCCTTTTTATCTCCCTGTGTGCTGCTGAGCTGGTTGCCCTCAGTGATTATAGTAATTCAGTGGTACGCTTTTTCTTTTACCCCCGTATTCCATATAACTTACAATAGCTTCTAGCATTGGTAGTAATAATGTCAGTCATTTACTGTATGGTTAGTTAAAACCTTTTCAAACTTTTAAAAAGAGCTAAAAATATACAGCGTATAATGGTGGAACTGTCATGTTCCCAGCTTTTGTGAACCCCGTCTTGCCTTTTTCGCCGCGTGCTGCGGGGGGGGGCGGACCCTCTTCCGCGCTCCTCGGAGGAAACGTTTGCCGAAACTCGACAGACTATGAATGCCATGAGCCTTTGCAAGCACATCCGCTTCCCCGCAGCACTGCCGATTATTGCGAGAGCAAGCCGAACGCTACTGGAGACGCTCGTGTTAGATACTTGGGGGTCCGGTAAGGGTGCCCTGGCACCACCATTTCCTACATTGGATCCTTGATTTGGCCACAGATACCTTGAGGGTGGATTAGGCTCCACCGTAAACAGCTATATCTACAATAACTTTCAGCGCTTGTTTCGTTAGCGCGGTGTTCCACCCTGTTGGTGAGACACACGTTTGTAGTCTCGTGCAGGTAGTAGGGATACCGGCGCTCCCCTATGATATATTGATCATTCCCTGCCTACTTGCGGCATTTCTGGGTTCTCCGGGCCCAGAGGAGGTTCAAACCGGGCAAGCCGCATTAACTCACATTAACTCGCTATCACATATTCCCTTCGTTGGCGAATTCACGTTACGTGGGTTCATGCGAAGGGGAGTGTTGGGCTATACTATTCGTATGTGAACAAAAGACTTTTTAATTCAAGAGCCAGCACAGTACTGTGGTATCGCAAGGTGTAGATACCTCTAGTGCGTGTCTATCTTCAGACACTTTTTGTTTGTTCGTCTTATGTGTTGTCCTTGTCGTATGCTGTGGCATATCGCACAGAGACACAAACCCGCTTCTATGGGGGATATAACTCACACAGGCATGATGAGTGTAATGCTGGTGGGGGGGCGTGGCTAGGTGCCGATGTGAGGAGAGGCGGACTCCGGAGCTCCGTCCGTGGCTTTCCCCCAAATGTAATGATCCTGAAGATAAACCGACACCCCGCACCTTGAATCAAGTGGCGGAACTGCTGGAGATCGGGCCAGACTGTGGGCGGCGGTTTTGGAGAGCTTAGCGGCGCTGAAGTAGCCGTTTGAACCCGGCGGTGGGCGATGCCTGCAGTCCCCAAGATGGCGGATGTGACCTGCAGGGACGACCTCATATTGCCGGAGGTAGGCTGCCGAGGCTCTCTGCACGCTGAGCGGGACCTGACCAGCGGGAGCATAGAGTGAGACCAGAGGACGGAGAGCGGCTGGCGCTGCACTCATATAGCTGAACGAGACCGTTGCGGACTCCCGACCTGGCGGCTCCGCCTTGTTGGCGCAAGATGGCGGCCATGGGCTGCAGAGACGCGCCCTGAAGGCGCCAAAGGAGCGCTGCGACCCGGAGCAGTGCCGGCAGCGGATCCGGCGCACTAGCGAGTACGGCGCCTATAATAGTGGAAGTGCATCAGCCCAAGACTTCTAAGCCAGATCCTAGCGCCAAGAGGTGAGACACCGGCATTAGACCTGCTGAATTGACTTTGGCACTGGGAGAGCAGTGGGCAGTAACTACGGGGGCCGCTGGGATACTCCAGGACGTACCCACGAGGGACACTGCAGCCTCTCGGCCTGCTCGCAACACGGCGATCTGCTGGGGCATATGGGGCGGCCTGGCTGACATGCGCCCTCCTGCTGTCAAGATCCATTCCTGATAGACGGCGATTGGGGGGAAGCCTTGGCACTGTCCCAAGAGGATCACAGGCTTATGGGGTGTAACACTACAAAAGCTGTTACGGTGGGGTGACGCGCCCCTGGGACGCCTCCTGGAAGGACCCTGCGAGTGCCGAGGAGTGGTTGAGGCGGCAGTTGTCGAGACTTCGCGCTTGATCTGGGGCCCCGCGTCGCCACAAGGAATTCAGGAAGGTTGCGGCACTAGAGAGAACCCTGTGAGTAGGAAGTACTTGCAGCTGTCACTGGGCCTTACGACACGGCCTACTCCTACATTGAACACGTCACGAACAATCTACGCCCCTTGGTGGCACCCCTCCCTGGTAACCTACCGGGCGCACACAGACCTCTACAATGGGGAGAGTGTCTAGGAAAAAAGGATATGCAGTCCTCAGCGTAGAGACTACAGGTCATCACACTGATGAAGATGACGAGACAGCAGAGGCGAGGAAAGATGCAACTCCTGAAGAGCCCACCCTGGCGGACATCATGCGGGCCATCACCTCCTCACGGACCGCCATGGAGGCCAAGATAGATACAATAGAGCTCAACCTGCTGAAGGATGACCACCGCAAGCTCAAAGAGAGAGTGGACCAAAGGGAAAAAACTTTTGCGGAGATCCCGGAAGCAGTTTCCACACTACAACAGTCTTTGCGCAGCGTGGAGGCCACGGTCAAGGTGCTAGAGGCGAGAGCGGAGGACAGTGAGGGACGCTCCCGCAGGAATAATCTGCGCATTGTGGGGGTTCCAGAACGGGAGGAAGGAGATGACGCGGTGCGGTACCTGGAGCACTGGCTTCTGGCGGAGGTGGCCCCGGAGGGCCTTTCCCCCTTTTATGCTCTCGAGCGTGCTCACAGAGTCCCGACTAGACTGCACAAACCTGGAGGCCCACCTCGTCCGCTAGTGGTGCGACTTCTTAATTTCCGAGATCGCGACCATATCCTGCAGCAAGCCCGAACGAAACAAGACCTGCAGATTGGGAATAGCAGGGTGATGATATTTCCGGACTTCACCAGGGAGGTGCAGTGCCAACGTGCTTCATTTATGGCGTTCAAACGCAAACTCAGACAATTACAAATACCATATGCTATGCTGTTCCAGGCGCGCCTCTGAGTAGTCGATAAATCTGAAACGCGCTTCTTTATTATCCCACATGAAGCATGGGAGTGGCTAGAGGCCCGTCAGAGCAGGGGAGCTCGCACTCCACCTCCGGAGTTGACACAGCAGACTCCGACCAAACCACACCAGCCTGCGAGAGCTCAATCACCTGAAGAACGCAGGTTGGAACGGCACAAAGCCCTAAAGGCGGTTGCGGAACTCCATCATGGAGGAGCTAGCCCGGAATCGACCAACAGTGGCCCCGACTTGGACAGATCCGACAGCTCACAGCCAGGCAGCGTCAACGAGGACTCGGAAACGGATCTCCCAGACGTCACTCTTTAAACAGCTGATGAAATAGCCTGACCACAACACATCAGGTCGTAAGTTAGAGGGTACTAATGTAGCAGGGATTGATTTATGCTGAGACTCCGGCACTATAGCCGTCGCCTGCAGATATTGGCATGACCATTGGGTTCGGTGACTGTGTCAAAATGCTGGGGGGTTTAGCCCGGAGGAGTTCTGGATCCAATAGGGTCAGCTTTACGCCCCACCACTTTCAGTGACTTACTATTAACTCAATCTAGTTTGGATGGGATATTGTTTGTTTGTACCTGTCCTGGGGAGGGGGAGTTCTTCTTGTTAGGGGTTTGTCTTGGGGCCAGGCATGCCGCTTTAGAAGAAGCTGCTAGTGTTGCGAAGCGACCGTTACAATGGGATCCACCGTAGGAATTAAATGCTTATCCTGGAACGTTAGGGGGATGCACACCATGTTGCGCCGCCATAGAATCCATGCATACTTGGTCAGGAAAGGGGTGCAGGTCGCCCTCTTGCAGGAGACTCATTTAACGACGAAGGAAGGGGTTGCGTTACAGCACCGATGGAGGGGGCAGGTGTTTTACACTACTTACTCGGCCTTTGCCAGGGGTACACTGATCTGGGTGCGGGCGGGAGTCCCTTTCCAATGTACCAGGCAAATAATTGACCCGGAGGGACGTTTTGTGGTGGTCTCAGGGCAGTTAGACGGGAGGGACATCACAATCGGGAGTCTATATGCTCCTAACATCGACCAACCTGCATTTCTAGCTCAGCTCTCACGGACACTAGCTTCAGTACTGACGGGCTCGGTACTGCTGGGGGGTGACTTTAATTGTATTACTGACGTCAGATGGGACCGCTCTCACCCGCCACTCCCCGACGCTCCCATACATAAAATTGGAGAGGCCAGACGTAGTTGGCAGGAAAGATGGGGGCTGACCGACACTTGGAGGGCACATCACCCAGAGGAAAGGGATTATTCTTTCTTCTCTGCATTACACGAGCTGCATGTTAGGTTGGACGCGATATTGTGCTCTCCGGATGTACATGGGGGGGTTAGGATGAGTAAATACCTAGCCAGAACGATTTCTGATCATAACCCGCTGCTAGTGACGTTGGACTGGATTCGTGTCAGACCTAAAATACCTGTTTGGCGATTAAGACCAGAAGCATTGGAAGATCAGGTATTCCGGGCCACAATAGGGTCGGCTATTGAGGACTACTTTTTAGATAATGCCGGTACGGCAACAAACTCACTCATTGAATGGGATGCTTTTAAGACCGTCGTTAGAGGGCGCTGCATTGGGGAGGTGGTGGGAGCACGGAATGTCCTTTTGCAGGATGTACAAAGTGCGGAGCAGTGGCTACGCGAAGTGGAAAATGATAGGCCGGAGAGAGTGGATAAGCAGGCAGATCTTCTTGAGGCGCGGGAAACGCTGGCAGCGCAAGTTGAACGACTGCGTTGCTTTGATTATAAGGCTTACACTGCCAGGGCTCATGCTGAGAGAGACAAATCCGGGGCGCTGCTAGCTTGGTTAGCTAACCCAGCACGCAGGGGGGGGCGACGATACTCGAACTTCGAGGTCGGGAAGATGAGGTTTATTATCGCCAACAGGATATCAATGCCCAGTTTCTGGAGTACTACACTGCCTTGTACCGTAGTAAACTAGATCCCGGCGAAGCGGCGGTGGTGGAGTTTATGGGAGCTGTGGAGCTTCCAAG
Organism: Calotriton arnoldi; assembly: GCA_963921515.1. Lineage (NCBI taxonomy): Eukaryota > Metazoa > Chordata > Amphibia > Caudata > Salamandridae > Calotriton > Calotriton arnoldi. The sequence continues at coordinate 822,090 of CAWUFW010000382.1, read as the reverse complement.
AGTAGATGCAGAGGCGGCAGTGGCTCTGGGCAGAGATGTCGAGATTGGGGAAGTGCGACGGGCCTTTAAGCATATGGCCAGTAACAAGACGCCGGGGACTGATGGGTTGCCCATAGAATTTTACTCAGCATATACGGATTTTTTAGCTCCCCGCCTAGTGGTGTTGTATAACAGGGCCAAACAAGAAGGCTGTCTGCCTGCCTCCACGAGGGAGGCGGTGATCTTTCCACTTCTAAAGCCCGGCAAACCGGCATGGGACCGAACTGCCTATCGCTCGCTATGCTCAATTTAGATTATAAAATACTAAGTCGGGTACTGGCCACCCGCCTGCTCTTGCACATGTGGACGCTAATACACACCGATCAGGCAGGATTTATCCCAGCCAGAAATACGGCGATCAAAATACGCAGGCTACTGCGAGTTTTGGAAGCGGACACATATCGGAAAGAAGAGGCGTGTGTATTGGCAGTTGACATCGAAAAAGCTTTTGATAGCCTCGAGTGGCCATATCTTTTCAGGGTTATGCGAGCATTTGGGCTGGGAGACAGCTTTGTGGCATGGACGGCGCTCTTGTACAAGAACTCCACTGCTCGAGTCCGGACAGGGGGTATGATTTCGGACTCCTGTATGGTGGGCCGAGGGATGAGGCAAGGCTGCCCGCTGTCGCCATTGTTGTTTGCTCTGGCAATGGAGCCCTTGGCGGCGCATGCTAGATCGGGTCGCCATTATCAGGGGTTGGAGGTGGCGGGGCAGCTGCAATACATAGCCCTTTATGCAGACGACTTACTGATGTTTCTGGCTAATTCGGGGGAGGCCCTTAGGGGAGCCAAAGAGCTCTTGAGGGTCCTAGGGAGAGTAGCAGGACTTCGAGTGAACTGGGCCAAGTCGTGCCTATTCCCGACGCAACCAGATAGAACTGGGCCGCCGGAAACGGACGGTGTGAAATGGGAGAACAGATGCTTGCTTTATTTGGGCACTCACATTTACCATGCCCACGGGGATATCCTGGAAGGTAATATAGGACGGGCACTGCGAAACACCAAAAGTAACTTTGACTTCTGGGCGACCCTCCCACTGTCGGTAGCGGGTAGAGTTGCTCTTTTAAAGATGGTGACACTGCCCCGATTCCTGTATTACTTTGGGTCGCTTCCAATCTGGATTACCCATAAACTATTTCTTCAGCTCAAATCAATGGTCACAAGCTTCCTCTGGGCCTCTGGAAGACGGCGGGTGGCGCTCACTACCATGATGAGACCTAGGGCGGAAGGGGGATTTGCAGTACCAGATTTTGAGGCCCATTATCTTGCAGCGCAGTTGGTGGTTCACGAAATGGATGGCGGGGCGTCTCCGTCCAGTCGGAGACCATGGAGATGGTGACCCGAGCCTGCGGCTCCTATCTCGGGTGCCGCTGCGACTTCCCGTGAGAGATCGGTCGGACCCCTCCGACGTGAATACGGTGCGCAAGTGCTGGAATAGGTCCCTACGATGGGCGCAGACACGATGCCCCTATGCCCCAGACATCCCGCTGACCATATGCGAGGCATTGCCCCACGGTGGGAGGTGGCACAGGTTACAGGCATGGATGGAGGTAGGAATCTCCACAATAGGGGACCTATACGAGGAGAATACTTCACTCCCCTTCAATGATCTCAGAGAGATATGACCTCCCGAGAGGAGATTTTCTTCTGCATGCCGCCCTGACAGCCGCCATCAGAAAGCACTGGCAGGAGGGGATGGCAGAACCTCAAACTTCCACAGTCTGTGAATACATAGTGATAGCTGCTGGCACCTTTAAGGCGGTTACCTGTCTGTATAGGCGTTTGACGCAAGAAATACGCCGACCCCTGACGGACTTGCGTAATAAGTGGGAGGGAGATCTAGGAGAGGTTATAGACGAGAAACCGTGGGGAGAGCTTGTGGAAAGGGCCTGGAAGAGCTCCAGGAATGCACGATTTCAGTTGATCCACTTCTATGTGCTACATAGGGCATACTTCACCCCGAATAAGATTAACAAGTATTTTGATGTCTCAGCTGCCTGCCCGCGATGTAATGTAGAAGGTGCGGGGTTTTTACACATGTTTTGGGATTGCCCGAATTTGAGTGAGTTCTGGAGGGGGGTCACTGAAGTGTTGACGGCTACAACGGAGAGAGAAGTGGCGCTGACCCCAGGATGTTGTTTATTACATTGGTTCCCCCACAAGGCCAGGAATAAGGTCACTAGCAAGTTTATAGATTTGGGATTGGTATTGGCTAAACGAGAGATCACTAGCCATTGGAAGGCAAGAAGCGGCCCAAGCATGCCTAGTTGGACGAGGGAATTTGAGAAATGGGCAGAGTGCGAGGGGACATTCCGACTACAAATGGCCCACAAGACGGGGAATGAGAAGAAGTTGGAGGCAGCATGGGCGTGGATGGCACTAGTAGACCTTCCGAGACACCCAGCTGACGACGGAGAGGTAGGCCTACATGGGGAGGGCCCTGGTGGGGGCGACTGAACATCTGGCGCTTTTAATGTCCCTGACTGCTGGTCCCGCACTGGGCCTGACTACTATATTATTCACCCCTCACTGCACTAGCAATGACACATACTGCATGGAATTGCACATTACCCGCACTTTGGGATACCCCTAAGAATGCACATAGTTGAACTGAGCATAAGCGGCATGCCTGGGGGGTGGGGAGGGTGGGAGTTGTGGGAGGGTGGGGGGAGTTACACGGGCGACCTGTGTTGGAAGATGAGCCTTGAGGGGACACATCAATAGTGTACTGCGGTGGCAGCTAACTCACAGCAGCAACCTCAAAGACAACCCGGGACTGAGATTAATATTATCTTCCTATTGCACAAGTGACACTGCTGGACAATTGCAGTTGGAATACTGGGGGTCGTTGTGTTTAACTGCTTCCTTGGGGCTCAAGCATAATCCGAAGGATATTTGAGAGTTGTTTAACCATGTCTTTTGAAAAAAGCAATAAAGTTTGTTTAAAAAAAATAAAAAATGAGTGTAATGCTGGTGGCTTAAATTGAGTATTATTGTTTATGAAAGCCTCATTTATAAGAAAGAGAGGTTTTAGTTTGTGTAAGTTCAGTTAGAATCACTACGCCATTGACATATAATTATTTTCTATGCTTAGGCCTCACATTATAACAGGGATTGTGGAAGAGTGTTTCTCTGCAGCCTTTTACAACCCTGTGAAGCGAGGCACTTTTCCCACACGGGTAGGTTATGACCATTATGAATGTAATTATATAGAGCCATGCTTACTGTCCCACTGGAATTATATTTATGTACAAATGGTGGTAATATTTCCGTTGTGCTTCCTACAGTGTAATCATAGTGGGCTCAAACAAGAAGGTTCCTGGTTATGATACTATACTGGTTAAACAGGGACACGATACTCCTTGTGGGCTCACCTGAACCGTTAACGTTTCTTTCCTTTACAGGTAGTTATTGTTTACCTAATCAGGATAAAGGTAATATAGTAAGGATACAGACTTTTACTCATAGGTTCTCTATTTCTGCTTCCTGTCGTTTCAGGTCTCCTTCCCCGCTGTCCCCACCCTTTCCTTCCCACGCTTGATCGCTTCACTGATCTGTGCTATAACAGCAAGCAGACTTGAAGCTATCGAGAGGTGGACCATTTTTGAGCATCGTTCCGATCCAGGGGAGTTGGTGGCTCGACAGGAACCATATGATAAAAATAAGCATCGCTAAACACAAGCGGAGAGGATTCAGCTGAACCGTGTTTTTTTTAAGCAAGTAAAAAAAGTCAGAGCACATAACGAAAAGGACCTTTACGCATGGAATTGAAAAGGTGTGCAAAATACGCAGAACACAGACCTGTTGTCAAACAATAGATCTACAGAATACAGGCAGAGAAGTAAGAGATCAAATTTTTATGCTTAGATTATGAAGCAATGTGCAACATACGCAGAACGCAGGCCTGTTGCAGAACGACAGATCTGCAAATGGTGCTAAACAAAAACAGGTCGCAAGCTTGTCTTGCTCAAAGGCTGACCTAATACATCCAGGCAGTGCACGTTTAGTGCAAACGAAGACAAAGAATGGTGATAGTCAGAGGAATATTGTAAAAACACTTAGCTATGCACAAACCCAGAGAGAACTGAAACAGTTTTGATCATTTTTAAACTATTATGAGTAACAAAAATGACAGCATTTAAGAACGTGTTACCACGGTACTGGTGGAATTGACAGAGTCCAGTTAGGTTGCAACCATCCGGAGAAACTTAACAGTTTTGACATTTAGTAATGGGTTTGAAGGATTAAGGCTGGCAAAGACTGCCTGCCGGCAGGTGCGCACTCCTTGCCGAATGAAATCGGCACGTAGAAGAATTCTCCTTTGCTGCAGCAATTGAGGGCAGATACATAGGATGTGGACTAAGGATTATTTTCCTTGTCAGCATAAGCAGCAACTTGTGTCATAGGGAACTGAGTGGCGCCAGGCCGGAAATTGAGCATGAAGATTCCATTCGCCCAGTCTTAATGTCACGAGCCTTGCCTTAATACATATAGGGTATGTGCAGGAAATGTAGTTCTGTTGCTTACTGGAAGAATAGGAGTTTATAGCTGACCATGCATGGGAGCGCTTGCTTAACTCTGACAAACCCTCTAGTTTTGACAATGTTTTTGCCATGGATGTTGTTACATTTTTAAAGACTTGGTGACAGAGGTGTTTACTCCAGACCTCAGACAGTGAGAATTCCACCAAGTTGTCCTCGAGATGTTGTCTGTATGACTATCTTGAATCAGCGCCCTCTAATTCGCACCATATAAGACCATGCATGGAGTCAGGTGGTGCCGATCTGAGCCAGTGACAGAAGTTAAGGAAAGAGCTGCCTCTGGCCCAATGCTATTTTATGATGTTGTACTCAAGTCTCATTTGCGCCGGTGATGCACTCTTTGAAGGCGGAGAGTGGTTTTGTAGATTCTGGCAACCAGTTTGTCTACTGACCCAGCTTCCCTACCTAGGGCTATTTCACTCCCGTAGGTTAGTGCGGGGATGGATTTTGCTTTCATTACCTACAGAAGGGGATCAAGACTTGGTCAACGTAGCTTCAGTGCGACGGCTGAGAGAGCAAACATTAAACTGGGGCCCTTGTTGTATATGGAGCATAGGTGAGATGTGAATGATCCTTTGCTATCTAGAAGGATGCCCAGATATTTGTAGTCCTTCCTGTAATGGAGCCAGATGCCATTAAGCTGCCACCGACACCGTCCAGATTTGGTTTTGAGCTGAATGTGACCTTCTTGGTCTTTTTTAATTTCTAGCACATTCTCGGCAGTGTAGGCATGTAGGGTGGTCAGTTGCCGCTGAAGGCTGATCTTTGTCTGGCTAAGAAGCACTAGATCATCTGTGTATAGCAGGTGAGTCATGCGATGGCCTCCTAGTTTGGATGGGTGGCAATTTGCTTCGTCAAGGTGCTTTGACAAGTCAGCTATGTATAGATTAAAAAGCAAAGGGACAAGCACACAGTCTGCTTCAGCCCAGAGTTTGTGGGAATCCTCCTTGAAATAAAAGAGCCTTCCCAAATTTTGATCCGCACCAATGTGTTGGCCTGACAGACCCCAGTCCCGCAAGTTGTGCCAGAGGGGACCTCCTGAATAGCTATCAAAAGCGGCATTGAAGTCCGCAAAGCAGAAATAAAGTGGTCTTTTGTTTCTGATTGCTTTGTCACGCATGAGGGCCAGGGCCATCAGATTCGAGGAGGTGCCCCATTTGTCTCGAAGCCACATAGATTTTTCGGTATGATCTGATGATCTTCTGCCCAGGCTCTAAGATCATCAAGCAACAAGATGGCGTAAAGTTTGGCGTCATTATCTATTAGGGCAATAAGTCGCCAGTGGCAGGGGTCTGATTTCGTGCCTCCTTTAAAAACTGGTTGAATAATGGATCCTCTCTGAGAGTCTGGGATGGTGTTAGTTACCAAGCAGTATTTGAACAGAGGCATTAGCACCTCAGACCAAAAAACAGGCTTGGATGTGAACAGCATTTGAACTTCCTGCGACCCTATTTTATCATAGTATTTCAATTAGGTCTCTTCATTATTTCATGTCTGCAGCATATTTTTACTTCTTGTAAGTGCTGCTCATATCTAGGCAAGTAAATAGTACATTCCACATAGTAAAAACAAAGATACTTTGTTGAATTTTGAAGCAACTTTTCAAATTTTATGTGATGTGTGCTGTATGATTTACATAGCAAATATTTCTAGGGCTCGGCTAGTGCATGGGCGCTAAGATCCCAACTGCCCTCCACCCCCTCGCATGTTGTGTTGCTGGACTTTGCCCCCCCATTATTGTGCTTGTTTACTTTCTCCCCAATTGCCCTTGGCACTTATACCGTGTTGTGGCTTGACTAATTCCCCATTGTGTTGTTTGGTTCCCTCTCCCTGTTGTGCTGCTTGAATCGCTGCTATTCAACATGGCTAAAAGACATTGACAATACCAATAGCTCTTTGATTGCAGAGGGCTGTTGGCTTTGCCAATGCTTGTTAATATATACCAGTCACCCCTAAGGAAGGCCTCCTAAGCCCAGGGGGCAGGGGGCATTATATTAAAGGTGTGGACATGTAAGTGCAAGCTTTTATGCCCCTATAGTGGCCTTTACCATTAAAGGACACTATAAGTGATAGACGGTCCATAGGAAACATGGGCTGGCACCAGGGCAAACCGAGGTTGGCAGCTCCATTATAATACCGCCTAAATATGTTGTATTTGCTATCAAACAACGTGCCTCATCACCCCTGACACAAATCTTTTGTTGAGGAGGATGTGGCATGCACCCATGTGGCTACCTTAGAAGTTGCCCACCTGGTTGCCCACACCTTTCCTGTGCTCTGGCTGCCAGCCTGCACTTGCTGCCACCAAGACAGGAATCTGGCCCCCAGCCAGGAGGTGTGAACTCTCACAGGAGTCAAAAACAATATCCTGGACAGGAAGGTGGTCACACCTTATCCCTGACAGGCTGGCTAGTCAAGTGGCACATCAAGGCGTGAGCTTCAAAGGCTGCACTGCCTGTGATATGCAACCAGGCTCCTTCCCAAAAGAGGAACCAGCCCTCACCCTGCCCCCAGGCAACATCTGCACCCAGGCAGGCAGGAAAATTAAGTTTTTAGGAGGTGTACACCCTCAGAAGGCTATCACACCGCTAGGGTGGGCTACCTAGTCTGTAGAGCTAAGGAAAACTTCTGCCATTTTTAAAAGTGGTAGAATAGTGGGTTCTGGGTAGAAATGTTGACCTTCATCCTCAGATGTGGTCACTTCAGGGGCAGAATAGCTGCTGGGGCTAGTAGCCCATTGGCCACTTGCACCCACACACCTAAATCTAGGATTTAAGGGCTACCCCTTGCACCAGAACCTTCGTTCTGATTGGACTTGCAAGAAGGAAAAAAGAAGAGACCCGTGTCTGCGACAACAGAAGCTGCACAAACCAAAGGCGTGATACTCTGCACCTGTGACAACCTTCCTGGAACTGCATGAATGTGGCTTGTCCTGAACCAAAGTTTGGTTCCCCCAGACCAAGGGACCTCTTTGAGAGCCAAAGACATTACCAGACTGCCTGGACTAGTGGCACTAGTCCTCTGCAGCTGCAGGTAAAAACAGCATACCAGAAGCAAAGAATCGCTGGCCATCGGGCCCTCCGAGTGATCGCCCAGAAGTAGATAGTCAAGTGCATTGTGAGAAATGTAGTCCTGACCTCCACAAAGTTTCAAGTGGCTACCGTGTTCCCCAGGACCTCCGGATGTTGAAATCACTTTCTGCTGTGCTTACTGCTGCCAAGGCTTGTTGGCCGACAGTCTGGCAACCAACCCCTTTACTCTACGCTGCACCTCGAGGGAACACCGCAAAACCTTCATCCAACGTCAGCACTGGCCTCGTTGTTGACTTTTTGCACCCTGTTCTCCACCAGCATCATGTGTAACTCTGAATCTAGACTTCTCAAGACAGGTAAAATTGAACTGACTATCATGGCTTGGTCCTGGGACCCGCATAACCTTTTCTCTCCTTGGGTTCCATGCAACTTGACCTGCAAGTGATCGATTGGCACTACCGCTTTTTCCCCATTGACTGTAATGCAAAAGTTCTGCAGTATTGAATTGCTGTGATTTATGCTTTCTTCTAAAATCTATAATTCCGGTTATATGCATCTGACCTCATTCGCTTTGGAGTCTAAATTAATATAAAAAAATCTGCTTCATTTTAATAAATTGATGTCTGAGTTCTTTTGAGTAGTGTCAATTACTTATCGTCCTATGTTGGTACTCTGAAATGCTTAACACATGTTCCTCTAGTAAACCCCAACTGCTCTTTGCCACTCAACCACGACAGAGCTAAAGATTTATTATTGTAAATCCAAGGACCCTCTTTGGAGTATTGCATAGTGAAGCCTAACCAGCATCACCACATAATACTCCACCTTCCTACACTGCTGCTGTTGTTGCAGGTTGCATTGCTGTCGGACTTGAAAGGAAAATCCATGGTTAAAGACTTAAAATTTCCTGTACTGCCTGTGGTCTTTAATTAAAGTTTGAAGACCTAAGGATTTGACTGTAGCTTTGCGGTCCTTGAATCGTTCGAGAGCAGTCAGCCTTTGCTCCAAAATGGTGAGAACCCTCAAAGGGATGGTCTATTAAAGCAGATTGGACATTCTGGGACAATCCAGAGTTCCTGAACCAAGCATGGTGATGAAGGGCTATTGATGTACCAATAGCCATGATCGCTGAATCTGCAGTGTCCAGGCCTGATTGGTTCAATTGCTTGGCCGCAGCTTGCCCGTTTGTATTCAACTCAGAAAAATGTTCTCTAAGAACGTCTGAGAGGTTGGGGTTAACACCTAGCAAAGCACAAACATATCTTCCTAGCAACCAAGTAGCATTGAGAGATTTTAATGCCATGTTGCCTGTTGAGAAGATTTTCTTAGCAAAGTGTGTCATCTTCGATTTCTGGTCCCCCACGGTAGATGGGAATGATCTTGGGGTTATTTCCGAGTATGAGGCTTAAACCACTAAACTTTCAGGAGATGAGTGGGCTGAAAGAAAAGTAAGATTTCCTGGTGCCGGCTTAGTCCTTCAGGCAACTGATCTAGAAACCGCTGTAGAGGTGGTCGATATCTAGCATATCGTAATAAAAAGGCACAGTGAGGGCCTCATTGAATGGGAGAAGAGGCTCAGATGTATGAGTGGAGGAATGACGGACTCCCTATTGGGATGTTAGGCTTTACTTCTGTTGTTGGTAAATTTAAGTCCAAGGTATCCGCAGCTTTCCTTTCCACTGAATGGTAGGAGGTGAATTCCGGAGGAGGAATGCCTGAGGCAGATAGGAGCACCCATTTCGGAGCTTTGTCCAGGCCAATTACATCTTTCAGAACTTCATATTGCGTATCTAGATTTGACTGGTTATGTTCATCATTGTCATCTTCATATTGATCATCTTGGGGAGCAATCTGACCCATGAAAAATCGATCTTCCTCTAATAGCCTCTGCACCTTCCTTCTTGATCTATGAGGCCTCATGTGACAGCCCTCCGAATGAGGTTCTGATGGAGGTAGCAAGAAAGGTTAAAGTGGGGGGCATAGGCTGTGTGCCTGCTGATATTGATGGAAGCGGAGTCGGTTGAGAGTCCAGTGGCACCGGAGAGATGTTGGGGTCTGGCACTGAAGGGGAAGGGATGGGTTCTGAGAGAGGTGGTGACATCCTCCTCAGCGCCAATCCCACAGATGCTGGAGCCAGGAATGGATTCACCCAAGAGACCTGTGTCACTGGGTAAAAAGGAGTAACCAGCATCGGCTGAAACGGAGTCAGCATTCCTCCTATATTATATGACAGGGGACCCATGAGGCCAACAGGCACGCCAGTAGGTATCATGGCCCTATTAAACATACTAAATATAGTGTTCAGAAAGGCTGATGGATCCGTCCCCGGAGCCAGGAAGTCGGGGTATTGGGCTGCTGACTGGGGCCTTGGAGACGGAGCAACAAGAGAAACTGGATCAGAAAATGGCGTCAGGCCCTATGGAGCCACAGGAGATGAGTCAGCGCCAGTCTATCTTCTTCTTGTGGCGGTTCCTCAACGTCAGATTCTGGACGATGTGAAGCCAAAGGTCTAGGGGCCGCTTTTTAAAGATCGTCGCCAGGATGCATGTCTTCTCGTCTTATGTTTTCTCAGAGATGATTTAAAAGATGGAGGAGATGGTGATCTTGACCGGGGGCGTGACTTCCGACAACCCCGTTTTTCATCTTGAGCTCTGGCTGTAAACATCTTGGCCTTACCTTAAGTGCCTTGGGGTGCATCTTCTGGCAGGATCCACACTAGCATCTGGGATATTCAAAAGGTGAGGAATCTATAAGTAGATGTATCCATCAGAAAGGGCTTAGAATTCTACGGGGGAAAGGCTTAGCAGCCAAGGGATTAAACAGACGGAGAAGCAAGCAGAGCTGGAGTCTTTAGGGAATCAGTGGCTGGTCTTGACAACAGTATTAATCTGGCAAGATTGAGATGTCAGGCTGCATTCTCACGAAAGTCCGGCTAGGGCTCTGTCCCATTATTTTTCGAGGGGTTTAAGGAAAATGCTACTTACCCAGTATGCATCTGTTCTTGGCATATAGAGCTGTAGAATCATATGCTTTAGCATAGATCGCCATCTAGTGTTGGGTCCGGATGTTTGTACTTTGTTTTTCTTCGAAGATGTCTTTCTAGTCACGAGGTAGGTGACTCCTCCTTTCGGTGATAGTGCGCATGGGCATCGACTCCAAACTTAGATTGTTTTGCCGTAAAGGGTGATGATGGAGTTAGTAAGAGTAGTAAAGAGATGTCCATGTGTAATGTATCTAAGTAAGATACATTATCCAGCGGACGCGCGCTGGAGAAGGAGCATCTTAATTTCTTTCATTTGCTTTTAAAGTTATCGCGTCATTGCGTTCAATATTAGGAAATCAACTGGGGACTTAGCACGGTAGCTGTTTTTATTGTTTTAATTTGAGCTGCACTTTGCACTTTACCTTTTGCACGCCTGGAACCAGCAGGATCCTCCCGCCCCGCTCCCCGATCCACCGCGGGTTGTCCCGTTTGTGTGGAGGGAGCCGGGGGCAAAAGGTTTCTCATTTCCGGTCGGAAGGCAGGGGGGCGGAGTCGCACGGTTAGCAGTCTAGCTGCTTAACCTATTTAAGACGCATGCCGGCCACGACGCGCAGCGGACGCGCGCTGGAGAAGAAGCATCTTAATTGGTCTTAATTTCTTTTATTTGCTTTTAAAGTATCGCGTCATTGCGTTCAATATTAGGAAATCAACTGGGGACTTAGCACGGTAGCTGTTTTTATTGTTTTAATTTGAGCTGCACTTTGCACTTTACCTTTTGCACGCCTGGAACCAGCAGGATCCTTCCGCCCCTCTCCCCGGTCCACCGCGGGTTGTCCAGTTTGTGTGTAGGGAGCTGGGGGCAAAAGGTTTCTCATTTCCGGTCGGAAGGCAGGGGGGCGGAGTCGCACAGTTAGCAGTCTGGCTGCTTAACCTATTATAGACGCATGCCGGCCACGAATCGCAGCGGGCGCGCCGCTGGCGCGCCGAAGGCAAGCCCGTCTGCGCCCGTCCGCGCCAGACTGTCGCCAGGAGCCAGGGATCCTGGATTATATGAGGTAAAAGGAACCCCAAACCCCCACCGTCTGCACTATTCAGCTGAATCTTTGCACCAGATCAGCATACAAAAATCCGAAAAATGTCCACTACAGCTTGCCTGCCCCAACCAGTATCCACATACGCTAGAAGGTCCGGTGGCCTGCCTCAATTGCCATTTTCAAGGCAGCCCCGAAATGACCACATTATCAGAGAAAGCTAAGAGACACAATACACCAAGACACGGCCTAAATGGCTTTCTTTGTAACGTTAGGTCATTAGCCAAGCACTCAATTGAGATATGGGATATGATTACTCTCAGTCCCTGGATATCTGCTTTCTCACAGAAACTTGGCTTACCCCCGCTAATCTCCCAACTGTCTAGCTAGCCATTCCGGAAAGCTACAAATTAATTCATCTCGACAGAGAAGGAAAAACGGGTGGTGGCATCGCTATAGCCTTCAAAGACACCTTAAATGTGACTTGGATTTCAACCATAAGCAACAAGTCTATAGAGTTAGGTATTTTCAAGATAAATAGATCTGCTACAGAAAGCTGGAATGGAGCTTTGATTTACCGCCCCCAGGACCCAAAACTAATTTTAGCGATCTACTGATAGAACAATTAGCCACATATGTCCTAGCATCGAAAAATTTCTTCTGTTAGGGGACTTCAATTTCCAGGGGGAAGAACATACTAACCCAGAAGTCAGGACACTTAACTAATTTAGAACTATTAGGCCTTGTTCAAAGAGTTACCTGCCCAACACATTCAGCCGGACATACGCTGGATTTAATTTTTTCTAACATAGACCAGTTGACCTGCAATCCTCCTCTTCCCCTTACATGGACTGATCATTTTGCAGTCACGTTCAATATACAATTCCCGTCCTCTCAGGGTATCACTATAAACAAAGAACGGCGTCATGAAGCGCGCAGACCTTGGCACAAACTTACCCCTGAAGCTTTCAGCGATGCCTTTCACCCCAAGCTACCAAACAATAACCTGGAGGTGTCTGAATTACTGTAATGCTTCAACTCTGCCCTTACGATGGCTCTGGACACAACGATTCCATTTAAAAAGCACGGTTCCACACATCGGCGACCTTCAGCTCCATGGTTTTTGCCAGAACTAAAAATAGAAAAAACGAAATGTAAAACCCTAGAGACGCTGGCGGAGAAGGAAAGAGCCCATTGATAGGGAACAGTATAAACTGGCTCTATCCCAATACCATCGGAACATCAAAACATCCAGGCGGATGTTTATAATCAACCAAATTGAACAAGCAAACAACTCTCCAAAAGTCCTTTTTTGTATAGTACAGGATTTTATTTCCCCACAAGCATGCAGCAAATCCCCCGTGGAATCTCAGGAGCTCTGTGACTCATTGGCTAAGTACTTTCAGGAAAAGATAGACCACATCTATTCAAAATTCCTGGTCATCCCTTTGCAGGATTCAGAGACCACCATCGTGATAGGAGAGCAAGGAAAAGTAACTCCTTGTATACTTGACTGTTTTCAGCCTATCACCTTAGAGGAAGTAGATAACTCCCTGGCCATAGCCAAATCTGTATCCCCTCGAGATCGATGTCCACCAAAGACAATATATCTTCTAGCCACCAAGTGTGCCCCAGTGATCCAAAAGATCTTCAACTGCTCCATAAAAACAGGAACTATTCCCATTGAGAGGAAGGAAGCCTGCGTACGGCCCATAATAAAAAAAGCAACATTGGACCAACAATCTCTCAGTAACTACCGCCCGATCTCCCTGCTACCTCTTTTGGGTAAACAACTGGAAGGCCTAATAAATAAGCAGTTGGGATCATACCTCGAACTCAATCACATCCTTGATCCCTCACAATCTGGATTCCGACCAGGGTTCAGTACAGAGACCGCACTCCTAACCGTGACTGATTCACTGAGACAGGAGATGGATGCAGGAAGACCAGTGGCACTGATACTATTAGATTTGTCAGCAGCCTTTGATACTATCTCCCACCCAAGGCTCATAAATAGATTGCAGTCAATCGGAGTCCAGGGGACAGCACTAAAATGGCTGCAGCACTTTGTCAGATGGACAACAGACGGTCATCCTGGGGCCATACTCTTCAGGCAAAACACGTCTGGACAAGGGAGTACCGCAGGGCTCGTGCCCGAGTCCCACCTTGTTTAATATTTATATGGCCCCACTAGCAAAGATCGCAGAGCACTTTGGCTTCGAGATCATATCATACGCTGATGACACTCAGCTGATGTTCACTATGGGCCAAGACTTGGAGTCGGAGAAATTACGTTTTTCAGCAGGAATGTTAGCAATCTCCAGCTGGATGACGGAGAACTGTCTCCAGCTAAACCCAGAAAAAACAGAGATTATGTTGCTTGGAAAAGCCCCAGCCATCTGGTCAGATGACTGGTGGCCTCATCAATTGGGTGCCACCCCCGTGCCCAAACAAACGGTAAAAAATCTAGGGATAAAACTTGATCAAGCCCTAACAATGAAAGATCAGATTGCAGCTATTACAAGCTCTTGCTACTACAATATGAGCCTGTTGCGCAGAATCTTCCCTCTCCTCCCCACACATGTCCGTAGAACCCTGGTTCAGGCAATGGTGATAAGCAGACTGGACTATGGAAACGCCCTCTTGGCTGAAGTCAGTGATACTTTGCTCACTAAGCTCCAGATGGTCCAGAACACCGCGGCCAGACTTGTACTGAACCGGCCTGCAGGCACCCCTTCTGCGCCTTTGCTGAAAGAACTGCATTGGCTTTCAGTGAAAAAGCGCTCCCGTTTTAAAGTCTGCTGCCTCACGTATAATGCCCTAAGAGACAATGGCCCACGCTATCTCCAAAACAAACTAAAGACCTATGTTCCCGGACGCACTCTCAGATCGAACACTCAAGCCCTTCTGTACGTGCCCCGAATTCACCAAACTCGTACCGGGGGAAAGTCCTTTTCCTATCTCGCCCCAGGATATTGGAATAAATTACCCGTAACTCTACGAGAAACTCCCACCTACAGTAAATTCAGGAAATTACTAAAAGCCTACTTATACTAACTCTCAATGGTCCGTACCTCCAGTCAGGGTCGGCAACAGCGCCGAGATGCCCCTGGGTGATACGTGCACTATAGCAAATAATAATAACATAACAATAACATAATACTGCAACAGATAAAGGTACCCGGGGAGGCGGGTGGGCGCATATGATTCTACAGCTCTATATGCCAAGAACAGATGCATACTGGGTAAGTAGCATTTTCCGTTCGAGGCATATGAGCTGTAGATCATATGCTTTAGCATAGACTATACAGCAGTTATCTCCCAAGCGGTGGCTAACCTGTAGCTGTTGCAGTGGTTTGAAATAGTGTTCGTAAAACTGCCTGGCCCACACTACCTTGCTGGCTTGCTAACACATCTACACAATAGTGTTTTGTGAATGTGTGTGGTGTAGACCATGTTGTATCCCTGCAGATGTCATCTAGGGGTATATTTCCTAAGAATGCCATAGAAGCCCCTAGTTTGCATGTAGAATGCGCTCTAGGGGGAATTGTTAATGTGCGCTTAGCTTTAATGTAGCATATTTGAATAAACTTAACTATCCACCTTGCAATACCCGCTTTTGATTGGGATTGCCTTTATGTGGTGGCGCAAAAGCCACAAAAAGTTGTTTGGTTTTCCTAAAAGGTTTTGTTCTTTCTATGTAGTATAGTAACGCTCTTTTAACATCTAATGTGTGAAGAGCACGCTCTGCCACTGAATCTGGTTGAGGGAAGAATACAGGCAACTCAACAGACTGATTGATGTGAAAGGCAGAGACGACTTTGGGTAAAAATTTGGGATTAGTCCTAAGAACCACTTTGTTTTGGTGTATTTGTAAAACTGATTCTTGTATAGTTAGTGCCTGAAGCTCACCCACTCTTCTTCGAGATGTGATGGCTATACGGCAGGCTACTTTCCAGGTAAGAAATTGTAGTTCACATTTGTGCAATGGCTCAAAGGGTGGACCCATGAGTCTTGTAAGAACAATGTTGAGGTTCCACACAGGAGAAGGTGGAAGTCTAGGAGGAATGATTCTTTTAAGTCCTTCCATAAAAGCTTTAATAGTGGGCACTCTAAACAGAGACAAGTGTTGTCTGTTTTGTAGGTATGCAGCTATGGCAGCAAGATGTAAGCGTATGGATGTATACGCTAAATTAGAACGCTGTAGGTGTAATAAATAACTGATGTTTTGAATGGAAGCATCTAGTGGATTTATTTGATTGTTGTTACAGCAAACAACAAAATCGCTTCCATTTTGCTGCGTAGCATGCTCTCGTGGTAGGGCGTCTAGCTTCTTTGATGACATTCATACAGTCTAGCGGAAGATTAAGGTACTCAAAAAACAAAAGAGAGCTAGGACTGGTGGACGGCCGTCCTTGTCCCTTAATGAAATATCAAACCAACTAAGACGGCCAAGCTATATGGCTATCTGACACAGTGGTGTCTGGCACCTTAAAAGTTTATCTAGAAGACCCTCACACACCAACCTGGTTGGTGTCATGCTTCATCATCGGGTCCCAGCTGAGTAGCCGAATGCTACTCAGCTGTGCTGCAACACCTGATTACAGTGGAGCGGGTTGTGATGTTAGTGCATATGATGAAGTGAATGTGAATCTAAAAATACCTCTGGGATTCTACCTGTTAATTACTTTTATTCCCAGTGATCCAGGGTATATTAAAAACAAGAGAGTAGATAATATATTAAGTATACTGCTTGTATCTCAGTATTATCCTTTGATGGTCAACATGTTTCAGCCCGTTTAGAAAATTGCTGGGGCTTTCTTCAGGACCTCTCATATAAAGTGCTTGGTGAGTGAAGTGAAAAAAGTGAGTGGTAAAAATAAACCACGTGTTAAAGCATTTTTAGTACTCGCGCTAAGGAGTACTATGTATGCTAAGAGGACTAACCGTACTCAGGGTCCTCAAAATGGGCTAGTACCTGTAAAGGAAGAAGACATAACACAACACAATACGAACACTTAACATATAAAATCATAAAACTGGAGGTTATGCCTTCACCGCAATGATGGTGCACTATAATTTTGTAACTGCAGCAAGCAGTGTCAGACATACGATGCAGTCACTTTCATACACAAATCATGCATCCAATATAACATGCTTGAGTATAATATAGTGATCATACCATCAAATATCAATCGAAAAGGCGTTTATTTTGTGCCTTATTTAATCAATATTGCTTATTGTGGAGCGGTGCCAGTGAGCGAACTGTGTGACTATACGTGATAGTCACCTTAACGGCGGTTTAGATAAACCGAGTGGGGCCGGCTAGATTGCGCCGTGTTTTTGTAATGGTATTTTATACAGTGACTCAAATAAAGAGTAATTAGTATTTTAATAATTACACTAATAGTATGACTGGCTCACACATCTGATCCTGGGAGGGGAGCCTTTTAAGTCACATACTCTGACAAAGAAAAGGATAAAAAATGGAGAAGGGGGTCAATGTAAACATCTTGATCTGCACCAAAACGAGTAAGTTTGGCAGGGCCGACAACGGTTAAAGAGAAAACAAAATTACACGTGAGGTGTAGCGGCGAAATTTGTAAAAAGCCGACTGCACCCTGAATAGGATAGATCTTACTTAGTGAAATGGTCTCTCCCGCTGCATGACCTATTTCGGTGTCCTCAGGAACAGGCTGATAAGAATTGGAAGAGCCGGAGTTGGTTTAAAAAGGTTTGACAAATTGCAGGAAAACTTCCGAACAGGGTGTGCTCGTCATCACGTATATGACGTGAGATGCGTTAAGAATGACTAGAGTGCTAACTCTGAATAGAGTTGTCCCGCTAATGGCGGTTGAAATTGTAGCTATTCGGTGGACTGAATGTGTAAAAGGGAGGAAGAGGCGTAACCCTCCTCACACGTATAACCTGATTGACAGGGCAAATTTCTACAACATAACGTCCACATAGATGGTGGTGCAGATAATATGGTCAATTGAATTGTATTTTGTTATAGGGAAATTGGCTTCAAATAAATTGGTGTGAATGCTAGTGACTACTGGGAGTTGAGATCTAATATGACACCCAGTGATGACCATACAGTTCGCAAATTCAGAATGTGGGTTGTGACTTATTTCAACGGTTAAGACTATTCCATGGTATGTTGTCATTTAACCCATGGATCAATTGAATTGTATTTCGTTATAGGGAAGACTTCCGGACAGGGTGTGCTTGTCATCACGTGAGATGCGTTAAGAATGACTAGAGTGTTAACTCTGAATAGAGTTGTCCCGCTAATGGCGGTTGAAATTGTAGCTATTAGGTGGACTGAATGTGTAAAAAGGGGGGGGAGGAAGAAGCGTAACCCTCCTCACACGTATAACCTGATTAACAGGACAAATTTCTACAACATAACGTCCCACATAGATAGTGGTGCAGATAATATGGTCAATTGAATTGTATTTGGTTATAGGGAAGTTTGCTTCAAATGAATTGGTGTGAATGCTAATGACTACTGGGAGTTAAGATCTAATATGACACCCAGTGATGACAACACAGTTCGCAATTCCAGACCACAGTCCCAAATTCGACATGAGAATACAATCCTGAACGCATGGGGCTTACCAAAAGTTACAGGACACTACCCTTGTGGTGATTGTAGTGTTTGTCACCTCACAAAACCAACGAAGACTCTCAATCTGGAACCAGGTAAAACCTGGGAAATACGCAGACATACGAACTGTAATTCCACGAATGTCATATACCTCATAACCTGCCACTGTGGCTTGAGGTATGTTGGCATGACCAGTCGTAGAAGTAAAAACAAGAATCTGCGAACATCGAAGTAATATTCGTTGCAAGCGTAATATAACTCTTATGACAAATCATTTTTGGAACAGGGTCATACCCCTAATGACATGCAATGGGTTGTGATTGAGCAATTGGACCTCAACACCAATAACACCCAACAACAGCTGCTAGATAAAGAGCAAAGATGGATTTATCGAATGTCTACCAATATCCATGGGTTAAATGACAACATACCCTGGAATAGTCTTAATCGTTGAAATAAGTCACAACCCACATTCTGAAATTGCGAACTGTATTGTCATTACTGGGTGTCACTCCCAGCAGTTACTAACATTTATACCAATTCATTTGAAGCAAACTTCCCTATAACTAAATACAATTCAATTGATCCATGGGTTAAATGACATCATACCCTTGAATAGTCTTAATCGTTGAAACAAGTCATAACCCATATTCTGGAATTGCGAACTGTGTTGTCATCACTGGGTGTCATATTAGATCTTAACTCCCAGTAGTCATTAGCATTCACACCAATTCATTTGAAGCAAACTTCCCTATAACCAAATACAATTCAATTGACCATATTATCTGCACCACTATCTATGTGGGACGTTATGTTGTAGAAATTTGTCCTGTTAATCAGGTTATACGTGTGAGGAGGGTTACGCTTCTTCCTCCCCCCTTTTTTACACATTCAGTCCACCTAATAGCTACAATTTCAACCGCCATTAGCGGGACAACTCTATTCAGAGTTAACACTCTAGTCATTCTTAACGCATCTCACGTCATGTACGTGATGACGAGCACACCCTGTCCGGAAGTCTTCCCTATAACGAAATACAATTCAATTGATCCATGGGTTAAATGACAACATACCATGGAATAGTCTTAACCGTTGAAATAAGTCACAACCCACATTCTGAAATTGCGAACTGTATTGTCATCACTGGGTGTCATATTAGATCTCAACTCCCAGTAGTCACTAGCATTCACACCAATTTATTTGAAGCCAATTTCCCTATAACGAAATACAATTCAATTGACCATATTATCTGCACCACCATCTATGTGGGACGTTATGTTGTAGAAATTTGCCCTGTCAATCAGGTTATACGTGTGAGGAGGATTACGCCTCTTCCTCCCCTTTTACACATTCAGTCCACCGAATAGCTACAATTTCAACCGCCATTAGCGGGACAACTCTATTCAGAGTTAGCACTCTAGTCATTCTTAACGCATCTCACGTCATATACGTGATGGCGAGCACACCCTGTTCGGAAGTTTTCCCGCAATTTGTCAAACTTTTTAAACCAACTCCGGCTCTTCCAATTCTTATCAGCCTGTTCCTGAGGACACCGAAATAGGTCATGCAGCGGGAGAGACCATTTCACTAAGTAAGATCTATCCTATTCAGGGTGCAGTCAGCTTTTTACAAATTTCGCCGCTACACCTCACGTGTAATTTTGTTTTCTCTTTAACCGTTGTCGGCCCTGCCAAACTTACTCGTTTTGGTGCAGATCAAGATGTTTACATTGACCCCCTTCTCCATTTTTTATCCTTTTCTTTGTCAGAGTATGTGACTTAAAAGGCTCCCCCCTCCCAGGATCAGATGTGTGAGCCAGTCATACTATTAGTGTAATTATTAAAATACTAATTACTCTTTTATTTGAGTCACTGTATAAAATACCATTACAAAAACACGGCGCAATCTAGCCGGCCCCACTCGGTTTATCTAAACCGTCGTTAAGGTGACTATCACGTATAGTCACACAGTTCGTTCACTGGCACCGCTCCACAATAAGCAATATTGATTAAATAAGGCACAAAATAAACGCCTTTTCGATTGATATTTGATGGTATGATCACTATATTATACTCAAGCATGTTATATTGGATGCATGATTTGTGTATGAAAGTGACTGCACGTATGTCTGACACTGCTTGCTGCAGTTACAAAATTATAGTGCACCATCATTGCGGTGAAGGCATAACCTCCAGTTTTATGATTTTATATGTTAAGTGTTCGTATTGTGTTGTGTTATGTCTTCTTCCTTTACAGGTACTAGCCCATTTTGAGGACCCTGAGTACGGTTAGTCCTCTTAGCATACATAGCACTCCTTAGCGCGAGTACTAAAAATGCTTTAACACGTGGTTTATTTTTACCACTCACTTTTTTCACTTCACTCACCAAGCACTTTATATGAGAGGTCCTGAAGAAAGCCCCAGCAATTTTCTAAGCGGGCTGAAACATGTTGACCATCAAAGGATAATACTGAGATACAAGCAGTATACTTAATATATTATCTACTCTCTTGTTTTTAATATACCCTGGATCACTGGGAATAAAAGTAATTAACAGGTAGAATCCCGGAGGTATTTTTAGATTCACATTCACTTCATCATATGCACTAACATCACAACCCGCTCCACTGTAATCAGGTGTTGCAGCACAGCTGAGTAGCATTCGGCTACTCAGCTGGGACCCGATGATGAAGCATGACACCAACCAGGTTGGTGTGTGAGGGTCTTCTAGATAAACTTTTAAGGTGCCAGACACCACTGTGTCAGATAACCATATAGCTTGGCCGTCTTAGTTGGTTTGATATGGAAGATTAAGGTAGCCAAACTCTAGGATTTCAGGTGCCAGATCGCAAGGTTGAGATGACTGGGATCTGGATGTCTGATCTCTCCATGGTTCTGAGTGAGAAGCCTGGGGGAGAGGTGTAGTTTTTGGTGGGGAACTACTGATAGTTCTAACAAGGTTGTGAACCAGGGTTGTCGAGCCCATGTGGGAGCAACTAGGATCAGTGTCAGGGAATGCTGTTTGAGTTTCCGTACCACTAATGGAATTAGCGGGAGAGGTGGAAAAGTGTAAGCTGATATTCCTGACCAATTCATCCATAGCGCATTGCCTTTGGACAATGGGTGTGGGTACCTGGACGCGAAGCTTGGGCATTTTGCGTTGAGGTGTGTGGCGAACAGATCTATTTCTGGGTAGCCCCACATCTGGAAGAATGGGAGGAGAACTTGAGGATGTAGTTCCCATTCGTGGATCTGCTGTCGTTGACGACTGAGTAGATCTGCAATCTGGTTGTTTACTCCAGGGAGGTGTTCTGCAAGGAGATATATTTTTTGAGGTATGGCCCATCTCCAGATGCTTTGAGCTAGTTGTGAAAGCTGTAGAGATCTGTTAATTGACCTTGGGCCTGGTTCCACTGACGTGCTAAGCATTCCTGTAGGGGACGCATTTGGAGCCTTGCATAAGGAGCAATTAGAACGCAAGAAGCCATCATTCCGATCAATTGCATGAACACTCGAGCTGGTAGTGAGTGTTGGGGCTGAAATTGTGACAATAGATTTTGCATGTTGCGTATCCTGACTGGGTTGGGGTATGCTAGAGCTTTGCAAGTATCTATTGTTGCTCCTAGATACGTTTGTGTGTTGGATGGTTGGAGGTGAAACTTGGTGAGGTTTACCGTGAACCCCAAGTTGTGAAGCAGTTGAACTGTTCTGTGAGTGTGGCGTAGGCAGTTGTGTTGCGATCTGGCTTTTATTAGCCTGTCGTCTAGATAAGGTAAGACGAGAATGTGCTGTCTTCTTAAGTGAGCTGCGACTACTGCTAGACACTAGGGGAATACTCTGGGTGCTGTAGTTACCCCGAATGGAAGAACTTTGAATTGATAATGTTGTCCGTCCACCACGAACCTGAGATATTTTCTGTGAGCCGGGTGAATGGGAATATGGAAGTAGGCGTCCTTTAAATCCAGAGTGGATAGAAAGTCGCCTTTCTGAAGTAGTGGGAGCACCTTTTGAAGTGTGACCATGTGGAAGTGGTCTGACTGAATGTAAAGATTTAGCTGTCTCAGGTCTAATATAGGCCTGAGAGAGCAGTCTTTCTTGGGCATTAAGAAATACAGGGAGTATACTCCGGTCCCCTGATGATGAAACGGGACTGGTTCTATAGCATGTTTTTCCAAGAGAGAGAGAACCTCTCGTTTTAAGAGGGTGAGATGTTCTGGTGACATTACATGTGCTCTTGGACAAATAGTTGGGGGAGTGCTTGTAAGCTCCAGGCAGTAACCATACTGGATAATTTGTAGTACCCATTTGTCTGAGGTGATTGAGTTCCAGACGGGTAGGAATTGTGAAAGACGTCCCCCGACAGGTGAAGAATGATCGGGGGTAGCGGAGGGAAGTCACTGTTTGTTTGCGAGGGAAGGGCGTGTGGAGTTACCCTTGCCTCTTCCTCTAGCATTGTTGCCTCTATACCCTCCTTGATAATAACCTCTGGAAGAGGGGGATTGGTTGTTACCCTTGTACGAGGAGGAGGGAGTTTCGGTGGACACCGTTTTGGAGCCACCCCTGTAAAAGGAGCGGCGAAAGGAACCCCTATTAGTAGGCAGTTGTAAAGCCCCCATAGATTTTGCGACCTCAGTGTCTTTCTTCATCTTTTCCAGCGAGGTATCGACAGCTGGTCCGAAAAGATGCTCCTTATCAAAAGGTTGGTTAAGTATGGAGGATTGTACCTCCTGCTTGAATCCAGAAAGTCTAAGCCAAGCGTGCACACTAGTATTGATGGCACGAGCTGCTGTGTCTGCTGCATCCAGTGCACATTTAATGGAAGTGTTATTGATAAGTTTACCTTCCTGGATAAGGTCATTAGCTTTTGCTTTGTACTCATCTGGTAAGTGTTGCATGAGTTTGAGTGCGAGTAGACCTTTGTGAATGAGTGAGTGTTTCAAAGAGGAAATCCTCTTCTAAAGGTTCTTTATGGAGTTCCACCCCGTGCTATTGAGCAGCCCTGTTAATAAGCTGAACGTATCCAATGTTGTCATCAGGGGGGGAGGGTCTAGAGGGATACAGGTCAGGGTCGTTGTCTGTGTCTGGTTCCCTATGATAATTTTCCCAAGGGTCAGTGTCTTGAGGTATGTCCTGATCCTGTGGTACATCCTGCTCTTCATCCCCATCGTCTTCATCCTGTGGGTCAGGTGAAAGTGGAGGTGGTGGTGAATTTGATGGTGTAATAATCAAATTAGGATTAGGAGGAGGAGAGGGAGGTGGAATGTAAGGGGGAGAAGGGTTAGTACCCATGACCTTTTTCTTAGGAGGGATAGGGTAGTCCTCAGTGAGATCCAGCTTCTGTTTTTTAGGAAGAGTGGCATGGATGTGTCCCGTTTCAGGGTTAATGACAAGTTTCTTTTGTTTCGGATCCAAAGGTGGTTCATCGGAGCGAGGCTCTTTGGATGGAGTGTCCTTCTCTTTATATCCCGATTTCCGCGTCAAAGATTTCGGCTCAGAGTCTTTGTGCGTTGAATTTTTTTCTGAGTGCTTGGTCTTGGCAGGTTTCGGCTCCGAACCTTTTGGTGTGGCAGGTTTCGGCTCCAAGCTTTTCGGTGCGGAGGGTTTCCTGCTCCGAGCCTTTAGGTGTCGAGGATTTCGGCTCCAAAGCTTTAGGTGTGGAGGATTTCGGCTCCAAAGTCTTCGGTGTCGAAGGTGCCTTCGGTGCCGGTGGTGTGGTGACTGGCAGATGCTTCGTCTTATGTTTCGGTGCCGAAGGTGTTGATTCAGCACCGGAATGGGGCCGGCTCGAGCCCGAGCCGGAAGGCTTCTCTTTGTGTTTCGTAGCCGGGCTGGAGGGCGGGGCATCTGAAACTTTTTCTCGGTGCCGACCTGAGCCTTTGATTTATGTTGACTGGGTACAGGGTGATCTGTACTCACGGTACGCTGACCCGGAGTGATGTTCTGTTTTTCTTCCATGTCAGAGTCTGCTTCGGACACGGAGACCAGTTCTTCGTCCTCTGCTTCTTCAGCTGGACGGTGGATATCTGAATTTTCGCCTAAGATGTCCGGTACGGAGCCGCTGCCGCGTTGCATCTCGTGGCGTCGAACCCGACGATCACGAAGAGTCTTCTTCGATCGGAACGATCGACACGCGTCACAGTCCTTTTCGTCGTGTTCCGGGGATAAGCAGAGGTTGCACACCTCGTGCAAGTCAGTGCGTGGGAATTTAGCACGACACCCAGGACATAGTTTAAATGGAGTCCGTTCCATCGACTGCTAGCGTGGTCGGCACGGGTAGGCTCGCCGGCCCGCCTCAAGTTTTTCGATCGAAGGTTTTCGCAGTTGAACGATGCGCGTCGAATGGGGAACCGCGATCGATAGACAATACCGTTGAGGGTAGAGGATTGCGCGTCGAAGGGGTTCGAAAACGATACCGAACCGGAGCGCAGCAATACACATCCGAACCCGATGGCAGAAAAAAACAATCTAAGGATGGAGTTGATGCCCATGCGCACTATCCCCGAAAGGAGGAGTCACCTACCTCGTGACTAGAAAAACTTCTTCGAAGAAAAACAAAGTGCAAACATCCGGACCCAACTCTAGATGGCGATCTATGCTAAAGCATATGATCTACAGCTCATATGCCTCGAACATATGGTTTTCATTCAGGATGGCTGATGGCATTGTCTAGTGTAGTGATTCTTAACCTGTGGTCCAAGGACCCCTGGGGGTCCCGACCGCCTACTTAGGGGGTCCACGACTGTCTAGAAAATTAAAAAATATTAGTAGATTCAAAAAGTATATACACATAACCATGCAAAATCGAAAATTTTAAAACACTCTTTAAATTTGAAGAAATTTGAAACTGGAGGCAAAAAATTAAGTTGGTATCTTTAGCTTGATTTGTAGGAACAGTCCAAGTACAGAGAACAGTAGTGTGGATGATTACTAGCCTCAACTGAAGCACTAGTATGCTCTAACAAAAAAAGAGAATTTATTAGGAGCAAAAAAAAGTCAAAGCAATATGGTGGAGAATAGCATATTGCTTTGTCTTTTAGAAATAAACCGAAATTCAGAAAAGCTCCAAACTTTCCATCAAAATTAAAAATGTGATTTTTGTTTGTGAATTAAAGAAAATATTTTATAATTGGTGTATCTTGATGTTTACTTGTTTCTGTAGTTTTGCATAATTGTTTGAGGTTCAAATCTTATAAATTGTTGAGGCAGGGGCGCCCACCTTCTAGTATTGATTCAGTGAGGGTCCACGGAAGTCAAATGATTAGGGACCTCTGGTCTAGTGCGTTCGAAGCCTACACAGTGCAGAACTCGGTCTAGAAAAGTCTCACCCAATAAGGAAGCAGCTTCCGACCAGAAAAAGAAAAAGGCAATCATCATCCGTTATGGAAAAAAAGTTCTTCATGTTGCGTGAAGTGCCTGCCAGGTGGTGCTACGGAGCCGGGCTGCAAGATGGCCACTATTGTGAGAGGCACTGCCAGCTGGGAGTAACCATTTTTTCAATGACAGGGCAGTGGTCACCTTAGTAGCACGTTGGTGGCACGTCAGCCCATGAGGGATAAACTGGTGCTATGAAGATAACGACGTAGGTCCAGCGGCTTCCTCCCTCCCCCCTTGCTGCAGCTCCCAACGAGATCCTCGTTGCACTGCTCTTTCTCCCCTGTGGAGACCACCCAAGAGGAATCTAATAAGGACTGGGCCCCGGAGGAAACTGTACAACAGACACTACTGAGCGATCCAATGTGCCCCTCCACCATAGCTATAACCGCATGTTACAGCACACCCCGAATACTGTGACATTACATGTGTGCTTCGGCTGACTGATTCCAGGGGTATAAAGGCACCATCAAGAGTCTGCACGTGCCTCCCAGAGCAACAACATTGCTGGGGAGTGGCAGGACGCACTGTGCCTCCTTGAAACAAGTCAGGAAAAACTCTTACTGTGCTACGAGCTGGCAGACCTGATGGTCCCATAACTAATTGCTAATCTGGTGGCGCTGTGCCCTCAAACACCAGATGGGCAAACAATACAGTACGAAGGCCAGGCCAAGCTAAACCTCAAGAGGAAGAGACCTATGTGATCCATCAGTAGTGATACGAGCAGAGAACATTCGATAGATAGATGCCTTACGGAGTCTAGTGTATAAAGAAAACTTGCTCACTGAAATGAGAGAGCCCGCACTGTTGATTCTAAGATCGAAACATTGACCAAGAGATTAGACCAGATGAGTGGTAAAATTGATAAGCATGATGACTGCTGAGATCAATTAGAGTGCAGAGTATATGATATTGAACAGAATGTCACGTCTTGAAACAAACATCTGCTGATAATGGAGAAGGTGCTTGAGGTTATTAAGGCTAAGAATGAGGATCTGGAGGCACACTCCATGAAAAACAATATTACAATTTTTGGAATCTACAGTTATGGACAAAACCAAAACGTATATAGAAAATATTCTTCAATCTGTGTTTGGTGAGCAGATCACAAGTATGTTCTGTGTTGAATGTGCACACCGCTCACTGGACCTGCGTTACCCACCGTGGCTCCTGCGTCCAATTATCGCCAGTTTACTTCACTACAGAGACCGCGACACAATCTTGAGGCTTACATGGGAGAGAGGCAATCTGCAACACCAGGGAAACAAGGTCTCGATCTACCCGAATTTCACTGTGTCTGTTGAACCTGAATATCTTCATAAAAGAAAAACAGATAAGTTGAAGAAAGATATTCGGTTCTCCAGCATAGAGAATACATATCCATATTTAGCAGAGAACTATTACACATACCAAGAAGGGGGTCGACAGGAACAACCGGACCATAGGAATTATAATAGGAAAATAACAACATTTTCTGACACATCAGATTCTGATAACGAAAATGCTCCCAACCAGTTTGATTCAAGAAATAATAGATACATCTCTAGACCCTACCAAGTACAGCAACCTTTTTTAGGCAGACGCAACCAAAGGAGAGGCAATTGGCGCCCTCAATACCAACCCCGGTACCGGGGAAATCATCAGATCAATCAGAATCAATATCTGGTGACGCGCAATGCTCAATATTGGAGAGAGTAGTAGAAATTCCAATATTCAATTTGAGTACTACTGACATGACATCTGCTTCTTATGCCTTATTAACGAAAGGCTTAACATTTGTCCCCCATTCTGGCTTAAACAAATTCGAACTCTTTGGAGATTTAACAGCTTTCTTCAGAAAGATTTGTCTCAAAGCTTTCTTTTCCCAACATGTACCATCATTGACACAAACCAATAAATCTGGTTTGATGCCTAAATCGTCGTTTACACCTTCAGCTGATCAAGTACCTCCGGAAATCATAATATTTGAACAGGTGGTACACCAAAAAATGATTTCGGCAACTTCATATGTCCAGAGAACACCTTTTAATATTGACCGGGAAGAATATTTAGCACTCCGAGATTTAAAGAATACCCCTGAGATCACAATTAAAAGTTGCGATAAGGGAGGAGGCATAGTGGTTTTAGATACAACTACATATGTATCCAAAATTGATGATATGTTGAATGACACTAATTTTTACACAAAAATAACTAAGGATCCAACTGAAAAAATAAGGACTAGAATTCAACGTATGACTAATAAAGCCCTTAAAGAAGGACAGATCTGTGATAAAGAACATGCCTACTTAAATATACAATATCCCAAAATGGCTAGTCTGTATGGTGTGCCTAAAATTCACAAAAATGAGAAGGATCCACCATACAGACCTATTGTCACAACCATAGGTTCTGTCACAGAACCTGTTTCTAAATATCTTGATGCTATTCTTCGTCCCTATGTGAATAAAACACCAGCATATGTTCAGGATACTCGGCATATTATAAATCTAGTAGAAGGCATTGTGTTCAATCCCCAACATCAATGGTTAGTTACTCTGGACATTGAAAGCTTATATAGTAATATTCCCATCCAAGGTGCCTTAGAGGCAGTTGAGTGGTTTATTGAAATAATGAACATCGATTGTAATGAAAACTTTATCATGCAGTGTTTGAAAGTAGTTTTGGAGGAAAATGTTTTTGAGTTTAATGGGCAATTATTCAAACAAAAGAAGGGCGTAAGTATGGGCGCATCTTGCGCACCAACTGTGGCAAATATCTACATGGCCCGATTTGAATTCACGCATATTTTCAATGAAGTGGCACCATTTTTCGAATCCATCTGGAAATGGTCCGCTTTATAGATGACATCTTTTTCATCTGGTCAGATATAGAAGAAAATCTTCATGAATTTCTGACTTGGTTGAATTTATGCGACCTTAATTTACATTTTACCTCAACATTCAGTAATCATCAAATTGAGTTCTTAGATATCATCATCAAACATGAGATAGGGGTGTTAGCTGTCGATTTGTTTACCAAACCAACAGCACGCAATACATTGCTACATTACGACAGCTTCCACCCTACAGCTCAGAAGAACAGCATTCCGTTTGGACAGTTTCTGCGCTTGCGCAGAAACTGCACCAATATTCATGACTTTGATGTAAAGGCTGAGGCCATGAAAGAGAAATTTCTGGCAAGAGGGTATCCGCGCCAATTGGTACGACACTCATATAAGAGAGCCAGATTTTATGATAGACAACATCTATTAACGAATATCAAGGACAAGAACATTTCAGAACTAGTGTTCGTTACGCGACATTCTATGTTGAATGAACAAATCAGGCAGATAATTTGTTCAAATTGGCATATCCTGAATGTTAATAAAGAACCACAGGATAGAATACCCAAGCCCTTATTTGCATATCGAAAAAACAAAAACCTGAAAGATCTAGTAGTGAGATCACGCATGCCCCAGCGCTACCCACTAATACAGAGAAGTATTGTGGGACCCCTGCCGGTGATAGGGAATTTTAAATGTGGTACATGCAAGGTTTGCCCTTTGGCACTACAGACGGATACCATTCAAATTAATGGACATACCATACAAACAAAGATCATGACAAACTGCAAAACAAAAGATATAATATATCTTTTAATATGTCCTTGCGGTTTAGGATATGTGGGGAGACAGCCCGCACCCTTAATACACGGTTGACTGAGCATCGCTCAGCTATTCGAACAAAGAAACTGACAGCCCCAATGGTGGAACATTATATGACTGCTAATCATACGGAAGAGGATATCCAGTGGTTCATAATTGAAAAAATTGCCCCTAAACAAGGCCAAAGTAGTGAAAGTATAAGGAAAAAACGGGAGGTATATTGGATTTTTACTCTTGAGACATGTACTAAAGGCTTGAATGCGGAAATACCTTGGGATCAAGTTATTCGATTTAATTAGGCCTCCGTATGATCATTAACTATTCGAGTACTATATATCTTGAGGATTTCTATGACTTTATAGTGCCCTCTTAAGTAATAATTGGCACAGACAGACATGGTTGTATTGGCTATATAGGCATACATATATGTATTGCTGTAGTCAGTTTGAGATATTTGATCTTCCATTTACCTGGAAATTGTATCAGGTCTGAGACATCTGATCTTCCATCTATTTGGTAACCGTATTCATAATTTGTTTTTTACATCTATGCCTTATTTTTACAACAATATAAGAGTCTTATCAATATACTACACAGAAAGCCCATATATACATATATATATATATATTTTGTTTTGGGCCATTTTCACTTAAATATAGTTTGCTGATCAGTAAGCGATGGGCTTCCCAGTAATATAAATATCGCTGTGATCGTGTTCAGCTATCATATTCTCCATCTAGATGGCTTTTTCATCTTAGCCCATTTTCTAGACCCAATCATATTGTCACACTGTTTACTCATGTGACTCATAGATATTCCACCAAGATGGCCCCTATACTCTAGTCCATTTTCTATATCTATGCACACCGTCATATATTGTAATTATGTGATTCTTGTATATTGACTCGTTTTTAAGGTTAGGTAATTAAGAGAAAAGCTATGGTAAAAAACTGAATAATATGCGTATACCCCTCATCTATTGGTATTATACAAATTAGTAGCCTCTGAACCCCTTTTTTGGGTGGTCTATCTTCTATTTTTATGAATTTATGAGCCAGACCCGTTTTTACATCTCGCGAGATTTCAAGACCTCCGTGACGTCAGATGCTTAGCAATTGATCGTGGGAATCGTATATAAGAAGTGATCTTATCACTGTTCATTCTCTTCGGTTCCGGAGGTAAGATCAGTGGGCATCACGGCATTATAGAGATCAGTAAGTAGACTTCATTTTCGTCCGGTGTTATTTTGCTAATATATTTAGCTCTGACATAGAAAACTTGGCTTTCCACATAAATGAATGTAGCTTTAGCTTTTCTCACCGTAGGGCGGTGACTTATTTTTCAAAATCATTATATTGGAATTTCCACACGAATACATTAACTTTACTCCCCTTTGGGTGCACATTCGGAGAGTAATTGTCGTAATAAATTAAAGGAGTCCATTGATGAGATCATCAACCACCTGAGATAAATGCGGGTATTTCTTAGAATCAAGAACTTGTAGTGTGTAAAAGCCATTATAGCTAGATGTGACTCACATTTTTGGACATACGTTACGTTATTGTATTATAAACATGCAGAAGATAGATGCCGTATTATATTTAACAATCTGAACCGATCGTCTCTCCTTCATATAGGTATCCTATAATCAATTGAGTCTTAAACTATAGTAGGACTCTAGGATACGACTGTGCTGAATCATCCAATTATCAGACAAAAGCACGAATCTGAATTCGGTTGAATCTTTTTATATAAAAAAACATTGTGAACTTTCCAATCAATAAAGTTTTAAGTAAGTATAGTTTACAGTGTTCATTAAATAAGGGCTTTACCAACTGGTCTCCCTTTTCATCTAAAAAACTTCGTATAATTGTTGTTCCTTGCAGTTTTATATGCCCTTGAACCAACTCAGTTGGACAGAGAAGTGTGCCGATTTTAACTGCGCCCTATATGCAAAGAAAAGTGGTGTCCTGTCTATATACTGAAAAATACCTATTAAAGGAGGATACGTATAAATATAGACATCTCTGCATTTAAAACTATAATCGGGTATATTTACCATACTATAGTTATAATATTCTATCTTTGGATCTTCTTTTTTTTACAAATCATGTTCTTGATCACCGTTCTTTCTTTTCTTGCTCCATGGCCATTGGCCAGCTCTTAGGAAATAAGAATTGCTGTTCCTTAACGTAAAAGATTACTATCAACTACAGTAACATAAGGTAGAATATATCTTTTTGGTTCTTTTTAATTAATGGGTGACAGTGACATGCAGGTCACCTTGATGTTCATTAGGTTTACTAGGATACCAAATTAGACATAATTCACAGAGGAGGCATTTTATGCATCTTAAGCCCCTCGTTTCATAATGATGCCTAGCCTAGTTTCATCTATTTGTCTTATGTCTTTTTTCCATATCTTTCTTTAACACCTTTGTGGTTACCGCTTGGGGATATAAAGGCTTTTTAGGTGATGGTAGTATCTCTTTACGTCACTATTCATTGAATTCTGACTATCTCTTTTTTCACTTTTTATTATTAACAATTTGAATTTATTCCACACATGTAAATATTTCGTGTGGAAAAGCTTTGCATGTGGCTCCCTGGTACCACCAGCATTGTGGATCTATTTTAAGAAGCATGACCTGCTCTTATTTGATCAAATATAGCTTATGTTTCAGGCCTAGTCATATATATATATATATATAATTGTTGATATGTTGTTTTTGATTCTTTTAGAAAAAGTAGAGCTGGGTTTCCTGACGAAGGCATACATGCCGAAACGCGCGTAGTTTCCATCTACCGCCAGCCCTTGTATCACTTTATAACCTATTGCTTTTTTCGTACATTTTAATTCTATGTACACTGTTGTTTTTGTATAATTCATGTAATATATATAGTTGTGTGTTGTCTTCATTCATTGTTAGTTTTTGTATCACTGTATAATTTGTTCTCTTGTGTATCTCAATTTTATGTATAGTGTTGTTTTTGTATAATTTATGTCATATATATGGTTGTAAAATAAGAGTATTTTCTATCAATGAAATACCTAGAATAAAAATATTTTGGTATACATCAAACATTTTTGGTTTCCGTTACATATATATGTTCATTTACATGTATTTCATTATGTTTTTCTTTTAATTTTAACACACAGAAAAGTTAGGCCTGATATGCTTTGTATGACCATCTAACTTGCATTTAGCGAATTCTTTACCCCAATTCTGTTGAACCTGCTTGCAGAGAATTCCTGCCTGCTTAACGGTTACTGATAAAAGCCGGACTATCAAATGCCCTCATATCTGGCCAAACTACAGGTCACCATTAACAGAAAAATATCACTTCTTTACTGACCCTAAACTGACTACAAAATGTTGCTATAGACACACTCAACAGGCTCCAGCAGATGCAGGTGATACAGCCAACAGCCTAGGGGGTCATTTCAGCGACAATTACTGATTTCACAGCTCTAATGCGTCGGCTCCTACCAAGCATCTCACAGTAGACGATGCCAGACTGACAAACAACGAAGACCCTGTGGCTACATCATTTACTTGATTCTTACCTATGCAAGCTGCCATGGTGGGGCACCTGAAACCCACTACACTGTGGTGTTTGGTTTCCCCATGGGCTCCTCGGCCACCAGTCTCCCTCTAGAGATGGACTGTCTACTCAGCTCACTGAGCGAAACTTGGATGGATTCCAATTGGTTTCCCCTGGTCCTTTTTTCCTTTTAGACCTGGGCTGGATATCGGGGTGGATGGGGAGGGGTTTCTTCTTCAGCAGTTTGGGGGTGTTGAAGTGGGTGGGTGTTGGAATGTATTGATTCTCTGTTTAATGTGTGCATCCCCAAGACTTTCCAGTAGGAAGTGCTTTTGCCCTGCCAACACTACAGCTTTTCCTGAGGGGACCATGGGCCGCCACCCTGCTCTCTAACTTCAGTAATGGGGCTCCATTACTGTACTCTAGGAGATGACGGATTTACCTTAATGTCATGGAACATCCGAGGCATGAATGACCCACGCAAGCTGCTTTAGGTGTTTGTGTATCTTAGGAGACACAATGTGGATATTAGACTGCTGCAGGAGCTGCACCTTACAGGGCACACTAAGACCAGGCTGCAGGTGGGATAGATTGGAGGGGACCAGGCTGCAGGTGGGATAGATTGGAGGGGCGGGGGAACATGTAGCTTCCTACTACGTGAGGGGAGTGGAGATTGTCATTAGAAAGGGAGTGTAAGCGCCTACCCTAAATTCCATGGGTTTTAAAGAGAAGAGATATATTATACTGCATGGCATCCTTATGGGTGAAAAGGTTATGATCACCTGTGCTTATGGCCCTAATAAGGACTGTCCGGACCTATTCCTAACTATATGGCATACAACTACTGGCTTTGGACATTCAACAGACATATGAAGCAGGGATTTCAATGTTGTACTGAAGCATGAGACTTATAAGTCCAACTCAGCATGGAGGCCCCACCCACACGGTGCCCTACAGTTGCAGACCATCACGACTGACCGTGATCTGGTTGATATTTGGCTGACTAGACTTGTGCTTAGACGCCATAAAGGCCTTTAACTCACTGGAGTGGCTGAATTTATTTCTGTTACTTAGCAGGACTGGGTTTAGCCCCACCTTTACCCAGTGGGTCAGGCTGTTTTACACATAACCCACTGCATGCTAATAAGTGAATTGCACTAGATATCCCTTTCTTCTCAATTAGCAGGGACACCTGACAGGGGTACCCTCTGACCCCATCATATATGCCATTGCTATTGAGCCGACTGCAGCTTAACTGTGCCAGCATCATGCCGACCTCTGGCTAAATTACACCGTACAGAGACTCGTGGTCTTGTATGCAGACTACCTTACAGTCTACGTTTGACAACCTCTAAACAATCTTGCAACAATTTTGAGAGAATTCCTTAGATTCAGCAGCGTCACTGGGAAAACCACCAACTGGTCCAAATCTGATATTTTTTCCCATTGATCCCTGCTACGAACCGATTCAAAATTGAATCTCCACTTAAGTAGGGTGTACCCACTGTCAACTATCTGGGGATCTGGATCGGTAGGTATAGCAATGTAGTTTGGCAATAGAATTATGGGAGAACTGCTGCTTGGCTGAAAGATCATGCTCGTACCTGGGTTCAACTGCCGTTCTCTATAGCGGTAGACAAAATGGTAATTTTGCCCAAATTTCTATGTTTGTGAACATCCCCATTCCACTGATAAGAGCCTTTTTAAGTCGCACTAGAACTCTTCTTGTTGAGCAGACATGGGCTGGGAAACAGCAGTGTTTTGCATGGGAGGTCCTAATGCTGCCATTCAACTAGGGTGGACTGTGTGCGACTGACCTTGAACTTTCATATCACTGTGCACAGGTCCAATTCGCATATCAGTGGTTCCACCCAAGGGTGTTCCAGCAGCAGGTTGCAGCTGAGGCTCATAACGCCAACCCTGGTCCATTGGATACAGTGATTTGCACTCCTCTGACGCGGCCCAGAAGTGATATCATTACGGTGAGATGCAGGGTGTGGAACTGGCTGCGTACGCAGTAGGGCTCGGCTGACTGGCCTGTATTTGAGCTGACTACCTCTGGCACAGAATCAAATGCTGCGAATGATGTGCAGACATGCCATCAGTTGAGACACATGCTCATGATAGGGGATCTCTAGGTATATAGATTGTAACAAAATGTACACCATTCAATATAGTCCTATACCATAGACTGTACAGCTCATGCAAAGACGTACACTGTACATGCGCACAGGACCCCCCCCCCCCGCCCAAGCACTGGACTGACTCTTGAGGTCTGCCTCCGCCGGGCGACTGATTACAAGGTTGTATTCTACCATGAAATCTAACCCATCTGGGACTACAGCGCTAGACTTGCTTGGCAGACTGATCTTGAGGCTGCCATATCAGACGAGTAATGGTGTTAATGCTGTGCCCAGGCCAGTGCACTATCACCAAACTACAAGGTACGCTTGATAAACGTTAAATTCTTACTCAAAATGTATCGTACTCCCATCAAACTATGTAAAATGGGGCTCCAGAACAATTCATGTTGCACATGATGTAGCACAAGCAATGCAGGCTTTATTCAATTGGCCTGGCAGTGCCGGAGATTGCCAAATTCTGGACATAGGTGTAGGACTGTATTGAGGAGGTGGTGCGGCGCTGAGAAGCACCCTGGTAGCTCTGCTAGGCTATGTCAAGGACATTTAGTCTAGAGTGCGCAAGTTCACTACGATGATGTTGCTCCTGCCTAAAAGATAGGTGGCAATCCACTGGGGTGGGGAGCTTCTCTGCAGGTGCAGAGCTGGCAGAAAGATAAATCATATTGTCAGGAGCAGATGGAAAAATACTGGACCTTACTGCCTCTCAGGTCCAAGGCAAACGCAAGGAGATGATGGACGGAGCACTGAAACTTTTCAGACACTCACCCCAGTCACAGATCTGGTTTGAATCCATCATCGTTCTTTAGCTCACTTCGCCACACCAGTTCTCAGGTCCAGACTGAAAAATATTTGGTGTCCCTTTAGCATGTACCTGGTCTTGAAAGCCATACGAAACCAGATGTTGTGTGACGCTATGCAGAATGAAGTGATGAAGCCAGATAGGATGTAGCATGTATTTGCATAAGGCTGCCTATAGTATCCAACTGTTGGTGCCTTGAAACGACATTTAAATACAGTTGCTTGCAGATGTTGCGCTGTAATGGATTGTCGGCTAGAACTGAGATTTGTTGAGAAGATGGGATGGGTTGAGAAGTTAACCCATATAGGGATTTGTCTACTATTAACACGCAGATTTTATATGGCGTGCAGTAACTTTCAATGTATTAATACTTTGGAATGCACCTATATATCTAATTGGGGTTTCACAGGCTGTTTCAGGGGAGGTGTTCAAGTTGTATGTTGGTATTAAAAAGCATCAATAAATATATTTTGTTTTAAAAAGTGCATGCCAGAATACCATGCTCTGGGGATATGCATGGAGGAGAAACTAAATCAGAATTCAGCATTGGAAGGAAGCATCTGTCAGAAAATCAAGCTAGTAAAGTGTGGCGGTCGGAAAGTGTATCATGGAGAACATTCTAAAAAATGTGGCTGAGGTGTTCATCAGAGAATTGTGCCAATGTGAAAACCCCTCAATCTCAGCCTAGCCAAATCATGGTCACTGTCTGAGCTTTCCCCAACTCGAAAGAGACATTCACAGCCCTTTATAGGAAGGACTCAAGTATGAGTTCTAGCCAAAGATCCCTTGCAATCATTAAGGACTAAACTAAAATTTGAGAGGAAAGGGGTATGGGCTTTTTGCTGGCTAGGTATGATGAGAGACAATCACTCCCTGTCAGGATTTCTGGTGGGAGAGCTACCAATCACCATCAAGATGGCTAACTGAGTTAATACTTTCTACAGGTCACAAATCTGAATCACGGTAAGACTAGTTCAGCCTTCCATCCTTAAAAGCTGTTTCACTGAGTACCTTCAAATTAGATACTTATTACACCTGTTAATGATAGCACTTTGAAACAGCAGAAGTGCAACATTAATAGAAAGATGAGCACCTAAATTTGACAGACCCAGTGCTATCTGATCAGTGGGATCACTAGGCTTCCCCCATGCTTGTGGGCTTACTGCATCAAGGTACATAGGCTTCAGGCTCATATAATCTCATACAACTGTATGTATTTTAAGTGAGACACAAGAAATGATGCAGGGACTGGATGAGGATATCGCATTTTGGCCAAAGTTGCCAACTTAGGTACTTGGCAACCAGGTTCGTTTCTCTGGATCGGCTCAACATCCTGTGATTCTGGGCAAATCACTTAATCTCCCTGTGCATAAAAAATGTGTGTGACTTGTATAATGTAACTGGTGCTCATGTAAAGCGCTCCAAAACCTTTGGGCCGAGTTTGCGCTACATAAAATTGCAACAACAAAAAGAATTGCATCTCCTTTCCTGCTGAGTGATTTGGGCTGGCCATTTATCTTGTTGGGTATTTCTCCAATGGGCTGAGGCCAGTTTTTGAAAGCCTAGGGCTACCACTGGGCCTTCATAAAGACTCTCCAACACCCCAGGATTTACTGCAGCAGGTACAGCAGGGCATAATGGGGAGAAGAAAAAGGGAACAAGACAGCGCAAGATAAAAAAAAAGGCATGGGCTGGTTTGAACATTTTTCGTTCCCAGTCTGGCCCTGCTACTAAGAGAGCTAGTACTGGGATCTCGCTACCAGACAGGTGACTGTGTGCTGTTGTAATGAGCAACATGGCCCCAGAAAAAGAGTAAAACACATCTTACGTTAAAAAGATAAGAGTTAAGGGGGGCGTGGCTAGCAAGCCAACATGGCGGACGCGAGATCCTAGCGCTCTGACAGCCCTTCGTTATCCTGTGAAATTATCCTCCCATTGTGCCATCCGCGCCGGAGGGGCATGGAATTTGATCGGTAATGTGCTGCAGCTGATAAAAAAAGCGGGCAAGAGCCCAGAATGCAAGCGAGCTGAGACGTTGCTGGGATAACGGCTGAGGCCTGCATATCACGAGGCCGGGCGAGGACAGGGCAGGGCGCTGGCAGACGGAAGCCACCCGGGCCGGA
Source organism: Calotriton arnoldi (assembly GCA_963921515.1). Classification (NCBI taxonomy): domain Eukaryota; kingdom Metazoa; phylum Chordata; class Amphibia; order Caudata; family Salamandridae; genus Calotriton; species Calotriton arnoldi. Next base: position 784,224 of record CAWUFW010000382.1, on the reverse strand, counting down.
GCTGACGCCCCTACCGAAGACAACAGCACAGGGGCAGAGAGAGCGGGTCGGGCCCGGCGGGACCCTTGCGAGCCCTGTGGGTATTAACGACTGATCGGTGACACACAGCGGGTCCTGTAGTGCTGGCGCGAGGTGGCCTTGCCCGGGTTCGGTGTTTCCTGCCGGTGCCGCTGATTATCCTGTGTTTGGCGGGGCGAGCGGAGGCCACAATGCGGACACCTGGAGGCGGAGGGCCGCCTGAAGTAAGTGCAGAGAAGCGGTGCTGAGCATGCCCTAGACAAAAAGTAACGTCCAGTTGCGGCGGTGTAAGCGCCTGAAGCCCGCAGGCACACCACAGACTGCTATTGGGGACCAGTGGAGATACTGAGGCACGGCGCGGCCCAGACTGCGGCCGATGCACATATGCTGAGGTAGAGACCAGAAGGCGGCTCACGCTCAGGGCGGGGGGGGGCCCCATTCAGAGACTGCTAGAAGCCAGCATACTCTAGGCCACAGAGCAGGCCTAGGCCTCTTTCCACGCACCGGGAGAGGATTGCAGGCCAGCGGGAGGCAACAAGAACACAAAACCCCCCCTCCCCGCAATTCGTCAACCCAAAACCGCGCTGAAAGGCGAGACGTGAGCAAATAGCACGCAATCAAGACAGCAAACGCGCAACTGGATACACGCGCGGCCGCCTCGCCACATGCAGAAATATACCAATACAGTTGTGAGTAGTATGAGGACTCAGTGATTACTGGCAGACGTGCGAGTAAAGGCGCAAAAACGAAGGATCTGCCGTCAGGGAAGGGCAGTGGGCAGGAGCCCTACTTATTGGTCACCGAAACAAGTCGCGGCCTACTACTTATTCCAGGCCTAAACTGGTGAAGGCAACGAGGGGTCCATGAGACGGAAACTGCTGGTCGCCCACGATTAAGAGTCAGAGGCACTGTGGGTAGACGCCGGCGTCTTGGCGAAGAGAGTCGCGTCGCCAGGGGCGCGAAGTGCCAGAACATCACGTAGAGTTGTGCACGGTGAATACCAGCGGTGGACCAGATACCCTGGACGGCGACTGCGGCCGGCTGCACTTGACTCACACGGCAGGGGGAGCCGTGATTGTTAGTCAGTCATCATATCATTAGGGGTGAGGATTCCGGCGAGCAATGCGTCTTTACTAACACCGCGAATCGTACCCCAGACGCCTTGACCTGCCGCAGAGGCCATACCGCAGAGCCACAGCGATCCCAATAAAAGTAAGTGCAGTCACCCATAAGTAGGAGTGAATGCTCTCAGCACAGCAAATAGTGATGGGCCGATTACGCAATAGCGCAAATCCGGGCATGGCGCGCACTGGCAGTTTGGAGTCGCCACGCACAGGGGGAGAACTGTCCACGGCCGCGCCGAATGCAGCACTGACAGCAAAGCTAGATACGGTATTGGAAGGGGTGGAAAAGATAGGCAGCGCGCTGGATCAAACCAGAACCTCTCTAGAGTCCAGAATCGACAAGGTAACCCAAGACTTTACACTCCTGCATGCAGATCACCGCAAGTTAGCAGAGACAGTCACCATGCAAAGTCAGTCGATTGCAGAGCTGAAACCTATCACCCAAAACCATACCGCTGCCTTACAAGATATACTGGACCGAATGCACACACTTGAGGACAGAGTGGAGGATGCGGAGGGGCGCTCTCGTCGCAACAAAATCCGCGTGGTGGGACTGCCGGAGGGCAAGGAAGGGCGTCACCCAGAGCAATATGTCGAAAGCTGGCTCCAAGATATCTTACCCCCGAGAACATTATCGGCGCATTTTGTGGTTGAGAGAGCGCATCGTGTGCCGACCCAAAGACCTCCACCTGGTGCCCGGCCGCGCCCATTCCTCTTTAAGCTCCTCAACTACAAGGACAGAGACGCAATATTGCGCGAGACCCACAAAATTGTCGAACTTAAAGTGAGCGGCAACCAAGTTATGCTGTTTCCGGACTACACGGCGCTGGTACAGAGACGCAGAAGCACCTACACAGCAGTGAAGCGCCAGCTCCGTGAACTGGAACTGCCCTACTCCTTGCTGTTCCCCGCCCGCCTGAGAGTGGTGACGAAAAACGGGGTTCAGTTCTTTGACTCACCAGTGGACACATGGGATTGGCTGGAGGAATCGGGACTGTGGTCGGGAGTCCGCCCTACGGACGCGAACTATGGAAAGACGCCTAGCAGAAGAGCTCGCCGGTGAAGACAACGCGAGATGCACGAGAAGGCGAAGACGACAACTGCAGCGCCTAGCCCGGAAAGCAGCAGGATGGAACGCCAAGATGCTATAGACAACGTTGCGGCGCTTGGGAGGATGCAACATCGGGACCGAACAGACACATGCTCCATCGATTCAGCGGCGGCCAGCGACTTGTCTTCTGCAGGACTCGATCCTGAAGAAAGGAGACTCCCACATGTGACCCCGCAGACTGCAGATGAAAAACATGTAAACAGCACTGCTGACACATCGCACCCCACGATGCACGCTGCACGAGAACGCCCTGAGGGCTCAGGCTGCGGGTACTCGCACGGCCATTCTGCCCTTCCGGGCGCCTCTGCGCTGACCACATGGACCAGCGGGTGGTACATTCTACGCATTCCTTTAAATATGAAGGGAAGAACAATGCTGTAGTTAAGCACACACTATGCTCACCCCACCAGGCACTGTACTGGAATAGTTTTCTACACTGTTGTTGTTGAACACACTGTTTGGACGGGCGCCTTTGGTGCATCCGCCCCCAACTGTTATGGGGTTCAAGATTGAACCGATGTTCATGTTAAACCTGACCTGCCTTATATTATATACTGTTGCCGCAAGCTTGGAAATGTCCTACTTTCTCCTGACCTGGTTGATGTTCACTTGTAACTGCCATGACACGTGTTAATATAATAACATGGAATATACGTGGAATGCATACGCCCACTAAGCGATACTCAATATTTGCTTACCTTCAGAGGCACTCGACCAACATTGCGCTGCTACAAGAGACACACATGTCCCAATCGGAAATAGAAAAGTTACAGAGGCGCTGGAGAGGGCAGATATATGGTACTACATACTCGGCGCATGCATGAGGCACACTAGTCTGGGTGAGGGCAGGGGTCCCTTTCGTACACGAAGAAACAGTGGTAGATGATGAGGGTCGATACACTTTTGTACGAGGGCGCTTAAACGGACAGGCAATACTGTTGGGCTCCATTTATGCGCCGAATGTGGACCAGCCCTCATTCCTCGCGAGACTCTCGGCAACACTGACCCCCTGGGCTGGTATTCCCTGGATAATAGGTGGGGACTTCAACTCAGTGCTCGATCCTGATATGGATAGGTCGTTTCCCCCCCTACATAGAACGACTGCAGTATTCAATGCACAGGCCCTCACCGACTGGCTAACAAATTGGAGGATTATAGACCTATGGCGCACAATGCACCCTACAGAACGTATCTATTCCAATTACTCAGTGGTCCATGACCTACATGTACGGCTTGACAGACTGATAGGTTCTCAGTCACTGCTCCCCTTAATTAAGAGGATAGAATATCTGGGTCGGACACACTCCGACCATAACCCCCAATGGATGCAACTCAGCTGGGAAGTTGATCGCCCCCCCATACCAACATGGCGACTCCAGACAAACGCACTGGAAGACCCAGAATTCCGCTCATCACTAGGGACAGCTACTCTTGATTATTTTGAGCTTAATGAGGGCACAGCGAGTAACGCACTAATAGAATGGGAGGCTTTTAAAACTACGATTAGGGGCCACTGCTTGGGGGCCACATGGAATATCCATAAGCGCCTGACCGATTCACTCACACAGCTAGAAGCCCAGCTGCTGCGGTATGAACGAGAGGGCGAAGGGAGAGGTAAAGACACGAGACAGCTAGAACAGTTGCGTGCAGAACATACAGAATTGTTAGAGCGCCTACGATGTCATAACTATGCAGCGCACACAGCCGCACACATGCGTCAGCTGACAGAGCAGGCCGGTTACTAGCCTGGCTAATACGTCAGGATAATGATCGCGCCCCGATTGGAGCTATACTCACACCCACGGGTACTCTGCTGTATACACAGCATGAAATACATAAGGCCATGACAGAACACTACGCCCAGTTATATCAATCCAGGAGACACTGCACAGAGCAGGCACTAGAGGGGTTCTTAGAGTCCATGTACCTCCCTACAGCCTCAGAGGAGCACCAAGAAGCACTTAACGGTCAGCTTACATTAGAGGAAATTGGACAGGCCATTGGCGCCATGGCCTCTGGGAAAACGCCTGGGCCGGACGGCCTGCCGGCAGAGTATTACAAAGCTTATCGGGAGGCTCTTGAGCAAAAGCTTCACACATTATTCGCCACTGCCTTAGAAAAACAGGAACTGCCCATTTCAATGTGTGAGGCATACTTGGTATCCCTATTGAAAGCTGGAAAAGACCCCACGGCCCTTGGATCCTACAGGCCATTGGCTTTACTGAACACTGACTATAAAATACTCGCCAAGGTGCTGGCAGACAGATTGGCGCCAGTAGTCCCCACACTGACCAAAATGGCTTTGTGCCAGCGCGGAGCACTTCCCTCAACTTAAGGCGTTTCTTTAGAGTGGCAATGGATGCTGAGCATGAATGGCCTAGGGCAGGGTGCCTCATCTTAGACCTGGAGAAGGCCTTTGACTCCCTGGAGTGGAGATACCTGGCGGCAACTTTATTAAAATACGAGCTGGGCCCGGGGTTCCTTCAACTAGTAAACCTATTATACATGAACCCAACGGTCCGAGTGCGATTGGGACCATACATATCAGACGCCATCCTGGTGCGTAGAGGCACCAGACAGGGGTGTCCATTGTCCCCCCCTTCTTTTTGCGCTCGCAATAGAGCCACTGGCCGAAGCAATGCGCACTACACTGGGAGACGGCATACCTCTGGGAGATGCGGTGCATCAAGTCTCTCTTTACGCGGATGACGACCTAGTATATGTGAAAGATGTCAAAGAGATCGCTGGCCAGCTGACACATCTGCTACAGACTTTTGCTGCAGTGTCCGGGCTACAGGTAAATGTTGACAAATCTTGTCTGTATGCGTTTTGCGAAGGAGGTCGAAATCCACATTATGCCATTAACGGCAAAGAGGTGCAATGGAGAGAGGGCACCTTTTGTTATCTTGGCATCCAAATCTATCATCAGCCGAAAGACTTGTTTGATGGGAATCTGGGCAGAGCTGTAACAGCAGTTCGGTCACAAATGCAATTTTGGGGAAGCTCCCACTAACAGTAACGGGTAGAGTGGCTTTGGCAAAAATGGTAATTCTCCCTAGGCTTTTATACTACTTTGCTAATCTACCACTCTACATCCCTGCGTCCTTCTTGGTCACATTAAGCAAAATGGTCAGAGACTTCATATGGGGCAATACCAGACATAGAATGGCATTGGCAAAACTATACTTGCCTACAGATCAAGGGGGCCTCGACGGCTCCCTGCTTCGAACATTATTACCTGGCGGCCCAGCTGCAATGGATAGCTCGCTGGCTGGCAGGCAGAAACCATGCAGACACGGCCACCACACGACCGCCATATACCCTAACACAACTTACTAGACTCTTCCACCCTGCAGTTAAGTCCAGGACTCCAGAACCATTGCTACCAACAGTGGCCCACAAATGTTTTCGCAGGTCCCTATACATTACCAGAGGCACTGTCCCCTATGCACCAGCGATACCAATAGTGGGGTCCCCAAGCGGGCTGGCAGTGCTCACATCCCAATCAATTGCGGGCTGGCTAGAGAAAGACATTCACACATTGGGGGATCTCTACCGTGATGGAACAATCGTACCTTATGCGGTACTAGTGGAAGAGGATGGGTTGCCACCGGGCCAATTCCTGACGCACCGCTCATTATTGACTACCCTTGCGACCAGATGGGGAGATGTAACTGCTGAACCGCAGTCTCATCTTACCATACAGTATCTACATGTCATGGGAAATGGCAGGCATCTCATCCGATGGTTCGCAGCCTCCCTCAGATCCCATGCAGCGATAAACCTTGATCCTCGTCGCCGCAAATGGTAACTAGACCTGGGGCGACAGTTAGCTGATAAGGAGTGGTCACAGCTACTCGAGAGCCCAACACGTATACCTAGAAACATGTGATTCAGGCAGATACAGCTATATATCATTCACAGAGCCTACCTCACGCCTGCGCTGATTAATTGATATTTTGACCGCACAGACGCAGCGTGCCCAAGGTGTGCTGCGCCAGGAGCAGAGCTGGTACACATGCTATGGAGCTGCCCCCGAATAGGAACATACTGGAGCACGGTTACCAGAATCTTGTGCACTTGCACAGGTCGAGAATTACCTTTTGAATGGCCAGTATATCTGCTGCACCAATTCAGGCGGACGACGGCCACTAAAGTAGTGTCTAGGTTTCTGGATTTAGGGATAATAGTAGCTAAAAGGCTCCTAACTAAACGATGGAAAGCGGCCGACCCGCCGCATCCATGCGCCTGGCGCCACTCGATGTTGGCGTGGGCTAAAGCTGAGGGCATCTCCATTAGACGGGAGGAAACATTAGGACTGCGTCGAGAACCCATAGCCACACACTGGGATAACCTCCTAAAAGCACTGCACCAGATCGAGGGAGGGGAAAGGGGAGATATAACGAGGCACACGCAGTGCTAGAGGTCGCGCCACAATATCCCATGGACACGCATAGATTCTAAAAGCAGGTGAACAAACATGGGCATCACATATGTGGGGCTCTGCGTAATGCAACAACAAGACAAAGGGCAATTACACAAGCGCGTGCAAAGAAGGGGAGGAGAAGACATTACGGGCAAGTCATGGTTCTCGTTCCAGTTGTTCTTATTGTTTTTGTTCATACTTGAAGCATCTGTACATGAGATCACGGTGTTGAAGCGGAAACACCTTTGTAGAGCATTACAGCTATATCGTTTATAATTCAATGCTTGCAGTCACACCTCTCCTTAACACTTAGAGGCAACTGAAACTTTAGAAATGTAAATGTCTCTTTTCAGTAGGACGAATGACTGTCAGGACTTGATGGACAGTCTGTTATGTACTATGTAAGCACCATTTGTTGTTATGCTGAAGTGATAAACACAGTGCACACATGTGCCGGTATAGCTATGTACTGCATGTATGACAAGAAGACTAAAAAGTTGATTTCCTTGTACTTTGTCGCATTAAAATCAATAAAACAGATTTAAAAAAAAAAAAAGATAAGAGTTAAGATGTATGCATTTCACTTATCATCCGAGATAAGCTAAAGCCACCATTGGCTCAATGTCAAACTGCAAATCTACATATATAAATAATATTTAGACAAAGAAAAAGCGTTCCAGAAATGTGGTGCTTTATAAGGCACAACTCAAAGATCAAAGAGACAAGAAGCAGTAAAGCAAAACTCAAAGTAATCCAGCTTCACTGACTGACTGTGTTCAACCTGGTTAAATCCTGTAATCTTGGATTTCAGGCGATAACCTAGGACTGTGACCACTCAATACAAGAGATTCCCTTTGCAGCGTTTTCCACTTTAAGATTATTATGTTTAAATGAAAACGACAAGGACCGGTGCAGTTAAACACTTCACCTTCTATAACCCACCATATGAGCAGAGTCTTGCTTTTTTAAGGTACAACTTCTCATGTGCATAAAGCACCCTTTAACCCTCTTTGCAGCGCTTTAAGCCAGGAGAGCCATATGCTAACTAGCTGATATTTTTAACCCAGAGTTTTCACAGAGGACTCCGATAGTCCTCACTATAAATGTACCTGAATGTGTTCTCACATGCAGACTTTGTACATTGCAGCTACGTACGGCACTGCCCTTCATTCTAGTTCTTCAGTTGCACTTTATAAATGTTACCAACACAATTAAGTATATAATGGAAGGTGCATTATTGTTTTAAGGTGAAATGCGGATCATTTTTTCCACAACGTGCATATTAAAATACAGCAACTCGCTACACCACCCCAAAAAAAAAGCATCAAAACGGTGCATATTAATTTTAGATTGGTACAGTGTTTTAGATAGCTTCGAGTGTGAGTACATAAATTAGTGGGTTTTGCAGGTGTAACAGTAACGATGGAGAGGTATGAGGTCCTGTCATCAGAGATCAGAGTCCCCTCAGCTCTCCAGAGAGGCCCAGGAGTGCATCTGAGAAAATCTCAATACATAAACCCATGTTTAATAGAGAAGAGCCTAGAGGGAGTTTAGCAGAATTTTGCTGAGAATCTGTGATGTGCTGAGAGGTCGGAGTTTGAGTGGCTTGGAAATGCAGACAATGTCCCTGTTGCCACAGGGAAAAAGATCTCGGATTCAATCAGGCATTGGCAAAGCCAATAGGTCTCCCCTTTTGGGGCGTTTGCTTTGCCAATGGTTTTTAGCCATGCTCTACAGAATCCCGGATAATGTGCAGCATGGCTAAAGAAAACAAAGTGAAAAAAGTTGTTATGATGTGGTGCCATAATCATCTGCTGGTGCACGCGTGCACTTGCAAAATGAGGCAATCGTTTTATTTAATTTACAGAGTTGAATCTGTAAATAAATATGTAATACAAAAGCTCTTTTTTGTGGAAGAGAAGGCATAGGAGGCAGCAGGTGGGCTGTAGCAACAGAAAGGGTTAGGCTCAGGGCACAGAGGACATGGGTAGGGAGGAGAAGGGTGCGGGTGAGGGAAGCAACATCAACGGCAAGTAGGGAGGAGAATCAATGGGAAGGGAGCAACGTGGAGCAGAGCGGGGGAGAAGCACATGGGCAAGAAAGCACCATGGGGAGTACACGAAGGTGAGAACAAAATGGAGAGGTGGCAGAAGCACACAGGGGACAGAGTGCAGGGGGAGAGAAGTACATGAGGGAGACATCAGGTAAACACATGCCCTCCCCCTTGGAGTGCTTAACCCAAAAGAACAAAGAAGATCTTGATAATCAGGCAATGGACGGACACAAATAATGCTTCCATACTGAAGGAGAGGGCAAAAAAGGGAAAAACGAAGAAGAGGAAGGAAAGCTCAATAAAGCTAATTAAAAAAAAATGCTAATGCGAGTGACAATAAAGACAACTAATGGCAAGCTAGATGCGGGCTCTAGGTCTACTCTAAGCTGACAATTGCCAAGGCGAGACCTAAAGCGCTGAATAATGCCAAACTAAATATGGTGAAGCATTGGGGCTCAAGCTGGATCCTGTTCTATGTTTAACTCCCCACCTGGTGTTCCAGTGAGAATATATATGGCGGTGGCAGAGAGGTGTAAACAAGTTTTTGTGCCCTTAGAATATTTAAGCCTGTGTCAGATGATTCTGGAGCACTTTTATATGAGATATATTCTTAAATGGTAACTAATTGCTATTTTTCAGACAGATAGTGTAAAGAGAGAGGCCCCCTGCTGGTAGGGTAAGAGTTCCTTAAGGCAGGGCTCAATAAATCTTTGAGAAGACTTAAGGCAACACGAATAATACAATCACATTACATTATCATTTAGATTTAAAGAAAGAACCATCAGATATTGTTTTTATCTGTAGATGATGGCATTTCGGTACAATCAATGTAACTAAGCTGTCCAAAGGAAAGGATTCTCCCTGGCGTCTATCTGTTGTTGTTCCTGTATACGAAAGAAATAAGGGCCTTATTTTGAGTTTGGCAGTCAGGGTACGCCATCAAAAAACATGGCAGGTGTTTATTCCATCATATCACAAGTGCATTATAGACAATGGCACTTTAAATGCAGCAGACAGGACATTTGTCAAGTTTTGACGAAGTATCCTGTATGCTAAACTCTAAATAAGGCCCCAGACTAAGGTGGCCGTGCTTTTCAGAAAAGGGTGCACGTGTTCCCAGATAGGAGTAGGGTGACAATGACAAGGAGAGGGGAAATGCAGAGCATAAAGTAAAAGTTCAGAACCAAACGTCGGTGAAATCTCATTGCGGTTTCCTATCCTAGGGCCTGTGGGTTACACACCATTTTTCTAAGCTAGAGATTGCTAAGGATTTCTGGGGGTGACCCAGTCTAGGCTGGACTGGGTCAGTCCATGACAGGCTGCGCTAACTCCTCTCTTTTTCCTCCTGATTTGGGAATGCTTGTGACAGTGCTGAGCCAGTTTTGCGTCAGTCCTTAGGCTAGAGAAACTGTTTCCAGTTGACATGTGATCAAGGGCAGAACTGTGGATACTAGCATGGGTCTGTTCAGGTTTTAGCCAGAGTTTTAGTGCCCCACTCCCTGCTGATTAAGGAAGTAGCTGTGTTCAAATGAAGTTGTGTAGTTACTGACATACTTCGTGTACTCCATTTCCATGTGGGTGTTATTTGCACCAATGTATACTTTGTTTCTTGTAAGCAATACCACATATTTAAACATTAAAAACTATTTCAACCACAACTTATGTAGGCAGAAATATCTTCTCTGGTTAATACCAAACAGATGACTACATTATGATTCCTAGCTTCCTATGCTACACAGTTACAGGCGAAGAGTTTGAGGTTCTTTGAGGTTCTTTAAGCCGAACAATCAGAGCCAACAACCCAATAAGAATGGTCTAATTTAAAGCTTCCCCGCCCACAGAGGTAGATCAGAAAGAAGCAGAGAAAGAATACCAGCAATGTCCTCACCAAGACGCAGGTTAAGACAGCATTTGGAAGATGTATATTTAAATACAATTTAATAATAGGCTCTAAAAGAGCCAGTGAAAAACTGAAACAGCTACAGAGAAGCAAAATTAACTATTCAACAAAGTCCTAAGGGGTAAAATGTTTTGCTCTCCAGTTTTTGTTTACAACAGCTGAAGTGAGTAGTGCTTTGAGAAAGGTTTTGTTACACAATAAGGTCTAGCTGGGAAACAAAGCCAGAGGAAATGTCTCTTTATGTTGAGGAGCTGCTCTTTTATCAATCTTATACATTGCACTGGACTGGAAAATTCCAATAATCTAAAGCTGGCTCAGGTTTACCTTCTGCAATGAACTCCAAAGCTGGTAGGTCATTTATTAACTGTGTTTTTAAATTCGCTTCCTGGACCACTCAAGCAGATTCTTATTGCTTAGCAAAATGAAAAAGATTACAGGAGAAAAATAAACCAAAACACCTCTGCAGAACAAAGAGCAAATAGAGGAGATTGAAAAGAAAAGCAAGAAAAGATCAACAAATAACTTTAGCAGAAAATAAAAATACATGTCGTTTGGTGCAGCAAACATTCAACCTGCCATTCAACCTTTAAGTTCAACTAAAACAGGACACCTCAAATTCTAAACTTTACTCACTTAAAGTGGAGATAACCCCAGACTGGAACACCAAATACAAATATTACCATCCTTTGGGGATCTGTATGCCCAGCTCAATCCAGTGGTTTTGATTGTAAGAGTAAACCATAAAGCAAACATGCTGTCATTCACAGAGTGATAAGTACCCAGTGAAGCTATATTTAAAATCGACTTTAGGGAGTAAATGAAAGAAATCATCAGCATATAAACAAAGCTTCAGATCATCTCTTTAAATGGTTTTGTAAATAGCAGCAGACCTGTCTAAAAGGCAAGACAACTTGACAAATCAGAGTGACAGTCCTCTTGCAGCCAGGAGTAAATTTAAGGATTGATCACTGTAGCAGTCCTCTCATATCCGGCCTAGAGGCATTTTAGGGGAAAAGGGCCAATTTTGCTTCTACGAGTACATCCTTGAACAAAGATTAATGAATTTTGAAAGCATAATGGTTATGGTAATCTTGAAGGTTTAGCTCTTTCCTTTACTGGCACTATTTTTCATCTCAAACTCCACACATGGCTAGTCTGTTCTATGGGAACTGACCAATCAGATCTTTAGGTACCTGCATCAAAAGCTGTAACAGAGTGCCATGAACGAACCAATGGTATAAGTCAAGCAAGAAGTCACAAGCGCAACATGGATTTAAGTCAGCAAATTAAAGATGTCTTTCAGTGCATTCCAGCTAGAATAACTTCCTGCAGCATCATGCGCAGCACAATTCTCCAGCTAAGCTCCTTACTTCGCTGGGCTGCTCGATGGACGTTAGGCCATTCATTACTTTGATTGCCTGTTTCATGAACCTTAAAAACCGAGCTGAAAGCTGGCCTGAGTCACCCGTCAAATCAGATTCTGCTGCCAGCGCGCATGTACGAATGTTTAGCGATCTTAATATAGGCTTTACCCAAAATTTGTGTAGCCCTAAAAGATTACGACAGATGCGTACAATGAGTTAATGATTCGGTGATTCAGGGTGATGCTGTCCTCTTTTTCCTCTGCCCGCCATTCCCAGCATTTTTTCGTTCCTTCCTTTTCCTTCCACGCCTCTCACTTCCGCTGCTACCGAACCTCATAGCAGCCTACATCTAAAGCCAATATTATTCTTCAAACGACATGTTTTTATACAAATCTAATATTTGTAACAGTATACACAACAATTGTTTTTCTGATGCCAAGTAGGACCAGGATTCGTACATTGCAAGATGACGGCCGTACACGGCGTCCACTTTTGCAGTCCTCTTTCTAGATTAACACACTTATACATCAACCGCAAACATAGACGGAGTTTTACAACTAGCAAGACGCGAGGTCCCGAGATCGCAGCGGGCTATAAGTTATTTAACACATTACTAACTTCCAGTTTCGCTAATTCAGTAATGGGCATTTTAACCATGTAACAGAGCACGAGTGGAATATTCTATCCGCATGTAATATATTACACCGAATAATTTCAACTAAACATTTGGTACGGAGAACACGAGGTTTTAAGATCACAAAACCTAACTTCAGTTGTTCTAGCTTATTAATGAGCACGATAAAGCACAAGTGAACATTTAATTCGCATGAAATTCAAGATACTGGGCAGTTTTAATCAACTACCCGGCACCAATAATTTTGAGACAATCACAAACTGGATGCAACCCTTATTAACCATATCCTCTGGTCGGTAAACACCAATCAATACGACCCTGTGCAGATAAGTTATGCTAGGCACCATGATATGAAGTCTCAGTTACCATCACTGAAGTAACACACCAACACATAATGTTACTTAACCAACACGCGTTGATTTAGAAAGCGAATGTATTCCTTCAAGCAGTAGCCAACAAGTTATATGACAAGTCACACACTGAACCTTAGGTGGTGGTTTAGTTCCACACCTTGGCAGTCTTTTGATTTTTGCTTTATTTGTTGTTTTTACGAATGTACCCCCTGACCAAGGGCAGAGGTATGCCCGAAATACATTGGGGACATATGTAGAAATAAATCGTGTACATTATGGATACACATGGTGTGTACATTATGGATACATATGGTGTGCCAAGGAATTTGATGTGACCTCAAAATCATGATGGAAAAATTTATTTTGAACAAAAAATATACTGAAGCGACAAACTGATAAATTTGTAATTCCGAAAACTGATTCAAGGTTGAGCTTTCATTTCCATTTGGAACCTCGGCAGTGCATACAAGGGACGCTTCCACATGTGGATAGCGCAATTTTTTAACACACGTCTAGGATCAGAAGACAATACCTTTTTGCACGCCAACAAACTTACCATAATCTAATGGAGCACTAGAGAATCGGGTACAATTTAACAGAGTGCGTGGTCCAGCGGCACCAATTATAACATTTAACACCACTTCTTACGTTTAATCAGGCTGTGTAAAGAACACAATGGACAAGGAGGTGCCTGCTGTGGCATTTTTGTATATGACTGGAGAAGGGACTCAAAGTCTAGTTTAAACTCCGTAATCTCTCTCTCATGGCCCGAAATGGTCTTCCAGACCACTGAAGGCACTTCGCAACTAATCACTGGGATGAATCTATAAAAATGCAATTGCAAACCATTTTTAAAAAACGGAGAAAAGACAAAACAAACAATGGTAGCATTTCCCCAAAAGAACTCGCAAAACCTGCTGGTTGTCCTGCTGGTGGTTAACTCTGGACTGAGTGTACTAGAAATTTGACCCCTCATTTTAAAAGGAACTGTTCTATAAAATAGGTATGCATACATACATGACTTTTGGTCAGCCTTCATCATGCATTGTTTTGTTCAAGCGTCTTTCACATTTGGTTTTCTCTCTCCACAATATACAGCATGGAACTATGGGTCATCCCACTTCAGCAAAACGGAGTTGACTTCATTTTCTTTAATTAGCTTTTAATGTCTATTGCATTGGTTTATAAATGTAAATGGTGTGTTTTCTAAACTTATTGCCTGATTTTGAGTTTGGCCAATGGATCACTTTGCCACAAACGTGACAAATATCCCATCCGCTGTATTAGACGTGCATTATATCTTATGGCACTTGCAATAAGGTGGACAGGATATCCATCAACAGGTTATCTGTCCACCAAACTCTAAATCAGGCCCATCAATTTGGATTTAAAAGGCTGTAATCTGCGTTTGCGTGGACTAATTCTCATACAGCCAGATTCTCTACGTCAACAAATAATCTTATCAAAATTTCTATACCAAAGGACGCATCTCACTTCTGAAGTATGCTCTCTGTATCTCTAACTGTACCTATAGTCATAGCTTCCCGTATGAAATCTGCCTCCCACTAAAAGGCATGGATGCAAACTCGCAGGAGGAAATACAATGTGAGAAGGAGTCTGTTGCCAGTGCACTGTGACTTTTTATTATTTAGGTCAGTGTTTCCCAAACTGTAGTCCGCGGACCCCCTGACACATTCCTAGGGGGTCCTCAGGCAGCAGTTTTAAAAGCACTGCAAAGTTTCTAGTATAATTAGCAGTTTTCAAGCAACAATAAAAGTGTCAAAATAACACCAGTAATTATTGTACCTGCTGGAGAGAGATGAGAGTTTTGTCCAGAGGCAGCTTTGACTTATCTAATGTTGCACAGAGGGTTAATATACCTACTGCAAAGAACGTGTACCATGCATTTTAAAAAACAGTATAATATGTGCATAGGTCAGTGGGTTACTGCTTTTGTCACAGAGATTCTTTTGTTACTGTGCAGTTCATAAGTGACAATCGTAATCTAGCACAGTGACCTGTAAACTGTCATCAAAGAGCTGCTTGCAAACTGCATGGTACACGTTAGTAACTTATGTTTTTTCCCAGTCTTTCATTATTCTGATGCTGCTAAAAAGGTTTATTTGGGTGGAAATACATTTTTATTGTTAAAGTCAATGCTAACCACTGCCTAACAGTATGAAAGACGTAAATCCTACACCTTGTAGTCCCCTTCGCCTTATGTAACATTTTCTTTACACTGATTTACACGTATGATTTTTTTGTCTCTATATGTGTGTGATGTAAAGTGCTCTGACATCCTACAATGGTATGAGAGATGCTATAAAACAAATGAAATACATGTGACAGAGGGGCTATGGAGAGATGAGAGGCACTGTTGGAGGGTGATAATAAGGGAATCATTGAAGAACCCCTACAAAGATTGTTGTATCCTGGTGCATAGTAAGGTCATCATTTACTAATCTTTAAAAGCGAATACAATTCAATATATAATGAGAAATGTGTTGTAGAATGCACCATTGTTTCCTAAATTTTCTTGGGGGGGGGAGGGGGGGAGGGAGCCTCCCAAAGCCCACTTTGTAGTGGTCAGGCTCAATTACTGCACTTGGTGTGCACAGTATGGGGACTGGTCTAAAAACATTTGCCAGGGCTGCTTTGGGTTTCCAGTCTGGAACTGGCAGGAGCAGTAGCCTCGTACTACGAAATAAAATAAACCATTTAAAAGTTAGTCACAAAGATGCCGCACCAACCTTCCCATTAAAATGTTTCCTTTTTGCAAATTCTTTCAATATAAAATACTAAAATCTTTAGTAATTCGAGTATTTGTTTTGTGTGCACACGTGTTTATTTTTTTTAATTACTGTTTTAATATTTGAAATTTAAGTCATACAAATTCCTAGGGGGTCCCCGGCTTCCAGTCGTGACTCAATGGGGGTCCTGAGAAGTCAAATGTTTGGGAACCACTGATTTAGGTCATAGAGCACCATACTTGACATACTTGCAGCCAGTGCACAAACGCTTTATGGGAAAAAAGTCAAAGTTTCTAAGCTCAATTACTATATGGTGGATTATGTACAACATGTCAATGACAAAAGACTGAACTGCATGTTCAAATGTTATGGTAAATAAGAATGTGAAATCAAAATTAAAGTACAATATTCAGCTTCTGCCCATGGCTACTAAATAGCATGCAAATATCCGCCTATGCTTTTAAGTAAACCATCCGAGTTAACCTGTCACCAAACCTTGTTTGTCACACATCACTTTTCTATAGGGCAAAATGAATATAACCGTTTTAAAAACATCAAATGCAAAAGTAATAGTTAGCATCTTGCAGCCAAGGTTAACCTCGATGCCCTAATGAGATAATTTCAAAATTAAACTTTAGATCATTCAAGATCCATATTGATGTTGCTTTTAAGAAATGGGCCAAGCACCCATCTCAGATCTTCACTTTTATTACAAACGACAATCTCCATGGACAATGTACAAGTATTTGTCCTACTTATAAATAGAATGCTAAATATTCTAGATTTGATTTTTTTTACAAAGGCAACATATTCTTGTTTATGTAGTATGAAATATAGCAGTATCAACTCACCATTTCGAGATCACCATCAGCAACAGCTCTGAGGAGTTTATCTACCTATATTAAAGAAGAGAAAAATGACACTTTATTGTTCAGCCTTGTGCTATTTCAATGGTGGAATTAAGCTACAGTCTCAGAGATAAATGCAATGTCCTTGCCAACCTCTCAATCGGATACTGCAGGGTTAAAATATGCCTTGGGCACATCCATTTTTATCAATTGTAAGTGTCTGAGGTACACAGTAAGAAAGATAATCAAACCTGTCAAATGCACCGGTGATCAACTGAAAATGCTCATCTTAAGACATAATACAAAAGCACATCTATATTGGTACCCGGCAGCGAAATTAAATTTCGCTGGTTTCAAAACAGCATAAAATAACAGGTTTGAAGACAAACAACTAACAATACAATTCCAAGCCTTCTTTACAATGTAAGACAAAACGTCACTGAACAGTAGATTCTAAATAATATCATTCGTATTTATGTTGATGCCTTTTAATTGACAATAAATTCTCTTGATTGTATCAAACAAACAAGCACTGGCATAGCCAATAGGTTTCACTTTTAGGACCTTATAAGTATTTAGTCAAGAAGCACATTATCCTGGGTTCTACAACATCTACTGCTACTTCACGTGCCAATGGTGAAAGGCCACATACACCCAAGTATGGTCTTCTGTGCTATTTAATGAAAATATGATAAAGTCTCCTCAAAACTGAAAAAGGGCATTTCTTTAACAACAAACCTAAAACTAGAGGTACACAGTTTGACAAAGTTTACTAACACCGAAAATCTTTTTTTTTTTTTTTACAGATATTTTTATAAAGTTTTATATAGAGCGAACATGACCAGTGAGGGTATCAGCACGCTTTAGAAAAAGGGGGAAGTAAGAGATAAGTAAGACACAAAGACACAAGAGCAAACAGTCACATATACGAGAGGGATGCAAAATGAGCAGATTAACCAAGTGATAAACTAGACCTTCACAGTAAGTCAGCAATATAGTAGTCATGATCAACAAATGAGAGTAAACACAGAAAGGATCAAGGGCCAAAAAGCATGCTGCTCTTAAGGCAAAAATGTGTTCATCACATGTGTTTTCACTTCTTTTTTGAAGGAGGAGTAGAATAAATCAGGTGTATTGCAGAGAGTTCCAAATGTTTGGGGCGATGCCCGAGAAGGCTCTGTTGCACGTTTTCTTTTTAGTTTGAAATCTGGGGTTTCAGCAACAGAGAGCTGGTACTTCACGATGATATGCATCCGCCCGATAATTCTAGCTTTTGTGCCAAATACCTAGGGGTATTAAAATGTAGGGCTTTTTTGAGTTATGCACACAATTTTTAATTGTATTCTTGCCTCATAAGGGAGCCATTTCAGGGATTTCAGATCTGGGAAGATGTGCTTGTTCCTTTTTGTTCCTGTGACGAGTATGGCTGCAGAGTTGAGAGAGGCCCTTGGAGGGGCCAACTTGCATCTAGGCAAGCCACAGAGTGTAGCACTTCCATAATCCAGCCTGGGCAAGACGAGAGCTTGGACCGCAGAGTTAAGGTCGTCATGGGGGAGGAAGGGTTATAGTTTCCTTACAATGCTCATCTGATAATTTGCGCCTTTGGTGGCAGTACTGATGAGCTCCTGCATGTTCAGGGATTTGTCTAGGGTAATTTCAAAAGATCTTGCAGAGTCTTTAACGTGAAGAGAGCCGTTACAAGTAAGCCAATTCTGGGTATTTTGTAGAATAGTGTTGAGGACATGATGTCTTCTGGGGAGGAGATTTTCAGATACAATTGGGTGTCGTCTGCATACATATGATAGTGAATGTTAGAGTATGTCAAGGAGTCTGCTAGAGGTTCCATGAATAAGTTGGAGAGTAGGAGAGAGAGCGATTCCATGTGGTACCCCCATGGTGACCACGGTGGGCTTGGACAAGGATTGATTAACCTTGACACTTTGGGTTCTGTTATGGAGAAAGGAGGTAAACCAGTGTGGGACGGACCCTGATAAACCCATCCTCCATTCAAATAGATTTAGGAGACTGTCATGTTTGACAGAATCGAACGCTGGTGATAAGTCAAGGAAGTTGTTTTTTTTTCAAAACATGGGTTACTTGCCCTACCTTTAGGCAGTCATGGATAGTTTCCTTGGTGGAGCGAGGCATTTACGATCTTAGTCCATAGAGGGAGAATAGATAATTTGATCTTCTTGAAGATATTTGGAGATAAGGGGTCGATTAAATGATTAGAGGGTTTCAACGCTATTAGAATGTTGTGAATGTCAATTTTGTTGAGGGGAGTGAATGTTTGCCAGGAGGCATCGTTTTTTGCGAGAGCCCAGGGTGAGCAGCTGGATCAGTAGCATGTGAAGGATGCGACAAAATGTGTGAGATAGCTGGTAGGAGCTTCCTTGCTGACTGTAGATATTTTTCAATGTTTTCTGTTTTCCCCAAAAAGAAGGAAGCAAAATCCTCGCAGTTTGGAAGAGTGCTAGCCCAGGTATCAAGAAGGTTTGGTAGGTTAAGTGATTGTTGCTTGACAATTTCAAAAAGTTTCTTGGGTCGATTCCTAGCTTGGTCAAGCTGGGTTCTAAAGAAGTTGGCTTCTGATTCTTTTATTATATGTTTTCCTAACTGATCTTAAACATTTGAGGTGCTCCATTGAGGGAGAGGATCTCCAGGTTCTTTCTGCTAATCTCAGGTTGCATCCTTCAGTTTTAAGGTTGCTGTTGAACCAAGGTTTAGAGACTTTGTTGGATATGTTTATTAGTTGAAGGGAGGTGGGGTGATGGAGTCAAGGATTTTCAAAATAGAGGTACTGTAGTGCTCAGTGAGGTCTTGAACATCCACCATGTCCATCAGGGGAGTCATGGAGTTGTAACTGAGGATAGATAAGTAATTAGGGTTTATGTTCTATAAACTTCTTTTCCATTGTTTTGGTTTCTTTGGTTGAGCTCTTTTCGGGATCACAACCGCATTGATGAGGAAGGTGATATGGTAGTGGTCAGTCCAGTCGCAAGGGACAATGGAATCCAGTGTAATTTTGTCCGTTTTTGCAATGATAAGGCCTAAGGTCTAACCCTTGTTGTGAGTAGGGCTGTCACAGATTGGGTCAACAAGAAGTCAGATAGAAAGGATTTAAAGCTGTTCACTGCATGGTCGTTCAGGTCATTCCAGTCCCCAAGGAAGATCTGGGTGACTTGATGATCGTCGTTAGTTGAGATGACTTCCATTGCTTGTTCAATGAAAGGTAGATTGTCTGCAGGAGGGTGATAGATCATGTGAAGTTTGCAAATGAATGTATCGTTGGAAGCGATGCAGATGCAAAGATATTCGCAAGCTGGGGGAGCAGTGGTTTCTGACTGATTCACAGAGAGGGTGCTATGGTAGATGCATGCTACTCCCCCAAGGTCTGTTAGTTCTATCTAGTCTAATGATGCAGTGACTGGAGTGGGACTAGTAAGCACTGTTCTCTGTAAGGTGTGCGCACGCACACCTCTGTCCTCCCGAGCGCGCAATGCTGTGTGAAGCGCGCACACACCGCACATCCAGGGAGGGCGTTCCTGCACCGAAAGGCAGAAAATGCTCATGCACATGCTGCATTTCTTTTCTAAATAGAGCGCAGCTGTGGGGCCGATTGTTTGCCTTTTGAAAGTATTTGAGTTAAATGCAACCCGTGATGGGCGCTGTGATTAACAAATACTTTCATAAGGCCCACAATCAGCCCTGCAGCCGTGCTGCCTAGGGAAAAGAAATGCAGCAAGTTTAAAAGCACAACGTGTGCTTTCAGATGATCCTGGATCCTGAAAGCACACGTTGTACTTTTAAACTTGCTGCAACGCCCATAGGGCTAAAAGGCCATCAGCCCACTCCCATCCCCCGTTGTGTGTCTAAGCCCGGGCTGCTGCGGCTCGAGCTGGGAAGTGTCTGGAGTCTTTACTCCGGCATGCCATAGTTTTTCACAGGTCTTTAAAGACCATTTGCATATTTACATACCTTTGTAAACTG
This sequence comes from Calotriton arnoldi, assembly GCA_963921515.1. Classification (NCBI taxonomy): domain Eukaryota; kingdom Metazoa; phylum Chordata; class Amphibia; order Caudata; family Salamandridae; genus Calotriton; species Calotriton arnoldi. Next base: position 763,653 of record CAWUFW010000382.1, on the reverse strand, counting down.
GTTACTGAGGCTTAGTTTTTTTTCCTGGTTCCAGTGCCCCCAGTGCCCCCACTCTGCCTATTCCTTACATTTGTATTTTACATTTACTGCCGTAGTGTGAGAATGCATTTCATGAAAAGGAATATAAAGTAGGGTTGCCAAAAGAAAAATGCCAGCCATGTGTTGTTTAAAGAGCTTGCAAAGACCTCGCCTTGACTCTAAATAGGGTTATAAATAAAAAAGTATGTATTCATTTGTAATGTGACTTTTCTGTCTTTGTTCCCTTTAATTATCAGTCATGGTTCAATCAGGCAGCCCTAGAACACAACTTAAAGTGCTTTCTATTTATATTTGCTGTTCGAAGTATGCACAGATAACTGCTGAAAATGCTGCTTTAGGTGACTGCTTATTTTTGTACCGTCTGGGACATCAAAATAATGAGCTGGCAACCCTAATCATAAGACTGGAAGTTTGTTGCAGGATCAGCACATTATTTATTTCCCCCGCCCTCGATCCCTGTTTAATGCCATAATAGCAATAGTTTAAGTTATATCTGAAACCCTATGCCGCCGTCAATAACAAGCTGAGTTACTTCAAGTGTCTGGAAATACACCCTGCATTTGGACAACTCACTCCTCATTCTCGCCCTTCACTTTCATGCTCACCCTGCACTCATCACCATGCACTCACATCATTCACCCACTCACCCTGCACTCACAATACACTTGTGCTGTTCACCCTGTACCTCACCCTGCAGTTACACAAGCACACTACTCACCCTGCACTCATGTGATACTTCACTCACCTGTCTCCCTCACAGCTCAATCTGCAATCTCACTCACACAAGCCCATCACTAACCATGCATTCATTCATTCATCCCACTCTGCACTTAAATCTGCACCCAAATTCATATGGTCACCTCACTCACCCTGCAGTCACTCCTCTTAACCTACTCTCACACTATTTCAATACTCACCGTGCACTCACATGGGCACTCCTGCCACCCACAGTGCAGAATGTTAATGTGCCTGCTATAAAGAACGTGTACCATGCAGATCACAGAACTGAGTGCGAGTAAACTATGAGCAGCGCTATCAAAAAATGAAATGTTTGTCAGAAAGGTGCTATAGAGTGATGAGGTGCATTGTTGGTGAGTGGTATTGAGGGAATTCAGGGAGAAGGAGGAAATGGGGAAGGGGGCGCCCAAAAAAACTGTTGGACAGTGTGCGACCAGTGCTAGGGCCAGCCCAGGATGGGAGTGTTAGGCGCCCCCCCCGAAGTTCGGGTCTAGTTGCTCCCCTGATCACAGCGTCCGTGATGGGCTGCATTTAACAAATTCTTTCAAAAGGCAAACCAACAGCCCCACATTTAGAAAATAAATGCAGCAAGTTTTATATAGTGCGAACTCAACCCAAAATTATTGGAGCGATTTACATGATTTATTTATTTGTATGCATGGGGAGATTAATTGATTTGCCGAGAATCACAGGATGTTAATCTGACCCGAGACTCAAAACCAATCTCCTAAGTCGGCAGCTCAAGCATTAAGCCACAACCTCTACCACAAGAGCAGAAACCTTTTCAATATTATATACAACTTTATGCAACAAACAACCATTGAAAAAGCCAATAGTCCTGGGTTCTTGTAGGTGTAATGTTACTTGTGTTATATAGCTGGATGCAATGACGGAAGAAGCAAAATATCAGTCGGGTGGCACACTATGCTAAGCGCAGATTTTTAGCTTAATTGCTTTTAAGCCACGCCCTTAATTGCATCGGTCACTCCCCTTTGAGAGACCCCCTAGTTTTGTCATCCCACTTAAAGCCCTTGTCTACATGCGCGGTCGGGTTCTTGGCGCACATAGCCTTGGCTGCAGCGCACAGAGACCTTACTCTGTCGCACACAGAGGAAAGAAATTAGAGGGAACATTGCTAGTAAGTCTAGATTCGGGGGAGAGGAATTGTTTAGCCAGGTTTCTGTAAGGACAACGATATCGAACTATTGTGCGAGGATGAGGTCATAAATATCAGACGCATGACTGACTGCCGATCTGAAATTGAGAAGCATGCATTTCAGGTGGTTATTGGTGTAGACAGTGGCGGGTGAGGTCATTACGCTCGAGATTGGCCTTATTTACCACTCTAGAGTTGTAACTAGGTTCTCTGTAGGGGTTAGCCTGAATGGATTGGATTTGTCCCCGATAGACCTTGTTGGTATCTTTAGTGGGTAAGTAAGTGAGGAGGAGGGCATGGATGTCAATGTCTGATAGACACTCGGCCAGTCTCCTGGGTCGAGAGGGAGCATTAGGGAGAGGTATGGTTTTCCAACTAAGGTGATGAGTGTGAAGGATGTGTGCAGGCATCGTGACAGTTTGGGTACCAGGCCGATTCATTAGGACTCTGTTGGACCTTTGAATGAGCAGCAACTCTGTGGTGATGGATATAAGTCTCTGTAGTTCATCCTTGATGTGGAGCAGATTAAGAGAAATCTCGTCAAGACGAGATTCCACGGAGGCGGGTGGTCATGGGTTGTGGGGGGTGAGGCCAGGTTGAGAGGGGAGACAAGAGTGGAGGAATGGATGATTTCTAGCTCAGGAAGGTATTGCAGAGGGACAGTCAGTGTGGAGGCAGAAATAGAAGTAAGGAGAGAGAGCGGGGGATTATGTGTAGAAAGGAAGACCTAGACGGCGAGAGGATAGTCCTGTTAGGGTATATGGATTCAGATGTCTGGGCCCAGGGGTCGGATGTAGGAGTACAGGATGGACCCTCGAGGGAGAATTGGGGGGCCGGGGTGAGGTCATGAGGGAGGGATTAGGTCCTGGAATGAGGGAGTCTATGCTACTAGCAGTAGGTGCGTATGGAGCCTGTGGTCTGGAGAGATAGTGGCAATGATGGGTGACCAGATACCTCCCAACGGAGAGGAGGGGTAAAAGCCCAGAAGGAGGGTTCCGAAGGGTTCCAGATCGCTTTCCTATGTCCTAGGATGCGAGAAGAGTTAGGAGAAAGCTTCAAGTGGGCTGGTCGGGGCCCTCAAGCGATCTCTTAGGGAGAGGAGCGATTTTCCGAGCTAACAAGGGAAAGCTCATAATGCGGCCGCATATGCACTATAGCAGATCCAGCATGCAGGAAAACAAGATTGTGATGGTATTAAGCGGTGAGTGAAACCCTCTCCGCCCTGGGACCGCGCCAAGCTACCAAATTATAGTGAGGCATTAAAACCCAGAGCCATTCCAAAATGGCCGCTCCATTCTGAGATCAGGGTTCCTAGAGGTAGAGCCTTAGTCCTACTTTAGTTTCTGGAAATTCCTCATAGGATTGAGTCCTATGACCCTTTCCATTCAAGGAGAGGGGGCCGCCATCTTGGGAAAGTGCAACAAGTAGAGAGAAGGGAAGGAGGGACCCACAAAATGGAGGAATGGCCTCCAATGGTCCTGCAGACCAGGCCTGGGTACCCAGAATCAGCCTCAGGGGGTGCCCAGGGTCACCACGCTCCCAGTATCATACCACAAGTCCTGGAAAATGTCGCACACCCCCTCCTGAAGGAAGATTGAGGGTGAAGGCAGGGGCCAGGAGCCAAAACAGAGCACAGTTTCTGCAGCAGTGGCAGGAAATCAAGCCCCAGAAAGAAAAGTTTGACAGCTTGAAGAAAAGGCTCATAGTGGGGAGAGCTTGTCTCCCACCTCCTTAGTCCAAATCGCCCCAATAACCGGAGGTAACAAAGAATGGTCCACGGGGTACGAGGCAGAAAATCAAGCACATACTGCTCTGCTACAAATTTTGCAAACTACCCTGGGGAGAGGCAAGCCCCCGGGGTCAAAGCAACCATCTTCATTCATTTTCCATGGGGAAGGGAGGGGAGAGGACGAGCTTGGGGCCCCTTTCCCAGAGCCTTCCTTGCCCCTGGGAACCCCCAACACCCACCAGCAACACAAAACCCTCTCTTCACCATGGGCCCCAGTTTTTGAGGACCAAACAATGTTCCACGCTGGACACTTCTCACTGTGCCATTTCTGTGGACACCAGCATCCAACCACCACCCTCACCGCAGACGGGGTAGGCAGGAGGAAGGCAGTTTGCTCCTGGGGGAGCCCAGAAAATGAAGCCAGCTCCTGCATGGTGCACTAGAAGCATGCCACTCATGGGTAGCTGGCGGGGTCTTTGAGGCTTTCCCTGCCATTCCCAACAAAAGGTAGCACCTGGGTGCCCAAGTGGGCACAGGCACCTGGTATTGCAAATTGCAATGTGAGGTTGAATATTAAAACAAGCATTGGCATAGCCAATAGGTCTCGCCTTTGGGACCTTATAAGTGTTTAGTTATCCAGCACAATATCCTTGGTGCAACAACATCAAGTGTTGTATGGCTAAACACTTATAAGGTCCCAAAGGCGAGACCTATTGGCTATGCCAATGCTTGTTTTGGTAGGCACGGGACATTAAGTGATTTGCCCTGAGGCTCGAACCTTGGTTTTCCGGCTCCAAAGTCGGCAGTTCCGAGGCCTGGGGTGACTGATAGAGAGGGGTGAGGGTCTGATGGGGGGGAGGGGAGAGTTTGGGTAAAGGGAAAGAAGATTAGTTATGGGGAGAGGGAGAAGGAACAGTGGCTGGGGTGAGATAGGCAGACGGGAAAGAAAAGGGCAAGCAGAGAGGCTAGAAAGATGGGTAGATGGGGGAATCGAGGAGTAGAAACCGGGAAAGAGGAGCACTGACACAACGGGAAGAACAGAAAAAGGCCTCAAGAGGGCGTGGGTAAAAGAAGCAGGGATGAAAGAAAGGACAAGAATGTGAACAAAGAAAGCACAATGGGTGGAAGCAGGAGTCTGCAAAATCGCAGCTTTTTTTAATTAAAGTTTGTGAAATTCCATGACAGTTTAGAGTAAAATGCTGTTTGCTGGTCCCTTATGTGGCTTTATTTTTGCAAATGCACACCTCGCACTTAAGAAAACACCTCTCTCAGCAACATACTTACAGTGCAAATCAGTCCCCTGCTGGTATCTCAGGAGATTTTTTATTTTTTTTTAAACAAGTTGACCGCTCGCTCAAAAAAAGTTACAAAAAAAAGTAGAAATTACCTTTCACGTAACGCTAAAGTCGAAAATTTCTGGAATTTCACCAACATATTTAAAATTTCGCCCAGGCTGTGTAAAAATATTAAAGGAAGGGGGGGAAAGGTAATAAATAGACTGGAGAACAGGGCGGTAGTTAAACAAGCAGTGAAGCCAGAAAAGTAGAAAGCATGAAAGACAATTGTGAAGAAGGGGAGACAGATAGGAGAATGAATAGAAAAGGGAACAAGCGCGCGCGTGAAAGTTCATCAAAACAAGCGTGAGGGACAAGTGCTTGTGCTGCCATGCGCCTTGTGGGAGCGAGCAGCAGCGGCGCGAGAGACATATGTTGTCAATTAGCATGCGCGCCCCTGCTCGCTCCTGCAAGGTGGATGCCGCCACAAGCACGAGTGGGTGCTTCCAAAAAGAGCAGAGCGACGGCTAAAGGTCCTCCTATGCAGCGCATGCGCACTGCATAGGCGAGACATAAAAACGAAAGCACCATGGAAATTCAGTCAAAACGTATTCAAGTCTCGGACGCTGGAGCACAAGTGCAAGACATCACCACAGTCATTCTCGTGAAATACAAGATCTTCAGGCTAGATTGACAACACAGACCCGGAGGAGAAACTGCGATTATTCTCAAGGACACATTAAGCTGCACCACCTCCAGGCGTCTTTACCTCTTTCAATGACATATCTTTCAAAACACCCATTACCTGGGCCAACCTGGCCATTTTCAACTTCACAGCCTACACCCCCTCACCACAGAAGAATTACCACGACAGGCTCTGCAAGCCGATGCTGGAACAACAGAACAGAAGTGGTTTGGGCTCCCACCCTAAACAAGAACCAGCCCGAACATACAGTCCACCTATCGAGCAACATCAACAACTGGATTACTGCCTGTGCTGAAACCATGACTTCTAGCAAGCGAAGTCAACTAGCAAAAAACACGACCACAGGCCATGGTGGAACTTCAAATTACCAAACGGCATTGCAAGAAACTAGAACAGAGGTGGAGAGCAAGCCAAGAAGAATCAGACAAGGACATGTTCAAATCTGCCGCTAGGCACTACCCCTAGCAGATCCAGGAAACCAAGAGGAAGCCCCTAGCCGAACGCAGCAACAACAGCAGCAAAGACATTTTTGCAATCATTAAGAATCACCTCACCCGCAGCAACCACCAGCAACAGCCCCCCAACACAGGAAATTGGTAACGACCATTCCAGATTCTTCTGCAGCAAAATCACAGCAATATACAACAACTTGATCAGCAAATGGACCCCAGCAAACTGGTAATAAGTCTACCAATATTGGACAAAGAGAAACACCCTGACCCCATGGAACACCATCACTGCAGAGGAAACCGCCACAATCATGAAGACAATCCACTCCTTGGCCCGGTCAGACAGACCCTTGCCCGCACCATGTCTTCTACAAAACGTCCACCACTATCAAGGAAACTCACCCTCAACACTGCGATTGACACAGCCACCTGTCTGGAAGTAAGGGAACAGGCAGCTGCCAATGCCTTCCTGAAGAAGCCCACAGCAGACCCAGCCAAGTTTGTGAAATACCTACAGAACGATTCCCCTCCTACCTTACCCAGCCAAAGTCCTAGAAAAAGCCATCAACCGACGTCATGCCAACTACCGCACCAAACCAAAGTACAGAGACAGACCTCAAGGCAGCAACAGACTACATCTGGATGATCCTTGGCAGAGGAGAAACTGCAGCCCTTATCTTACTTGACCTCTCTGCAGCCTTCGACACAGTCTCCCACCCCACCCTGATCTAACGACTGCACAAGACTGCCACCTAATCTCCCACCCTCCAATGCATATGCACATTTCTCACCAGAAGACCACAAACCGTCAACATGCCACCTTACTCCTCAGAAGCCTGGGAGCTCATTTGCGGAGTTCCACAGGACTCCTCATCTAGCCCACCCTCTTGAACATCTACAGATCTCCGCTAACAGATGTCATCCAAGCACACACCATTGATAATATTCACCTACGCCGACAACATGCAACTGATACTGTCCTTCATGGACAAAACACTCATCACAAGGCAAAATTGTAACTCCTTCATGACTGAAGAGGCCCCCTGAATGAAGTTCAACTGCCTTAAGTTGAACACGACAAAACTCAAGTAGTGATCTTCTGAAAGGATCCACCACTGCAGGACTACACCTTGTGGTCTACAGACCTCAGACCCACGCCCACAAGCAAGAAACCTCAAAATCATTATTGACAGTAAGCTTGACATGTTCGCTCCACTCAACGCCGTCGCCTCGACCTGCTTCCACCCCCTGAGAAACATTGCTGAGAAAAATGTACAAGTGGCTACCAAACGAAACCAGGAAGACAGTCATCCAAACCCCCTTCACCAGCAGACTGGACTACGGGGAATGCCCTGTACGTAGGGATCACCAACAAAACTCACAAAAAGACTACAGACCTTTCAGAACGCAGCAGTCAGGCTTGTTCTCAACCTCCCACGCCAGTTTCACATCACCCCACACCTGAGGGAGGTGTGGCGCAGCGACCAGAGCGGCTGACCCCGGAGCGCGGGGCTCATGGTTCGATCCCGGGCACCAGTGGCAGCTCAGCTCAGCTTTATGCGACTCTGGGCAATAGCTCACTTAATCTCCCAGACGGCCCCCACCGCCTTGAAACCCTTAAGGATGATATGTTTGCGCTTTACAAATAGGAATTATATATTATTTTAGGGAACTCCGATGGCTCCGAATACACAAGCGCGCACAGTTCAACTTTCTCTTCCACACATACAAAGCTCTACATAACCCAGGCCCCGCCTACCTAAACAGCCACTTACATTTCCACCAACCCTCCAGGCACGTCCGCTCAACCGCACTTTCATTAGCACACATAGACAAAAGCATGTCAGGAGGTCGCGCCTTTTCATACATCGCACCTAAAGCATGGAATGCCCTCCCACACTATAACAGAGCCTCCTCCTCTCTGCTTGACTGCCGCAAGAAGCTGAAGCCTGGCTCTTCGAGGTATCCCCTCGAGGCTAGCCTCACATTCCTGCAAAGCACCAGGATACCAGCACAGATGATTGTGCTCTATAAAAATACACATAACATAATAAAACATTTCTTAGGAGACTGCGCTCCCTATACCTTTACTCATAAAGGGAATAAGTCCACTGCCAACTCAACTTTGATCGTCCACACTAACAGGCATGCTCACCTACAGGATGAGTTCCTGAAAGGCAACTGGAGCACAGTCATGGTACAATCATCTTCAGAAATTCCATCACTACAAGATGCATCTTTGGACACAAAACTCTATCACTGTATTACACCACCAAAAACAGCCTCATTTATCATGCTGAAGCAAACACAAGACGCCAAACCATGCAGTAAAAAAAACTCCAGAGTATATAAGTACCCCTTACATACTCGAAATAGGACAGACTTTCCCAACAGGCTAAGCTTTTCATCCATTCTTGAAAACACTGAATGTTTTATTGCCAAGTCTACTGCATACAAACAATACAGCAAGATTCCAATTTAAATAATCTCAGTCAGTAAAGACAGTACAAACCATGGAATTTAAAAATATGAATCCATCATGTCTGAGTTGTTAGGGCAGGTAAATGCAATGCAGTAAAGATGGAATTCTCCTTTCTTCACCCATAAAATGCTGCTACTTGATGAAAAGCTACCTCACATTAGTAAACGTAAAGTTAACTCTGAGGCATGTCCTAAAAGTCAGTTCTGACTTAGCTCCATATAATCTCTTAATGGCTTAACTCAGCAGTCGGGGATTTTCTGAGGCATTCAACTATTGGCATGAGGAGGGAGACACAAATGGTGTTCATCATTCAAAAATGGGGCTCATTCCTGATAAGAAAAGCGTGCCCCAAATGTAAATACAATTAGAGAAAAGTAGTACGAAAAGCTCCTTTAACCAAACTTATTCTTAAAAGAGTTAACTTTAACAAACATTCTTTTTCTTTTGTCACTGCAGTTTCATTACTTCTCGATTTGCCCATGATGATTATATTTTGTTTTAGGAGTAAATACATTTTTAAAAGTTCCAATCAGGAACCTGAAGGCGATCATTCAATAAATATGCTATTCAAGTTTGCTAGAGCTTTACATGATAATGTAATACAAGGGAAGCCCTGATTCAATGTAAAACATCAAATTATATGGACGAGCAGCCTGGATGCAGGAAAATGTTTTACCTGTAACCATCGGTTTGAAGCTGCTTTGGACGCAGACCTACATGTTACGCTCTCCTGCCATTTAGGGGACAGTATTTTAGAACATCTGGGTGACTGAGTCCAAGAACAATTAAAAGAGGCTACCATTTGGAAAGTAGTTCCTCTTTACATTTTGTAAGTCAAAATATGGGTTAGAACAATCATGGGAACGTTTAAAGAATGACAGGCGATCAGATTCCGTAGAATGCAGCCCAAAATGAATAGTATACAAGTGTGCTAGAATCTTGCTCAGAAATAGTAGTTCATTCAAACAAGTGGCCATCAGCTGAAGAAGGCTTGTCAGGTCAAGCAAATCACACAGTTTCACTGTTGGCACATTAATGTACCAACAGGCAGGCCCATAACACTAGTTATTGTTTCTTACTCTTTGTACATCCTCGATTGCAGATAAGGCTTAAATGCATGGTGAGTGCCAATAACCAACATTAAAGACTGACTCTACCATGGCCTAAAATACCTACTTTAATATATTAGTTTGCTACAGTTTTTGAGCTTACCTCTTTATAATTGTTTTTTCCTTCTTCCTGTTTGGGATCAACAGATAATGAGGACAAACTGGAAACTGATGACCCTCTGCTGAAAGTATCTGCAGAAAGCTGGGGAGAACGACTCCGTGACTGCAATGATATCAGTACAACATTTAGAAGTAATTTAGTGCTCTTTAAATTAATACAATTTATTTAACAAGTTCATATGAATGTGCAAAGTATATTACCTCAGACGTGCTTGGTCTCCTTTCAACTCTTGTGTGGTTAGTTTCCAATAAAGATAAAATCTAGATTTAAAAAAATTAAATGTGGAAGCAAGCAAGAAAAAAAAAAAGTTACTGGTCTGTAATCATCAAGCATTATTGGTACATTCATAAGCCTTGCATTTTTTTGATGAACCGAGCACCCTATGCAGCAGTCGCCCATAAACCCTTGGGCCTCATTACTACATCCAGAAATGAAATCATTAAGTGTGGTAATTCCTGGGGGTGTGGTATTACTGCACTATTACAAGTTAGACTCTGCGACGTGGGGAACAAAGGAAATATGTGCTTTTGCATGGATTTCCGCATAATTTTCCTCCATTCCAGGTTCCTTTTCCTGTGCAGATATCAAATGTTTTTGTTACCAGCCAAAATGAGTTTTCCTTGATTTTCATAATCTGGGTTTGAGTGCTAAAATCTATTTGTGGCTTCTCCGCATCCTTATTGCTTAAAGCACATTCAGGACATTATAATAAGCCACAAAGGTAGCATCCTAAATTTATTATGGAGCAGTAAAAGACAGCAAAGAAAGCTTGTGACAAGCGGAGAAGGGATTGGAGGTTTCCTGTATATCTATGGAAGAAACCAACACTGGACAACCACAGGTCAGGTCCACAATATTTTCTTCTTCAGCATTGGATCTGCCATAGAATCACATTCTTGATTGAATACAATACTTAGAAGCAGGAATGTAAGGAGGTGGGGGCTAAGCACTAAAGCATATCTAACCATGTACATCATACCTCAGGATCCTTGGGTTTTACATTTGAATACGTAACTTATAAGCACCTTATTTGCACACGACCCCATTTTTTTTTTTTTTTTTTTTTTTTAAATATTTAAGGTAAAAAAAGGTACATTAATTTTAAATAAAATACAGAACACTTCCAAATCTATCTAATGGTGTTATCCATTAAAGGAATTCACCTCCTTAAGATCCTTCTAAATCTTACTGAGTTGGGTAAGTTCTAATTCGGACTTAAGTGTGGCACCTTCCAACGGTTTCTTTTTCTATCTGTGTCTAGGGCAACGAATCACTCAAGCTTTCATGAGGTGGTCTTAACCCATAAAACATTTGCTGATGTTACACTATATGTCTACACTTCAACACACCGATGTGCCATGGTCTAGCACACACTAAACAAAATATTAAAAAGAAATACTAGGATACAAAATAATAATGCAAGTGAATTGTTGAAAATGCTACTGTAATGGAGGATGAGACTGGAACAGACAAGTAACTTTCTTAAACGTTTGATTCATATTTGCTGATAGTAAGTGCAAGCTGTCTGTGTTGAAAAATGGGCCCACAAACTACAGACTTTCAAAGGAAAACTATTTGACAGTCCCTTGATGAGAAAGGGACTACTAGCTCTCAATGAACACTCGTTATAAAAATGTCCATTCAAGGCTGAAAGTGAATGAATTGCTTTGCTATGAAAGAGCTTATCACAACCAACAAACTGGAAAACTTCAGCCCAAGGGCTGAGCTGCAATCCAATTTTTACAGTGATGAGCAGATTGTGTGGTTTTTGTTTTTATTAGGATTAGAAAGTAGACAACTGTTCAATCGAACAAGCAAGATAAAATGCTTTAAGTAATCTTGAGGAGCTCCAGATCTGCAAGAAGAAGTCTTGAATTGGTCTTCTCTAGCAAATTTAAGGAAAATTCTCAAATCTTTGGTCTTCTTTTGTAATATTTAGCATCTTAAAAATACCCCATAGCTTAATACATGAATATTAACCTTATCTGCAGTTGCTTGTCATTGCAATTCTTTCACCTTCTAAAGAAGAAACACTAAACAGGCTAGGTGAATAGGATGACAGGAAGGCCCAGTGTAAAGTAACTGGCAACAGGAGAACACATTGTGTCTTTTTTTTTTTTTTTAGATAAAAGAGAGAAAAACAATAAAAAAAAAAAAAAACATGTTAAATGGCTGATCATTGGGTTTAAGGTTTTTCTTCTTGTGGCACCTCTGCAAATGTTGGAAAAGATACAATTTGTAAGATGATGACGGTTAAAATGGACTTTGGGTTTATTTACAGTTCAGAGGATGGCAGACATTGGCACTTTAAATTACCCACTTTGTTTCAATCATGCTCTTGATTGACCCCTGCAAATTTAGTATATTCCTATGAACAAGGGTGCCTGTTACTCTTATGGTGTTAGTTTCGCTCTTAGGTCTTTTATTTAGAGTACCTGCTTTCCTAATGAAACCCTCAACCAGACATTTGGTCTTAATGAGCATCTAGGAGCAGTGTGTGTTAAGATTTAAAAAATCAAGTCAATTATATGACTGTTATGGCAAACATGACTTCTGCCAGGATGTCTTCCAATTACATAGATTTCTACCTTGTAATGTTTCTTGCCATTATGGACCACAATTTTTTTTTACATGCCACTAAGGATTTGGACGTTGGGACTGGCTTGATTTCTTTATCACTAGGGTCTCAAGTTGAGCACCAAGTTTGTTAACCTTCTTGAAATACAAAACCCCCCAAAAACATTAAGTCTGGCAATGGTATCAAGCGATGTGGTGATCAATAGAAATGGAGATTTTGGCATCTGGCCCATTGTCAAGAGCAAAGAAACAGCTGTTAAAACAGCTACAAAATTTAGCGGAGAACCATTTGAAAGAACAAACTTTTCCTGTAAAAGGGAACAACCCTAAATATTTTCCTCATGGAGGTCTTTAATCCATGTTTAGTCTCTTCACATACTTTACGTTGCAGGTTTCCAAGTGTCTTTGATCAGCATGGTCAGGGATATTTAGGCACCTACTGTACTGTCGATAATGACTGGATTTTTATTCTGTTCATGAAAAGGTGTGTTCTGATGCTCTTCTGTACACAGCAGCCTTTTACTAGAAAACTGATAGATCCATTAGGGCACTTGTGAAGAACTAGGGGCTGGAAATCTACTGGACTTCACCTGTGAAGATGCGTTTGATCTCTAGAGCAAGGGTCAAAGAAATTTACTGGGAGTTAATTACTGTGACAAAGTCTAAGGGAATGCTTTCACTGTCCTTTATACATTTTAAACCCGGCATTGAGTATGAATCAACCATAGACAAAATTGTTCCTGATGCTGCACGGAAACTGTATCTTCAATTTAGATACAGGACTCTTTCCCACCATATTGTTTTGTAGTAAATGGCAAGTGAAGGCTTTGCCTGATGATTTGTGTCCAGCATGTTTGGGGGGCGGCGGGGGTGGGTGGTCGGAAACTTTGGTACACCTACTATTTTTTGCCCTCGTTATAATAATCTTCAGGCGCAGTGGATCGTCCCCCTGTGCAGGAATATTGCCACTAGACAACACCTCGAAGCATATAGAATACTCAGCACAGACACAAGTAAAGTAGTGGTGTTTGGTATGGCTTAATAGTTGATGGCTCTAGGGATCAGGTACTTAAAGAGCATACTAAGGGCAGAGAACAACTGATGTGGGAACTGAGACTATATTAGCTCATTACTCTTGTCCATTTAGCTTCTATTTGCTGTCTAGACGAATAGAGAAACCTGAAATTGCAAAGTCTCTTACTCGGACTGTTTTCCTTTATGTGGTCAACACCTGCTATGACTTTATACATAATCGGATTGGAAAGTGTGATTAATTCAAGCTATAGTTGCACAGGTCACTTTAATTGATAATATTTACCGCAAACTGTTGTTGTTAAGATGGCCTATGTCTCTGGTCGCTACCATCTAAAAAGGAGCAATCCAGTCCACTTTGAGATAGTTTATTGTATGCTGTCTCCTAGGGACCTATTGATGGCCAGGAGCGAATGACTTCTGAATTGTTGATTGTCATTTTAATGGCACGAGGCCTGGCCTATACACTTGCAAATGTATTGTGCTGTTACTATGATTTTACTTTTTATCCTGGGAGGACAGCCTTGAGATTTTATCTTGTGTATATTTAATTCTGTGATCTTTTTTAACAATACATATAATTATGTTTATTATTTACGTGCGATGTACTTTCTAAGATCCAAGTGATCGAAATAAAGTTTACTATGATGACCTCAGGAATGATCTCATTCTGAACAAGCAAAGTTATAAGTTTTGTTTTGAGAATATATACTAATGTATTTTGCAAGCAAGTACTGAACTTTATAAATTAATAGAATTTAAATAAGCTCAGTAATGTTGAGGGAACAAATCGGGCAATCTTTTAGGGCTTCCAGTTTGTGAAATAAGGGTGCAAGTGAAACGATCTAAGTAAACCTATTGACTGATGTCACATAGAAGAAGCTTAATTAAGGCATGTTTCCTCACTGAATAAAAAAAATCTATCACACCCAGGTATGTCTAGGGACAGAATGGCTGAAATACAGTCTGCGAGAATCCCAGGCATCCGTATACATTACATGATTTTCCAAAGGAATGTTTGTAGCAATATGAGCTTCATACCGTATGCTACAACTTGCTCGTCCACATTAAAACCTCCTCCCCCAAAAGCAAATGTTCCTGTGCCAATATGAATGACAAATATTCTTACATCTTGAGAAGCAATTTAATTCCTTTGGAAACCACTACCATGATGGTTTCCTACTAGTGTGCCATTGCTTTGAATGCGTCCCAGCAGCTGGGAAGTGCCTACATTCTCTCTGGGAATATATAGTGAACTGTTGCTCTGGTGAGAAATTCTAGTCTGGTGGGTCGTTGGATCCAAGGGCAGAATAATAAAGTTGTGAAAAAGAGGAAGTTATAATCTTGTATGGAAAGGAAATAAAAAATGGCTATCCTACATCTAATATTAATCAACAAAAAAAAAATTGATCATAGCTTGTTTGGCATTCAATAGATACATTCTGCACAGCTGATGTGATAACATTCAAATTATATTTGAAGGCTACATCAGTACCATCCGGTTAACTGCTTCTAAACGTAAACAAAATTAAAATAATGTGTGTCAAAAATGGATACGTTTCCAAGTACAGTTTATTTATTCTAAAGGAGAAGCAAATAATTATTTTGAGCATACCCTTGAGCTTCTCATTTAATTTGCGTATATTTAGAAGAGCCGGATCCAAACAAGATTTTCAGCACATCCATAAAAATGTTGATAAAAATGAATCTAGTTCCTAGTGCATAATTACGGCACCCACTTTCCTAGACTGCTGCAAGAAGACTTATTTTATTCAGGTATTTTGCCACACCTAGGTCTACTAAATCACTAGTTGTCTTCAAGACCTGACCCTCCTGAACCTATGCATGACACGCCTAACTAAACAAATACATAAAGTGGAAACAAAATGTGTATTTCTGGAAAAATAAACAATACCTTGGGATTTAAAGCACATTGCATGGGAGTCTCCTTCATTCGGTTTTTTATGTCTGTACTGGCTCTGTTCTGTAACAGCACTTCAATAATTCCTTGATAGCCCCATCTAGCAGCTATGTGAAGAGGGGTGTCTCCTTTTTCATTTCCAATATCAAGTCTGCAGGAGTGTACATCATAATACACCAATGCCTTCACACACTAGAAGAAAAGAAACAGAAATGCCATCCACATCCAATGGCAAAACATACTTATTCTTTCAAACTCTTAATCTTATAGGCTCCAACAAAAGTTTATCATCAATGTTATATTAGAGAAAGATCATGGCTCAAACAAAACCAGGTCTATTAGATATGTTGTAAAAGTGTATATCAGTTACTCTGTACAAAGAACAGCACTACAAAAAAGAACTTTAGTGTGGAGTTAAGGGCCTGGATGTAAAACAAACAATTCACAAATGTTGAACAGAGACAGTTCCTTTATGAGGTATTAGTGCTAGGCTCCCTACCCCTCTCAGTCTTTCATTATCATTAAACAGTACGAGCCCTTGCACTTTTTAATGGGAACCCATCCACTACTGCTGATCTAACTCTGCTGTGCATGTTTGGGTAAAGATATGGATGAATGCTGTTTATCCCCCCGATCTCCAATGAAAGACATCAGGACGAATAATGTTTTAAAACGTCTCTGAGCGCAGGGCTTTTCAGTCCTGTCAGACTGTAGGAGGAATCATGGTTCAAACTTGCCTTTCATGCAATCCTTAATTCTCATGTCGCAGGTTGTAGTGGGGTCAGATTTTAGTGGTTCCACCCACAGCGTTTAAGAAGATGATAAAGGGTGGAGTAGAAGATGTGCCTAAATATACTCTATGTCATCTTGTCACTGACGGGGCGGAGGGGGTATGAATGAAAGGCTGTTCCCAAACCTGCCCTTTGCCAGCAGAGGCCAGGTCAGTCTCCAATTTACTAACCAGTAATGGAGTAAAATATAACTCTGATATCCTTGCAAGTCTACCCATTACTATCGGCGACTTGTCCGCTGAAATTATTCCATCTCTCAATCATGGCACAATTACAGCCCTTGCAGTACAGACGCCCCCAATGTCTACGCTGGTCTCATGGAATGTGACTGGCCTCAGGACCAAGGTGGTCCTACCTGACTGGAATAAATTTATCGAGGAACACAATATCTGTTTGCGCCAAGAGACATGGTCAGTGAACCCTATATTCAAACCAGGGTCCCTTAACTTTCATGTCCCAGCAAAACCCAGCCCACGTGGGCGAGCCTCAGGTGGTTTAATTACATGGGTCAGAGGTTCACTTAATTGTAAATTCCGACAACTTGACATTGATTGCCCGAATATTCTGGGCATTCCTGCCCACGAACGGTAAAAATCTTAGGATTGCTATTTTTTGTATTTATGCACGAGGTGCAAAAGGGGACTTGGCTTCTAAAACCTTGCAGACCCTTGAGGACTATCGGGAAAGGAGTTCTCTCCAATATCATCTTATTCTGTTAGGGGATTTCAACACCACAATGAGCCCCTTGACATAGATGATGTCCAGCTAACTAATGAACATCTGGATATTCCTCCTATAAAAAGATGGGACAAAGGCTGCTCTTCAGCTTAAGGCTCTTTCCATTGAGTATGGGCTAGGGCCACCAATGGCTGAACAAGATCTGACTTAAAGGGGTCCCACACGATCAATAAACCAAACCACATGAGCAGTATCAACTATATTTTAGTTGATTTAAGGCTATGGGCAAAAGTTGATGACAGTCATTTAAGGAAGGATGAAGAGCGATCACAACCCACTGTCTCTCTCTATGTCTGCCTATTGAGACAAAACCCCCTCCAATCATTGCCCACTTACCTATACAAGGGATATCAAGTCTACAAATAAAATGCGGCGCCTAAAATGGCGCCAAGTAGTAGTCCTTCCGGATATCTTATCTGCCATTAGTCGAGACCTCCAAAGGTTCTCTCCTAAATAGAGGCTGGCTCTAGGAGTGATGTAGACTTTGCAACCTTTACCGACCTGCACAAAGTCTTTTTTGAAAGCATTTTGTCATACTTTACAATCTTTGGCCCACAACCTCAAGAAGCGTGGCCCAAAATTTAGCTCTTGGTTTAATGGGGAATGTGGCGATCTAAAACGCATTTTGGTACAGGTCATAAAAGCAAAGGATGTTGCACGCATTTCTGTTACAACGAAGGCTTATAAAAATGGCTTTAGTTAAAGCAAAAATCTTCATGAGAACTCAAGGAATCAAGGGTATGGAAGAAACCCGTAATGCAACTGAAAGTTCCACCTCAGCTGAAAAGCAACCCCCAATGTTTCCCTCAATGAATACTGAAGGTTGCAGAACAAGTCTACCTGAGGAGTGCCCCACTGGGAGAAGATGTCCTGGACTACCTCTACTAGAAGATGCCACTAGTCGATAGCTCAGGCTGTCTGCACTGACATTCAGAGACCCCACTAGGTGATTGGCGATGAGACAGGTCCCTTGATGGTGTGCCCAGGACCACAGTCTCAAAGCTTTCAAGCATAAGAGGCGAGACACCTACTTCTCCTTGTTTGTTCACGTACCACATCAATGTTGTGTTGTCTGCCAAGATCTGGGAGGACCGACTTTGGATGGAGGGAAGGATGGCCTTAAATGCCAGCTGGATCATCTGCAGATCCAGCAGGTTGATGTAATGAACCTGCTCTTCTGGAGATCAGAGGCCCCTGATCTCACATCCTCCAGATGGGCTCCCCAGATAATGGTAGAAGCATCTGTCACTACCGTAGTCGCAGTCAGAGGTGGAGCGAAGGCCATCCCAAGTTCGCCTCATTCCGTCATCAAGCCACTTCCACTGCAACGCTGGTGGAGATTACGAAAGATCTTCCCTGTCCTGGAGCCACTGCGTGTAGGCACCACTGCATGGCCTTCATGTGCCAAAGTGCGTGAGTGATCAGGAGACTGCAGGAAGCCAGCAAAGCTAGGAATCTGAGGGTTCTCAGGACTGGTACTCTTGCACCTTTGTGAAATGATGGGGCATTTCCTGGATATCAGTTATCCTCTGAGGTAGAAGAAAGGCGTGGTGAAGGGTGGTATCCAGTAATGGTCTTATGAAATGGAGACACTGGGAGGGCCACAAGTTAGATTTGGGCTTGTTGATCTAAAAACCTAGACCGTACAGCAGAGATGCGGTCGACTGCTGATGGCATGACACCAGCCCTGGCGAACTAGCTCCGATTAGGCAGTCGTCCAGATAAGGGAAAATTGGGATGCCCGACCTTCTGAGATGGGCTGCAGCTGCTGTCATCTCCTTGGTGAAGACTTGAGGTACTGATGTTAGGCCAAAGGGAAGTACTGCAAACTGGTAGTGGGTAGAACCCACTACAAATCGCAAGTACTGCTGGTGTGACTGCAGGATAGGGATGGTGAAATACACATCATGTGGATCAAGTAACACCATCAAGTAACACCATCCAGTCTCCAAGTTCCAATACCAGTAGAACTTGAGCTAGGGTCAGCAGCTTGAACTTTTAATTTTCGAGAAAGAAGTTCATGTCCCCGAGTTCCAGGATGGGACAAAGACTGTTGACCTTTTTGGGCACAAGGAAGTAACAGGCGTAACATCCCTGGTCCCCCTCCTGCTCTGGCACTAACTCCAATCCCTTTCAACAGAAACGCTGCAGTATGGCTAGGTCGTATGAGGGTGGAGAAGAGGGAGGGGGAAGTGATGGGGGGAATGTAACCTGAAGAAAGGGGAGGGCGTAGCTCTTTTCTATGATTTGAAGGAACCCCGTGGTCCGAAGTAATGCCATTCCAGACCGGAAGAAAATGAGACCCCCGCCCTCAAAAGGCTCCGGGTGACCTTGGGGAAACAAACTAGACATGCTTGCCTGACGGTGTGGGAGAGGAGGAGAAAGAAAAAGGAGAAGGGTAGCAAGGCAGATCCACTGTCCTTTCCTCGGCTCTACCTCTGTATTGCCAGACAGGAGGATTAGGCTGTTGTGGGAGTTACGGCTTATAATGTCTTGAACAAAAAGAGGGGGAGAGGATGTGGTACAATGGCTAGGGCGGTCGCTCTCAAATCTGGGGAACCGGGTTCGAGTCTCGGCAATGACACTTAACATCCTGTGATTCTGGGCAAATCACTTAATCTCCCCGTGCCTAACAAAAACAAGCATTTACAATGCAATAGGTCTCGCAATGACATTGTTTTGAGTTATTGGCATTGAAAATGTTATTGTTTTTTTTTCTCCCCCCTTCGTGAAGCATTAATCAAGTAATGGCGTTGTAAATGACAATGCCTTTTATTTATGTTTTAAAAACGAAAACAAAAATAAAAGGCATTGTTATTTGGGTCATGTTTGGCACATTTTAATTCCGTCAGTGAAACTCATTGTATTACTCATGACCGTTTGCCACATTTCCGTAAGCTTTAGTGATTTTTTTGTAGAAGGACCAAAACGTATTTAAAATTAAAGCGGAAAAGAGATCACCTCGACCCATTAAAAAAATAAAAAAGCTCTTAGGTTATAGTTCGGCCAAAAGTCTTATCAGACACACTTTAAATTCCTCACACGTGTCCCTACACTAGTCCCTTTCGTCAGAAAACATTGAGGGGCTACCAACATGCAGTCTGGATTATTCATCCCGCACAATACTAAACCCGTGAAGTAAAAAAATAAATAAACGCATCTGTGCTTTGAACGATTAGCTGAATAAAAAAGCTCCAGAGAAATGATGATGCCATAGCATCTCGAGACACGCGTGGAAAGGACCTACGCTAATGTGCATTTGTCATCATTAAGTGCTTTTATGAGGCTATTTGGGTTAGAAATGGCTCTACGCTGCTAATTATATGGCAGGCAGGATACTCAGCATGCACTTACACAATCCCAGGTTTTGAATATTAGACTTTGCACTATGCTTTTTTTTTTAAATCACATTATGGCTCCCTTCTCTTATATGGATCGAAAGAAGAAAATCGTGCTATAAACTCGTGACCTGCTCTGAACTTTCAAAATGAGAGTATTAGGAAAAACATTGAGTGTTCCCTCTTCAATAAGGAGTTAGACTCTGGTTAATGTTAATAGGGAAGCTTTGTAAATAGACTGCGTACTCCTACATATTAGCAAAAATGTGAAGGAGATTAGGGGGCATTTTCTTACTGAAAAGTAAATGTGGAGAGCATCATTAGTGTATTGATTTTGGAAGCATCAGCATCGAGCCACTCAAAAACATAAGAATTGTTATGAAGCCAGCAAATGTCAAGCGACGGCAGTCACTGCGGCTCCAGGTTACGTGGGTGCCCTTCACACAAAGCATTGTTTTTTTTTTAGTTACAAGCCCTCAGCATGCTGAGACTCGTAGACCCACACCTGTGCTAGGAAATAGACAACTTGAATAGCCCTGACAGCAAAGACCTGACTAAAAACCCAGAACTAGCTCAGGAAGATGTATGGGCCTCATGGCGCTACACTGTGGTCTTGACTCGGTCTTTGCCGTGTAGACACAGCATCCAAGACTTACATTTACTTTGAACGAATCCAAAGGTTGAGTGAATTATCCATGTTTATTCTGAAAATCTGCCATGGATCTTGCCCTCTCGGAGCTACGTTGGACACCCCTGGCTCGAGTGGACCAAAGGAGATTCTAGCAGGGGGGGCTGGGAAAGGCCGGAAGGCATGACGGTCTCTCCTGCTTTGGCTAGAAGTATGCCCGCCCGAGGCTCTCAGCCCTGGCTCTGGCTGCACCAGCGGGGCGGAGAGGTGGAAAGTAATCCCAGAAATGGGTGCTAGAAAAAAAGAAACAATCTTATTACCGATGTTGACATTCTGGTGTAGGCGGCTCGTTCCTGGGACAAGCTTCGACACGCGTCCCCTAACGCCTCGGGGTGATGCCCAAAGCAGCTCAGGTTGTGAGAAGCTTTCACGGTGTGTTTTCTCTAATTACCCTAGATGTGATCCGAGGCAAGCTGGGGGCAAGCCCGAGGTGAAAGCAGGTGTGAGAGGAGGCGGCGAGAGGGTACCTGCTTACCACGGGGCCTCCCAGGCCCACTGAGGGAGGTGACAGAGGCGGAGAGGAGCCCGTGTGACCGGACTGCAGCGCAAGGGTGGTGGGGAGCCTTGTGCCGCGCGTCTCCAGTCCTACCCAAGGCAGGGGGCTGGGTCCCCAGTTACTGGGCCCCCTTACCGAGCCTGCCCTCCAAGTGTTTGCCTGAGGCGAAAGCGCGCCGATTCCCACTGGTCTGCCTCTACCAGCTGGAAGTACGGACTGGAGGCAACAAGCGCTCGCCATATGTTTTCACTCAGCCGCTTGTTTATATTTGCATCGCGCTTTCACTTTAAGTGAAAGCGCGATGCAAAAATAAACACGCGGCTGAGTAAAAGCAGATGGCCCCCTACTAAAGATAAGAAATTGCTTTGCGACAGCCGCAAAGCAGACGAGCCAGTCCGGATGGGCAGGACGAAAAGGCGAAAGGGCGGCAACAAAAATACCCCATTTCCAATGGCAGGCCACCGTTTAGCATAAACGGTGACGCAAGCCAATGAAAATGAGGGGCGGGGCTTCGAGGCCCCTTCTGAAAACCCCTCATCCACAATATCTCTCGCCGAGCGAGCAGCGCATGTGCTGCAACGCTAGGCGAGACCTAATGAATGTGTCCTTGTGTAACGCAACTGGTGCTCATGTAAAGCGCTCCGATACCCGATACCTTCAGGTCAAGTTCGCGCTATACAAAACTCAGAAAAAAAAAAAGATCCCCTCTAAAAGATTGAAAGCTGGCGGTAGTAGGAGCTGCAGGCCAAGGGAGGGTGTAGTGGACTTGCTGGTTTTAAAACGCACTAAAGCTGTATCTGCCTTATCACCAAAAAGTCACACCCCATCAAAAGAAGGTTCATAAGTTACGATTGGAGTTAGATGTGCGGAGCCAAGCATGTCTCCGAATGGTCATGGAGGTGCCCATGCCACAGGCCACAGAATGTGCAGGGTCAACGCCTGATTTTATAATGTAATATTCGTCAGGCTGTTAACAAAACATGCACATATAGTTGCAAAAAGGAAAACAGGGAGAGTCGAAGGGTTTAAAGGATATGCAAAGAGCATTTTGTATTTAGAACAGGAATAGAAAACAAAAGTATCAGCACTGATTACACTGGATGCGGGTGTAACCTTTAAAAACTTGTGCACTTAAGTGCTCGTGAAACACAAAGTGGACGGCGCAAGAGACAAGTGACACAGCGAAGAGTAGCGCAGGGTGGGCAATAGTGACAATATTTACAAGTTACTCTTAGGTAATCGAGTGATTATTTACAAAAATTAATTACAGAGAATTAACAATTTTGTGAACCAGAGATTTGCGCCAAGAGTTGTGCTGGCAGGCCAACGGTGTTTTGACCTTTAATAAATTAAGGTCATCTTCAGGACCAGGTTACAATTTTGTTCGTGCTGACCTGGGTATGGACGGGGGATCAGTGAATCACGGAGATAGGTTGTGGAAGCCAAAGGTCAAGATGCACAACCAGCCGGGGTGCACCGGAGTGATTTTCAAGGGGCTGCAGGAACGCTGAATCCAGCCGAATGGTTGGGGTCCAGCAGTATGGATTATGACCGGTGTCATCACAGGGACATCCGGTTTACGAATATATGGGGGCCGACTACGGTTGCCAGACAGAAGAGGATCCCGCTGAACCTCTAACACGGATCATTGACCCTTCCCTAGGCCATCAATATACAGCCCCCGGACGCAATTGAAATGACGCCGGTTATCGACCCCCATAGCTTTGTAAACCGGATGACAACGCTCACCGGTGCAGGATGAGCCAAAAGGAATGCTGTGTCACCTGCAGCTGGACGATAGTGGTGACCTACAAGTCGGTGGACTGCAGGAGTGGAAGAAGGGATTTCCCCATGCTGCCAAAAAGGACTCTAATATAGTTTCATTAACGCAAATAAGGGGTTCGGACGATAAAGAGGAAGGCAAAAGGACTTCTGTGAGAATGATGGTCTTGGTTTCTGTGGTGGGAAGTTGTAAAATCCACAACTTCGACAGCTTGTGGAAAGAAACTACTTCAGGCATTGGTGGACCAACAGGGAAGTGCATATCTAGCTCAGGAGATATGTCATTACCACTGGCAGAGGACATTCCTTGAAATTCATAAGAATCATGCCCAGTTCCTCCATATGACATGAAATCAATAGGGTCAGAGTCCGTCCCAAAAATATGCCATGTAAAACATTTCTATTGCCTTCCTCCTCCAAAAGACATTAGGTATCCCTATAGGATTTGATTCGAGGGGTGACAAGGGCTGCTGCATCTGTGGTGCTGCAGCTGGCATCGGATGTGGTGGTGGCACCATACATGGTGTCAATTGCGGAGGGGCTGTGTATCTGAGCGCCAGTTCAGAACAGTGTGGCTCTGGCGCTGGATCGATCAGAACGGTGTGGAAGGGTGTTTGATGCAAGGGCATGAAAATTGGAAGCCGGTAAGGGGCTGCCAGCTCCATAGACTTCAAAGCCTTCAAAAAGATATAATACATAGTGTTAAGGTACACCACTGGGTCCGACCCTGGGGTTGGGAACTCTGGGAAGAGCCAGCCAAATTCGGAACATTGGGCAGTGGCTGCACCGGTGCCGAAGGTCCGGCAGTAGGGCTGTAGCAGAGTCCAGTGGCGCAGCAGGGCTGGGGGAGCCACCAGAGTCAAGTCAACTAACTCCTGCTTCAAAGATGAAGGTCCTGTGGAAGACTGACAGCAAAAGGGAGACTTACATTTAGAGTGTTTCTTTGACTTCTTTTTTTGTCCTCTGATGAGGAGGATGGAGACCTAGAGTGATGCAGTTGACCGTTTGCAGCATTGATGGTCTTTCCTGGCCTGGCCATGAAGAGCTTAGTCTCCCGCTTTTTTATAGCCTCATGGTACATGCTGAGGCATGAAAAGCAGACCCAGGACGCATGGTCTGGCCCCAGGCACCAAAGACAAACTGCCCCTCACAACTCCTGCAGGGTTTGAACCCTAATTTCCCGGGGAGAGTGAAATGGTACTGCTTCAAAATAATTTTTTGTGAGGAAACTCCTCCCAGAGAACCAAGCTCAGGTCCCGCATCGAAGGCGCGTAAAAAAGGGAACGGAGTCGTTGCCCTGGGGGGCAGATGCTTTATGGCCTCAGTGACGCAGACGTCACTTCTGGCTTTGACAGAGTCCAGCGCCCTCTACCGGCGACTTGAGAGCTTTTAAGTTTTCAAGATCCAGTCTAGTGCCTGGGATAGTTCTACAGGTGAGGAATCTGCATGTAGAAGAATCCATCAGATGGTTAGTGTTATCAACCTTAGTTTCATACTGCAGACTAAAGTGCAGCTTGTCCCCCCTTTTCCAGGAGAGGACACAGTACACAAAGTAAGCTTGAAGTAGACTGTTCTGGAATTTGGGTGCTCAGCCTCTTCAGACAGACAGGGACAATACCTTTTGCAATCAGGCAAAAAAAGAGACACCTCCTGCACAAGTGCCACCAATGTCTCGGTGACTTCCAGCCTGTGCACACTGTTCCTCCACATAAGGACCAGCCAGTATGAGCTCTTGCAAAAGTTTAAAAAAAACAATTGATGGACAGAATGCAGAACAATGTCATACATTCACCCCAGTACAGGGATCTGGGCCTAAATCCATCGTTTTTTTGCTCACTATGCCATTCCAGTTTGAACCCAGCCATATGCAAATCAGTCTTGACCCTGTGCCTCATGGGAACAGTCTAGCCCGAACTGCCAGGCCAGGTCCTCCCTGGACTGGAAACAAGCATCCTATGATTTGCATATAGCTTTGTCTGAACTGGGGTGACGAAGTGAGCTACAGAATGATGATGGATTCAACCCAGATCTGTGACTGGGGGTGAGTGTCTGAAAAATGTCAGCGCTCCGTCCATTATCTCCTTGTGTTTGCTTTGTTCGCCCTAAGTTGGCAGGGTATGCTCAGACGTGGGTCCCTTGCTCACTTTGCCACTGGATTCAAGCTAGCCTGGCTGATGAGGGCTGTTAGCCCGAAACCGGTTCCAGGATACGTGTTTCCAGTCCAGGCAAGACATGGCTTGGCAGTTCGGGCTGGACTGTTCCCATGAGGCACAGGGTCCAGACTGATTTGCATATAGCTTTGTCTGAACTGGGGTGGCGAAGTGAGCTAAAGAACGATGATGGATTCTACCCAGATCTGTGACTGGAAGTGAGTGTCTGAAATATTTCAGCGCTCCGTCCATCATCTCCTTGTGTTTGCCTTGCAAAAGTTCAGACATGTTTTGCAGGACGACACACAGAGTTCAGACTCTAGCAAGATGCGAGTGTCGCTGCCTTTAGTTTCCAATGATGATGATCTCCATAAACTAAGATATACAGAAATCCAAGATGAAGAGAAAAGCTGAGCAGAGCTCAGGGTGACTCCCTGTCACAACGACGTGCGGTAGACAATCTGAGGGTCTTGCCTCTCTGTGGAGTGTTCTAGAGGGTGCTGATGTCTGATTGGTTGTGTTTCAACTTTGCTTCTTTTTACAAAAGGATATGGATGGGCTAATGCAGTGACTGTGCAATGCATTGTTGCCTATGATGATATGAATTACTACTATTATTATTTTACCTTGAGACTCCCACCTCGACGGCGCGGATGATTCAAGCATGTAAATCTATGAAAGAACCAATACTGAATAAAGTCAATATTGAAAAAAAGAGTAGAGTGTGTGTACTTGATAAACCTGATGTGTGGTCAACATCCACACTTACTAGGCCTGAGATACACACTAGCCGTACGCTGAATGTATTGGGTATTAGGAATTAAACGTAAGGGCTAAGACAATGGCAGTCAAAGATTAGGAGATTTGAAAACAATGCTTGGTAAATTCAGAATTTAGTGTAATCAAAAAGAGGTTACAATATTAGCCTTAGCATAATCAGAGGCTTTTTTCTAACACTTCTATGATATAATAAGTATACTGCCATAATTTGTCAACTAACTCATTTGGACAAGTAGATTTTTTACAACATAAAAATTTTGTAGCAGCTAATCCCAATGTTAAATTCTGCATATCTTCTGTTACGTTACGTATATAAAAGAACCATTAAATTACTTTTTATCAGAAAGTTCTGCCTTTATAGGTGGGAAATGTAAAGAGCAGGGGATTATGAATGGCATACGTTTAAGGAAGGCTCAATCTTTAATACTCTTAGAATCCCAAGTATCATGCACTACCCCAGGGAACGCATCTATTTGCCATCTTACATCTGGAAACAAGTCAGTGTGCTTTGACGCTCATTAATGAAAAGTGATGTAAACCGTATTATTAGCAGTAACTTTAGCTGCCCTCAACCTCAGCAGGTGCCACAAGAGTCAAATTCATATAGTAAGCATTGCAGCACACATTTTCATGTCATCAAGAGTACGGTTTCAGAACACAAATTTGTAATGCAAAAATAAGAAAAATGCTTAACTACATGAAGAAAATTTAATAATATCCAGCTACATGGCAACAATAGTTACTCACATCTTCATGGCCATACGTGCAGGCTAAATGAAGTGGCGTGTTTCCATTATTATCTTGAACATCTGTGCTGGCTTTATAGTGCAAAAGGAGAAGCTTTGAAAACAAAAACAATGTTACAAATGTATGGTGTTGCTTGCATTAGAATAATAATAAAAATGGAACCCATGCTATGCCTGTTACATCTCAATGACACTTTAAAACTCCACAAAAATGTACTTTTCATAACAAAAAATTACCTTTGCCTTTAATATCTACACACACTATCAATGAAGGCTATGTTGAGAAATCTGATCATAAACAATAAAATTAATCATAATAAATTTGTATTCTTTATATGTAAACCACATTTCAGAGGTAGCTTTGCAGAAAGTTTACACTCACTGTATTTCTTTTTACATAGTAAAAAACATTGTTGCCATCAAGTTAGACATCCTCTTCTTTTGCTACAGAAGGTAAAACCCCACTGAAAGTTGCTTCTGTCACAAGCAATCCACTGTAGCTCTCTGCTAAAAACTGCCACATGAAATGTACATTTATACGACTGATAAGAGTATTCAAATTATTGGAACAATGTTAGCCGGTCAAGGCTCTTGGATTTACTGGATTTCAAGCTCGGCCCATTAACAAGACTAAATCCGATAGCAGTGTACCAAAAATAAATTTACAAATCTTTGATAACAATTAAACTTCAAAAAGACACTGGTTTTATACTTAATAGACCAATTTTAGAGACAGAAATTCACAAAGGGGCTCAAGAACTACCTCAACATGAAATAAATAACCCATTCTTCTTTGCTGTTCAAACTACAATAAAGTCGCAAGTCTCCACTGTGGGAGATCTAAGGACTGAAGAGCTTAGGGTTCTGAACACTTTCATGCTTGCTGGAAGCTACAAAGAGGGAGGTGTATGCCTTTATTTAGACTGCAAAGGTAAACTGCCTTCCAGACCATTGGGTGGTAAAGACTGGACCAACAGGATATTCTGGTTGTAAAATTTGAGAACTTTATTGTGTTCTACATAATCCTCATAAACTGATGTTTGACTCCAACAAATGTTGCACCAATGTGGCAGGTGACTTCATTATTAGACCTTGAGCTACATGTTTGGAGACTAGAAAAGGGTAGGTGAAATTTTATCTTCTTATCATAATAAGTTTTCAATTTTTTATGTGCATCTACATTCCTCAGTAATTACAGTTCAACAAAGTAGCTTAAATTGTCTTCAGGATATTCCACTTTAAAATACACGGATTGTGTCTGGCGAGTTCCTTGGGATACTAGTCACCAAAAGTTAAATTAAGGAAGTCATAGCATAATTAAAATTAGGGACATCTTCTGGCCCAGATGACTTATCTTTTGAATTTTTCAACACGCTAACTGATTTAATGGCACCAAAGTTAGAAGACCAAAATAGTAGAAATTCTGCCTCTGAGAAAGGTTTTGGTAGCTTTCAAAAGGCTATTGTGCTACTATAAAAATAAGACAAAGATTCCACAATTACCTCAAATTATCACCCTGTTGTTAATCAGTATAGATTGTAGAGTACTTAGGAGGCTTGATAACCTCAATTCAGAGTTCGGGTTAACCAGACAAGTTTCAGCAAGAATGGTCCATCAAACATGTGCTTGTTATATTACCTATTAAACACAAATGAATATAGAAGAAAGGAAATAGCTGCATTTGAACTTGAAGCAGAGACCTTCTTGTAGCACTCACTTAAATGAAACAATATGTATGATAACTTTATCCATCTCATACAATGTTTATGACTCCCAAGGGCATTCGTATTTATTTATTCCGCCTATGTTGAAGGTGATTAAACTGCAATCATCAGTAACAAATAGTATATTAATTACTGATATGTCTGAGATTTTTCTTATATCCAACCATTGCTAATTAAGAACTAACATGAAAGAGTGAACCGAGGTGGCAACAACCTACTAGGAAATACTTAGGCTTTGCTGCCTCAAGAAAGACAATGCAATCGGATGTGGATTAGATATTTATAAAGTTTTTAATGTAATGGTAGGGTGTTTACTATTACATATGATCTGGTGAAGTAGTTTTAAAACAATCAATTATTTTACTGGGTTATAAATACACTTCTGTTTCCAAAATATGTACATCCACTTATGATTCCAATAATGCTGCTCCATTTGGAGCTTTATAGAAATGTCCAAATTACTACATTTCTGAGAGCAGGCTAAAGACCTACACCTCTGCTGGCTGAGGTAGAGGGACAGATAAAACTCCTAATGGCAGAAAAGTCACGATATTTAATAAATATTATGGCACGTTCACCTTAATATACCCAAAAGAATTGGCAATGTGCTGATAATACAGAAACAATTAAACGGGTTCTGAATGAAGAGAAGTTGGTTGCCCCTACTGGAGAGAATTTATTGCCCACTGGAGAGACCCTGATGTTTCAAGAAGACAATGACTCAAAAGATTTGCGTTCAAGAACATCAAGGAGAATGTTAAGATACATAGTCATCTTGAGAAAGTAATTGCAGAATCTCAATTAAGTCAATTAAAATACTTACATGAAATGATAAGCTGCTCAACAGGCCCATTAGGAAAGGAATAGGTCTTGTTTCACTTAAACAAGTTACTAATGCCAGTGCTATCAAATCATTTGACAATTTACATTCACAATCTGGCCTAGCTATCAGTCTGAAGGGAAGAAATGTTTTGGACTGAAAACCACCCTTAATAATTCTCATTTAGAGCCAGATGTGAGGAGTTAAATAAATTATTAAATGCTACCAACGCTTCACATATGTATGTGATTAAAAGATGGACATACTGCCATCGTCAAAAGGAAGTCTGAATTGAAAAGGGAAGACAGTAAAACAAACTTCAACAATTATTTCAGGAATGGCTTATGGACCAGATGCTAAAAGCTGTCTTCTTTTGCTGGTGTAACACAGATGGTTTGCTTTTTTAGATAAATCATTCACTGTGAAAAATGTTACATTTAATTACGTTGCAGCTAGGTGAATTGATATGATGGCATTGCAGTCCTCATGAAGGAACTCTGCAAAATGCATTTGAGTGTTGGAACATGTAAAGGTTTTGGCACAAGTTCTTTAGAACTGACTAAATCAACTATTAACTTTAGAATTGATCATTTTTGGCAGATGGGGCCTTAAATGACCAATTTGATAACTTGTGGAACTGAATAATAAATGCCACTTGGCAAGTGACTTTTGAGGTCTGAAAAGGTAACTGTTCAGTATGTTTGACTGTTTGTTTAATACACATACTGAAGGAAGAACCAGAAAACAAGGTCACTCAAAAGATGCAAACTACTTATATATAGGTCCTCTTGGAAAAGGTTCTCAAACAAATGCTACAAAAGATCAATCAATATATAACTTTATTCTGTGGCAGTTAGCCATCTATAAAAGCAATATATAAAAACAGTACAAGATAAAAAAATATATAAAAATACAATTCATGTTATCGAGTCAAAATATATGCCCAATTCTACAGGTGGACCACATATTAATAAGAATTTAAAATGAGATCACAATACCACTATGTAACGTTGATAAAGGACAAATGTGCGTCAATAAAATCAACAAAATATAAAAGACCTTCACATCTAGATGGATTGTTTCCCGCATTCAAACAAAGTTCCTAGAGCATAGTCGGCTGAAATTCAGCGAAACTAGAGCAAAGAAGTGGGTACAAAAACCTCGTATTGGGTCGGCCATGCACTCCCCATCTGCCCCAGCAAACACTTAGATTTTTTTTTTTTTTTAATTGTAGGAACATAGAATGGCAGTAGATAAACAAGAAATAAAATACACTTGGTGCAAATTATGCCACCCAGCATTACAGCATAAATTTACACACTATATCTTGTTACCGTGAAAAAGGTAAAGAAATGTTCTTTCTGGCGTAAAAGCCAGCCCATAAAAAGGATGCCATACTGCAGCAAATCTCCAGAGTGGGCAGAGATTGTAAGTATGGATACGCAGGTCAACATTGCGTAAATGTGCCCCTCTGATAATAGGTATAATATAGCGCTTCCTCTGGTGGGTAACAAACTTGCAAAAAAAACACCACATGCATAGTATTCTGCTCCATTACATCACTGTAGGGACAGCTAGATAAAATTGTAGACCAATCATTCATATTTGGGAAACTGACCAATCGATGAAAGGTACCTAATCTTGAGCAGGTCAGCACAAACCTATGTCTTGCATTTAAAACTGCTTTAAGATAGGGTTGCATATCATAAGTACTTAAAATCATTTGATTTTTTAGAACACTAGGCTTACAGATTTCAGATGAAAGTCCAACATTCTCCAAATGGGTCATGATTTTGTTTTTTAAAAAGTCTCTGCTAATGGGAGCTAGTGTTCCAGGCTTCTCAAAATACTCAGGATGACCCAGATCATTACAGAAACGTTAGATATAGACAACCCATGGAATGCACTGATATAGACTTGATTTAAGACAGTCCTTGAGTATTGCACAATTTAAATCAGTATGTACAGAAGTCCGTCTTTTATACCAAAGTAAAATGGGCTGTAGCAGGATCAGATCTGTAATGAATGGAGCTCCAAATTCGGCATGACATACCTGTACTGAAGTACTTTTCGGGATGGCAAGAAGATTTCTAAAAAAACTCGTTCTCCACCAGTTGAATGTCTCTACATTTCTTATACCCCCACATGCCTGCACCATAATGTGCGACACTAAGACATTTAACTTTGTAGATTGACATCATCAGCCCGGGTGGATTAGATCACAGTCATTTAGCAAACCCTCCGAGTGCCATACAGGCTTTACCAAATCGCAACTTCCTATCTGAAATAGCCTTCTTCCATAGGCGCTCGTTATCAAATAAAATCCCCAGATACGAAAAAGTATTGGTGATGCCTATAGTTGTACCATGTATTTTTAGGTCTCGGCAATTAGCGGTGTTCTTCCTGCATTTCATAACACAAGTTTTAGACTGGTTTACTAAAAGACCAAGATCCTGCATATATTTGGCAAAATTTGTCAACAGGGACTGAAGGGTGAGAGGGGTAAGTGCCATAAGGACGGCATTGTCGGCATAGAGGAGAGCCGGTACAGGGAGAGTCCCCACTTGTGGGAGATCTTTTGACGATGCTACGAGCACCGCACCCACATTATTTATATAAAGGGGGAATAAGAAGGGGGCCAGGACACAGCCCTGCCTCACCTCCCTCTCCACCACAAATGCTTCAGTGCATTCCCCTCTAATGCCATATCTTACCCTAGCTTTACAATCAGAGTATAAGTCCCTCAAAAAACTAATGATCGGCATTTCTACCCCCAGCTCTTTCATAATTGATCACAATTTGGCGTGTATAACACAGTCAAATGCTGAGGAGAGGTCAACAAAAGCTGAATACATATTTCCTTTTTTGATTTTAACATATTTCCCAAGTAACATACTTAAATTAAGGCTCTGCTCAATTGTTTCAACGCCAGAACAAAAACCGTATTGTAAGTCTGATAAAATGTTATGTGTATCTGCCCAATCTTGTAATCTATTCAAGATAATGCGGCCCGCAATCTTCACCAGGGAGTCAAGTAGAGAAATTGGCCTGTAGCAGGCCGGATTCGATCGATCTCCCTTTTTAGGTCGAGCCTGGGCAGCGCATGCGCTGCTGCGAAGCATGGGGTACACGGGTATGGACTTGAAGCTCCGCCCAGTCACCCGCCCATCTTTTGAATTGGCTCCTGTTGCTGTCCTTTCTAAATGCTGGCTTCTGATTCATTAACAGGCTTGTTAGTCCCTCCTTAGTAACGCCTTGTCCGCATTAGTAAGCTCCCATCAGGACTGGACCTTTTACCGTGTCCCTTACTGTTTAGCTAACATTATCCATTCTGAGAACTCTTTGCTCAGTTTATCTAAAGAGCACTGGTCGGACGGCAGCTTTAGAAATGGCGGGCACTTTTTTATTTGCAGCGCGCTATGTGCGCTTTCACTTTTACAATGGTGCCACACGCAGCGCCCGATCATTATCTTTTTACCACTCTCCCTCCCCACAGCCGTGTACATAGTATCTCTGGAAGGTTTTTTTTTTTTTTTTTTTTTTTTTTTAACAGCACGGCGTGCCGCTGGATTGATGTTTTAATAATAATGGCGGGCACGCCCTTTCTTTTCCCCCGCAGCTTGCTGGCTACATAGTAGGCGGGGACTCTGGATCGAACGATACTGCAGCCGGACGTTGAGTCATGAGGTGCGAGTCTGAGGACACCCGTCGACATGATCAGCTCCCCCAGGTAAGTGTTGCGCGCTCAGAGGGGCTGGAGTCAGACTCACCATTAAAGACCCATTTGTGGACCAGGTGCGCACAGCAGTGGATAGTGACATCGTTTTTAATACATTGGAGAAGAGTGAAGAGGATTGTTCTGCTAGGGAACAAGCGGCATCCAAACTATTTACTGAGAGCGGCAATCTCACATGAACCGCGTGACATTGGACCGCATAAGATATTGACGTTTCGAGCCAGCGCCCAACACGTCACCAGGCACCCACACTACCCTTTTACACACTGCAGTTGTTACAACTTATGCCCACAACCAGGTGAGAATTTCTTTCTGCTGGCCCACACCATGAGAACGCCCCAGGCCTTTGTGCCAAGAAAGGGGTGAAAGAGGTGTTGGCTGTCTTCACTTGTAACCTTGTTCATAAGGATACGACCTTAACAATCAGTGTTCAAAAACGCACGTGATTCTGAATTTAAGAACCACTTTCAAGCACAGGCTTCCGCACGAAATAAAGACATTTGCACAAACATTTAAAACACAACGGATTCACTTTTTTAGAATACAACGCATATTAAAGCAACATTTCAACGTGTTTACGAAAGAGGGCAAATCTATACATTTGGCAAAAGATTTGATTCAATTGGGACATAGAGAATACTAGACGTAAACAAAACTCAGCAGGACATAACATTCATTGACCCAAGTTCCGATACAGATTCTGAGGTGGAGCAGGAGGAAATAAAAAGAGGAGAGATAATAACCAATCGTAAATCAGTTATTGATAAATTCTGATTTTAGGTCGAGCCTGGGAAGCGCATGCGCTGCTGCGAGGCATGGGGTACTCGGGTATGGACTTGAAGCTCCGCCCACTCCCCGCCCATCTTCGAAGTGTTTCAATCATGTAGCTGAATTAAACAAACACGTTTTTAATACTTTCACCATGGGAAAACGTTAACACTACAGGGAAACACACAGGGGCATTCGCTTAGCCACTGAGTAGCAAGCCCACAGGTTCAATGGCCGCCAAGAAAATGAATAAAGAGAGAGCATGCAGAGTGAGTCTGACTCCCCTAATGGATAAGTCTTCTCCTAAGTCTCCGTCCTTGTGCCTCACGCTGCTCTTCTCCTCAGTCTCCGTCCTTGTGCCTCACGCTGTTTTTCTCCTCAGTCTCCGTTCCTTGTGCCTCACGCTGCTCTTCTCCTCAGTCTCCGTCCTTGTGCCTCACGCTGCTCTTCTCCTCAGTCTCCGTCCTTGTGCCTCACGCTGCTCTTCTCCTCAGTCTCCGTTCTTGTTCCTCGCTCTGCTCTTCTCCTCAGTCTCCGTCCTTGTGCCTCACGCTGCTCTTCTCCTCCCCACTCTCCTTCCTTGTGCCTCACGCTGCTCTTTTCCTCACACTGTTCTTTTGCCTCACTTGATCTTCTCCTCACTCTTCGTCCTTGTGCCTCATGCTGCTCTTCTCATTAGTCTCCTTCCTTGTGCCTCACGCTGCTCTTCTCCTACCCACTCTCCTTCCTTGTGCCTCACGCTGCTCTTCTCCTCACTCTCCTTCCTTGTGCCTCATGCTGCTCTTCTCCTCACTCTCCTTCCTTGTGCCTCACGCTGCTCTTCTCCTCAATCTCCTTCCTTGTGTCTCACACTGCTCTTCTCCTCCTCACTCTCCTTCCTTGTGCCTCATGCTGCTCCACAACTAACAATTCCAATACAGCCCACACAATTTTACTACACACCACATACATCTACTCGATAATACATAAGTAAAAGACTGCCATTTACAACGCCAAAAGCTCTAACTCAAACAAATGTGAGACCTATTGCATTTCCAATGCTCGTTATAAATAGGGACGATAATTGATTCGGCCCATGTGGGTAAAAATCCAGCAGTGCAGCATGCCCTGAGAACTATAGTCAGTAAAGGCCCCCATAGAGCGATGTTGGCTTTTTACAGATCTACTGGAATTGCATCCGGGCCTGAGGAGTTACCGCCTTTACTGGCAAATATCGCATCACATATTGAAGGAAGAACCAGAAAACAAGGTCACTCAAAAGATGCAAACTACTTATATATAGGTCCTCTTGGGAAAGGATCTCAAACAAATGCTACAAAAGATCAAGGAATCTTGAGTAGGTTGATAAACATCCATGAATTAAAGAGAAGAAATTATGCCACCAGTTTATTTTTTTGATTCTCAGCTCTGCCAATATTTCCTCTCAATTTACAATTGATTTTTGGTCCAGGTACTTTACTTTTGCCCTGGCAGTTTTTACCCTGTGTGTCTTTTGTTTGTTTGCTGTACCTCAATTTTGACTTACAGGTCATAGATAACACATTGTTGTACATACCTATATTATTAACATGCTCCCATTTTATAGCTTGACACCTTTATGCTTTTAAGTATGTGTCTTATTTACTTGATCAGATTGTAGTTATTTGTTACACTTTTTTTTTTAACACAAGGACTGTGGGCACTCTTTGTAGCATTATACGAATGTGCTATGCACGAATTCAGTACTGTGGTGGGATTTATTGTACTCTTTACTTTACTTATAAAGATCGTCAATAATGTCATATTTGTTTATAAGAAGCAGTTGTTGCTTTGGAGTTATATTCTCATATATATAACAAAAGAAAATGTTCAGGAAAATTAATATTTTTTATTCTAAGTAGATGCTTGACCTTAAATTATCATTACACTAAATACAGTCTTGATCCAATATGTACTTACTGTTACATTCTGAAATCCCTTCTGGCAGGCAAGGTGCAGAGGAGTTGATCCATGGTAATCTGTGGCATTCACTGCAGCCCTTTTTGATACTAGCAAGTCAATGAATAGTGCTTGCCCTTCAGGGGAAAAAAAACCACACTGAACATTACAACATTTCTTCAACAAAAAGACAGGATTTTAGAGGAAAGCACACAATGAAAGCATTTCTGAATCTTTGTCACAGCTTGCATTTTTATAATTAGCAAAGAAAGTGAGAGTCACAATCTTTTAGTCATCAATGTCCTTAAAGGCATTGTTATGGTCATCTAAAGTTGAGACTGCTTGCCCAGAAATAAATACAACTATTACAGGATTAAAGGACTCACTCTATTCAAACAACCCACTGATGAATGCAGTTTAACTAGGAGCTAAAGCATATGAAGGGAAGGCTTCTGCAAACACAACATAAAATATAAACAGCTGGGTTTTAGGAACATTGCACCAATTTGAGTGAATGAGATTAAGATGCTTAGGCACATATTTAGATTCTCACAAATGATCCGCACAAAATTCAATAGATCAAAATGGGGCATAAGAAGAGGAACAGCCCTACGCCCTAAAGCCCTACCACACTTCCTTCTCAAGAGATAATCATTGATCTTTAATAGTTATCAGGTAATAGGCATCCCTAGGCTTATTTATAACTAAAAGGAGTTGTCTAAATTATGACGGAAATCAAGATGTCTCGTCAGAAACTATTTCCATAACAGGGGAAACCTCCTTACACCTTTTCTGCTCTAAGAATGGTGATGCTTTTGGTTCTTAGGGAGGTAGATGCAATGAATTTTTTTATTGAGCCTAATGTCTATCCATGTTTTGTAAATAATCATCAGGTACATAATGGCTAACAAAGACTTTGAATGCTATTTGTAGCTGTCAATAGAGAACTGACATTGGCAAAACCCTTTCTGGTGGATATTCTATCTAACCACAGATTCCTCACCTTTAGAATATTCCCCAGGAGTCGCAATTGATCCATAAGATTTCACAGCAGTGCTCCTTTGTGCTACCAGGTGGCACCATGTAGCTTCCCATTGACTTCAATCCTCACCAGAAGTGATGGAGTGGAGCCACATAAGCTCCACCCTGGCACACCGTCGCCCTTCAAGGGGCAGGCAGGGCCAAGAACACTGGGAAGGTGAGGGATTGCCATGTCTTTTGGCTAAAAGCGACAAGGGGAGTAAACGAGTATGACCCCGTTTCTAACCTAAGTGCATTACTGTCATGTCTGTTTCGATTAGAACTACCTTGCCCTGAAAGAGGGGGAAGGAAGGCTTTCAGGGCTAGGCGTGTAGAAAGGAGCTTTAGATAGTTGTTGTGGTGCTCCTGATGATAAAGAACACATACGACTTATATGGTCCAGTGATCCAGATGTGCTCCCCAGCTGGCTTGAGAGGCATCCGTGGTGATGGTGACTTGCGGTATAGTGTCTAGGAAGAGCCTGTGCAACAGGCTGTTGCTGTTCCACCATTGGAGAGAGCAATGGGTTCTGGCACTTACAACCACTAGATCCTCCCATTGACCCACCGTTTGTGGCTATTGAGCAGAGAGGCACTTTTGTAGCAGGTACATGTGGAGACAGGCGCTGAGTACTATGGAAATGCAGGAAGACATGCCCCACAAAAAATTTAAGATTTTGACAGAGAGTTGACTATTTGGTGAATAAGAGGTAAGAGCTGCTGGAAGGCTAGCACCTTTTGTGGGCTTCAGTAGGTTTAGCCTGTGACTGAGTTTAGCACTTCCAAAAGAAAGGGCTGGCTTCGGAGGGATTGTAGGTGAGATTTTGTGGCATTTCTTGTGAATCAGAAGGGGAGTAGGAGTGAGATGGTAGCCTAAGAGTCTGCGGGGCATTGTTGCTTGTGCTCTTGACCAGCCAATCTTCGAGGTAGGGAAGACGTGGATACCCCTCCCTTCTCAGGTGGGTGGCTACTCCCACTGGCACTTTGCGAAGACTCTTGGAGCGATTGTGACGCCAAAGGGGAGTACCTTGAACTGGTAATGATGACCACTTACTATAAAGCGGAGCGGAGGTAGCACCGGTGAGTGGGATGGATGGGGATGTGAAACCGGCATCCTTGAGGTCTAGTGCCACCATGTAACTGCCTTGTTGCAATAAAGGGATG
Source organism: Calotriton arnoldi (assembly GCA_963921515.1). Taxonomy (NCBI): domain Eukaryota; kingdom Metazoa; phylum Chordata; class Amphibia; order Caudata; family Salamandridae; genus Calotriton; species Calotriton arnoldi. The sequence goes on along the minus strand of CAWUFW010000382.1, from coordinate 725,663 downwards.
ACTTCCTGGAGCATCACCATATAGAACTGTTTGGAGATGGTGTAGCAATTTAGAGGCCTGAGGTCCAAGATGGGTCTGAGGAAGCGGTCCTTCTTAGGGATAAGGAAGTAAAGAGAGTAGACCCCAGCCCCATTGGTGAGGGGGCACCAGCTCTATGGCCCCTTTTTGGAGGAGCGCTTATACCTTGTCCTGAAGAAGGATAAAATGGTTGCTGTTAAAGGTGTGAGTCAGGGGTGGGCTGTTGGGAGGAGGTATGAGATGTTCCGGCAGTAGCTGTGGTGAACCACTGCTAACTCCCACTTGTCTAATGTGATTTCCTGCCAAAGAGGGAGGACATTTTGCAGTCTCTCTGACAGTTCTTATGTGATCAGAGTAGACACAGCTAGTCAATGCCTGGAGGTGGAGGCCCCTTTGCCAGAACCTACCTTGTTCCTGGCCCGGTTATTGTTGCCCCTATATCCTGTTATTTTCGCCCCTATAGGCACCCCTGTTGTACCGCTGTGCTGCCTCTTGATGGAATGATTGCTGTTGCTTCTGAAATGAGGGTGTTCAGCCTGGTGAAGCAGCTTTGGAACCTGCCCTGTACTGTTCTGTTCCCTGTAAAAGAAGACCCTAGGTGATAGAGTCTGAAGGACACCCATGGGTTTAGAAGTGTCTGTGTCCTTGATTTTCTCTAATATCTGATCAACATGTGGGCCAAATAGTTTTAGGCCAGATCACTGGCAGAAAGCCTGTATTTCTTCTCTACCTGCTGCGTTTCCACCCTAGGCTTGACAGGCTCCATGAAGGTGTCAGGGGTTGATTTGAGCATGCACTTCAACATCAGGAGGAACAGGATGGTTCTCTTGGACTTGGAGTGTTTCCACAAGGAAATAGTTATCCTCATGGAGGAAATAGTTATCCTCATGGAGGAAATAGTTATCCTCATGGAGGAAATAGTTATCCTTGGGAAGGACATGCATATCCATTTTGTGGAAAGTGCCACCTGTTGGATTATTCATGGTACGCTGTTGTGTCATCCGGGGGAGATGCCCTAACAGGGTAATGGTCTAGGTCTGGATCACCCAGGGCATTAACATCCCAGCCATCCCACGGGTTATCGGTGCACAGTGTCGAATGGCGCCTCGTAAGGGTCTTGCAGGGTGGAAGGGGTGTACCTTCCCCATAGGAGTGGGGGCAACTCTCTGGTGAGGGAGGAGGCAATGGAGGTGGTTTTGGTGATGGAGGAGGAGGAGGACGTGGGGTTGGAGGTGGTGGAGGAGGAGGAGAAAGAATGGTAATATAGAGGAGAGGGCTGGTGCTGCTGCCTTTGTGCTTCTTGGGCTCAGGAGCTGGAGGGTGCTCCAAAGACAGCTGTTTCTCGAAAGCTATTTTCTCTTCAGAAGCAAAGTCTCCGAAGGTATTGTTGGAGGGAGCTTTGTGGAGATCATACCCATCCGGGGATTGATGAACAGGCGCTTCTGCGGAGCATCCAACTCCTCCTGCAGTCTCTGTAGGACCGGTTGTTCCGAGTCATTGGAGCTGGTCTTTGACCGCATCCGATGGCGGTTTTGGCGCCGGTGACAGTCGACAGTGGGTTCGAATGGAGAAAGACTTCCTTGTCGGCACTGAGGGTGTTTATATCTCCGAAGATCCTCGAGGCTTGTGGAGGAATCTTGGGACTTGACAGCTAAAGAGGGTTGGTGCCTGGAGCAGAGCGTGGCACAAACTCTGAAGCCTTTGTTTGTGCCTACTCGAGCCCAAAGGCTACAGAGGCCCCGAAGGTGTGTGTGATGGTGGGAGGAGTCGATACACAACCCTTTTGGGGGTGATGCTATGTCTGTGCATGAGGGCTCTTCAGTGGCTTGTTGTGGGTGTCGATGTAGACCATACTGCGACCCTTGCGGAGGGCTTCATGTGAGGACCAGAGGTTTTTGAGGCGAGGAAGAAGCCTTGTACTTCTTCCTCCTTGATTAAGTAGGATGAAAACACTGCCTATTGGCTGGGTGACAGCTGATGGGGCAGAATGCTATAAGGCCCAGCATCCTCACCTTTTCCAGTGTCGAGCAAGCCCTCTTCTCGGAAGATGTCAAGGGTGTTGTCAGAGGCTGGCTGCTGCATCTTCTGTTGAGCCCACCTTCTTTCTCATCTATACCAGAGTCTTCGGGTGTAAGGTGAGGCAGGCCTGGCATGTAGTGTTGCTGGGGGTCACGGGAGAGGCAGAGGTGCAAACCTCGTGGTCACTGGACCATGGATATTTGGAGTGGCACTAGGGACAGTATTGGAATGGCATCTGTTTCATCACCCTGAGCGCATTCCCTGTGGAAAAATCATTGACTATCAGTATGCAGTCCCGAAAAGAGGGGCGAGACCCTGAGGTGGGGAGTTTGATGGTTAAGTCTGTCTCTAGATGTCGTTGCTGAGAAGAGCGTGGGTGATGTAAGTCTTTCCCCGAAGATCGAAATCAACGTTTACAGTGTGGGCCTGAGCGGCAGTATGAAGAACGCAATGAAATTCAGAGCCCCAGTAATACATGTCTGAAGGCGAAAAAGAAAAATCTAACATGTGGTCAGTGCCCATGTATACTGCCAGCTAAGGGAGAAGTTACAGTGTATCTTTTGACTTGAAAGACTTTCTTCAAAGAAAATCAACTCACAAACATATGAACCCAACACTAGATGGCAGGAGTATGCAGAGTATGTGTATATAAAGCAACAGATGCACAGAACACATGATACCAGAAAGCTTGGCTTGCAGAGGGTCTGTCCTCAGGACTCCACACCAGGCCACAAATGTGTCCCTCTGCCCGGCGTACACAAACTTTGTGGAAGGGTGCCTATCAGCCAGGATGTCGTCTACAACTGTTGGCAAGTCAATTAAGGTCAGCTTCCGCTGGTCAAGCTCCATGCATTAAGGTGAAGATTGTGCAGGTTCGGGTGGAGAACCTGCCCTGCTGCTCCAACAGAAGATCTTCCCAATGTGGTAGCCTGATCGGAGGGCAGACACACATGTCAACAAGTTCCAGGCACTACACTCTGCTGACCCAATCGGGGGCAACTAGGATGACTTGGGCACAGTCCTTACTGATCTTCTTCAGAACTCGGGGCAGGAGAGGCAGAGTCGTATAGGAGTCCCATGTTCCACCCCAGTTTAAATGAGTTTCCTAGAGAGGACTGGTCTTGAAACTCTAAAGTGCAAACGTTTGGGCACTGCATGTTCACAACAGTGGCAAAAAAATCTAGCCAGGGTTCTCCCAATTGCCAGAAGATGCCCTGTGCCACACCAAGGTGTGACCGCCATAAGCAATCTGCCAGGTACCAACGGCTGAACTCATCCCACCTGGCATTCAATAAATCCCACCAGAGGGTGCACTGACATTCCAACGACCTATACAGGTGCATAGCCTCCTGGCACAGGCACAGGACCTCACTCCACTCAGATTGTTGCAGAACCACATGGAGGTTGTGTTGTCCATGAGAACGTGTACTATCTTTCTATTGATGGATGGTAGGAAGACCCTGAACTCGAAGCAAATGGCCTGCAACTCCAACAGACTGATACGGAGGCACTTTTTTTCCTGCCGGAGATTAGACTTCTCTGTATTATACCTCTACCAGATGATCTCCTTAAGGGAGAGGGGTCTGCTTGCGGTCAACCACTGAAGATCTTGCGCGGTCTCCTCCGAAACCTGGATGACATCCGAAAGGTTTCCTTGGTGCTGGGCCCACTGAGACTTCAGACCCCACTGCAGAATCTTCATATGTCACCTGGCAAAGTGGACAAGCAGGATGCAGGAGACCAAGAAATGTCAGAATCACTTTCACTGAGATCCAATCCCGAGGAAGAAACATCCGAATCATAGCCTTAATGCTAATGAATTATTGCAACAGAAGAATAGCCTTGAACTGCACTGTGTGCAGGATCGCTTCTATAAAAGGAGGCCTCTGTGAAAGAGACAGGTGTGACTTTGGCTCATTGATAGAGAACCCAAATGACGTGAGGGGTTCGCAGTCATCATCTGAAGGTGGTCTATGACTGACAATAGCGAGCCCAGCTTCAACAGCCAGTCGTTGAGAAAGGCAAAAACTGGTATCCACAACCTCCGAAGATGGGTGGCAATCACCACCATCACGGTTGTCAGTTACCGAGGGACACTGGTAAGGCCAAACTGAAAGTTCTCTTCGCTGTCCTTGAACCACAGGTAACTTATGTTGGTCAGCAGGATGGGCACATCAAAGTATGTGTCGTGCAGGTTCAAGGCTACCATCCAGCCACCCAGATTCCGTGCAGACAGAACTTGGGCCAGTGTAAGCATTTTGAAAGTATCCTCCTGCAGGAAGGATTTCAGAGGGTGAAGATCTAAAATAGGATGAAGGCCTTCGTCCTTCTTTAGCACGAGAAAATAGTGGAAGTAACAAATTGTACCTCTTTCAGAGTGCAGTACCCGCTCAATGGCCCCTTGGGAAAGTACAGCTTCAAAATCTGGCAGCAAGATGGGACTTCTGAAACCGATCTGATGTGGGAGGAAGCTGTGGTGGGATGGAAAGATATGGGAGAGCTTAGCTCTGCTGCCGATTTGGAGGATCCATCTGTCTGATGTAACAGATTGCCACACTGTAAGAAAATGTTGGATCCAGCCTCCCACAGGGTTATGTGTCGCTAAGAGCAAACTAAAGCAGCTTGGAGTTTGATGCTGAAAATACAGGGGACTGGGAAGATAGGTGTCCCTGGTGACCCGTGCATTGCCTGCTTGGACCTGATCCCTGACCACGAAAAGACCGGGGTGACAGCAGGGGGTGGGAGCGCTGGCTTTGCATATACACCAGACCTCTGGAGTAACCTCAGAACTGTGAAGGAAACTGTCTGCAGGGGTCAAAATGCCCAAATAACGCAGTGTTGCCTGTTCTAGGGTAGAATCCACTTTATGCAAATATGTGGGATCAGTCAAAAGGTATATTCACAAGGGATTCCTGCACATCTCCAGGAAAACCTTTTGATCGCATCCACGCATGGAGATGCAGCACTACACCAGGGCCGACTGCTTGCGACAGGAAATTGGTAGTGGCCAAACCAGTGCGAATTACATCTTTGGCTCCATCATGACCATCTGTAATGATCTGAGCCATGAAGGTTCTAAATACATCCAGGACTGCCGGCAAGATCTTGCTTGCCATGTCCCAGAGGGCATGCCTATATTGGCCTAATAGGCAAACTGCACTGACAGATCTCAGGTAAGAAAACATTTGTTTCCCAAATACATCAATGCTTTGACTACCCTTTGGGGGTTGTAGGGAATGAATTAGGATTCAACTTGCTGGTTGAAGCTTGCACCACTAAAATTCTCAGGAGTAGGATGCTGTGTTAGAAATCAGGGTCGCCAGGTGCCAGTCTGCGGCGTTTGGCTACCTGCCTGCTGCTGGTGAACAAAGGAAAATGCTACTTACCAGTATGCATCTGTTCTTGGCATGTAGAGCTGCAGAGCCACACACTGTGCATTAGATCGCCATCTGGTGTTGGGCCCGGATGTTTGCACTTGTTTTTGTCTTGGAAAAGTCTTTGGAAGTCACGAGATAGGTGACTCCTCCTTTGGACCATAGTGCGCATGGCCATCTTCAAATTGTTTTTCGCCAGCAGGGAAATGATGGAGTTTTGTGAGAAACAAAAAAGATGCCCATGAATGCTGTATCTAAATAAGATAATACTGGAACAGATAAAGGTAGCCGGGGAGGTGGGTGGGCGTGTGTGGATCTGCAGCTCTACATGCCAAGAACAGATGCATACTGGTAAGTAGCATTTTCCGTTCGAGGCATATGAGCTGCAGATCACACACTGTGCATAGATTGTATAGCAGTATTCCTCCTTAGCGTCGACCACCAGTATCTGTTGCAGTAGTTTGAAATAGTGTTTTGAGTACAGACTGGCCCACACTAGCTTGTTGTTTTGTTTGCACATCTACACAATAGTGCTTTGTGAATGTGTGCGGTGTAGACCGTGTAGCTGCTTTGCAGATGTCATCTAAGGGAATGTTCCCTAAAAATGCCATTGAAGCCCCTATCTTTTGGGTAGAGTGGGCTTTAGGGGGGATAGATAATGTACGTTTTGCTTTGTGATAGCAAATTTGTATGCATTTTACAATCCACCTTGCAATACCAGATTTTGATATGGGGTTGCCTTTATGTGGTGGTGAGAAGGACACGAAAAGTTGTTTTGTTTTGCGAAAAGGGTTTGTTCTTTCAATGTAATAAAGGAGTGCTCTTTTAACATCCAGAGTATGAAGAGCTCTTTCTGCGACTGTTTGTGGTTGCGAGAAGAATACTGGCAACTCCACAGACTGATTGAGATGAAAGGGAGAAATAACCTTAGGGAGGAATTTTGGATTGGTTCTGAGAACTACTTTGTTGTGATGGAGTTGTAAAAAGGGTTCTTGAATAGTTAGTGCTTGTAGCTCACTGACTCTTCTAAGGGAAGTAATGGCTACCAGGAAAGCGACTTTCCATGTTAGAAATTGTAGCTCACATTTGTGCAGAGGTTCAAATGGAGGACCCATTAGTCTTGTGAGAACAATGTTTAAATTCCATACAGGTGAGGGTGGTACCCTGGGAGGAATTATTCTTTTGAGGCCTTCCATAAATGCTTTGATGGCAGGTACCCTGAATAGCGACAAGTGTTGTCTATTTTGTAAGTAGGCTGCTATGGCAGCGAGGTGTAACCTAATAGATGTGTATGCTAAGTTACACTTTTGGAGATGTAGTAGATAACCTATGATGTGTTGAATAGACACATCTAAAGGATTGATGTTGTTGTTGTTACAGTATATTACAAATCTTTTCCACTTGGCTGCATAGCAGGCTCTAGTGGTGGGGCGTCTAGCCTCTTTGATAACGTTCATACAGTCAGGGGGAAGGTTAAGGTAACCAAACTCTAAGACCTCACGAGCCAGATTGCTAGGTTGAGCTGTGCTGGGTCGGGGTGTCTGATCTCTCCACGGTTCTGGTTTAAGAGGAGTGGGGAGAGGTGTAGTTTTTGGTGCGGGACTACAGATAGTTCCAGTAATGTGGTGTACCACGGTTGTCTGGCCCATGTTGGAGCAACTAGGATGAGAGTGAGTGAGTGTTGCTGCAGTTTGCGCACCACCAGTGGAATGAGTGGGAGAGGCGGAAAAGCGTACGCAAATCTGCCTGACCAATTCATCCATATCGCATTGCCTTTGGACAATGGGTGTGGATATCTGGCGGCGAAGCTTGGGCATTTGGCGTTTTGGTGTGTGGCGAACAGATCTATTTGTGGCTGTCCCCACATGTGGAAGAATGGTTGAAGGACTTGTGGATGAAGTTCCCACTCGTGAATCTGTTGCGTTTGACGACTGAACAGATCCACTATGGTGTTCTGGACTCCGGGAACGTGTTGTGCTACGAGAAAAATGTTCTGAGGAATAGCCCATCTTCATATGCTTTGTGCTAGTTGGGAGAGCTGTAGGGAGTGTGTCCCGCCTTGTTTCTGTATGTAGTACATTGCTGTCATGTTGTCGGTCCGGACTAGGACAGCTTTGCCTGATATTTGTTGCTGGAATGACTTTAAGGCCAGGAACATGTCTAGTAACTCCAAGTGATTGATATGGAGTAACTTTTATTGAGGCGTCCACCTGCCCTGTATGGTGTGATGTAATAGATGAGCTCCCCAGCCGGAGAGCGATGCGTCTGCTGTTAGCACAATCTGTGGAACCGGCTCGATGAACGGTCGCCCCTTGGAAAGGTTTTGGGTGTTCCACCACTGCAGAGAGCGATGCGTGCGGCCGTCCACCAACACCAGATCTGTTAGCTGACCTTGAGCCTGGTTCCACTGACGTGCTAAACATTCCTGTAGGGGACGCATCTGGAGTCTTGCGTGAGGTACTATAAAGATGCAAGAGGCCATCATCCCTATCAACTGCATGAACACTCGAGCTGGAAGAGAGTGTTGCAGCTGAAATTGTGTTATGAGGCTTTGTATACTTGCTATCCTGAGTGGACTGGGATATACAAGTGCTTTTGAGGTGTTTATTGTGGCACCGAGGTACTGTTGTATGTGGGACGGTTGCAGATGAGACTTTGCGTGGTTTATGGTAAACCCCAAGTAGTGGAATAGTTGGATTGTGGCGTAAGTGTGATGTACACACTGGCTGTAGGACTTGGCTTTTATGAGCCAGTCGTCTAAATATGGGAAGAAGTGAATTTGTTGTCTTCTTAGGTGAGCCGCAACTACTGCCAGACATTTTGTGAAGACTCTGGGCGCTGTGGTGACTCCGAATGGGAGTACCTTGAATTGGTAATGCTGACCGTCCACTACAAACCTGAGATATTTCCTGTGAGAGGTGTGGATGGGAATGTGGAAGTAGGCGTCCTTGAGATCTAGAGTGGCAAGGAAGTCACCCTGTGTGAGAAGAGGAAGGACCTGTTGAAGTGTGACCATGTGAAAATGGTCTGATTGTATGTACAGGTTTAGGGGTCTGAGGTCTAAGATGGGTCTCAGAGAGCTGTCCTTCTTTGGAATGAGGAAGTACAGGGAGTAAACCCCTGTGTTTTGCTGATGTAGGGGAACTGGTTCTATTGCATGTTTTTGTAGGAGGGAAAGCACCTCTTGCTTTAGCAGCGATAAATGTTCTTGTGACATTGGGCGCTGTCTGGGTGGTATGTTTGGGGGGGTAGAGGTGAGTTCTAGACAGTAACCCGATTGGACGATTTGTCTGACCCACCTGTCTGTAGTGATGTTGTTCCAGACAGGTAGGAATTGTAGCAATCTTCCCCCGACCGGAGTGGAATGGTCCGGGGGGAGCGGAGGGAAGTCATTGGGTAGGGGTGGAGGCAGAACGAGTATTGTTGGTTTTGCCTCTACCTTTGTTATTATTGCCTCTGTAGCCTCCTCTTTGATAACCTCTGGTGAATGTGGTCTGGGTGGGATTTTTATAGGACGTGGAGGCGTTGTCAGAGGAATAGCCTCTGGAGGTGCCCTTGTAAGAGGAGCGACGAAAAGAATGTCTGGGAGCTTGCGATTGCAAGGCTCCCATTGATTTAGCTGTGTCAGTGTCTTTTTTCATCTTTTCTAGAGATGAATCCACGGCAGGGCCAAACAGGTGTTCCTGATCAAATGGCTGATTAAGTATGAAAGACTGTACTTCTGGCTTAAAACCTGAAATGCGTAGCCATGCATGTCTCCGTAGAAGGACACTTGTGTTAATGGCTCGGGAGGCGGTGTCTGCCACGTCTAGCGCGCAACGAATGGAGGTGTTTGTTATGAGCTTACCCTCCTGTATGAGGTCGTTGGCCTTGGTTTTGTATTTGTCAGGGAGGTGTTGCAATAGGGTCTCTAGCTCGTCATAGTGTGCCCTATCATATCTAGCCAACAGGCCTTGTGTGTTGGCGATCCGCCATATATTGGCTGCTTGTGACGCTGTACGTTTACCAGAAGCGTCCAAGAGTTTTGATTCCTTATCAGGAGGCGGAGCATCCCCTGATGTTTGTGAGTTGGCCCTCTTTCTGGCATTGGAGACCACTAAGGAATCTAATGGTATTTGTCCCTTGATGTAAGCAGGGTCTGCTGGGACAGATTTGTATTTTTTGTCAATCCTGGGGTTAATGACTCTAGCCCTAACAGGATCTTTGAACACCTCAGGTGCATGTTTAATCACCCCTTTTAACATAGGGAGAACAGAAGTGGACCTTTGGGATGTGTCAAAAGTGTCCATTAAGAAATCCTCCTCCACAGGGTCTGTATGTAAATCCACCCCGTGGTATTGTGCAGCTCTATGCACTAGCTGGGTGAAACCCATGGTGTCCTCAGGAGGGGAAGGCCTAGAGGGATAGATGTCGTCTTGTGGTACATTAGGGACATCTGGTGTATTATAATCGTCCCATGGGTCTGGGGTGTAAGGCGGACTAGGGTGTCCTAGTGGCTCATCGTCTGCACCCTCTCCCGTGTCATCAGAGGGGTCATCATCGTCCACTGGTAGAGGAGATGGTGTAGGGGAGTGGTGTGGGGGGGGAGGTAGAGGAGGAGGTGGAGAAGGGAGTCTGAGAGGAGAAGTTGCAATGTCTCTCTTCTTTGGTGGAGATGTAGCCGGTAGAGGCATGTCCCTTGGTCTCTTTTTGGAGCTGAGAGTGAGTTGACCTGTTTCTGGGTCTTTTAGAATAGTTTTTTGGTTTGGATCCGGAGGCTGGTCTTTGGGCGCCGATTTTTCCGGTTCCGAAGGCTTGCGTGGCACCGAATCCGGAGTGGATTTATGCTCTTTTGATTTGGAGACGTGAGATTTTTTAGTCTCTGAAGGAGCCTGCGGAACCGGTTGTTTTTTCGGTTCCGAGGGTTTTTTCGGCTTTGAAAGGTGAGCATCCGTACTCTTCGGCGGTGGCTTTTTGCTCGGTTCCGATGACTTTTTCGGAATCGAGGGGTCGGTGCCAGTAGGTTTCGGTGCCGATGTGGTTGGCACGGAGGAGGAGGACGGTTTCTTTTTGGGTGCGGGGGTTTGGGCACAGACGGCAGGCTGACTCGATCCAGAGTGGCCTGAAGGCTTAGTTGTTGACTTCTTTGCCGGGCCCGAAGGCGGGGCTTGAGAAGTATTGTCCCGGTGCGCACCTAGGCCCGAAGGTGAAGGTGTGACCGAAGCCTTTTTCGGTGGTGGGGGGAGGGGGCCGGGGTCGACGTCACTACTTACAACCCGTTGCCCAGGAGTGATGTCTTTGCCGGAGTCATCGGCTTCGGAGGCACTGACGAGGGCTTCTTCGGCCCGCTCCTGCTCTGGTACATCGACGCCCTCCTGGAAGATGTCATCGGGAATTGGTGTCGACAAGGAAGCCATTTTTCTTCGAGCTCGACGATCCCGAATGGTTTTCTTGGAGCGGAAAGAGGCACAAGCTGTACAGTCTCTGGCCTCGTGCTCCGGTGAAAGGCAGAGGTTACACACCTCATGCAGGTCTGTGTGTGGAAACTTCGATCCACATTGAGGACACTTCTTAAAAGGAGTCCTTTCCATGAGCCAGATGTAATGGCCTATGTAGGCCCGAAGGCCTTCGTCGACGACCGGAATCGAGGACTTCAAAGTTGAAGAGATGCGCGTCAACTAGGGTTCGCGATCGAAACAATACCGGAGAAAGGGTAAGGATTGCGCGTCGAAAGTTGAATCGGTAACGGCCCCGAACTGGAGCGCGATGAACACATCCGAGCCCGATGGCGGAAAAAAACAATCTGAAGATGGAGCCGATGCCCATGCGCACTATGGTCCAAAGGAGGAGTCACCTATCTCGTGACTTACAAAGACTTTTCCAAGACAAAAACAAGTGCAAACATCCGGGCCCAACACCAGATGGCGATCTAATGCACAGTGTGTGATCTGCAGCTCATCTGCCTCGAACACAAGGTTTAGACAAATTGCCCATTAGAGTATCAGTTAGTTAGGGCTTTGTTGAAAAGTAATAAGGGCTCAAAAGAAGCAAGCCCAGACTATAAAAGTTTAGCAAGGACATTTGTTTGAACTTTAACAGAGGGTAGTTGCTGATCCAGGGCTTCAGTAGCATGTCTGCTAACTACAGAAAAGGAAGAGCTCTCTCCCAATGGCGGCCCAAAGGAGGAAATCAACTCTGTATTAGGGTAAATATCAAGCCCAATGGTCTCCTGCATATCCATGCATAAACTGTCATCACCACAATCTGGGGATAAATTATCCCCATCATCACCACAGTAATTTCTAAGTGGGCCAACTGTGAACAGAATCGGAACTGAAAAGCTGATGGAGCCACGGAGGACGGCTCCGTGGTAGTCAGAGTATTATTGTCTTAATCAGGCTGTACGGCAACTGGGTGCACCAGAATAGAGTTGGAGCGTGCACTCAGTAAGGGACAAGATGGATCTGGGTCAGTGTTTGACACCAGGATCGGGAGCGGAGACCCCTCTGGAACCAGCGATGCCCGGACCATCACAGTCCCGGCATCGCTGGGACTGAAGCAGCTCTTGGAGCCTGAAGTCTACACTTAAGTCAGTGTGGAACCCAAAGCAGGTTTGAGCAAGAAGAGTGCCAAAAATACTCAGCATGGCACCCTTAAAGGCCTTGACATGCTGCGACATTGCCAATGGCCCAGGGAACTTGGGGCACATCAAAATTAACTGCTGGATCGGCTCCTAAATTGAAGATCAGGTGTGACAGAGTGGCATTTTTAAGCCCTTACAACTTTTTAAAACTTTTTTTTAGAGAGTGGCGAGATGAAGTCGAATACGATTTCGGCTTCTTGCGTCTCCTCTTCAATATGGACTTCAACTTGCTGGATGACTTCGACCACAAAGAAGAGCTGCCACGGTGTTGGCCTAGAGAGAAGAAACAGGTCCATGCCCTCGACTTGAAGCAGTACTTACACGAGATCTGTGACTTCTTTCGATGTTTAGCAAAATACCGCTATGCATCATGGTCCTGGATCACCTTCGCATGCTTGAGGGCAGAGTCATCATAAGACTTGGAGTTGTGCCCCGAGCCCATATACCAAAGGCACACCATATGCGGATCCATCACCAACATCTGTTTTCATCAGTCACTTCATGGTCTGAACCCCGTAGTTTTAGGTGATGACCTCATTCACTTGCACACTGGAATTCAGTTTGAAAAAATCAAACAGACGAAAAAGAGAGCATAGCACCAGTTCTGCGTTTAAAAGCACGTGAACAAAGAAATAAATGTTAGCACACAGGGGTGGCACTTACTTACAGCTCCACTCTGTCATTTCTGTCACTATCCATTAGAACAGTGCTTCCCAAACTTTTAAGAACCAGAACCCAATTTTAAGAATGACAAACATTACCGACTCACCTAGCTTTAACAGACATGAGGAGGGTACATTTGTAGTGTAACTAAAGCATTATGTGGCAGCGCACTGTCATTTACAGACAGCACATTTCCATTGAAATATCCACTACATTGCACAGACACTGTAGTTAACTGATAAAACTACATTGCACACAAATGATAATGTGTGGAAATCGGGGTTCAGTGAATTTTTATCATTTGTGTAACACCAAGTAAAGTGTCTGTTTTGACCCTATTAAATTTCTTGTTTCCATCGAACAAGTTACTTACCGATACTTAACGATATATATGTAAGAGACATATTAGTTATAGATTCCTAACCTTAGAATTACCCCCAGGCGTCACACTGGATCCAGAGAATTTCTCAGCAGCACCCCTGCGTGTCGGTAGGGTGCGTCGGTCGACTCCGCATTCATCGTTGGCGTCATGATCGCCGGAATGACATCGCAGTATCTACTTAAGACGCCGCCCCTGCGCGCGGACGTCAGTTCTTTTACACGACATTCCACGCCAGAAGCGCAGAGCCATGAAAGACACTGACCACTGGTGCACAAAACTAGGGCCCTGAAAGGGAGTCCCTTACTCTAGAAGTCAGTTCGCAGAACTGGGAGGATGGGTGGGGCGGTAAGGAATCTATAACTAATATATGTCTCTTACAGATATATAGTTACCGAAGGTAAGTAACTTGTTCATCTGAAAGACTATTGGGTTTGGATGCCTTACCTTAGAATAGATACCCCAGCAATACCAAACCCAGAGGTGGGTCTGCGAACTAAGTTCAAACCAGAAAGTCCTGGAGAACTGAACGGCCAAAGAAGCCGTCTCTTCGGACTTGACTATCCAGGCAATAATGCTTAGTGAATGTGTGCAGTGATGCCCACGTGGCTGCCTGGCAGATGTCACTGAGGGGGACTCCACGTCCCAAAGTAGTAGTGGCTGCCGTCGCCCAGGTGGATTGAGCGCGCAGCCCTACCGGAGGCTCCTTTTTTGCTAAGGATTAACAGATTTTAATGCAAAGGACGACCCATCGAGAGATGGTTTGCTTTTGCGCGGCCCGACCTTTCTTGGCGCCCACATAGCCAACAAAGAGTTGATCGTCCACCCGGAATTGTTTTGTGCGATCCACCACCTCCGAGTAAAGACGCCACTCGTGATCCATCATGCACCGGCGGCTGAGTTCATCCGCCCTGGTGTTCAGAGAACCTGCCAGGTGTTGCACCACCAGGGACATGCCCTGATGTTCCAGCCACGTCCAAAGGTGAAGAGCCTCCTGACATAGGGTCCACGACCCCACCCAGCCCTGTTTGTTGCAGTACCACATGGCGGTGGTGTTGTCCGTGAACACCTGCACTACCCTTTCTTTGACAGAAGGAAGAAATGCCTTCGGTGCAAGATGAATCGCCCGGAGCTCCAGAAGGTTGATGTGGAGCCCGGACTCTGCTGGAGACCAGAGGCCTCTGATCTCCACCTCCCCCATGTGGCCGCCCCATCCCAGGAGTGACGCATCTGTCACCACTGTGAACTCTGGTTGGGGAAGGGAGAGGGATCTGCAGTTGACCCAATACTGGTTCGTTAGCCACCACTGCAATTGGTGTGCAGTGCCCTCCGAGATCTGGACGCAATCGGAAAGATTCCCCTGATGCTGTGCCCACTGGAACTTCAGGCCCCACTGCAGAGCCCGCATATGCCACCTGGCATGATCCACCAGCAGGATGCCATGAGGCCCAGCAGCCTCAGGGTCATTCTCACCGAAATCCAGGATAGAGACTGAAACATCGGTATCATAGCCCGATTATCCTGGACTCGCTGCTCGGGAGGAAAAGCCCGAAACTGCGCTGTATCCAGAACTGCCGCGAGGAAAAGGAGCTTCTGAGAGGGAATGACGTGCGACTTCAGCACATTGATAGTGAACCCCAGCGAGTGCAGAAGGTTCACCGTAGTCTGGAGTTGGGAGACGACAGACTGAGGCGAGCTCGCCCTCAACAGCCAGTCGTCGAGCTAGGGGAAGACTGGAACACCTGAACTGCGCAGATGAGCTGCGACCACCGCCATCACTTTCGTGAACACCCGAGGGGCGCTGGTAAGGCCAAAGGGGAGCACGGTAAACTGAAAATGCATGTGGCCTACCGCGAACCGTATGGAACGCCTGTGGGCTGGCAGGACGAGGATGTGGAAATAAGCGTCCTGCAAGTCCAACGTTACCATCCAGTCTCCAGGGTTGAGGGCAGACAGGACCTGAGCCAATGTCAACATTTTGAACTTCTCCTTCCGGAGGAAGCGGTTGACGGCCCTGAGATTCAAGATAGGACGCAGGCCTTTGTCCTTCTTGGGTACCAGGAAGTAGTGGGAATAACAACCACGACCTACTTCTGGCACAGGGACTCGCTCGATAGCTCCCTTGGCCAAGAGAACCGTAACTTCCTGATGGAGAAGGGCCAAATGATCCTCCGACATGCGATGGAGTGTTGGTGGCATGGAGGGAGGGGTAGTCTCGAATGGGGGGGAAGGGGGTGGCCCCTTCGGACTATCTGCAAAACCCACCTGTCCGACGGGATGTTGTGCCAGTGGGGGAGATGGCAGATCCTGCCGCCCACTGCCAACTGGTGGCCTTGAAAGGTTGGACTAGTAGGGTTTGGAGGCTGATGCAGAGGGGGCACTGGTGGACTGGCCCGCCCGCTGGCCCTCAGACCCACGGCGCTGGGTCCCACGTCCCCGCGCAGAGGCTGGGCAGCTTGCGCTGGCCTGTGGCCCTGGGTGGAACGTGGTGGTGCACCCCTTCCGTAGCCACGAAAGGGGTGAAAGGCGGACTGAACGGGGCGAGAGGTGGCAGCGAGGCCAACGGATCTGGCCGTAGCCCTAGAGTCCTTGGAGCGCATTGTCCGCCTTGTCGCCAAACAGGCGATGGTCAAAGGGCATGTCCAAAAGGGTCGATTGTGGACATCCCCGGAAAAACCAGTGGACCTCAGCCAGGCGTAGCGTCTCAAGGCTGACGTAGAAATCATTCTACCTAGCGAGTCGGCGGTATCCAGCCCACACCGTATGGCGAACTTCGCTGCATCTCTACACTCTGCTACTGCACGGGAGAGTACAGTCCGGGCCTCCTGCGGGCACTGTGGCAGCACTTGCGCAACTGTGTCCCACACAGAGTGGGTGTAGCGGCCCAAGAGACATATGGTGTTCCCCGACCGCAGTCCTAAGCTGGCGGAAGAAAACATCTTCTTCCCAAGATGGTCCAGCTTCTTGGATTCCCTATCTGGGGGAGCAGTAGGGAACGCGCCTTTGGATGTTGAGGCTTGGACCACCAAGCTCTCAGGGGTAGGGTGTTTGGAGAGGAAGATTGGGTCGCCCGGGGCCAGGCGGTGGTGTCGGGCAATCATCCTATCCACAGGAGCCCCTGTGCTGTGCTTGGACCAAGTGTCCAGAAGGAGGTATGTGAGGGCCTCACTGAACGGCAGCAGGGGCTCTGAAGAGGCTGCTGCCGGCTGAAGCACCTCAGTCAGGAGGTTAGTCCTGACTGCCACCGTAGGAAGCTGAAGGCCCAAGGCCTCAGCCGCCCTACGCCACGGTAGGGGGAGAAAGCATACCAAAGTCTGGTGAGGTATCCAGACCACTGACCTCACCGAACTCCTCGCTCCAGTCCGGCTCTTCCAGCTGGTCTGCCAGAGGGTCACCAGACCCCTCCAAGTCCTCCTCACCCTCCTCTGGCTGCCACTCAGGCGAAAAGGAACGGCAGGATAGAACAGTGGTACAAAAGTACCGGCCGTTGCCTGAACCGGCGTCGGTCGACGCCGGTCCGGCTCCGTGTCCAAGTCGAGGGGGAGGCCAGGGGCGACGCCGGCCAGGGACACAACCGGCGTCGGAGGTGGCGGAGGCGTAGTCAGAGAAATCGGTGCCGATCCAGATCCAGGCCTAGATCCCTGGGGGCCCTGCGGTGCCGGGGCCGGAGCCGCCAGCATCGAAGGCCTAGAGCCCCCAGCCGAGTACGCGGGGCCCGGAGGCGCGCCGGCGAAGTCGGGCTGCCCAAAGATGGAGTGAAGGGCTACGTAAAATGCACGAAGCTGGGCAGGGGACTCTCCTGCTCCCGGGAAGGGAAGGAGGCTCGGAGCTGTCCCAGCAGGCTCCGCGGGCGGAGCCGAAGGACGACGACCTTCCGCGTCCAGTCGGTGGATGGACGGGGGAGAAGGGGAAGAGCGAGGGTGCTTCTTCGCCTTCTTCTTGTGCTTCGACTTACCCGACGACGAAGACTTCGAGGAGGAACGATGGTGGTGACTCGGCGAACGGTCCTGCGACCTCCCTCTCGACTGGGACCTCGAGCGACTTCGGGTTCATGGCCCGACAGTCGGAGCACGACTTCGGGTCGCGCTCGAGGCACCAGAGACACACGAGGTGTGGGTCCGTGACCGACATCAATCTGTGACAGGAGTCACAAGGCTTGAAGCCGGTACGCCTTTGGGACAGCCCTACGTGCACCAGGAGTCGAACAACTCGAAAAAGATGTAGACAAAAGTCGAAAAAGTGCTAGTCAAAAAAGACTAAGGGTACCGCTCTCTCCGGATCTGCGCTGGCTGGCGCGGAAAGAGAAAGAACTGACGTCAGCGCGTAGGGGTGGCGTCTAAGTAGGTTCCGGTGATCACGACGCCAACAACAAACGTGGAATCGACCGACGCCACCTACCGACGTACAGGGGTACTGCTGAGAAAAAATTCTCCGGATCCAGTTTGACGCCTGGGGGTATTTCTAAGGTAAGGAAATTATAACTAATAGTCTCTTTCAGATAGTATGTTTAAAATAGGTTTTTGTTGCTTTTACAGTGAGGAACAAAACACAAAAGTAGTGGAGTTCATACTGCATGTGGAAACATCTATCACACAGTTTTAACTGGTACATACCAAGTTGGGCTAACTGCTGAATGTTTACAGTTTATTTACAGGTATGTACATTTTGTTGAGTACTACAAAAAAAGAAATCTCACAGCCTTTCCTTTCACAGTGTGTACCCTGTCGCACTAACGGGATCTATGACGTAGACCACAGTCGATTGTTTAGTGTTTTTTTATTTTTAGAGTTATTGGCATGATCCAAGGCTTTTGGTAATATCACTCTTCATCTTCTTCAAGATGCTGGAGAGTCAGATCACTGGGATGGTGCTCGTGCCTGGGAAAGCCAAGCTCCTCCAGGAGCGTGGCCGGGGGCTACGTCCTGCCGGCGGCCTCCTGGCTTCTCTGTGACTCCTCTGATGGTCCTTTCTCCTTCTGACGGTAATCTCTGGCTCTCAGCTTCTTCCTTCAGGCCGTCCGGTGTTCTGTCCTCAACGATTCCAATGGCGTTGGTCAGTAATAATTCTTCCTTGTTCATGCGGTCTACAGTCGCGCAGGCTTCTCTACATCCTCTTCGGCGTCGACAACGTGCATCAGGGTTGGTTTGAATTTAAGGAACTGCGTCCCGTAAATTCTAATCCGACCTCCTCCCAGTTTAAAAGGGCGAAGCAATGACTTCCGCCCGTCTTGTTCTCCGATGCCTGACCTGGCGTGGGCTGCGAAAAACAGAGAACAGGTGGCTCAACGTTGAGGAGGCACCACCAGCACTGCACCAGGGCAGGTTAGCAATTGATTCCTCCAGTGGACTGTCCGTCCCCCTATCATCGTATCATACCCCAGCAAGATTATCACATAATTAAGTTTGCTTTTCTTTCTCTGACTGCAATTTGAGAGGGTGAGTGGAGTTTGTAAATCCTCATGTTAAACAAATAAGCAGTCATTTGTCAGAAGACATAGCTTGACAGTTGACCTCCGTCTCTGAAGCTCAGCAAATGTGACAAGATAAATACAGAATTTAAGGGGATCTTCATTTATTGCTTGGACATTTGCGACCCACCAAAAATCGTCTCACGACCAACCAATGGGTAGCGACCCATAGTTAGGGACACATTGCATTAAAATGAATCTTATACTACCAGTAATAAGCAGCGAAATACACATTACTCATGTTTTCCCCCACAAACTATGTATACCTGTGGAAAAAATATATTTTGACTCCTTTAAAATGACATGGTTTTAATGCACCGTCAAATATTTTCGGTACATGCATGTGACTGATTTCAATTATGATACATATGCTACACATCTCTCCCTCTTTTTTTAATTATCAACTACATTGTAATTCTACCGTGGGTATGGTGTTTGTTTCTGAAATAGACTTGATTTTGTCTAAGACAGATCCTCATTTTTCATCGAGCACACTGAAACCACTGTTAAGCACCAGAAGAGTTGCGCTCTTCGCATAGCAGCCTTCACAGAATTCAGACTAAAATGAAGCTCAAAGACTGCAATCCCTTACTTCTCGAGTAAGATGAACTTGAAATTACTTCAAGCTCTTTGCCTAAAAGGGCACATAGGTTTTTAACCAGTCTTGTAAGAAAAGCAAATTTCTTTGAACAGGGGAGACAAGTGCACTGTTTAAAATGTGCAGAGAAAATTAAAAAGACATATAAGAAAACCAGACATGTCCATTACAAAACCTGCAGAGAAAGGACATCTGTCTTCTGTCCAAACAATTCAGTAATATTAAAAAAAAAAAAACACCAATTGCCAGTAATTCAAAGGATAATCACACAATGAAAAAATTGTGGTGCCAATGAGGTACAAATGTTTTTCTGGCAAAGGGAAAACATCACCATTTAGTACTAGTTACTCCTGCTACACATTGGAAAAGATGATTACGTTTTAAGGAGAACGAGTCACTTTATAGTCATATAATGGAATATTCTCATATCTAAAACTATGGTTTTAAACAACTAAATAAATTAAATGTAACACCATTTCCAAAGGTTGTAGTTTTTTTTTAAATTATAAAGCATAGCTCATTTCAAGCTGTTCATAATAAAGACACTGAACATTTATCTCAGGTCATCAATTTTGCGATCCACAGGAGAACTCAAGGCAGGAGCATGGCAGAATTGCAGGTGGACATGTGTAGGAGGTACAAAGTTTACCCGTAATAATAACGCCCTTGATTACATCACTAAAGTTGTTAGTGAAGAGAATAGTTTAAAAATGATGTTAGTCTATTTACATTTATATTACTCACTAGCATGGTAATCCAGAACTTTCATTTGCCAGTGAAGAAAGTTGTTGCTAGTCAAAATTACTTTTCGGACCAAGAAGAAGTACCAAATGTAAAGTTTTGGAATTGACAACAAAAGAGCGCAAGGATGATATAAGACTCCATCTTAATAATTAAGATCCCTCTGTGCTCAGTCCAACCTACCTTAGCAGACTGGTTCAAAGACCTAGATACAAGCATGTTCTCAAATTGATGTCAGTACCTATACCAATTTGGTATTACTTTTGCTGCAAAAATGCTTTAAAAATAAACCAACCGAATAGATGTCAATGTTGCCCCAGTACTAACCCTCCTTTAAACAGAATTATACTAATGAGCTTCCTTTCTTTTTATGATGGATATTCCTTTGCTGTTTCCTTAACTGTATTTGAAAAACTTAAAAGGATTCATTAGTTTGGAGTCTAAGACACTAATAACATTGGTAGTAGAACAGAAATGGATCCATGTGTCTGTTTTTTTGGTCTCGAGCTTGTGGTTTAGGTTTGGATATAAATACTAGTTATGCTATAGCATGCAATCTTGTAGCCCACAAAAGAATCACTCTGGAGGTGTATCCAGGGGTAAGTAATTAGTGTTAGGACCTATAACTCAATTCCATGAAAAAATAAACAAACTGATAAGTCAGTTAAGTGCAGCAAGTGAAATGAATAACCTGAAGAACAAAAAACAATGGTGTATAATTATAAGATATTTTTGGGACATAAAGTACAAAACAGAACTTAAAGGACTTAGTATTTGGCTTACTCTATATTCTTCTGCTCGTGATAGAAGGCGCTATGATAGCTTACAATTCACGTATATGTACGTTTTGTAGTGAATCTGTAGTAACGCTAAGCCATATTGTTCTTTTATGTCCATATTTTCTAGAAGAACATAGGGTTAATTTTTTTTTTAAATACCATACTATTAACAGCCATAATGCCACTGCACTTTTAATAGAGGCAAAATATAATGAGCTTTGTTATGCCAATTTGATTATTTTCAAAGGAGAATCAGGAAATACCTGACAAGTAGAGAATGTTGCTACAGTTAAAAGGTTGAACATTGTGTTTGTTATTAGAATGTAATTAGGGCTCCCGGTTTTATGGTATTTATTTTTTGGCCATTTCCGTCTGTATTTATCCATATTTATTTTTTGGCCATTTTATCTGTATTTATCCATATTTATTTTGTGTTTTGCGTATAAAGAAGTTGTAAAACTATACATTTCCATATCTTTTTAACTGATAGACGCGCGCTCATACTTTGAAGTCTGTCGTGTTTTAGCTATTTATGCTGCCAAATATTACATAAGAATACATCCACTGGTAAAAACTAGCATACCATAAATGTATGTTGACATATGCCGTTATTTAAAGAAATTTCATCCTGTCTTTTAATTTCCGATGCTGTCCATCTGCTCAGTTCCTGGCCTATAATTCATTAAAGACAGCACGGAGAGTTACTTAAAAGAAGTACCATTTTCTGTATTTATCCACTTTTAAAAATAAATGCAGACAGAAAACACATTGTTTTCCGTCTGTATTTATCTGTAAAAATCCGTAAAAACGGAAAACAGGGAGCCTTCAATGTAATATATTTCAATTGCAATTATAAATGGGATTTTAAATGTATATTGGACTATCTTGCAATGAAATGTAAATTATCTGTTGCTATTTAGTACTGGAGGACTTCTACCTATATTTTCAAAACATATATCATAATCTAATTAGATAAAACAAGTTTGTCACAAGCCATATACAAGGTTTTCTCTTCAACATCCATAGCATGCCAGAAGGAAGTCTTACCACAGATAGCAGCAATGTGAAGTGGTGTGTATCCCCTATCATCTCTGGAAAATGGAGTGACAATAGAAGGATCATTCAACTTGCTAAAAGGAATACAGTACATCAGGTATTAGTAAGTATGATCCACAAATCTTCAGTAAAGTACTGGTTATCAAGCGTCTGTGTGGCTCATAAGATAACAAACAGTTTACTGTAACCCATAACCTTCCCAGCATCTTGCCACTTCTTAATCTAGATGGATGCATTAGGTACTTGAGAGTGGTCATCACTGCCTAGAGAGATGCTTTACTCTTTACAATCCTTATTACATAAGGGTAAGTCACTTGAGTTACCTTTAAAAAATAATAAAATAAATGTTACCCCCTCCTTATTATCCAGTTACAAATATACCTGATCCCTAAGAACTTCTTTATTAGTGTACTCAAGCAGTAAATTCATGTATATACTTCACACAGAGGTGGGGGAGTGCTAATCATATCAACTGATGTGGGAGAGGAGGACTTAGAACACTGAAGACCACCAATATGTAATTTATCCACTGTGTCCTCACTTTTTTCATGACAATCATTGATTCATAAGGAAATAAGGAATGTCAAGATTTGGACTGACTTACTTAAAATATTCAATGTGCCACAGTATGTAACACCACAAGTATAAAAAAGAAAAATGTCCGACATGACTTAGAAGCGAAGGGAAAAATCTCCAAATGGAACCCTTCGGTGGGCAAAAACACAGGGGAGACCAAATAATCCTGCATCATGATTAGGTTCAGCTCCCACATATGGGTCCCGATTCGACCATGCTCATGTTCCCCAAATCAACCATTTAGGAGTCATATTTTGTTCTTCTTAGGCTCCTGAAGCAACACCTCTCCTGCAGCAACACCTCTCCTGCTTCCCAGCAACCCCTCATACCTGCTGCAGCAATATCAGCATCCATTTGAGCTAAATTCCTTATGCTTCAGGAAAACCTATAACACAACACTTTGGAACATGTGTCCAACTGGTGCCATTTCACCAGACACGCTTACTTAGGGGAAGGGGTGAGGGAGCCTGCTATTGGAGTGTCCATCGAAGAGGGCAGACCAGGAACTTCTGCTATATAAATACACTAAGGGTTTAGGAAAGGGACATTGCCTTGCCAACTTAGGGTTCCTCAGCAACTTATTGCCTTCTCAGAGACCACCTGAAATCCCGACCTCTAAAAACTCATGGAGTGAGAGGCCAGAAACCAGTTAAAAGAAGAATTTTCTCCACCTATCGGAAAGGATAACGCACTGTAGTTTGGATCTAGGGCATTAATAGCAGAGGACAGAAGCTTTCACTGTCTTTTCTTTTCTTCCCACCATAGAGATGTGAAGATGTCGTACTAAATGAAGGTTTAAGCTGGAACCAGAAGCTGGATTTTTGAAATGGCCAAAAAGTCTCACTGAAAACTGGAGAAGAGAAGCTCTGCCCCTGCTCTTACAGATATGCATCGGAAAGGCACTACCTGGGTTCAGAAACAAGAGTGCAGATTCTCTACCTTTATAAATGGGAATGCATAAACATTCTGGCGAATAAAGCAACTGGAGGTCACAAAAATCTCAATGTACTTACTCTTGATTTTGGGCAACCCCTTGCACCGTCACCTCAAATTTAATTAATAATTTCGTTTAGAACCACTGATGTAGTTACTACAGAATCTAACCAAGTACAATAGGATTTTCATTCCCATTAAAAAGATTAACAAAAACCTAAACCTGCTGGGAAAAAAACAGTAGATTGGAAATGATGTGTTTGACACAATCCTAGATTTTCTGAAACCATCATCTTCAAAGTGAGCAAGATATCAATGTTCATAACTACACTATTTTCAAGAAATAGTTATTTGTGCCTAATTATTCTTTTGAAAACTATGTGGCATCCCCAAACGTGGACTACTTTATTGCAATTTAAGACAACAAAGACTATTCATACTGAACTGGTTATTTCCCACAGATGATCTCCGGAGATTTCCAAATGTTTGACAAAATGTCATAATTCCAGTTCTTCTAACTCACGTCTGTGTAGATTGGCTCCACTTCTACGCAAAACCAAGTTTATGACAAATAGATTAGTATGACTATGAAAAGACCAAAACATGACAATTCACTAATACAAATTTTAACACAAAAAGGAATGGATAGGACCAACCATAACAATTTAAAAGTCTATATTCGATATTTTTTGCTCTTTGCATAACAGCAATCCTATAATGATTCTATTAGTTATTTTCTACAGGAATATTTTTAACAGTTATTATTGCAAGTTTGGATTGTTAAAATTTGATTGGTGAAGTGTTCAAGATTCATCCTATGAAAAAAGTGAACCAAAACTTAATCAGTACACCATTCATTTATTAGGCAAATCTGTGAGTGAGTGCATATACACACACCGCTGCTTTGGAACACTATACCTTACCCTGAAACCAGCTTTTCACAACAGTCACAGGAACAAAGAGGATGGCATAGTTTCTGTACAGTATCTTCATCACTTTCTGCTTGACTTAACAACCTCTCCACTTCTTTCTGGTTGCCAGATGCAATGAGCTGTACAAGCAATAGACACCAATTAAATATCGCCCAATACATTTTTATTTAATATATTCTGAGAACGTGGTTTATCAGTTAGGGTAGATTGGTGTCCACCACAAGTAATAAAATAAGTATCCTGTTAGGCCCAGTCAAAGCTTTCAATAAGTTAAATTTGAGCTGAACCGATGATAGCTATTGCACAGAGCAGGCGGGCCTAACTTTAAAAAAATGTGTAAAGTATTTAGTAGTAGCAAAACAGTTAAAAAGTCGAAAACACAACATAATAAATTACAATCCTATTTATAAAAAGAAAACATTTAATAAGCAAAATGACATCAAAGCAACAAAACCCAGTAAGGGCAACTCCAGTTATGATTTTTTTCAAATAATTAGCTGAAAATAGCTGCAAAAAGCACAAAACACCAACGCCAGTGATTGGAGGCAGCCCACGATGCATCGTGGGTCAGATAAAGTAGATTGGCCACACTAGGGCCTGGAAGTAGGAAAGTTCGAAAAAGTTTTTAAGTCTCAATCTAAAATGGGACTTTGTAGTTCTGAAAAAAAAATCTCAACACGGGACAAACCTGAAATTCAATCGGATGCCATGAAACTGCTACTCTGATACTTTTCGCTTTTACCCTTTTTGAAACTGGGTTGTTGGTGCAGATATGTGCACTATTATTCCAGCACTGTTGTACCTTGGCCACAATATTGCTGCTTTAGTACGGACAACCCACATGAAATCTCCTATTGAGGCTTGTGGACTAAGTTCTTACTTCCTATTTAATATACTAATTCTGTACATTTTTGAAGGACTATCCCTTGATGGCGCATTCACCATGACTGGAACTTCACTGCATACTTAAGTGACTTGTTATAATATTTTAGTGGCTTATAGAGTGTGATGGAGGGTGTTTCTCTGTATTTGTCTGGTTACTATCTCAGACTTACAGATACAACTTATTGATAGCCTTGAAGAAGTCAATCTGGCAAAACATCTGTCGGCTGTATCGGATAGGTCTAATGGTCTGAGGAATTGATCTATAAAAACCTCTCAATATTTAACATACATTCCAACAATTTATAGTACTCTATGTACATGGATTGTACTGCAATTAACATTGCTTCTGTAGAAGTTGTGTAGGCTACATCCGGCTGAATTTCAGTATATTGGATGTCAATCTATTTTCTTATGGACTACTGTATATTGTATTTTTGTACCAGAATATTTTTCACAATCATGTAATTTTCTGTATATTGTGCTTGCATAATACTTGTTGTGTGCGCCAGACCAGTCAGGTTTACTTTTCGCAATAGGTCCCCTTTAAGCTCTGGAGCAAATGTTTTGAAAAAGTTGCGAAACTTCTTTTGGTGGCCAAACAACCACAGGAGTAGACTTCCAAGGCCCCCCGGGCCTCAGACAGAGTGCTCAGAGTTTCAGGCAGAAGGCAACAGCAAAGTCCATTCACTGTGCAGTTGCCACTAGTAAGCTGGGAGTCTTCACAGGTACGTCCTCTTCAGTTTTTTATGTTCCTCGAGCCACCCAGGGAATCAGTCTTATGATTCTTGGAAGTCTTTCTGTCCCTGGATCTCAGGTGGAAGGGGTCCAGCTTCCTCAAGACCTTGTCAAAGATGCCAAGTGCAGCAGGTTCAGCCAGTCTGATAATCATTTAGCAGTGTTCTGATGAAGGTGTCTTGGGGCATTTATGCTTGGCACTAGCTAATGATTGGAGAGGGATCCTGGGCACTCTGTAACCAATGGCATAAAAGTTCCCAGAGGCAACCCTAACCACTTTTCCAGTAGCTCCTGTTTGACTTTAAGCAAGTAGGCCGAAAATGTCTTTTGCCATGGCATTTTCAAAATAGCAAAAGTCTTTGGCCACATTAAACTTGGGCTCTGAGGGCTGTGGGTGTGTGTAGGAGTGTCATACGGAAATCACCAGTGTCCTCCCACATTCAACACTTAAATCCAGTTTAAAGTAGGCACCGTACCCAAAACAACCCCAGAGGCAGAAGTTTGGTTAGAGAAAAGTAGAGTTCAGGAATCAGACAGGGAATGCATAACAACTGTCTTGGCATCCTGAACTCTCCCTTTCAGGTATGCCCAAGTGTTTCATGTGGCTCAACAGACCTGTCACGCAGGACTTGACAGTGTGGTATCAAGAAGATGCCCACAGACACCACTCTGAATATTCTGTGCAGTTCAGAGGCGTCATCTCTGCCCATTCAGATTAGCCTATTGTTTGCTCCTGGGAGATATTTCACACCTCTTTTACACCTATTTCTCAGCTTGAGCCAGGCTGGGAGCTAGCAGAAGATAATGGCAATTGGCCTTCTGACAGTTCAGGAAAGTAAAGGGTACATTTATAAAAATTACTTTTCCTTAATAGTTATTAAAGATGTGACTTTCACCAATGAATTGGATTTTAATGAGTATTACATATACTGATTTAATTTTTTTTTTTTTTTTTTTAAACTTGTCCCATTCCCGAGATACAATAATAGTATTTTAATCTGCACTCTGGTGGTCTACAAAGAACAGCTAGGTCTGCCACCATGCAATAGCTTTTAGGGCCTTGTCACTGAAGGGACATGGTAACATTAATTTTCTATATGCCCCACTTTTAAATACCATACACCTTACTTTGTGGGCTACAAGACTTTCAATAGGGGTGATTTACTAATATTTAAAAGGGACGTTTCCACCTGTTAAAAAAGGGTTATTTTAAAAGGTTGCATTGTGGTTTTACACTACAATAGTCATGCTACAATGGTAGGCCTGAAGTCATGTTTTCCTTCATCACAATACAGGATCACACAATAAGTGTTGCAATCTATAGATCATATTTAACCTTCCATGCCATGTGTATTTCCACGCAATATATTTGTGGCCTACAGAAAGGTTAAATAAGGTAATCAAGGATTAGCCAATTTCTACATGTTTTAGGGGGTCAGAGCATATACACTGAACAGCAATGTCCCAGGGTGCAGAGTCTAAAATTTAACAATAAACTTCATAAAGAAACTGGGGGTGGCCACGCAAAAAGGGCATTTCCTCACATATATCTTTTGCTTTGTCAAAAAAGCTACTTGTAAATTATGATGGGAAATTACAGATAATCGAATCCAAATTATGTAGTCCTTATTGCAAGCAACAGTTCTTGGTGCACCGTGGGGAAAAGTCCATTTCTGGAAAAAGAGAAAGTTACCTACTTTTGGTAACAATATTTTTCATGGTTACTTAATATGCCCACAGATTCCCCATAGCCCAGACTCAGAATCAATTGTCCTTAATCTTCCCACACATTTCGCTGGACCTTTGACAGAAGCAGAATCATTGAAAATGTATACAGCAGGCCCTGAGACAAACAAAACTGAAATGCATCCCCAGGGGGAACCATTCCACAGAAGTGTATAGCACAACACCAAAGATACTTCCTGTATCAGGCTATGGGGAACGGATCCGCAATGGGCACCTCAAAATGAAGACTATCATCTCTTCTCTGTCACTTCAGAGTGTAGCTCTCACTCATAGTCCCCCTAGTAATAGGTGACCACAAACATCCACTGTCACACTGAGGGAGCCTGCAAGGTGAGCCATATGCAGCTCCAGCACGTTTTTGAGAAAACGCTACTTCAATGTAGACCAAAAAGCACACATCCTCATGTCACCATAATAAGCACCCCAACCCAAAGAGAAGGTGTAAGAAAGTGCCCTCTTTTTGCATGGTTGCCCCCACTTTTTGCTAAACTGCAGATGTACTTTGACTGAGTGTGCCCTGGGTTCCTGCCAAACAGGTACCCAGGGCCTATGTTCTTTCCCTAAAACTGTATTAAGACAAAACCCAATTGGCACTCTTTGGCCACAGGTCAGTCCCTTGTAAATGGTACCACAGGTACCTGGGGCACTGTGGCCAGGGAATGCCTCCAAGGGCTGAAGCACTTATTGTGCCACCCTTAGCGGCCCTGTACCTTTACACAAACACACTGCCTTTGCAGGCCGTGTGTTTTGGTGCAGAACAAGATGAAGAGTCGACATGGCACACATCCCTGTGTGCCATGCCTACAACCCACTGCCCTGGCATAGATCAGCCACCCATCTAGCTGGGTGCACTATACCAGTGGTGAGGGTACAGGTGCACGAGCCCTGTACCCCTACAGTGTTTAAGCCAATTCTTAGACATTGTAAGTGCAGTACTGCCATTAAGAGTATATGGTGCTGGGAGTTTGTCATTACGAACTCCACAGTACCATATTAACTTTACTGAAAACTGGGAAGTTTGGTATCAAACTTTTCAGCACATTAAACCCACACTGATGCCAGTGTGGGATTTAATGAAAAATGCACACAGAGGACAGGCTGAGTGGCTGCTCACCAGCTGCCACCACTAGACAAGTTTCTGGACCCCTGGGTCGAGAGCCTGCTGCTTTCAGGGGTCTGAAAAAATGCACATCCTGGGACGAGGTGCCAAGCCTCCTCCCCCAGGATGGGCAGGGTCCACGAAGGGAAAGCTTCAAAGGCTTGCCGCCTTTGTGAGCTTCCCCAGGCCTTTGCCCCCCTCAGACAAGAACCGACCAAGAAGAAGAAGGACCGAAGAGCCGTGCTGAAACTAAGAAGAGGAGGACGCCCACTGACTTGGCCCCAGCCCTACCGGCCTGTCCCCACCTTGAACCTGCTCCAGCGAAATCCCGGTGTGTCCTGCAGCCAGCAGCCTCAAGAACCCAAAGTACCTGCCCTGCCTTCCACAAGAAAGACTTTGTCTCCCATGAGCACCGGATTTGCTCACCCACAGACTCTGGCTCCGGCCAAATCCGTGAGTATGCACCACTCTGCACTCGATGCCTACGGCCCGAGTTCGAGAGGCCCAACACCACGAGGAGGTCTCCACAGCAATCCTGACCTGAGATCTGGTGATCTCTGACCTGCCTCGAATCTCCAAGCGAAGCCTGCAGCCTCTCTCTGGAGGATATCCCCGACCGCGACCTGAGCTGGTAAGAAAACCTGACGCCCAAAGACACCCCTGCACCAGACGCCCCACTGTCTTGGGTGGCCCAACCGACGGTGTCCCAGCATCCCCACTTACCTCTCCAACCGGTGGTCACCTCCAGAAGATCTTCGACCCCGAGCCTGCAGTCTTTGTTGCAACCGGAGAATCCCCATTGAAAACAACAGGGCACCCGACGCCAAAACAGCACCCAGCCGCCGCTGCGGGTGTACTTTGGGTGCTAACTCGGATCCCCCTTTGCCCTGAGCCTAACACCAGGAGCTTTGCTCCTACAACCCTCTGGCCTGCTCATGAGTAGCCACCAACCGGAGGCCCCCTATCCCCCATTTGGATAACACTGGGCCTCAGCACTCTGCACCCGGCCGCCCTTGTGCCGCTGAGGGTGTTTCAAGGGTGCATCCTTGACCCTGGGGGAACCCTGGTTCTAGCCCAGGATACGAACTCCCACAAACTTGTACTTACCTGCAAACCGATAACTCAATTTCCTTCCATAGGATTGCATTGACTGCTTTTCTTGAAAATTGTTATAAGTGTGGAGTTGGTTTGTTTGGAACATTGACAAAACTGCAAATGTACTAAAAGTGATTTACTTACCCTTTGTCTAGGAAATGTCTCAGTGTGATATCTAAGCATATCACACTGATTAGCAAAAGTAATCTGAAAAGTAATCCAATAAGCAATGTACAAAGTAATCTGAAAAGTAACTGAACAGTAAAATCAAAACATTGACTTACCTGTAATTCAATCGACTGCATTTGAACCTGCATTCAATTGTAAAACATTGCTTAAGTTTTTGCAAAGTATTATTTCACTTACCTACACCAGGCTTGGCTTGGTTCTAGAAATAAAATAACTTAATATTTGTGTACAAATCAAATTGGTCTGAGTTCAGTCTTTGAGTGAGTGATATCATTTGCTGATTGAGTGTGTACAACAAATGCTTAACACTACCCTCTGATAAAGCCTTACTGCTCGCCCACACTACCACAAATAGAGAGTAAAGTATTATCTACTTTCACCTCTGCCTACCTTTGGGGTTCCACTGAACTCCGTGCACACTATACCTCATTTTGGTATAGTGTATACAGAGCCAGCTTCCTACAGAAGGCGTATTGGACTACGGTAGTCTGGGCCTGCAGAAGGCTGGAGGGATGACCTACCAAATGGTTGAGAGGGCCATCCATCAATATAGATCCATGGGAATCGAATGGAGGATCTGCATCTGAACCGAGAGGCTTCTATGATGTTGCAGTCATTCTCTTTTCTCAATTCTCAGGCACAACTAAAGGCCTCTCATCTGCCAACTGGAATGAGACACCAACGGGATGCACAAGCCCATAAGACCAGGCAGACATAGGGTGTGCAGAATCGGGATCAGTGCCTGAATCAAAAGCATTCCATAAATATCCATTATCCTCTGAGGAGCAAAAGTCTTTATGTAGGCCATGTTAAGCACCACTCCTAAAAAAGGATGTTGGAGTGAGCGGAGACTTTTGGGCATCGATAGTAAAGCCCACGTCAGGGAGGAGTCACCGTGTGCTGAAGATGTTGTCAGGAACTGTAACTTCTCTCATGATCGTTGGAGTGAAGCTGCCACAATTGTGAGCACTTTTGTAAAGGGGCATGGCGGAACAGTAGAACCGTTAACTGACAGTGCTTGGACCCCCCCCCCACCATGAAACCTCAGATAATGTCTGTGATCGAGGAGGATTAGCAGACGAAGTAGGCGTCCTGGCAACACAGGGAAGCCAGTAAAAGCCCCATATAAAGGGCTACATTTTGATCTTGTCCTGCTGAATGAAGAGTGGGCCTATAAAAATCATATAGATGTTACCAGACCTGAATAATGTACTCTACCTAACTTAATGAGCTTGACCCATAAACCCATCCCAAAATGTGTGATCCTAGGCAAATATTTTATTTCAGAGTCGCCTTTTGCCTTCATTATCACATATGAGAGCACCTTCAAATATGTGAGTTCAGCATGGCTGCTGTACAAGAAACTTTAATGTTTGATTTAATAGACTGAACTTTTGCTTTGCTCCATGTATAATAAAATCTAGCCCACATACGGATCAGGACGGGGGCAGGAATGGTTGTCATTTTATAGTTAAAAACTCTCAACTTTTATAATTCTATTACTAAAGCTTGATGTTTTAGCACACTGTCATTTACTGACGGACATTTTCCATTGAAATGGCCACAAACTCTCACTGACCTGCAGTTTTACTGATAAAAACTATATAAATACAAACCATAATGTTCGGAAATCTGGTTTCAGCAAATATTTACCATTTGCATATCACCAATTAAAGTATTCTGATTTGTTTTGATCCAATTACAATCCTTGTTTTCATCTCACTTCAGAATTACAAATAAGTGCTCTCCTAGCTGTTGAAATATTGATTGAAATATTTGTACAGTGTATTTACAAGCTATTTAAATGTTGTGTGCCCAGCACGGTTTCAGACAATGTACTTTACAAAATCCTCTAACTTTGCAGTCAGAGAAAGAAAAGTAAACACCAATACGTAAAATAATACGATAAAATAAGCATCAATTTGCAAGAGGACATAAGCGGATATAAGCGGACATCTGTCATTGAATACATAGCAAATGTGACAAGATAAAACCAAGATTTAAAGGCTCAATCACTTTCCGAATGAGCAGAACATCTGTTCTTTGCCAGCTCAAGCCCTTTCGCCAAACCAGACAACCCTAAAAATAGCTTGCCCTGATCAAATCTGGCTCGCCATAGTGAGTAGATTTCTTGAGGCCTGAAGAGGTTCAGGAGGCCAAGGTTGAGGATTGGACTCAAGACTTCCATCCTTCTTGGAATGAGGAAGTAAAGGGAGTAGAATACTATGCCCTTTCTGCTTGAGGGACCATCTTTCTGGCCACTCACTTCAATAGGGTAAGAACCTTTACCTCCAAACTGAGGCATGTGCCAGAGAGAACGTCCTGGTGAAGGAGTGACGAGAGGGTTAGGACATAGGTCTTGCAGATTAACTTGATGACCCAGTGATACAATAATTCATGATCCTATCTCACGATTGTCTCCTAACCCGTGAAGCTACCACCAGAAGATGCTGGTGCACAGAGGGGAATCACAGAGGTTTTGTGGCAGCCAAGCAGGCAGGGATTGGATTTGTGGCTGTTGGTGGTGAGATTGCCCCTAGGTCCACAATCTTAGCTCTGTTGTTCCTGAAGCATTCCAAAGAGGAGTCAGCCCGCTCACCAGTGAAGGATTTGTCTATCAGGATTTCCTAGGTATCTCCCAAAAGCCAGTGTAACACGTCATGCATGCCACACACAGTTTTCAGCCATGCTAATAGATTAAGTCATAGTGTCTGCATAGTCCAGGACCCACTTCAAATTATGTTTGGAGGATTCCAAACATTTGTTTACCAGACAGAAAAAGGGAATTTAATGTGGTCCAGGTAGACTGATGATAGTACTTTCTGCCAGTTTCACAGGGGCGTTGACATAATCACCAAGGAAACAGGTGACATTCACCAATTGGAGGGAGAGACTACCAGCAGCAAACAATTTATGGGCCAGAGTCATTTGATTTGACTCTTTATATGAAAGAATCATAACAGAGGCATTTAGAGTCAGTTTCAAGGAAGAAGCTAGTCGTGTGAAGTCTGTGACAACAGAGCTTGTGTGTCACCCAGAGCAGGTTTGTGCTGTGTGACATTTTGTCTGTCTTGGTCAGAAAAGGGATTCTCCCATTGAGTAAGGACAGGTTCCAGAAGAGCCTCATAAAAGGAAGCAAAGACTTTGAAACTGAAAAGGATGGTTGTAATATTCATCAAAAAATGTGATATTTCCTCCACGAAGGACAGCACCAAGTTCAAAGATTCTGTTGCTTTTTGAAGCACTGTGGCAAACAAAGAGACTTCTTCTGAAGGAGGATGAAAGAAATGGCATTGGCCTCAAAATCCGACCCAAATAATTCTTCAAATCAGGACAAATCTTTGGGCATTAGGATAAAGCTCTGCCAAAGGCTTGCCATCAAAAACATGCTTTCACATTCTTTTTAACTTCCTCTGACTTTGAAGGTGCCATCTTAGACAGCTCGGAGACATGTGTCTGTATTGGCGCTGAGGATGGCATCAACCCAACGGGTGACAGCATATTGGCAGGCTTGACCCCTACTTGGGCACAGAGGCAAGAGCCCGTGAGGTGGAGAGTCGGCAGGAGTAATGGTCGGTGCCGCTGGAGTTAACACGCATGCAGGACTGGTCTCCCTCTTGGGTAGTGGTCAAGAGAGTAAAAGGACTCCACCTGCTCAAGCCTGGTAGATGAAGCCAGAAACTCCATTCTCATCTTTTTCAACATTGGAATTTTATTCAATGACAAGAAAGACTCTAGCATCAGGAAGATTCAGACCGGACCGTGGAGCAGTACCATTTCCTCAAGAAAGGAGAGGATTTCTCCTTATTAGGATGCTTTTAATGTTTACTATAGGATGATCTTTTTGTAAGATGGGCCCCTGTCAAGTGACTAACGTGAAGGAGAAAACACTTCAGCATGTCCCTGCAGATCTTGGCCAAAAACAGCTTGGCCTTCTGCTCCCTGATGGACTTTGGATGCATCCATAAATAGGAGGCGCATGCTGCAGCATAGTGTTCTGTGTCCAAACACCACATGTGGTCAAGTGGATCTGACAACTCTTTTTCTGAGGCCCCAGTATGAGTCTTTAAACCATAAAATCTTAGATATTTGACCTAGCAGTTGTCAAAATACTAAGGAATCTCATCAGTGAAACACAAGATAGCTCCGGATAGTGTCAATGAGTCATGGAAAAACAAAAAGTGACGCCAGCATGGTGACTGGGATCGAAGACACTCCAGTGTTGTTATATGCCGTGGGTGGAGTCATGGCTGAAGCTGCATGATGCCACATGGCAGCACTGGAGAACAATTGCTGGGGAAATGTTTCCACACAATTCTGGCACCTGTAGAAACAATCATAAAGTAAAGAAACATTGGGAAAATGTAAGCACACATGAGAAACAAATAAACAAGACACTAACAGTAAATGGCTGAATATCACTTTTCTAGCAATAACGCTAAATCTATTAACTGTAGGTTCTTTCAAGTCTACTTCCTGTTAAAAGGTGCCATTCGGACTTTAGAAGATAGACCCAGAAATTGTTTGGTTGGAAGATAATCCACCTAACCCTGCATTCAGCAGCCGTCAGCTGTGCTTTCAGTTCCCAACCATTTTTGAAAAAACATGTGATTAAAGTGCTTGTGCTCACATGGCAGGAGTAATTACAGCAAAAAAATGTAGTGCCAAGAGTGCCGCCATATTATTCTAGCCGGCTCAGTACTTTGTTTAGGAAAACCAAAGCATCAAATTGTGATTTCCAAATAGAAAAAGAAATTCCATGAAGTGCTGGTAGCTTTCTTTCAGAAGGTGAGCGGCTAGGAGTTCTAAGTAACTGATGTGAAGGCCCTGGTGCTTTTGTCACCAGTGGCCTTGGACCTTTAGATTTTGCAAATGTGCTCCGCACCCTCAGAGGGAGGAATCCGTTGTAATGGTCATCTGCACAACTGAGTCGCGAAAAGGTCGCCCCAGCAACAAGTTTTTGATGTTCCACCAATGCAGAGAGTGATCAGCTCTGCGGCTGACCAACACCCGATTGTCCCAATGACCCTTCGATGAAGACCATTGCTGCACTAAGCATTAGTAGTCTTGCGTGGTGTAGTCTTGCGTGGGGCATTGTTGCAGTGCAGGAAGCCAACATGCCTAGGACGTGCATAACTGTCCTGGCTGTGACCTGGTGGCCTGGATGAAAGAGCAGAAGGAGTGTCTGGAAAGACTGTGCATGGTTGGGGTAGGCTAACCCACATTCTGCGTTGAGGGTTGCTCCTACGCAAGGCTGAATTCGCTGGGGTTGGAGATGGGATTTTGTGACACTGATGGTGAACCCCAACTCGTGTACAAGATGTATAGTGGTCCGAGTGTGTCCGCAGCATAGTTGACAGGAGGCACTTTTCATGAGCCCGTTGTCCAGATAAGGGAAGACGTGAATGCCCTGCCGACACAGGTGTGAACACGTCCGAACCTGACGGCGGAAAGCAAACAATCTATCAATGGAGTCGATGCCCAGGTGCATATCCAGCAAGAGGAGGGCTCACCGAACCTCGTCACTCGAAAGACTTCTTAAAAAGAAAAAAAAAAATGTCACACATCCGAACCAAACACTAGATGGTAGGAGTATGCACAGCATGTCTATCTACAGCCACACATGCCTTGAACATGTTGCTCTTGCTGAAACTTTAGATAAACATGATATACAAAAAAGGGCTAGTCAGGGCAAATATAGTAAGGTGAGGTTTCACAGAATTGCATACATTAATTTCCCCAACCATTATTGAGGATGCGTTGCAACTGCAAAAATGTAAATGATGTTCTAACTCTCAGACAAGGAAAGAATAAGTCAGGAACACCAACCTCCGAGATTCAGATAACAAAACAGGCTAACAAAGGAAAAATGGAATTACTTTATCCATTCACAGATGAGTTAAGTACTCCAAATGCTAGGCACTTAGCAGGAGTTCTTTCACAAGTAGATGTTGGGACTGTTTCTAGCAAATCTAAATATGCTACTAGGCTATCGCAAAGCCCAATGAAGGGTACTGTTTTTAGCAGATCTATGGATGTTACCAGGCTATCACAAGACTCAATGAAGGGTAAGCTGCAACAGGAAAGTCAAAATGCTCTAAAGGAGTGAGTATGAAAAATCAAGGTCCATTCATTATTCCCTGGGCAATGTCTCCTCCTAATCTTTTGGAAATATGGGTCGATCTGCTGTTTATTTGTGAACAAGGAAAATGTAGGCTAGGGACTACCTCTATCCAACCTGTAATGTTAAATTATGTGAAACAGGTCAGGTTTATAGAAAGTCATGTCTCCTATTTGCAAGACTAACGTTTCCTCTTGCCTTGAAGGTAAGAATAAGAGCACCAGTTCCTCCAAAATATCTACCTTTTTTCAATACAAATATGCTGGAAATCCTTAACCACCAACAAATACCAGTAACCCTATGTCAACCAAAACAAACTCTGATTGGGAATCTTTGCATATAGTACCGCCACATACCTGCTAAACACATTGTATACACCACATACAGGACTTCTCCAATGTACATCACAAGGAGTCCAAAACATGTTCCCCAGATTGGTCTTCAAACTAGCTGTAAGGGCAACATACTGATTGGCTTAACTCCACATTTCTCAAACTTGCCCCATCTAAACTTTCACATACAAATAGAAGAGAACCCTCAGCTCCTTGGTTCTCCAAGGTTCTCAGGCTCGAGAAACAAGCCTATAGAAGACAGGACGATGGTGGCGTAGACATTATGATCAACAAGAGAAGCACTCTATAAACTAGCTTTAGCCAAATATAAAAATCTCATAATACAAGAAAAAAGAACTACTACACCCAACTGATTGAATCGGCTTCAAATTTTATTAAGGAAGTATTTCATGTGGTTTCTAAACTTACATCCACTCCCAGTAAAAACTCAGGCACTCATAGCCAACTGTTCTGTGACACACTAGCACTTAGCTTTAAAGACAAAGCTGATAAAATGTTTAGAAACTTTGACAACTCTTATACAGTAGATGCCAAAAACCTGACCCCCTCACTAAGACAGCTCTATCCTATGCTCCTCTTAGAATTTCCACCCACCTCTTCAGAGCTAGTCACAACAATACTCAATGAATTCAAATCTGGTTCCCCACATGATCTCTGCCCTCCTGGTATACTCAAGCTTGCCCCGGAAACGATTGCCACCGATCTTTCATCCATTTTTAATCCTATGTTTTCATCTAGAATCTTCCCAGGGGTTTGGAAAAAAGCCTCCATCATCCCCTCAATAAAGAAACCCAGTTTGAATCCAGCAGACGCCAACAACAACCGTCATATATCCCACATTCCCCTTCCTGCCGAAATCGCTGAAAAAATACTGAACACACATTTAGCTCAATTTATCCATGAAAACCAGCTCAGTTTGGGTTCAGGACAGGGCACAGCACAAAAACAGCCCATATTAAAGCCACCAAGAAATAAGAATCGCCGTAGACATGAGTGGCACTGCGGCCCTTGTTCTCCTCGACCTAACCACAGCGTTTGATACAGTTGACCATAAAACCTTGGTCAACCGTCTAGCTGAGATAGGAGTCTCAAATAGGAACCAATCAGTGACCTTAGGTTGCTATGAGTCCTCCTCTTTTACCTTACCTTGCAGGGTCCCTCAGGGAAGTCCTACACTTTCACTTTTTAACATATATGTGTCCAATTTGGCCTCTTTAATCAAACAATACAACTTCACACCTACCTCTTATGCTGATGACACTCAACTAGTAGTTTCTGCTTTCAATAATGACTCTACAGCAGAGGTCTTCAAACTTTTTTACTCTGAGCCCCCCCTTAGCAAAATGTTTTGAGGTCGGGCCCCCCTCCAAAACTTTATGGCAAGGATTGGGGGAGTGGGAGGGACATGGCTGCGTGCAGGGAGCAGGGCTTATGAGATGATTTCAGGAATACTTTTTCTATAGCTTATGAACCGCACTAAATAGGAGTCTTATAAAACAGCAAACGCATCAAACAGAAACAAATATTATCCCAAACAAACTGCTTCCCATAATTGGGGTGTTCTGAGCCCCTCACACTCTTTGACCCCAATGCAACTACACCTGCTGCACTAATGATAACTGCCGTCCTGAGTAGCAGGCTATCTCCCATGCATCTTTTACCTCTACCCCACCATGACAGATCATCACCTCAGTCCTAATGCTTGAAAGGAAAATAAGCTCTGATGCCCCTTTTTTAAAGGTAGACAGTCATAACTGTGATACAGTGGGCCCCTCAAATCCCTGGGCCCCAGTCCTGCTGCATCTGCTTCCTTAATGATAACCAGCAGTGGCCACTTATACACTTGGCAGCAATACCAGCGTCACTAATGAATGTCCCTTTTAAAAAAAAGAAAACACTTATATTGTCCCCTTCTTTGGGGTATCTCTCTGAAGAAGCTGTCTTTGGCCATTTGTAAAGACAAAAATGAGTCCCCATACAGTGCTCCCTATTCTGGGCCTTCTCTTTGAAAATATCTATGAATCTCGCTCGTTTCCTCTGTCTCCTAGACCATTACTGTGAGGCCCCAGAGATCGAGAGGATTAGGGCTCTGCATCTGAATGCAACCCTGCTGGCCTTCTACCTGCCACCCCATGGACTCAGCTTTCACAATGCCCTGAATGGGTAATACTGACTTTGAGATGCCTCTGCCTGGAATCGTAGGGTGTGGTGGTAGTGTGGAAAATTAAAAAAGAAACCAGCCATTAATTGATTGAGTCACTTAAAGCCAGGGCCACTGGAATTATGAGTTTCTGCAGCAGCAGAGTTTTCTACATAATTATCAGTTTACTGCCTTTGCTACATAATCTGCAGATTTCAACAAAAAATACTTGATTCTAGCTCAAACGGAACAAAAGTAATTTAAAGCGTGACAAAGTGTTCCGGAGCAGTCGAAGGCCCTTTGCAAAGATTGACTGGTAATCTTGTAGTTGCTTACTGCTGTATTTGGGTGTTAAACTGGTACTAATGAGGTGAAATACTTCCCTGACAGCGTTACCTTGAGTTAAAATGACAAAATAATGAAGTAATGCTAACCACAAAATGTGGCGCATTGTGCCGCATAATTTACCTTTTCTTGCTGCATAATTTAGTCAAACCTGCCGCATAATGTGGTCCTCTTCTGCTGAATAATTCCAGTGGCTCTGCTTAAAGCTTCATGGTGGCAAAGATTTATTCTTTTTGAGATGTAATGTTAGGGTGTTATCAGCTGATATCTGGAATAGTGGAGACACTTACAACAGTGTCTACATTAGATACAGTTTCATTACTTATTACTAAAAAGTATATTTTGTAAAAACTTGTTTTATCTCAATCACTGCATCATTTTGCAGCAGCCTAGCTTAGAGTATGTAAATACTGTTTTAAAATAATGACTTGCATATTCACAGTGCTTTCTGCCACAGGCTGGGACCTCATAGCCTATAAACAGGGCCCTTGGGATTATGCAGCAGGAGAAGGCCAAATTATGTAGCATCGTTGACTAAATTCTGCAGCACGCAAAGGCCAATTATGCTGCATAATGCTGCATATTTTGTGATAGCATTACTGCATTAGTTTGCAATTTTTACACTTGTTAGCACTGTCCTGGCCTTTATTGCCCCTCATAAGTACCACATTAACACCCACATATAGCAATAAGTAACAGAAAGGTGACCAGTCAACCTTTAGAAAGGGCCTTCCACTGAAAGGCAACATGTGTTGCTTCATTTTTAGTAACTTTTGAACCGTTTGAGCTAGAAACAAGTTTTTTTTATCTGCAAAATATGCAGCAGATGATGAATTATGTGGCAAATGCAGGAAATCCATAACTATGCGCTATGAGTGCAGGGTGAGCGTGAAAGTGAAGGGTGAGAATGAGGAGCGAGTTGTCTGAATGCAGGGTGCATTCCCAGACACTTGAAATAACTCAGCTTGTTATTGACGGCGGCGTAGGGTTTCAGATATAAGTTAAACTATTGCTATTATGGCATTAATCAGGGATCGAGGGTGAAGGAAATAAATAATGTGCTGATCCTGCAACAAACTTCCAGTATTATGATTAGGGTTGCCAGCTCATTATTTTGATGTCGCAGACGGTACCAAAATAGTCACCTAAAGCCCTATTTTCAGCACTTATCTGTGCGTACGTCGAACAGCAAATATAAATAGAATGCACTTTTAATTGTGTTCTAGGGCGGCCTGAATGATTCATGACTGATAATTAAAGGGGACAAAGACAGAAAAGTCCCATTACAAAGGAATACATACTTTTTTATTTATAACCCTATTTAGTGTCAAGACGAGGTCTTTGCAGGCTCTTTAAACATACATGGCTGGCATTTTTTCTATTGGCAACCCTACTTTATATTCCTTTTCATGAAATGCATTTTCACACTACAGCAGTAAATGTAAAATACAAATGTAAGGAATAGGCAGAGTGGGGGCCCAGGGGGTACTGGAACCAGAAAAAAAACTAAGCCTCGGTAACCAGTTTACAGAGGTGTGCAAATGGTCTTAAAAGACCTGTGATAAACTCTGGCGTGCCGGAGAGAAGACTCCAGACACTGCCCAGCCGAGCCCACAGCAGCACACTCACTGACCTCTGGCCCCACGTAAATGAAGACAGCCTGGAAATGCAGGAAATAAACATTGCTGCACTGCCAGGCCATCTTCATTTACATGTACTTGCAGAGGCATTTGCGCCACCCTGGGAACACATCCACGCCCCCCCAGCGGGGCGCACCCTACAGTTTGAAGACCTCTGCCCTACTGTGCTTATGCGCATCCAGGACTATATGAGGGCAGGCAGTTCCTGGATAAACAGGCACCGTCTGTAGCTCAACTCGGGGAAAACTGAGGTTGTACTATTCGGCAACCTATCTCCCACCTGGTCTCTTTCCTGGTGTCCAGATGAGCTTGGTTCCTTTCACACCCCTCTATCAAAAGCCAAGAATCTTGGTTTTTATGTTGACAATAAGCTAAACTATGATGCTCAGGTTTCGGCAGTCATCTCATTTGCCTTCTTCACTCTTAGGATGATCAAAAAAATGGTAACATACATTCCTACTAACTCTCTAATTAATGTGGTTACTGTATTAGTTCTATCAAAACCAGACTATTGCAATGTCCTCTACTTGAATCTTCAGGAAAAACACATTAACAGGCTCCAAACAGTACAAAATGGTGCAGCCAGATTAGTCCTAAGACTGCCTGAACTCCATTCAGTATCTCCTGGAATCAGGAAGCTTCACTGGCTTCCTGTGTGAAGTCATGTAAAATTCAAAGCTGTGTGTAGCTCATAAAGCACTACACAACACGTGTCCTGAATTTCTGAGACACATTTTCCAGTGGTACATTTACAACAGACCCCTTAGCTCTTTGGGAATTAGTACTCTTACAATCCCCAGAGTCAGGAAATCCAATTGGGGTGGAAGAAGTTTTATTACTGGGACTGCCAAACTCTGGAACAGTCTTCCGCCCCATATTAGGGCCATCCCCTCGTTGCTTAACTTTAGGGAAGAACTTAAAGGAAAATGCTACTTACCCAGTATGCATCTGTTCTTGGCATATAGAGCTGTAGAGTCATATGCTATGCATATATCGCCATCTAGTGTTGGGTCCGGATGTTTGCACTTTGTTTTTCTTCGAAGAAGTCTTTCCAGTTACGAGGTAGGTGACTCTTCCTTTCGGTGATGCATGGGCATCGACTCCATTGTTAGATTGTTTTCCCACAGAGGGTGATAATGGAGTTAGTAAGAGTAGTAAAAGGAGATGTCCATGAATGCATGTATCCAAGTAAGAGATTACTGCAACAGGTATAGGTACCCGGGGAGGCGGGTGGGCGCATATGACTATACAGCTCTATATGCCAAGAACAGATGCATACCGGGTAAGTAGCAGTTTCCGTTCGAGGCATATGAGCTGTAGATCATATGCTATGCATAGACTATGTAGAAGTTATCTCCCAAAGTGGTGGCTAACCTGCATCTGTTGCAGTGGTTTGAAATAGTGTACGTAAAACTGCCTGGCCCACTCTAGCTTGTTGTCTTGCTAACACATCTACACAATAGTGTTTTGTGAATGTGTGAGGAGTAGACCATGTTGCAGCTTTGCATATGTCATCTATGGGTATATTTCCTAAGAATGCCATAGAAGCCCCCAGTTTGCGTTTAGAGTGTGCTCTGGGATGAACTGTTAGCGTTCGTTTTGCTTTAGCATAGCATATTTGAATGCACTTGACTATCCACCTTGCAATACCTGATTTTGATATGGGATTGCCTTTATGTGGGGGAGCAAAAGCAACAAAAAGTTGATTTGTGTTACAGAAAGGTTTTGTACTTTCTATGTAATAAAGCAATGCTCTCTTCACATCTAATGTGTGTAGGGCACGTTCTGCCACTGAATCTGGTTGAGGGAAGAACACGGGTAACTCAATCGATTGATTGATATGAAAAGCAGAAATGACTTTGGGAAGGAATTTAGGATTAGTCCGAAGAACCCTTTATTTTGGTGCGTTTGTAAAAAGGGTTCTTCTATAGTTAACGCCTGAAGCTCACCCACTCTTCTGAGTGATGTGATAGCCACAAGGAAAGCAGTTTTCCATGTGAGAAATTGCAGTTCACATTTGTGCAATGGCTCAAAGGGTGGACCCATTAGTCTAGTGAGAACAATGTTGAGATTCCATACTGGAGCAGGTGGACGTCTCGGGGGAATGACTCGTTTGAGTCCCTCCATAAAGGCTTTGATAACAGGCACTCTAAAAAGAGATAGATGTTGTCTATTTTGGAGGTATGCAGCTATTGCAGCCAGATGTAAGCGTATGGAAGTGTACGCTAAATTGGACCGTTGCAGATGTAACAAATAACATACAATATTCTGTACAGAAGCATCAAGCGGGTTGATGTGGTTGTTATTACAGTATATTACAAACCGCTTCCACTTTGCTGCATAGCAGGCTCTTGTAGTAGGACGTCTAGCTTCTTTGATAATATTCATGCAGTCTGGCGGTAGATTAAGATAGCCAAACTCTAAGACTTCAGGAGCCAGATCGAGTTGACTGGGGTCCGGATGTCTTATGTCTCCATGGCTCTGTGTGAGAAGATTGGGTGCAAGACGTAGTTTTTGGTGAGGGACTACTGATAGCTCCATAGGGTTGTGAACCAAGGTTGCCATGCCCATGTGGGAGCAACTAGGATTAGTGTCAGGGACGCTTGTTTGAGTTTCTGAACCACTAATGGAATGAGTGGGAGAGGCGAAAAAGCGTAAGCAAATATCCCTGACCAATTCATCCATAGTGCATTGCCTTTGGAGAATGGGTGTGGATACCAGGACGCGAAGTTTGGGCATTTTGCGTTTTGGTATGTGGCGAACAGGTCTATGTGAGGGACTCCCCAACGTTGAAAGTATGGAAGGAGGACCTGAGGGTGGAGTTCCCATTCGTGTATTTGCTGTCTCTGCCTGCTGATAAGATCTGCAATCTGGTTGTTGACTCCTGGGAGATGTTCTGCTAGGAGATAAAGTTTGTGCTGAATGGGCTAAGTGGGACAATTGGAGAGTGTGTTCCCCCCCCTGTTTTTGTATGTAATACAAGGCTGTCATGTTGTCTGTGTGAATTAGGACAGCTT
This sequence comes from Calotriton arnoldi, assembly GCA_963921515.1. Classification (NCBI taxonomy): domain Eukaryota; kingdom Metazoa; phylum Chordata; class Amphibia; order Caudata; family Salamandridae; genus Calotriton; species Calotriton arnoldi. Next base: position 682,141 of record CAWUFW010000382.1, on the reverse strand, counting down.
TGCCCTTTAGGTGAGTTTGAAACGCCTTGAGTGCTAGAAATAATGCAAGCAGCTCTAGGTGATTGATGTGATTGATGTGGAGCAACTTCTATCGTTGGCTCCACAAGCCTTGCACTGTGTGCTGTTGTAGATGAGCCCCCCAGCCAGTGAGGGATACGTCCGCTGTCAGTACTATCTGTGGAACCGGGTCTATGAACGGCCGTCCTTTTGATAAATTTTGTGTGTTCCACCACTGCAGAGAGCGAGGAGTACGGCCGCTTACCAACACTAGATCGGTTAATAGACCTCGAGACTGGTTCCACTGACTGGCTAAGCATTCTTAAAGTGGACACATGTGTAGTCTGGCACGGGGAACTATCATGATGCAAGATTACATCATTCCCAGTAGCTGCATGTAAGTACGAGCTGGAATCCAACTGTTGGGTTGAAAGCGGAGAACTAAAGCCTGAATATTTCGAATTCTGTCTGAACTGGGAAAAGCGAGAGTTTTTTGAGTATCTATTGTGGCTCCTAGGTAGTCCTTTGTATTGGTTGGTTGGTTGATGTGACTTTGGCACATTGATTGTGAACCCTAGTTGATGCATTAGCCGAATTGTTTTGAAAGTGAGCTGCCGACATTGTTGGTACGTGCTGGCTTTTATGAGCCAATCGTCTAAGTATGGGAAGACGTGGATGCTTTGTCCCCGTAGGGGAGCAGCTACTACCGCCAGACACTTTGTGAAGACTCTGGGGGCGGTGGTGACTCCGAATGGGAGTACCCTCGATGTTGAGGCGGCACAGGTTCTATGGCCCGTTTTAGAAGTAGAGACTGAACCTCCCGTTTGAGGAGGTATAGATGGTCTGGTGACAGTTTGTGGGGTTTTGGTGGAATATTTGGAGGCGTGTTGATAAATTCCAGGCAGTAACCAGAACGGATAATTTGGAGTACCCAATTGTCTGTTGTTATTGATTGCCAGATTGGTAGAAAATCTGACAGTATTCCCCCGACAGGTGTTGAGTGGTCAGGGGGAAGTGAAGGCAAGTCACTGCTTTGTGTTGGCGGGGGAGTTGCGTGAATTTGAACCCTGTCCCCTGCCCTTACCATTGTTACCCCTGTACCCTCCTCTGAAATAACCCTTAGATGGAGAGGGTTGGTTATTGCCCTTGTAGGTGGCGGTGGCTTCTGATGAGGTATTTTTGGAACCTCCTCAGTAGAAGGAGCGTTGAAAGGAAGCACGACCCTGTGTGGACTGAAGGGCTCCCTTCGACTTGGCTACCTCAGTATCTTTCTTCATTTTCTCCAGTAAAGAATCTATATCTGGGCCAAATAGATGTTCCTTATCGAATGGGGTATTTAAAATGGAGGTTTGAACCTCAGGTTTAAAACCAGATACACGGAGCCAGGCGTGCCTCCTTAAGAGGACACTAGTATTTATGCCTGCAGCATCTAGAGAGCATCTTATTTGATTGTTAGCAATAAGTTGCCCTTCATGAACTAGATCTTGTGCTTTTGATTTGTGTTCTGGGGGTAAATATTGGATCAGTTGTTCCATTTCATCCCAGTGCGCGTCATATCGCGCTAACAGTGCCTGCGTGTTGGAGACGTGCCAGAAATTAGCTGCTTGAGAAGCTACCCTTTTCCCCGAAGCATCAATAAGTTTTGATTCCTTATCAGGAAGTGGGGCCTCTCCTGTTGTCTGTGAGTTGGCTTTTTTTCTTGCATTGGACACCACCAGGGAGTCTAGTGGCAATTGTCCCCTTATATATACTGGGTCTGATGGTGCTTGCTTGTACTTCTTGTCCACTCTAGGGGTAAGAATACGAGCCCCGACTGGGTCATTAAAAAGGTCATCTACATGCCTGACCAACCCCTTGAGCATGGGTAGTGTATGTGATGACTTCTGTGTTGTACTGAGGGTTTCAAAGAGGAAATCCTCTTCTAATGACTCCTTATGAAGCTGCACCCCATAATAGTTGGCAGCTCTATCCAATAACACAATGTATCCTACACTATCATCTGGTGGAGAGGGTTTGGTAGGGTAGAGATCGGGATCATTGCCTGTGGGCGAATTGGTGTTATAATCGTCCCATGGGTCTTGTAATAACTGATTATCATCCCTATCCTGATCATCATCCCCATTATCCTGGTTGTCAGGTGTATGACAAAAATAAATACAAACTACGCCTAACTCAGTATAAGCAGTTGCTTCAAAAAACAAAACAAGAGTTTTTCACAAATAAAATTAATTTCGGCAAAAAATTCCACTAGGGAACTTTTTTAAACGGTCACCGCCTTAGCGCACCCAACTCCCCCTCCTATTACGGCCAGCCAAGAACTGTGTGACAAGATAGCAAAGTTTTTCTTTGAAAAAGTTGAGGTGATCTTTTCCACTCTTACTGGCTCAACAACGAAGACACCCCTGACCGACACAGTTGACCCTAAGCCGCTACAAAGCTCCTTGCCACAGCTTGATAAATTTGCTCCAGTTACGGTCACAGATACGTTTAAGCTTCTTATGACAACAAAATCAGGCTCACCATCTGATCCATGCCCACTCTCTATACTAAAACTAGCACCCGAGCCAATCACACCAACGCTGACATCCATCATCAATGCTATGTTTGCCGAAGGGTATTTCCCCAAAACATGGAAAAGTGCATCCATACTACCCCTGCTAAAAAAAAGCAAGTCTGGATCCTAAAGACTCCAATAATTTTAGACCTATCTCCAGACTCCCACTCCCTGCAAAAATCACAGAAAAAATTATGAATACACAACTCAGTCTATTCTTGGAAGAAGCCCAGGTGCTAGATCCCACCCAGTATGGCTTTCGAGGGGGGCATAGCACGGAGTCCGCGCTTCTTAAGTCCACTGAAGAAATCAGGACTATACTGGACCAGGGAGGAAAAGCTGCAATGATTATGCTAGACCTCTCCGCGGCATTTGATACGGTCCATCATGTCTTATTGATGGACCGGCTGCAAGAGATTGGAGTCAAGGGCACTGCCTGGAAGTTACTCAAATCCTTGCTATCTAATAGAGTACAGACTGTTTCCCTTGGAGATTTCACTGCAAAACCTTTTTCATTACCCTGTGGAGTCCCGCAGGGGTCGTCCATGAGTCCGACACTTTTTAACATTTATGTATCACAGCTGGCTCCCCTAATTGAATCCTTCGGTTTTAACTTGACCTCATATGCAGATGACACCCAAATTGTAGTGTCACTGCTACCGGATGGGGTACAGGAAACGGCGTCCCGTTTCCATGATTGCATGACAGCAGTGGGGAACTGGATGGCCCAAAACTGCCTTAAACTAAACTCCAGTAAAACGGAGGTGGTTTTGTTCGGCAATGATCCAAATTTTTGGACCCCGGCATGGTGGCCGGACACACTGGGTCCTCTTCCGACTCCTATTAGGAAGGTGAAAAATTTAGGAGTATACATAGACAACAAACTCAATTTCAAGGATCAAGTGAATGTAGTGGTCTCAGCTACCTCGTACACTCTTAGATCCTGCAAGAAAATTATGCCTTTCCTACCCAAAGAAAGCCAACAAACTGTCATCACTGCCTTAGCTATGTCCAGACTGGATTATTGTAATAGTCTTTATTTCAATAACCAGGAAGGTCTTATGAAAAAATTGCAACTACTGCAGAACGCAGCGGCCAGACTACTCACCGGCATATCAAAATATGCTTCAATCTCGGCTGAGATTAAAAAGCTCCACTGGTTGCCTGTCAAAAAAACGCGTTCTGTTTAAAGCTCTTTGTGTGGTCCACAAATCCCTTCAAGGAAATGGACCCCTCCACCTAAAACGGCAGTTCCAGTGGTATGTACCCAGAAGACCTGTGCGCTCTTCAGAAGCAAAACAGGTATCAGTGCCCTTTGTAAAGAAGTCCAACTGGGGAGGCAGAAGTTTTGTGGTTGGTGCAGCTAAGGCATGGAATGAACTCCCAATGCATCTCAGGTGCAAGACAAACCATCTGGACTTCAGGAAGGCCCTGAAGACGTGGCTGTTTACTGTCTAACTACTTCCTTTTTTCCAACCCCGTGTTTAGGCCTCCGTAGGACGTCAGGTTCAGCGCCAGGACACCCTCGGGTAACAGTTTGCGCTTTAGAAATATTAATAACATAACATATGTGGTGGTGAATGTTCAGGTGACATTGGTTGAAGCTGAGGGGAAGGTGGTGATGCAGGAAGAGGAGGAGGGGAAGGGTTAGTTCCAACAGATCTCTTCTTTAAAGGGATGTGATATTCTTCTTCTACATCAGCTCTTCTTTTCAGAGTCACTTTAGTAGTGATATGGCCAGTCTGTGGATGGATATACAAAAGCTTTTGTTTCGGATCCGGTTTTTCAATTGGGGCATCGAAACTAGGCTTCGTAGTGGTTTTCTGCACTTCAGTCTGTTTCGGCGCCGAAATTTTCGGTGCCGGAGTCAAAACCGTTGATGTTTTCGGGTCAGATTATTTTTTTGGGGCCGAATGGTGGGGGTCGGTGCCGGACCTGTGTTTCGACCCCCGAAGGCTTGGGCTCCGAACTTGGTTTGGAGGGAGTCTTTTCGGAGCCGGAAGGCTTTTTGGAAGGCTTCGGTGCCGAGCCGGAGGGCGGGGCGTCAGAAGCGTTATCTCAGTGCGGACCGGGGCCCAAGGGCGCGGGTTGGACCGGAGCCTTCTTTTTTTACTAAAATAGTCTCTTTGGATGAGTGGGGAGGTTTACTCACGGTACGTTGACCCTGTGGGATGTCCTTCTCTTGGTCGGATTCGAAATCTACGATGTCAACCGGCTCTTGGTCCTCCTCTGTCCCCATGGCCTCGCCGGCCTCTTCGTCAGACTGTTGACCGAAGATGTCCGGAATGGAGCTTGTGTGGTGGCTCTGCATGTCGCGACGTCAAACCAGACGGTCGCGAAGTGTTTTCTTGGAGCGGAAAGCCTGGCACGCGTCACAGTCTTCTTCTTTGTGTTCGGGTGACAAACACAGGTTGCACACTTCGTGTGAATCGGTGCGCGGGTATTTTGCGTGACACCGAGGGCAGAATTTAAAGGGAATTCGTTCCATCTACTGCAGGTCGACCCGATGTGGGTAGGCCCAAAGGCCTTCCACAAACTTTCCGTTCGAAAGATTAAGGAATTACGATACGCAATAGAAAGGGAAACGCGATCGAAACAATACCGTCGAGGGTGAGTATCTTGCGCGCTGAGGGAAACTCGAAGGAAAACGGCGTCGAACCGGAGCGCAACGATGTACATCCGAACCCGATGGCGGAAAAAAACAATCCAACAATGGAGTCGATGCCCCTGCGCACTATCACCGAAAGGAGGTCACCTACCTTGTGACTGGAAAGACTTCTTCAAAGATAAACAAAGTCCCAAAATCCGGACCCAACACTAGATGGCGATATATGCATAGCATATGATCTACAGCTCATATGCCTCAAACACATGTTTTTTGTTTTTTTTTAACAATTAGGGCATTCTGTTTTAAGCTCTGGTTCAGCTAGCACCAAGACACCCTAGGGTATTTGTGCGCTGTACAAGTTGCATTAACCTAACATGCCTTTAATTGGCATCTGTGGTTTTCGGCCACAAAATAAAAACAAATATCTAGTGGATAGAACCTTCAGCTCTTGCATCCCAAGCAAACACTCATTACCTACACATTTCTAGATGCAACATCTTGCCTTCGTTATATCCTGCTCCAGAACACCCAAAGTCTGTTGTCCACACAGAGACAGACCTTTGCCGCAAGTGGACAATTCAGGACACAGATCTCAGATCTTGATCAGTACAACCTGCACAATAGTCCCACTCACCAAACAAATTTAGTTTGACCTCCTACAGGGAACGTTCTAGGCTCAGCAGAACAGAACAAGCAAAGAATGTAGGCTATGGACGTAAGAAGATGTAGAGAAAAGCCCTTGAATGTGAGCTAACAGCCTTCTGCCTAATGTGCACTGTGGAGCAAGCACATCATCTGAAGAAAGGTGTGCAGACATTACACATAAGCCAGGAGATGACTCCAAGAGCACTTAACACATAATATTATCTTTTAATTCTCACTTTAAATCCCTCTTTCATCTCATTAAACCTCATGCACAAACCAAGAAATTGTATTGCTGATGGACTTCGTTGTGACCATAGCCACACTGTTAGCATGTTGATCATTTATGTAATCAAAAAGATGAACCCATCACACTAATGCTTAGGCAAGTTGAATGATATAAAGCGGTTGCCAAGCGAAATGTCAACAATGCATAATAGTACAAATAATTTAATTATAACATCTGTTTAGGGTCGCACCTCAAACAAGCAATCAATTGGTGTTGCAGACATCTGGGACAGCATGTTCATTCTCTGCCTCAAAAACTGCTTATCAGTAATTTCACCAGATTCCTAGAAAATAAAATAACACATTATTATAACAAAACTGTAGATGTGTTTAAATAGCGGTTTCTTTTTGTAAAAGATACAAATGTGCAGAAAAAGACATAAAAACATACATTTTAAATAATCAAGACTTAAATGGTATTTAGTCTAAAATATGAGTGTCAACAACAGTACGTCAAAATATTCTACTTTAATGAAAAAAAACTCCCTTCATGGGGTTAAGTATTCTAAATATATAGTTTTTGCTCTTCTGAGACCAAAACTGGCATGGAATTGCAAGTACATGCAGACCGGACCAGAAAACATCTCAAAAGAAAGTCATAACTTTAAAAGTTTTCAGAAACCCTTCAACATTAGCGTCCTTTGGTGTGCTCAAAGGAATTTCTTAATTTAGATGACTTTCCATAATCACGTTAGCCTGACAAAAACAGGCTGACATAACCTAATTTTGGAGAAGTGTTCAAAGGACGAAATACCTTTAGTTGGAAAAAATGCTTTTGTTAAAAAGGTAAATCTTTATTTAAAAAAGGGTCGCAGTAGTTTCTTATGTCTACAGCAACGAGGGGCTGTTTTACAGAGAGTGCCTCGGGGCGCAAAAGGCATGTGCACCCACTTTGTGCACCCCTAGGGCACTTCGGTATTACAGAAGGGGCTGCAGACGCTTGTGCAGAGCGTTCTGTGATACATATAGCGCTAGCGTACATGTAGCACCATCGCTACCATTGGAGGGCGTTCCCTCATTTGCACGGGGGCGTAGCCCCATGCAAATGAGGCAATCACTTTGCCTCTGCAATCAAGCCGCATAATGGATGCGGTCGCAGAGGCAAGCATGCCTTTAGGAGGCACACTAAAACTGAGCCAAAAATGGTTGGGCACTTTGAATGTACCTTCTTTGCAAGTGGGTGCAGTCGCACACTGCACCCGCCTGCAAGGGCATCTCTCTCCCTTCTTGAAAGTGAAGGTAGGTTGATGCCTGCATTGTGAAACACAGAGCAGTTTTGAAGCAGCCACTCTGTATTTCACTTGGATGTGCTGCCCCCTAGGGCAGCGCATTTACCGTAATACGGTGCACTTCCCTTGTTTGCACACGGTGCACCTATTTAAAGGTGCACCTATTTAAAGGTGTACCTTGGCGCAAACAGGGAAAGTGCGCCGTACATGTAATACTGCCCCAGGTAGTCCAAAAAAAAAAAAAAGAAGGGAAAAGAAAGGAGGAGAGGAGAGGCCAGAGGTTGGGGAGGTGTAGATAGGAAGGGAGGAGAGTAGAACAGTGCAGTATTCGGTATAGAAGACAGGTGGGAGTCTATTGGAGTAATTCACTGTCAGGTACATCATTCTGCTTTTTCACAAAGAGCATGTCCACACAAAGTAGTTCCTTTCACTACCACAGGCTGCTATGGCAAAGTGTGCTTTGTGAGGCAAAAAAGTATTTTTGCTTTTAGCCAATGTTTACTTTTTACAGTGGTGAGGACCTGGGACCTCCTCAAAAATAAAGTTTTACAAAAGTCTTGACAAAATGATAATTGACAAAGCCAAAAGGCTTTTGGCCAATGTCAAACCTATTGGCTTTGCCAATCCTTGTTATAGAGTGCAGTCGGTGTGAAGGTTGTGTTTTGTAAAGCTCATTTAAAATTGAGTGGAACAGCCTGCCTGTGCTCTTGTCAGGACTGCACAGTGCAAAAAATACTTTTTGCTACATCACTGAATGATAATGTAACTCATGATGCTATTTTTGAGCCACAACATAATGAACTCGCAGCGTGTCACCCTGGTCTACTGATGTCAGGCCAGGTCACAGGAGTGAGGGGAATCAAGCCAGCCCTGTGGTTAGCACTAGAGAAAACAGTGGGGAATGGAAAATGCCTTTGCCTAAAATGGAAAAAAAGCCTGCTGGTTCCACCCAATCTTGTGATCCTCCCTCCACTCCCCAGCTACTAACAGGCCATGCTACTTCCTGATGTTCGTGGTATACAAATCCCTCCTCAACCTTACCAGATTTCCACGTGACTGACTCAGCCCTAGCCATACAGGCCTGCCATCTGAGTTCCTCTGCTACAGCCTCACAGACATGTAATGGACTGTGTCACAGCTCTGCCATTAGCCCTAACATGACAAGCGAATGACTGCCTGACATGACGGCCTGCAAAACCACTGCGATGTATATAATTCATGCTCGTCAATTGATGTAAGCTTTCAATTGCAATTAGGAAAAAATGTAATTGCACACTCTATACCTACAAGAAAAATTAGACCCAATCCACACAAGTTTTCCTCAGCCTGTTTGAGAGGGGAAAAAAAGACTATAAAATGATGGTGATGTATTGGGGGCATTGTCGGCTTACAGTCGACATCACAGTGAGTCATCATGACTCCACCTATGATCAACTCTGAAAGTTAACACTTTAAACACTTTGGGCCTGATTTAGATCTAGGCTGATGGGTTACTCCATCACAACGGTTACGGATATCCCGTCCGCCGAAATATAAATCCCAATTATATCCTATGGGATTTATATTTAGGCAAACGGGATATCCACCACCATTGTAACGGAGTAAGCCGCCCGCCAAGATCTAAATCAGGCCCTTAGATACATTTACAGACCCTACCAGTAGAAAGCAGACTAATGCACAACATGTGAATCTAAAAGATGTTAGCTCTGCAAAAATCCACACTTTTTAAACAAGCATTGGCAAAGCCAACAGGTCTCGCCTATGCAAGGTCTATTGTCTTTGCCAATATGTTTTAACCATGTTGCACACCAGCGTGGCTGCTGTTCAGCATGGCTAAAAGTTAGAAGTGTAAAGGAGAGTGGAGTGGCGTAGAATTGAGTAGCGTGGAGTGGCATAAGGCTGTGGAGGGAGTAGTGTTGTAGAGTGGAAGGATGTAGAGTAGAGTGGCATAGAGTTGAGTGGAGTACAGTGTCCGAGTGGAGTGGTGTAGAAGGTGTTGCATAGAGTGTTGTAAAGTACAGTGGCGTAGAGCGGAGTAGATTGTTGTAGAGTAGAATGGCAGAGTGGAGTAGAGTGTTGTAGATTGCAGTGACGTAGAGTGGAGTAGAGTGGCGTAGAGAGGAGGAGGAGTGGAGTCCGGCAGTGTGTCGCAGAACAGAGTGGAGTAAAGTGGCATGGAGTAGCGTAGAGGGAGTTGCGTAGAGCGTCGTGGAGTAGTGCCAGAGTGGCAGAAAGTGGGTGCAGCGGAGTAGCACAGAGTGGAGTGAAGTTTCAGAGTGGAGTTGTGTTTAATGGAGTAGAGAGTCAGAGTGCAGCATCGTGGAGTGGAGTGTCCTAGAATGACAGAGTGAAGTGGCGTAAAGTACAGAGTAGATTGGCATTTAGCGCAGAGGCATACAGTGCATTGGATTTGAGTAAAGTGATAGAGCGCATTGACAGAGTGCAGTTGCGTAGAGTAGAGTGAAGCAGCGCAGGGTGGAGTGGCGCAGGATGAAGTGGCGTAGAGTGCAGTGGCATAGAGTAGACTGTTTCAGAGTAGAGTGAAGTGGCATAGAGTGTAGTGGTGCTGGGTAGGGTGGAGTGGAGTGGTGCAGGGTAAAAAGCAGTAGTGCAGGGTAGATTAGAGTGATGTAGAGTGTCGTGGAGTGATGTAAAGTGGTGCAGAGTTGAGTGGTGCAGAGTAAAGTGCAGTGGCAGAGTTCAGTGGCGGAGGGAGCAGTCTTGCAGAAAAGAGTGTCGTAGAGTGCAGTGGTATGGTGTAGTGTGTATTGGTGTAGAGTGCAGTGGTGTAGAGCAGAGAGCAAGGAGTAGAATACAGTGGTGCGGAGTAGAATACAGTGGCATCGTGTGCAGTGATGTAGAGTGCAATGGTGTAGAGTAGTGTAGCGTGCAGTGGCGTAGTGTGTTGTACAGTATAGTGGCGTTGAGTGTAGTAGTGCAGAGTAGTTGGCATAGTGTATTGGTTTTGAGTAAAGTGGTGTAGAGTGCATTGGCAGGCAGAGAGTGCAGAGGTTTAGAGTAGAGTGGTGAAGAGCACACTGATGTAGAGCACAATGGTGAAAAGTAGAGTGGAGCGGCATGGAGTAGATAGTTTCAGAGTAGAGTGAAGTGGCGTGGTGCAGGGGAGAATGGAGTGATCCATGGCAGAGTGCGGTGGCATAGAGTAATGGTGCAGAGTGCACTGGAATGAAGTGGTACAGAGTAGAGTGCATTGGGGTAGAGTGCATTGGGATAGAGTGGAGTGATGCAGAGTAGAGAGGCACAGAGTGTAGTGGAATAGAGTCCACTGGTGTAGAATCCAGTAGAGTGGGGTAGAGTCCAGTGATGGATAGTGCAGTCTTGCAGAGTAGAGTGTCGTAGAGTGGAGTGTCGTCGAGTGAAGTGGAGTGGCCTAGAGTGCAGTGGTGTAGAGTGATGCAGAGAAGAGTTGTGCCGAGAACAATGGCATAGAGTACAGTGGTGAAGAGTAGAAAAGAGTGCAATGGTGTAGAGTGCAGTGATGTACACTCCAATGGTGTAGAGTAGCATGCAGTGGCGTAGAGTGCAGTGGTGCAGAGTAGTTGGCGCAGACTGCAGTGGCGTGGAGTGCATTTGTTTTGAGTAAAGTGGTGTAGAGTACATTGCCAGAGAGTGCAGTGGTTTAGAGTAGAGTGACGTAGAGCGCAGTGGTGTAGAGTAGAATGGTGCAAAGTAGAGTAAAGTGGAGCAGCATAGAGTACAGTGGCAGAGTGGAGTGGTGAACAGTGGAGTGGCACAGAGTGGGTGCAGTGGCATAGAGTAGACTGTTTCAGAGAAGGGTGAAGTGGCCTAGTGCAGGGTAGAGTGGAGTGGTGCAGTGGCACAGAGTAATGGCATAGAGTGCACTGGCGTGGAGTGGTACAGAGTAGAGTGGCATTGAGTGGAGTGGCCAAGCTTGGAGTGATGTGGAGTGCAGTGGCGAACAGTGCATAGTAGAGTAGAGTAGAGATGCGTCGAGAAGCATAGAGTGCAGTCGCACAGAGTAGAATGGCGTAGCGTTAAGTGGCGGAGTGTGCAATGTTGCAGAGTAGAGTGTCAGACTGCAGTAGTGTAGAGTGTTGCAGAGTAGAGTGGCATAGAGAGCAGTGGCATAGGGTAAGTGGAGCAGAGTAGAACAGAATGGCGTAGAGTACAATGGTGGAGAGTGCAGTGGTGCAGAGTAGATTGGCGTAGAGTACAGTGGCATAGACTGCAGTGGTGTAGAGTGCCTGGGCATGGAGCGCAGTGGCACAGAGTGCAGTGATTAGAATAAAATACAGTGGTGCAGAGTGGAGCAGCACAGAGTGGAGCTGCGCAGAGAGGATTGTTTCAGAGTGGAGTGGTGCGCAGTAGAGTGGAGTGGTGCACGGTAGAGTATAGTGGCGCAGCGTGCAGTGGCGCTGAATACAGTGGTGCAGTGTAGATTAGAGTGCAGTAGAATGGATTGCCATAGAGTGCACTGGCGTAGAGTGGAGTGGTACAGAGTAGAGTGCAGTGTTGTAGAGTAGAACGGCATAGAGTGGAGTGGTGCAGGGTACAGTGGAATGGCCTAGACTGGAGTAGTGTAAAGCGCAGTGGTGCATAGTAGAGTAGAATGGGGTAGAGTGCATTGGCGTAGAGTGGTGCAGAGTAGAGAGGCGTAGAGTGAAGAGGCGTAGAGTGAAGATGCGTGCAGTGGTGCAGTGTGGAGTGGTGTAGAGGTGACTGGCGTAGTAGTGCAGAGTAGAGTCCAGTTGCTTTGAGTGCTGCAAAGTGGAGTAGAGTGGCGTAAAGTGGAGTATGCATGGTGTGGTAGCACTCCGCCATTACAAACAAAACATCTTCAATTGAAATGACCATTAAATCTGCACAGACATATAGTTGTACTGATAAAACTATACTGCGCACAAACGATAATGTGTGGTAAAGTCATCTATTGACCGATTTATTTTTTAATCGTATTAAAAAGATTTGTTTTCATCACATTTCAGAATTACCAAAAATGTGCTTCATTTGTGCTTCCTAAATTCTGATATAGTCTGAAATATGTGCACAATTCATTTATAAATATTTACATTTTGTTGTGTGCTAGAAAAAAACATTGTGCAGCCTTCCGTCCAGCACACCCCCAGTTGCAAGCATGACTGTCACATAAATCCTCTCACTTTGAAGTCAGAGAAAAAAAAAGCAAACACCAAGCTCCCTATGAAGACAGAGCCTGACATTTGACCTTTGTCTTAGAATGTACAGCAAATGTGACAAGATAAGAACAAAATTTAAAGGCCTGTTTACGGAAATCGTAACGGCACAACGAACGGCGACTTGCCGGAGCACCAGAGAATTACGGTGGGGGACGATGGAACCACGCAGGTGGAGTGCCCGGGCCCGGATGACTCCCAGCCGCAGACATCGGGGGGGGGGAACCCTGCATTGGAAATGGTACCTGCCACCATCATTTACTCAGCCCGGTCTCCCCCGGAAATGGATGATGGACATGCCTCAGTACACTGGGACTCATTGCTAATAGGCAAGCATATACTGCACTACTAAGAGATTCCCAGCCGCTTAGGCGGTGGGGGGGGGGGCAGATGGACATGCCTCAGTACACTGCGACTCATTGCCGACAGGCAAGCATGTACCGCACCCCTAAGAGATTCCCAGCCGCTTAGGCGGGAGGGGGCAGGAGGCTCATGGCAGGGGGGATGGTAAGGGATATCTGGGAGATGTGGGGTGGGGGCTCTCTGGTTAGCAGGTTCCCTGCCGGCACAAATAGACGCTCGGGGAGGCTGTAGACCAGGAACGGAAGAGCCTAGCCCAGTGTGGCGACCGCGGGACTAGCATCCTGATTCTAGCGGGCAAGGCTGGGAGTCTGCTCAGGTACAGCAGGTAAGCCGTCCACGCGGGAGATGGAGCAGGGGCATACTAACGCAGTACAACACAGGGACAATGGGGACTAAGATCATGAGTTGGAATGCAAGAGGGCTGGGCACATGTACTAAGCGCTATAGGGTCCTGTCATTCCTACTGAGGCACCACATATCAGTGGCATGTCTGCAGGAAACTCACCTGGACGAGGCAGGAGCTCAGAGGCTGGCAAAAAAATGGAGGTGACAGATTTTCCACTCATCATATTCCACTTACGCCAGGGGGGTACTCGTGTGGGTGGCCCCAGGGACTCCGTTTTGTTTTGCAATACATGAAGGCGGACATCAATGGACGGTATATTTTACTAAGGGCAAAGCTGGACGGTAGGGAACTAGCAATACTAAATACATATGCCCCAAATGTAGATGACCCAGACTTCTACCACGCCCTTCAGGAAGTACTGCTTTCGGAACTGGAGGTGCCACTTATCTGGGTGGGCGATTTTAATTGTGTGCTGGACCCCGAGCTCGATAGATGCCCACTTCGTAGGGGAACTAAACCACGAATGACGGAGAGACTCAGCGAGGTCATGGGGAACTTAAGAGTCCAGGACATTTGGCGCCAGAGACACCCCACCCAGAGGGTATACACCTGTTACTCCCCCACACACAACACCCACAGTAGGTTGGATAGGGTGTTAATAGCGAACCTGGATCCCGACATGTCTACTGAGGTGACCCACCAGGCCTGGTTCCTCTCAGACCACTCCCAGATTGCTTGTACGGTCAGCTGGGGGTCCCCGGCCTGAAGCCCGAGGGCCTGGAGGTTGCAGTCAGAGGTACTAGATGATCCGATTGGTAAACAGCACATAGAGGTAGCACTGGCAGATTACATCACGCTGAACTGGGAAGGAGTGGACATGCCTAGGGCCACAAAGTGGGAGGCCCTAAAGGCTGTAGTGAGAGGGGCCTGCCTTAGCTTGACATGTGGGGTTCGCAAGAAACTCCAAAGGGAGCTGAGGGTAGAGGAGGCGGAACTGTTGGAGGTACAAACCCGGGACCGGCCTGCCCCATCAGAGGAGACTAGGGAATGGGACATTTGGACAGCATTTGTGATATCTGGGACAGGCTAGATAAATATACCCTCAGTCAATACCAACAGCGCTTACACAGGGAGGGGGACAAATCAGGCCGCTTACTAGCTTGGATCATCAGAAGGGAACAAACCCCCGACCCAATAGTGGCGCTGCGCACGCCTACAGGCGCAACAGTCTATACTAAGGCAGCAATACTACAGGTCCTCTGGTCTCACCTCCAGACGGTCTAAACGGCAGACCCAAAAGTGAGTGAAGAAGCTTATCTCCCATACCTACAGACCTTAACCCTGACCACACTCCCCGAGCAGGCCAGAGAGGACCTTGAGGCATCGCTCTCCATCGAGGAAGTACAGTCCGCACTACAGCAGCTTCCGGGTGCAAAGTTCCCGGGTAGCGACAGTTTCCCCCCTGAGTTCTACCAGGCCCACGCGGGCACGTTGACCCAAGCCCTTCTGCAGGTATATGTGGAAGCCTTTGAGAAGGGTATCCTCCCTCCCACTATGAGACAGGGCGAAATATGCATGATCCTGAAGCCAGGTGGAGACAGCCGCGAACCTTCATACTATCGCCCAATCACCATGATTAATAAGGACACAAAAATATTGTCTAAACTATTAGCTTCCCAACTGGGTCCACGCATGCCGCATCTCGTACACGAGGACCAATGTGGCTTCATACCAGGACGTAACACTGCAATGAACCTGCGTCGACTTAACCACATTATGCAGGAAGTGAGAGACCGAGAGGAAGAGATGGTACTTGTGTCTATAGACCTGGCTAAGGTTTCTGACACAGTAGACTGGGGGTATCTCTTGGAGGTCCTCAGGGTCATGGGGATGGGCCCCAGATTCCGCCGGTGCATCCAAATTTTGTACACTGAACCGAGAGCTCGGGTGAGGCTGGGGGGTGTACTCGTTCTGAGGAGTGGGAGCTGGGACGAGGCACCCGTCAGGGGTGCCCGCTCTCGCCCCTTCTATTCGCCTTAGCCATTGAGCCGTTAGAGGTGCGGGTGAGAGCGGACATGGACTGGTGGGGAATCCGGGTGGGAGAAACTAACCATATCATCTCCTTATACGCGGACCATGCGCTCTTCTATTTAGCTTGTTCCCGGGTAGCCGTCACCGAGCTGCTACGTCACCTGGAAAGGTTCGAGGAGGTCTCTGGCCTGAGACTCCACCGTAACAAATCATTGATCTTCCCACTAGCAGGTATCACTGCGATGCCCCTGGGGGACCTCCCAGACTTAGAGCCTAGATGGGAACTGGCAAGTTTTAGGTATCTGGGGTTCCAGGTCACGTGGACCAGTGTCCAGGCATTGGCCCTAAATTTGGACAGGACCCTCGCGGCCCTGCAACGCTTGGTGCACTTCTGGAACACCCTCCCGCTGTCCCTAATGGGCAGGCTTGCTATTTCAAAGATGGTAATGCTCCCTAGGTGCCTTTATGCGCTCCAGAACTCGCTCTGCCCGATCCCGATGCGAGTATTCAAGCAACTGAACACGATACTGACCTCATTACTGTGGGCGGGGAAGAGGAGTAGAGTAGCTCTCAACATTCTGACTCGTAGTTATGGAGCGGGGGGGTGGAGGACTGGAAGCCCCACTCTTTGATTTATACTACTATGCCACCCACCTGCAGCCTGCAGCTCGTTGGATGGCAGAAGGGGACAACTGGGAAAAACAACCGCTGGCTGGCAGGGTGGACCCAGTGGACCTCCAAGTACCGTTGATGAAGGGCAGGGGGGCTTAAGGGGGATCTCCCATATGTAGTGTGACAAACGGCAAACATTTGGCAGCGATTTGTAGAAAAGGTGCTACGTCGGGGACCATTCCATAGAAAACTGCCTATTTTGATCCTGGCCCCCATCAGAGAGATGGCAACACACAAGTCTTTTCAGGCCTGGAGGGATGGCGGTTGCGAGGTCCTCGCAGACCTTTTCCCGAATGAGACCTTCATAACATATGAACAGGCAAGCGAGAGATTTGCTCTTAGGCATGGTCAGAACCTGCAATACAGGGGAATTCGGGAAGTAGTCAAGGTCACCTGGCCACAATATGCTGACATCCCCCAACTGACACATACCTTAGATATTCTGCCTACATGCGGTTCCGGCCGTAGGATGATATCGCTCCTATACCATGCCAGGAAGCAGGACTCTACTGCCCAGTCACCACCGTCAAGGGCTGCCTGGAGGAGGGACCTCAATACACAACTAGGAGAGAGGACTTGGGCGACTATCAATGATCTCACACATACAGTCTCCTGTAATGCCAGGTTCAAACTGATTCACTACAACTTCTTACATCGCACTTACCTCACACCTGTGAAGTTGAGACGCATCTCCCACAACAAGGACAGTAAATGTCCCAGGTGCGGTGCTGAAAACGGGGGCTTTATCCTTCTGGCGTGGGAGTGCCCTGAGGTGAGGCAGTTCTGGACACGGGTGGCGGAAAAGATACGCACAGTCACAGGTCTCCCGCTAAGGGAGGAACCGTTGGAGTGCCTATTGGCCTATGAATGTAGACCCAAAAAACAGAAACTGCCCTATAAATTACTTCAGTTGATGCTGGTCCTGGCCAGACGTAGGGTGGCCATAACATCGATGGGGCATAGAAGCCCGGAAATAGTAACGTGGCTCAGAGATACCAGGGAATGGGCGTTAGCCGAGGAAACGCACATGAAATTAACACGTAAGGACGAAGGGCTACAGACAGACCTCACGGAATGGAGAGAACTGTGCAGTATTGGGCTATCGGCAGGAGAGGGAGGGATCGAACGAAGCGGATCTGAGAGCAGTGAGAGTGACACAGGCGGAGAGGAAAGCCAGGGGAGGGAGGGTGTGGGAGAATAGATGACATGAGTGCGGGCCCCCCATGGCAAACTGTCCTAAAATGGTTGTGCTGCATGGTATTGAAATGTACGCTAGCAATTATGTGGATTCCAAAAGACTGCATGTTAATACTAGCGTTGAATCCGCACGATTGAGAGACTTCCATGATATTGTATGTAATGTTGGTGTTTCAATGTTATGTAAAATTAAAAATAAAGTAAAAAAAAAAAAAAAAAACAACCAATAAATATCCTAGCAAGCTGCCAAACACCCTATATATTAAACAAACAGTGACTTCAGAATGGGAAATTGGGAGCTTGTTTGTTGATTGGAATGTAGGACTTTTAAAAATTGAAGAGAGGGGATCATTGGATTAAGTGCTCAGATATGTTCTAATTCGAACAAAATTGCAATCTAGTTTCCAAGCTCTTCTATTACACAGCATTTTAGCATGAACACTAGAAGTATTATCATACAATCACTTAAGTTTAAAAGGGCAAAAGGGGTTACTCACAGATGACTTTTCAGACAGGTTTCCCTGGCGAATATATTCAACCGCGGCTTCAACAGAGGTCAAGCAGTACCCCAACTCATCCTTCACAGTGGAACAGAACCGGAAATTTTTTATGTAGCTCAAATTTGCCATCCTTAAGAAAGCAAAACACAGACAATCCTTATGCAAAAAGGAATTAAGTATACAGCGTGTTTGCAAGTCATTTGACAAATAACGAGTCCGCATCGAATTCATTTTTGGAAAAGTCACAAAAAAAAGCATACCACCACAGCGTCCAACTTTGATAATGATAAAAAATCATTTCAATGTACGAAAACGTTCTATTAACATTGAAGAACGAGTTGGTGGTCTCTATCTGGTCCCAGAGGAGAGTTTCCAATTCTAACAAACTGGAATACCTTTTTTAAGTCTATGCACTGAAGACAAGGAATAATTGGCTGCAGGATTGTAACTACCTTCATACCAGCTATACAAAAGACTGGATTTAGAGTTTGGCAGAGGGGTACTTCATCACAAACATTCACATCCTAAATGCACATAAGGATCTAATGGCAAGTTAGTTGGGAGCATGCACTATACCAAATAGATTTGGTATAGCAATGTGCACTTTTGAATTGTTTTAGCAGCTTTTAACATGTGTGCATTTTAGGCTTGTATTAAGTTCCACCCATTGTCAGCCTGTAACCCAATACCACATTATAACAGCAAGGAGAAAAAACAGAAAAAAGGAGAGCAGACTGCGGCTGGATTACAATTGATGAACCAGAGTGCAAAAAGGATTATGTTACTTACCCAGTAAGCATCTGTTCTTGGCATGTAGAGCTGTAGATTCACATGCTTTGCATACTCCTGCCATCTAGTGTTGGGTCCGGATATTTGCAAGTTGTTTTTCTTCGAAGAAGTCTTTCCTAGTCACGAGGTAAGGCGACTCCTCCTTTCGGTGATAGTGCACATGGGCATCGACTCCATTGTTAGATTGTTTTCCCGCAAGAGGGTGAGAATGGAGTAAGTAAGTGTAGTATAGAGATGTACATGCGTATGAATGTATAATCAAGAACTGCAACAACTATAGGTGCCCGGGGAGGCGGGTGGGCGCATGTGAATCTACAGCTCTACATGCCAAGAACAGATGCTTACTGGGTAAGTAACATAATCCGTTTGAGGCATGTGTGCTGTAGATACAAATGCTTTGCATAGACTACAAAGCAGTATACTCCCAAAGCGGTGGCTAACCTGTAGATGTTTGAAACAGTGTTTTAAGTACTGCTTGGCCTACATTAGCTTGTTGGCGTGCTAACACATCTACACAATAGTGTTTGGTAAATGTGTGTGGTGTAGACTATGTAGCTGCCATTCATATGTCAGCTAGAGGAATGTTACCTAAAAAGGTCATAGTAGCTCCCATTTTGTGAGTGGAATTGGCTCTAGGGGGTATGGTTAAAGTTCTTTTAGCATAGCATGTTTGAATGCATTTAATGATCCATCTTAAAATGCCAGATTAAAGATGGGATTGCCTTTGTGAGGTGGAGCAAATGCAACAAATAGTGAGTGGTTTTGTTTTGCGAAAATCTTTGGTCCTTTCTATGTAATACAATAAGGCTCTTTTAACATCAAGCGTGTGAAGAGCTCGTTCTGCTACTGAATCGGGCTGAGAAAAAAACACAGCTAACTCAACTGATTGGTTAATATGAAAAGCAGAAGCTACTTTGGGAAGTAATATGGGATTGGTGCGAAGAACTAGCCTGTCTTTATGGAGTTGAAAGAAGGGTTCCTCTGAGGTTGATGCCTGTAGCTCACCAACTCTCCTCAATAGTGATTACAATGAGGAAAGCAACCTTCCATGAAAGAAACTGTAAAGGACATTACTGTAAAGGACATTTATGCAAAGGTTCAAAAGGTGGACCCATAAGTCTTGTAAGGATAATGTTAAGATTCCACACTGGTGCAGGGGGAATTCTTGGTGGTATTACTCTTTCAAGCCTTCCATGAAGGCTTTGATTACTGGAACTTTGAATAGGGATAAATACTGTCTGTTCTGCAAATACGCAGCTACCGCTGCAAGGTGCAAACGAATACATGTATAAACTAGTCCAGTTTGCTGTAAGTGCAACAGGGTAACTTATAATGTTTTGTACAGAAGCATCTAGAGGATTGATTTTATTGTTATTACAATATACAATAAATCTTTTCCACTTTGCTGCATAACATGCTCTGGTAGCGGGCTTTCTTGCTTCTTTCAGAATAGTCATACAATCTGGTGGTATATTTAAATAACCAAACTTGATGACTTCAGGAGCCAAATCGCTAGGTTTAGTTCTTTGGGATTTGGATGCCTTATTTCTCCATGGTTCCGAGTGAGGAGCCTGGAGGTGAGATGCAGCTTTTGATGTGGAACTACTGACAGCTCCAGCAGGGTGGTGTACCATTGTGGACCGGCCCATGTGGGAGCTACAAGAAACAGTGTGAGGGATGTTTGCCTGAGCCTCCGAACCACAAATGGAATAAGCGGGAGAGGCGGAAAAGCGTAGCAAATATCCCTGATCAGTTCATCCATAGGGCATTGCCTTTGGAGAGTGGGTGTGGGAACCTGGAGGCGAAGTTTGGGCATTTTGTGTTGTCGACTGTGGCGAACTGGTCTATTAATGGGAATCCCCATTGTTGGAAGTATGGAAGGAGAACTTGGGGATGAAGTTCCCACTCGTGAATTTGCTGCTTCTTTCTGCTGAGGAGGTCGGCAATTTGTTTACCCCTGTAAGGTGTTCTGCCAGAAGATACATTTTGTGATGGATTGCCCAATTCCAAATGGCTTGAGTGAGCCGTGACAGTTGGAGAGAGTGTGTCCCCCCTGTTTTTGTACATAGTACATTGCTGTCATGTTGTTGTTCGGACTAGGACAGGTTTGCCTATTAGGTAAGTCTGAAAAGCTTTGAGCGCTAGAAAGACTGCTAGAAGCTCTAGATAGTTGATGTGGAGACTTTTGTGCTTGTTGCTCCACAGGCCTTGTATTGTGTAATGTTGGGGATGGGCACCCCATCCTGTCAGAGATGCATCTGCTGTGAGCACGATCTGTGGAATAAGGTCGATGAAAGGTCGTCCTTTTGATACATTTTGTGGGTTCCACCACTGCAGAGAGCGATGGGTGCGGCCGTCTACCAACACTAGATCGGTTAATTGACCCCGCGACCGATTCCACTGACGTGCTAAGCATTCTTGTAGGGGACGCATGTGGAGTCTTGCATGGGGTACAATTGCGATGCAAGACGCAATCATTCCCAGCAGTTGAATGAACACTCTGGCTGGTAATGAGTGGTTGGATTGAAATTGTAGTATCAGACTGAATGTTGTGAATTCTGGCTACATTGGGAGAGGCTAGAGCTTTGATAGTGTCTTGACTGGCCCCTAGGTAAGTTGCATCTGTGAAGGATGCAGGTGAGATTTCTGTGCATTGACCGTAAAGCCCAGTTGATGAAGAAGGTGCACTGCGGTCAGTGTGTCGTAGACAGTTTTGGTAAGTGCTGGCTTTGATGAGCCAGTCATCTAGGTAGGGGAAGATGTGAATAGGTTGTCTTCTGAGATGAGCTGCAACTACCGCCAGGCATTTGGTAAATACTCTGGGATCAGTAGTCACTCCAAACGGGAGTACTTTGAATTGGTAATGTTTGCCTGCTATCACAAATCTGAGGTATTTGCAATGAGCTGGATGAACATGAAAATATGCGTCTTTTAAGTCTAGAGTAGACATAAAATCTCTGTAAAAGTGGAAGTACCTGTTGAAGTGTTACCATGTGAAAGTGCTCTGACAGTATATATTGGTTTAACTCTCTGAGATCCAGAATAGGTCTTAAGGACCAATCCTTATTGGGGATCAAAAAATAGAGAGTAAACCCCTGAACCTCGGTAATGTACTGGAACTGGTTCTATGGCTCCTTTTAATAAGATAGATTACACTTCCTGTTCGAGCAACTGCAAGTGGTCTGGAGACAATTTGTGAGAGCGAGGCGGAATGTTTGGAGGATTGGTGGTAAGCTCCAGGCAATAACCATGTCGGATAATTCCGATCACCCATTTGTCGGTTGTTATAGATTGCCAAATGGAGAGAAACTGTTGAAGTCTTCCCCGGACAGGTGTGGTATGGTTGGAGGGAAGCATGGGGAAGTCACTGCTTATTAGGGGAAGGGGAGTTAAGGGGTGTGGTGCCTCTGCCCCTACCTTTAGAGTTGTGTCCTCTATATCATCCTCTAAAAAAATCCTTTTGAGGAGCAGGACTGGTTATTACCTTGGTAAGAGGAGGTATTCTGGTCTGAGGGTGTGGTTTTGGACCCTGCTCGGTAAAAGGAGCGACGAAAGGAGCCTCTGTTTGAAGGAGACTGGAGGGCTCCCATAGACTTAGCCACTTCAGTGTCCTTTTTCATTTTCTCAAGCTCCTGGTCGACCTCAGGACCAAAGAGATGTTTTTTGTGAAATGGTGTATTTAAAATGAATTGTTGGACTTGAGGCTTAAACCCGGAAATCCTTAACTAAGCATGTCTCCTGATTAAGATGCTAGTGTTGACCTCCCTAGCTGTGGTATCAGCAGCATCTAGAGCACATCTTATTGAAGAATTGGAAATTAGCTTTCCTTCATTTACCAAATCTTGCGCTTTCGCTTTATGCTCCTCTGGGAGATATTGGAGCAATTGCTCCATTTCATCCCAGTGTGCCCTGTCATATCTGGGTAAAAGGCCTTGCGTGTTTGCAATGCGCCAGTGATTGGCAGCTCGAGCAGCTATGCGTTTGCCAGAAGCGTCTATTAGCTTGGATTCTTTGTCTGGGGGAGGAGCGTCCCCTGATGTTCGGGAAATAGCTTGTTTGCGAGCATTGGATACTACTAGAGAGTCTACTGTCAAATGGCTCTTAACAAATACTGGATCTGTTGGGGAGGCTTTATATTTTTTGTCGACTCTAGGAGTCAAGATGCGTGCACGCACAGGATCTTTAAAAATGTCATCAGCGTGTCTCATCATACCTTTAAGTATAGGGAGTGTTTGTGCTGACCTGTGTGTGGATCCTAATGTCTCTTCTAACGATTCCTTGTGTAGTACCACCACATGGTACTCTGCAGCCCTGGCAATGAGTTCCTGTTAAGATACATTGCCATCAGGTGGAGATGGCTTGGCAGGGTAAAGGTCTGGATCATTGTCTTATGGAGGTTCAATTGTATAATCACTCCATGGATCTACTGGTAAATGCATGCATCACTCATCAATATCGTCCCCGTCATGGTGAGATTGTGGGGAATCCGGAGGTGTGATGTGCAAAGGATTTAAAGTCAGAGAAGAGGGTGGTTGAGGGGATGCTGATGGTGGATGAAAGGGGCTGGTACCAACAGTCTTCTTTTTTTAAAGGGATCTTGTAATGACTGTCCTCATCAGGAAGCTTCTGGGTTAATATAAAGTCTCTTCTGTTTGGGATCCATTTTCGGTGGACATATGTCTACATTTGGATCCGAAGGGACATCTTTCGGTTTTGGCGCCGACGTTTTCAGTGCCGATATGGACTGGCCTTTGGGTGCAGAAGATTTTGGCTCCGAAGGCGGTTTATTTTTCGGCGCGGAGGATTTCGGTTCCGAGCTGGATTTCGACATGGAACCGAGGGGCTTCGGTTTCGAAGAGGGCTTGTGTCGACTCCATCCCGAGCCGAAAGGCTTGACTGGGTGTTTCGGAGCCGAGCAAGTAGGCGGGGAGTCGGAAACGTTGTCTCGGTGCCGACCTTGGCCAGAAGGCAGAGGTCGTGCCAAAGCCTTAGATTTTTTGTGAGTGGGTTGATGGGGCAAGGGGTCTTCTGTACTTACGTCACCCTGTCCCTGCGGACGTTTTTCAACGTCGAGGTCTATATCGAGCTCCGAATCAGACATGAAGAAGGTCTCTTCCCGTTCCGCCGCGGATACCCCAATATCTTTTTGACCGGACTCTTCACCGAAGATGTCCGTGTTGTCTTCAATGCTTCGACGCTGCATCTCTCGACGTCGTGCCTGACGATCGCAAAGGGTTTTCTTCGACCGAAACGATCTGCAAGCGTCGCAGTCTTCTTCTTTGTGCTCGGGAGACAAGCACAAGTTACACACCTGGTGTGAGTCAGTGCACTGATACTTTGCGTGGCACTGAGGACAGAATTTGAACGGTGTCCGTTCCATCAACAGAGCTGGACCAACGCGGTTAGGCCCGAAGGCCGTCCAAGAAGCTTTCCGATCGAAAAGTAGATTCAGTTGACCGAAACGATACGCGGAGCGTTGGGGTACGCGTACGAAACAATACCGTCGAGGGTAGAGAGGATTGCACACCGATGGGAACTCGAAGAACGGTTTCGAACCAGAGCGCAGCAATACCCGTCCGAACCAGATGGCGGAAAAAAACAATCTAACAATGGAGTGCATGCCCATGCGCACCATCACCGAAAGGAGGAGTCACCTTACCTCGTGACTAGGAAAGACTTCTTCAAAGAAAAACAACTTGCAAACATCCGGACCCAAAACTAGATGGCAGGAGTATGCAAAGCATGTGTATCTACAGCACACATGCCTCGAACCTGAATTTCGGCTGCAGATGTGCGACAGCAGCACACCTGATGCATGAGAATGCACAAAGAGCATCATCATTCGGCCACCTGATCTAATCAGTACCTCATGAATACAGCTGTCGCCAGAGGACAAGTCAGGAACTACAAACGTTGGTCCCAGTTAGAGTCCTGGGAAAAGAGTACCTTGGGGAATGTTGAATGACCCACGTCTGTGTTTAAAGGGGATGTTAATTGCCCCTATGGGGGCAGAAGCGGATAGCCCACCCGTAAATGCAGACTCCATGGAAGGTAATTTCGAACTTGCCTATCGGTGGCCTATCGGTGGTTTCAGTCATTCCGAAATTAGGTCTCACCTTGAATTCCACATCCAGCTCATTAAGCTGACATTCTAAAAAATCAGATATCTCACAGGCACTGCTACAAACTTAGGTAACTTCTCTACCTCAGATGCTGAAAGCAGTTTTTAAAGATTAAAATCTTGGATAGGAAACACTAGTGACAGTGAAATAAGTAGATTTGATTAGCAAAATCACTGCTACAACTGAAATGCAGAGTGAGTGAACACAGATACTGGCCCCTGGAGGTGCTGAAAGAATCATGTTAGTAGAGAGTTCTCTACCTGCTCGCCTGGAGTATTAGGGTGGCTTAAAAAAGAAGAGCAAGGAAATGCCTTTCAAAACATCACTGTTAAATAAAGAAGGAGAATGTTGGTTAATGTACTATCTAAAAAGCAACACACACACTTATGTGCAATTCAAAATTTTGGGCCCATTATTTAAATTGATTGTATTCTGCATGCTGGATAGGTCTAGGGATCTCGGACAGCTGTGTGCTTGCCTCCCTGCTGTTTAACCTATACACCACAGATATGGTTAAGTTGCCCAGTGAGCTGGACTATCCTAAGATTGGTCAATAGCGGTGTTAGTAAAATATAAAAATCTATTAATTATCCAAAACCAGTATTGTAATTTTTTATAGAAGTAAACAGAAATAGCAGGTAGCATTTAGATGTCAGGGCCTCCCTATAGCTCTGCCATTTGGGGGTCCAGCTTGAGAAGAAAAATGATTTTAGGGGACATATTACTATGTTGAAGACCAAGTCAGTTAACTTAGTAAATGCCCTTTCTACTTGGATCTCTTCAGCCTGACTACATATCCCACAATGCATGTGGTTAAAAGCAAATGTCTACTATCATTAATCTACGGCTTAGAGGAGCTAGCAGGTTGGCAGAAAAAGCACTTGACTTAGCACAATATAATCTGCTCTGCTCTCTATTGAATTCATCCAGGCATGGCTCAGAACCAAATAGCCTAGAATATATAGTGTTCTACCCATCACTTGGAATAAAAGCATGGTTTGTGAAATTCTGCTACCACCTGCATTCTGAAGACCCAGACTGAATGAAGGGTTAGTTTGGAAATAAATTAGCTCTGTATAATAAGCAAGGGCCCTAGATTAGATAATTGGGAGTCACCGGTAGACATACTTGGAATAAAGTGCCTATGGAATGACAGGAGCTCATTTGATACCTTAAACGGGGGTTCTGAAGAATAATCTAAAACCTTTAAATTTTAGTCTTTATAATGAATATCTACACTACATGCAACCCAGAAAAATGCATGTTTTGTTCAGACTGCACCAAACAATGGTAAATTAAAAAAGAACTAAAAAAAACTGCATAAAACACACACATTTATTTACCAGCAAAATGGCATGAATTAAGATGGAAACCTAATTATCTATATTCATGCCGGCATCAGACGATAACCCATATTTACCCAACCTCATTTTTTCCATTTTCCCCTGCATATATTAGGGGGTCATCGGATCCAGAAGTACAAGGAAAGAAGGTATGCACACTGTGGCGATACCAAAGAATCATTAGATCATATTTTTGTATTTGCCCCAAACTACTGGCTGAAAAAAAATGAAAGTTTAAAAAAAAAAATTGGATTGCTTTTATGGTGCAAACTTGCTAGAAGTGAATGTGTAGTCCCTAAGAGACAAACATGCATATCACACAGGGGCATTTGCAAAATTCTTGGATGGTTATCTATAAATATTAACATTGTTTTAGTTGAATATGAACAAGTTGGGTTAATTTGGATTAACAGAGCTATAATTCCAGTTGTGTAGGGCCAACATTCCCATGTTGTAATTAAGTCAAAAGTCTCAAGTCAAAATATCTTTATTCGATTCAGACAAAGTGAATCATAAAAGAGTACATGCACTTAAAATTTCTTAAAACAAATACATACATATAAAATTCATTGGTATCAGAGAATGAAATAGTGCAGTTCACATTTCAGCCAAGAGATCATAAATCAACACTTTGCTACTATTGTTTTCCTTCTTGCTTGGGTCGCCCTAAGAAATCTTGCAAGTACCACACACGTGTACAGACTGGGGAGCAATTGTAGATATAAAAAGGCCGGCCTGCATTGTTTAAAATTTAGTGATTTCAATAAAGGTACAATAAAAAAACTTCTCAGATCCTTATAGAATTTACAAAAAAGTGCGTGGTGCATGGTTGATTGGTTTGATACATTATCACATGGGCAACGTTGTAAATCTTTTGACCAATCATTAGGGTTTGGGAAACTTATCAAGCGGTGGAAGATGTTTAGTCTAAAATAAGTTAAAACAAATCGATGTTGTGCATTAAGAACATTAAAAAGGTATGGTTGCATGGAGAAAGTAGTCAGGACCGTTTGGTTGTGTTTCACAGTTGTTTTGCCCAATTCCACGCATAATCGCAGATCCGCCAGATGGTTTAGAGACTCTATTTTTAATCCTTTCCTCGAGATGTTTAACAGGGATTCTGGATGCTCATAGAATTCCAAACGGCCCATATCTGTCAAAGAATTCTTAATAAACTTTAGCCAGGGGATCTTTAGGGCCATTTCAGAGTCATAGCAGTCCTTGACTATGGCACGATTCAAGGCCATATGTTCCGAGATCCATATTTTGTGCCATAGCAAGAGTGGTTGAGTCCTTACCAAGTCTATTAGGTAATTAGTCCCCAGCTCTGAGTGACATACATAGTTTGAGCAACTCGAGGGAAGTGCTAAAAGATTTTTAAAAAACATATTTTCCACCGTCTGTAATGGTTCAACGTTAGCATAACCCCACATGTTAGAGCCATACATTGCAATAGATCTACACTTTGCATAGTAGATAGATAGCATTTCTTTAAGTTGTATGTTCCCCAATTTCCTAGCAAAATTGCGAAGTGCCGCAATCAATCTTAAAAATTGCAATCTTCTGGATTCAATTGCACTTTTCCATGTACCTTCGCTATCAAATAAAATACCCAAATAAGAAAATGTTCGCGTTTGGGGTAAAATTTCCTTACCTACATGTATATTCCGGCATTTCGTCCCCCCACCCATTTTCATAACAAATGTCTTGTTTGTGTTAATTCGCAGCCCTAGATTTTCCATGAACAGGGTAAATTTTTCAAGAAGACGTTGCAGAGCTACAGGAGTGCGTGCCATAAGAACGGCATCGTCCGCGTAAAGTAACACCGGAATTGGTCGCTGTTTTACTTGCGGCATATCTGCACACAAACTAGCCAGAGTGTTACCCAGATCGTTTATGTAAAGATTGAATAGAAAAGGGGCAAGCACACACCTCTGATAAACCCCTTTTTCTATTCTGAATGGGCGGGTACAGTCTCCTTTAATGCCAAACCGTACCCTAGCATGGCTGTTCGAGTACAGTTGTCTTAAGAGGGCAATAATTGCACCGTCGATACCCATTGTGCTCATCACTGACCATAATTTCTCATGGATAACACAGTCAAAAGCTGACGACAAGTCAACGAATACCGTGTACAGATTACTGTCTTGTTGTAATTAATCTTTTGTATTGTTTATGTTTTATTGTTTGTTTGAGCTTGTTTTGTCATGATTAGCAGTTTTATACCTTCTGCTGTGTGGGTCACCAGTCCTATGCCTTATTCACTATGTTCAATTTTAATGTTTTATTGTCTCAACGATACTGTAATCATTTTAATAATTATACCAAAAATTCTACCCATCACTAAACTAAATAACATCTGAGAGTTTTTGAGCAACAGTGGAGTGAGGTAATGCCACACTTGTACATAATAGCGTGCCACAGAATTTT
Organism: Calotriton arnoldi; assembly: GCA_963921515.1. Lineage (NCBI taxonomy): Eukaryota > Metazoa > Chordata > Amphibia > Caudata > Salamandridae > Calotriton > Calotriton arnoldi. The sequence continues at coordinate 653,856 of CAWUFW010000382.1, read as the reverse complement.
CAGATAAAGACCTGTGCAGTTGTCCCATATAGACCAAAGAGAGTCAATGAGCAAACCTACCTTAATAAAAACAATTGCATATTTATTGAGGTGCTTGGAAGCTTCCAAGGACAACACGAAATCTGGCTACTATAAGTTGATTCCACAATTCCAGGAAAAACAATACAAAAGAACCAATTAGAAGCAGTAGGCAACAAGCTGTTCTATATGGGGGTGGGGTGGAATTGATATTCTGCATGCTAATTTAACTTTTTATTTACATAATACACTTCTGGGTAGCCTGAAAAAGAAAGTGAAATTCTACCTATTAATGAATACACTGCTGCTGCTTTACACCAAATCACCATAAAATGGAAAAATAAAAGTTAACTTCTAATGCCTGGTGGAATATAAATCATTTTTAAATGAAAAGATTGATGGGATTCAGACTTCCAAATGAAATTCTATTACTAGAAGAGCTATCCTCTCAATGCTTCTCTCCAATGTGGAGGTAGATAAAACTGGTCAAACCACAGGTTAAACCTGGTTAAACCTCTGGGAATGCGCATTTTGTTTTACACAATTTATATTTACTAAGTATGATTATTTTATGGTCATATACTTCAAGTATCTGCAATGATTAAGGCTTTTATTATAACTTTCAAGAACAGAAGTTTGCGGTCTTATTTGTCCTAGAATGTACCAGATTATGGACATCTTGTACCCTATGGACCTTGCCCTTCATTTTCCTTCTAATTCATAAATGTTTTTCCACTTACCATTTTTATTATTGTTAGACAGGAGATTAGTTTAATGTGTACATTTTTGAAGTTATAGGTTAGAAACAGTTTGTATATTACCTCTTTATCCTATATATTAATTTACAACCTTGTATTTTATATATTTATGCAAGGGGGCGTGGCCTGCAGGGGCAACATGGCGGACGCGTACTGATCTCGCTCCGCCATTCATCCCCTTAATTCGGCACATCTCTCCGTTACACTCAACTTTTCCTGCCACGGAACCGTGACTGAAGGTCCGGCGAAACCCCCGGGGGCCTCCGGAAGCGCCGATTGCGCTGGGAAAACACTCGAGCAGGCGCCGAAGCCGAGGGACGCACAGAGGCTGGAAGGGCGCGGCCTGTGCCGGGCCCGCGAGGTGCTTAATACGTGGCTCCGGCCAGTGAAGTTAGAAGGAGCAGGATTACCGCAAGCGATACACCACCGAGGACTGAGGCGAAGTGCGTCGGAGGCTGGGAACAGTACGCCCAGAAAGCAGAAGAAGTAGGTGGCACTGCCTACGGGGAATTTAGACGTGGCCCAGGCAGCTGGGAAACACTAAGCTGGTCCGCTCACGCGGTACAGGACACGGCTGTACGGGCGCCGGCTGGACAGCATGCAGAAGACGAGAGCGAATGTCGGTGGCGAGATCCGAGATACCGTTGCTGCTAGAAGGGGAGCACACCGGCGGCCAGAGGCAGATCTAAGCGAAGCGGATAAGGCCCGGGTGCGGCCTTTTACGGAGATCAGTAAGCAGCCCCGACCAGAGTGCGGAACGTGGTGGGAGCAGAGACGGGCCTACCGGAGACCTGACCGGAGAATATAAGAAGTTGACCCTAGCAGCATCTGGCCGAAGCAAAGGAGGAATAAGTCGGTGAGCGAAGTCGACGACTACCGGTGGGCCCTGGATAACACGTGGGGGCACCAGCGGTCGCCTGCTAGACGGAAGGGGAGCACTGAAGAGCAGCGAGGTGCGGATAACTGGCTGAGGAGCGCATCAGAGGCATTGAACATCGGAGCCGGGGCAGACGTATGGCGGTGGACCCACGCACATAGTTAATCAGACAGACAGGGAACTGCGTCACTGGTTGAGAGAAGCCCATTTCACTGAACGTATGGAACCGGGGTTGCACCTGGTACCGCTGGAGATTGTGCCCCGGCCCACAGCAATAACGCGGTGGCCCACGCACTTGGAAGTAGTGCACCGGCCTACCCTGGTCAGCACGCCGAAATTCCTGTAACGAGTCGGAGGGTGCCGCTGAACTGATGGGGCGCACCACAGGAATTGGATCGAGGGCCTCCTCACAGGCCGCTGGCCTGAACGAAGTAGATCAAACGCAACCATCGGAGATGCAGAGGCCCCCGGATGATCAATTTGAAGCTATCCAGAATGCAAGAGAGCGATCTAGAGAGTCGATGAAAGCAAAAATGGATAAAGTTGCCTTGGACCTTACGCTGCTGCACGCCGACCATGGGAAATTAAACAATCGTGTTACAAACTGTGGCGCAAGATATAGGAGAACTGAAGCCTGCCACAGAATTTCAAGAGAAGCAACAAAATGCACATGAGGTCAGAATAAGATATCTTGAGGAGCGGGTGGAAGACGCAGAAGGCCGCTCCAGAAGGAACAACATATGTTTGATTGGGCTGCCGGAAGGTCAGGATGTGGTAACCTTTATGGAGCAATGGCTCAAGACCATATTACCATCCACCACATTCTCCCCGTTCTTTACCATTGAAAGAGCGCATCGCGTCCCGGGCAGGAAACCAGCTCCAGGCGCCAGAGCACGAACTCTTATCTTTAAATTGCTGCATTTCAAAGATCGAGATGTGATCCTGAGGGAAACAAGGAAATTAGACGAAGTTAAGTTCGAGAATACAAAGATCCTGTTTTTCCCCAGATTACACGATGAAGGTCCAGCGACAACAAGGGTCTTTCTTGCCAGTTAAACAAAGGCTTCGTCAACTGAACATTTCATACTCATTGCTATTCCCTGCAAGACTCCGAGTGGTGTTCGACGGGAAGTCTAGGTTCTATGACACACCTCAAGACGCCTGGGACTGGCTGGAGACTTTGGGACAGTATTCGGGCCCTCGACCTACGGGCACATCAGGAGCATGGAATTGGGAGTCCGGTGGAGAGAGACCACGACGGAGACGACCTAGGAAGCGGCTCCTTGGTCTATCAGCAGCACCAGGCCTGGATCAGATCCGCCGGGAGCGGCAGGCTGCGGTCCGCATCGTGGAACAGTTGGCAGAAAATGCAGAATTGGACGATAAAGCTGACACTTCACTTCATTCCTCGGAGGATGGGGGCTCGTCAGCGGCGGAACTGTCAGACTTGGTCTCGCTAAGAATGCCCGACGTCATGCCACAGACCTCGGATGGTATTGTATGACATAGACTGAGAATGGCGATTGCATTAAGAACTGCCTCAAGAACTGCCATGTTATTGTATCTCCGCAATATCACACGGTATAGCATTGCCTGCTCATAGGGTAGCACACTGGGAACTACACTCTGTCCCTATGGGTTATTCTCCGTGACCCACATCTTCTAACACATGATTAGGAGTGACCTGGGGATTCACAATGGCATGCCGTGTGGTTACACATCCCTCCAATCCTCCTGATTATTGGGAACCAGTAGGACACGCGGTTGTTTTGCTGCTTGTCGAGTTTGGGCAACTCCCTATGGTTAAGGGGGCTGCTCTTATAATGTTTTCCCCGACCCTGTTGGTTTATTCCTTTTCCCATCAGTTGCAGGAGCCACTCTGGAGGGTGCAGGAGATGATGCAGCGCATATCTGATTCATACTCAAAGGTATAGGCCGAGGTACATTTTATTTCCTACATAAAACACTGCCAGGATGGATTACACGATAATCACATGGAATGTGCGGGGTCTCCGCACGCCATCCCGCAGATATGCGGTATACTCATACCTTAAGAGGCACAATGTGCGTATAGCGCTCTTACAAGAGACATTTAAATGCGGTGGAAACAGTTAGATTGACGCGCAAGTGGAGGGGTAAAGTATTTGCCACGGATTATTCTTTATTTGCACGAGGGGCCCTAATCTGGATTCGCCCAGGTACGCCCTTTGCAGTAGAGGTCATTGCTGACAAAGAGGGTAGAGATGTACTCCTGAAGGGCAGATTAGATGGACTGAGGTGGCGAAGTGAGCTAAAGAATGATGATGGATTCAACCCAGATCGGTGACTGGGGCTGAGTGTCTGAAAAGTTTCAGGGCTCCGTCCATCATCTCCTTGTGTTTGCAGATTAGATGGACGCCATATTCTGATAGGAAACGTGTGTGCACCTAATATAGACCAGGGCCAGTTTCTTAGCCTGTTGTCCCAAGAGTTGAAGAAATGGTGCGAGGTTCCATGGGTAATCGGAGGGGACTTTAATAGTGTACTTGATACGGGTATGGACAGATCCTTCCCCCCACTCAGAGGTACGACTGCCACGGTCAATTCCACTGTGCTCAACGGGTGGGCGGATGGATGGGATTTGATTGATATCTGGACACACCGCAACCCTGGTGTGAGGGTATACTCCTTCTCAGTGCCTCAAACTACATGTACGCTTAGACCGGTTTTTTGGCTCCCCATCTTTACTTCCCTATGTAACAGGCTCAGAGTATTAGGGACGCACACACTCTGATCACAATCCACACTATGTCACACTGGCCTGGGAGAACGGGATCCATAGTGTCCCTACGTGGATGTTACAACCGACGATGCTCAAAGACCAAGTTTTCCCGGTATCGATAAGGGAAGCTATAGGCGAGTACTTTACACTCAACTCCGGGACTGCTTCGTCCTCTATGGTGGAATGGGCGGCCATAAAAGTCACGCTGCGAGGGAAGTGTCTGGGGCTGGGCTGTGGGCTGCGGGGGCAGATGGAGTTAAACCTGCTCACAGTAGAAAGGGAGTTTCTGGCACTAGAATCTCAAGTGGTTTCAGACGCTGCAGACACTGCCCCCTTGTTAGAGGCGCGTAGGAAACATGCAGAACTCTTAGAACGTCAGCGATGTCTAAATTTTGCGGCACACTCGGCGTCTGCGCACGCTAAGGCGGACCGATCGGGACCTCTTCTTGCCTGGCTGGTCAAACAAGAACAGTCGATGGGACCCATCACCGCTCTTCGGTCTCAGGGAGGGGGGCTTAAATATACTCAACACGAAATACATAGTGAACTGACCACACATTTTACACAACTATATAGGTCTGCCCTGAGTGTCCCCGAGGCAGTGATACAGGAGTTTATGGATGGCCTTTCCCTTCCAGTCCTTACACCGGAGCAGCGTATTGAACTGGATGCCCCGCTCACACAAGAAGAGATCAGAGGTACAATGCGGGCTTTGCCGTCTGGCAAGGTGCCGGGACCAGACGGTTTCCCCCACGAATTTTATAAAACGTACGATGACCTAAGTCCGCAACTATTTAAGGTATATACGGAGGAGCTGGATGGCCTTTCCTTCCCGACCTCCATGACAGATGCCACCTTGATCACGCTTCCTAAGCCGGGTAGAGACTCTACGTACACAAGTGCTTATCGGCCCCTGGCGCTACTGAAAGGGGACTATAAAATACTAGCAGGGGTTCTGGCGGGCAGACTGGTGCCCGTTATCCCACATTTGGTCCATCAGGACCAGAACGGTTTTGTGCCAGCTCGAAGTATGTCTCTTAATATTCGCAGGCTGTTTCGGGTGAGGCGCTGTGCCGCATTAAACTGGCCGACAGCTGGCTGTGTTGTATTGGACTTAGAAAAAGCGTTTGATACGGTCGAATGGCCAATACACGTTTGAGGTACTTCGTCGCTTTGGTTTTGGGCCATACATGCGGAGTTTAATTAAACTATTATATGGAGCACCTGCAGTCAGGGTCCGTATGGGAACGCTGTTTTCCAAACCCATATTGATAGAAAGAGGGACTAGACAGGTGTGCCCACTTTCCCCATTAATCTTTTCCTTAGCTATGGAGCCACTGTCAATAGCGCTGCGGCAATCAGCAATAGCACTGGGGGATACACCTCAGGGACGGTCTACATGCGGTCTTGCTGTATGCAGACTATACTCTGCTTTATGTTAAAGACCTGCAGGCACTTCCAAGGCTAATCCTGGGCACGCTAAAACTATTTGCTTCACTATCCGGCCTGGGTGTGAACTGGGGTAAGTCTTGTTTATTTCCCTTTACCCCTGGGACGGATGCTTCTAACTTAGAGGTGGATGGGACTTTGGTGACATGGCAACCAGCGGTGTTCAGATATTTAGGCATACTTATTTATCACGATGATCGGGATCTCCTGGACGGTAATATATTCAGAGCAGCCACGGCTTTAAAATCCCAAATTGAATTTTGGAAAACACTCAACCTCTCAGTCATAGGCAGGGTGGAGTTGATAAAAATGGTAATGTTGCCACGTCTGCTTTATTACTTTGCTAACCTCCCGATCTACCTGTGGCGTCCTTCTTCCAGTCACTGGAGGGTATTATAAGGGACTTTATCTGGAACAACAACACGGTGCAGGATAGCATTAGCAAGGTTATATTTGCCTCGGTCACAAGGTGGGCTGGCTCTACCCAACATGGAGCATTACTGTTTGGCGTCCCAGATACTCTGGGTGGCAAAATGGGTGGAGGAATTACACCTGGCAGACACAGCAGAGCATGGGCCCTCGTATACCCTGGATACGATTCTTTTTCTCTTCCATCCGTACAATAGATCACACGAGTCGCTTCCTCTTCTGGTGCAGGCTGCTCGGAAATGGTTTTGCAGGGCACTACGCCTTACTAGGCGTGTTTCACCATATGCACCAGCCATCCCATTGCTAGGTATGCCGAAAGTGGGGGGGATGTGTCCGGGGAGGGGGGGGGGCGGACCTTGCTGACCGGCAGGGGGCAGACATATCTACATTGGGTGATATGTACATGGAGGATGCGCTGCGGCCATTCCTCTCTCTGTCTGAGGAGGAGGGTGTCCCTCCAGAGAAATTCCTGAGCCATGCTTCCTGGTTGGCTATGTTGAGGCGGCAGTGGGGAAATATCTTGCAGGAACCCCCAACACATCTCCTAATGCAGTATGTACATGTGATGGGGACGGGGCGACACCTCATAAAATGGTTCGCAGAATAAATCCGGGAACACACCATGAAGGATTTAACACCATTTATTTGGAAAAAAGTATCTATGAGCGTAAGGGTAAAAAGAGCAGGCTGCGTGGTAATTGCATTTGGGGTCCCATCTACAGATGGAAGGAAAATTATACTTAAATGTTTAATCGTAATAGCCATCCCCTCGGCCAACTGCATTGCTTAGTCGTTTAAATATGTTTGTATAATAGCGCACCATGGTTATAGTATCGTAAAGTATGTTTTGATTTAGGAAAAATGTCACCCTTTTTTTTTTATATAACTATCTCCGCTACAATTGCTGTGTTAAATTTTTTTTTTTTTTAAATGAGAAATTAATGGGAAACGGATATGGCGCGATCATAGACAGCTAAAGAATGGTCCATATTATTGGAAAGTCCCAGATAGATCCCTAGAAATGCGCGTTTCAGGTTGATCCAATTTTATGTTGTGCATGGAGCGTACCTATCCCCAGATAAGATTAATAGATATTTCAACAGGGTAGATGCATGTTGCCCGCGATGTAAAATGGTAGATGCCAATTTGCTGCATATGCTCTGGTCATGCCCCAAATTGCAAACGTACTGGGATGAGGTGATCCAATCCCTGAATACAAGCACGGATAGAAAGCTGCCGCAGACATGGGAAGTGTGCATAACGGGGATATTCCCTAGAAGCAAGAAGCATAAAGCCTCTTCTAGATTTTTGGACCTCCGGTTGGTCGTGGCTAAAAGGCTTATTACACGCCGATGGAAGGCAGAAGTCCCCCCGCCGATAAAGGCATGGTTACACTACATGATAAACTGGGCCAAGGCTGAAGCAGTCTCATTAGTATGGGAGGACACGTTAGGGCTCCGTAAATACCCCTTTTCCACGGCATGGAATACAAATGTTGTGCACGCTTCAAAGGATGGTTACCTCGGCTGACTCTTCTGACATTCCTAACATTGACTAAAATTACTCTAAACAAGTGCTGTAATGTGTCTCAAATTGTGGTCTGGAATGTGCAATATGTATTATATACCTCAGCCAAACTGTATTAATATATGCTGATAATATATACATATGCGAATGTATAATTGATAAAACTGCAATGGTCACTGTCCGCTTTTCCCCCCACTCATATAGGCGTTCCTGCGTTCTTTCCGTGTCCCTCCAATTGGTTGTATTGTTTCAATGTTATTTAAACGATCGTTTGGTCGAAATCTAGCCGTAAAGACATGCACATATGAAACCAATATGTAAACACACAGTATGCTTAATCTGTGTTATAATAAGTAAACGTACCAAAATTGGAATGACTACTTATATGTTAGACCAAAGGTAAAGATAACTCATGTCAATGAGACAGATCGTTACTATTTGTGCCAATTTATTGCTTTAATGTGTTGAATTCTCGGTTTTGAAGATTGCCTACTGGTTCTTTTGAAAATGTATACACCTGTCAGATATATTGTATATGTGAAAATCTAATAAACAGATGAAACAAAAATTATATATTTATGCAATTCAACTTTTAATTTAAATATGGCAAGTAAGAAAACACAGCTATGCTAAAAAAAAAAATGTTAGCAGTTAACTAGGGTAAAGACACCTTAGAATTTTAAGTAGTCAATATGAAGGTCAGCAGAAAAAAAGAAAATCGATAAAAAGGTAACATTTCACGATTAGCGTGTAGTAAAATATACACTATCACTCAAAATGAAAAAACACTAATAATAAAAATTATGCTACTTCTTTCTAGACAAGAGAAAAATGCAGAGGTACTGAAAATGCAAAACAAAAATAATTCAAAATGGTGCTGCTAGACAAGAGAAAAATGCAGAAGTAATATGGCACTGGGCTTAGCTCGAGGTATTCGCAGGTTCTTTGGATTTTTGTCCTGCTCCCTAGCTTAAGGCTGGCCTATCGAAACAATCTCAGTGAATTATTTAACAGAACAGAACATTAATAAAAACATGGAGGTACCTGAAAACAGCTTAGTTTGTGTAATTAAGTGTCACACACAAGAGAAACCCTGGAAGCATATTCACAATCCAATGGCAATCATTTATGTGACTTACAAAAGAAAGCACAGTAAGTAATTATGTACTGAAAAAATAGGACAACGTACCAGTTGGGAATCTCGGTTTTCACAAGCAAATACAAAAGGACGGAGAGGAGATCATCCGCACACATTGCCTCCATGTTAACTGTCAAGACAGCATGGAAAGATTACAGTGAAAAAGGGGCAGGTTAACAAGAGTTCAAATATTTGATTTTAGTTCTGTGCATTCACTAGATCCTAAGAACAAAAGTTGCTCTGTTTCTCGGTCTTATGTTCTACTATCTTTCTTTTGAAGACAGGAACAAAGCCTGTAGATTCCTGTATTTTTCTTGGGATGTTTCCGGTATCATGCATTTTGTGATTATGAAATAGTGTTCGGCGATTTGGGTTCACAAGGCTGCTGCTTTTAAGGATTATGATTTGTTTGGGGTCCCGAAAATGAATGCGGTCTACTCTTTTGTTTTTTGGGGACGGGCCCATGGGGAATAGATATAACGTATTATTTACCTCTACACAGGTATGTACTTCCATTTAAGCTCTCTAGTACATTTCTTGTATAAATTCCAGTGACTAACACTCTCTGGTTGTTTCATTTCAGCACAGGCTATGGTGCATGCTACACACTTCCTTCCTTTTCCTGTTATGGCATATATTGCTGGCAGGGTCTAGCACTCAACGTGGAAGGGTGCCATCTCAGTGGGTGAGCTGGAAACACCAACAAGTAGTATCTAAGTAAGTCCTACTTCAAGTCACACTTTAATCTTCCTCTGCTATGCACATAATTCATATGGACACTGGGGGTGAATTTGATGCCTGTTGAAGATTGACAGCAATGGGGCCTGAAGTCCTACATAGCAGGGTAAATGCCTTGCACTAACCACTAGCACCATCTATTTACTCCCAACAAATACCTCCTCTTCACACTGTCCAACAATGGCAGGTCCTCACACTGTGTACCAGATTCAGCTTCCGACACTGCTAACCGGTGCCAGCATCCCACTCTGGTCACCAGCCCCATGGCCTTATACGGTTCATTCCTAACACTAGGCACCAGTTGCAACCCTAAAATAGCCACGAATGCCAGCTTCTCTCAATTCCCAGACCTATTCTATAGTGCCTATTGCCCTTCAGTTTGTGCTCCTTACACCATCAAACCAGTACTTGCTATTAATACTGCCCAGCCGTGCAATCAGTTACGCTATTGTTTCTTATACTGCACTCTACGCCAGATGCTCAAACATCTGAGCGGTGTGGGTATGCACAACTGGTCACCAGTAACCACTCCTTATTCTGTCCAACAATGTTGTCCATAAGACCCTATTCCACACAAAACTTACCACTGCCTACTTTTTACACTGCCAACAAGGTCAGCTTCCCATACTACCAACCAATGATAGGTCTTCATGCTGACCATCTACGTAAGCTCTCCATACTCCAAAATCAGTTCATGCTCAGCACGACGCCTACATGTGCCAGAAGTGACCATAACACGTTTCCTTGTGTCCCTAACCGCCCTCCCCACACACGCTGCCCAATAGTGCTAGTGTGCCAGATTCCCCACCAATGTGCTCTTCCCACTCAGACTACAATTTTCAAAGCCTCACCCGGTTCCTGTGCCTTACATTGCTTGCCACATCCTGATACTGTGCCCCAGAGTGAGCTCCTTAAAATGCTTAGCAGTTTTGATATTTGCATTAAGTGCCATGTCCTCAAATGGCCTACAAGTACTATCACCGTCCATGCCAGCTTATTACACAGACCTCAATGCTTGCTTCTTATTCGGTTCGCAAAAGACAGCTCCTCACACTGCTCATCAGTGTCTGCTCCTTACACTACCCACCAATTATAGCTGCTCACATTGTCCATGAGCGAGAGCTTTCTATATAGTCCACCGCAAGCTCCTTACACTCTTCACCAGTGGACTCACAGGCAAGTACAGTCCCAGACAAGTAGGGGGTGGAAGGATGACTCCAACTGAGAGAACTCAGCAGCTCTTCCACAAAGCTAGATCCCATAAATTTTGAGCTTGGAGCAAGTCCATGTAAGGACAGTCAGAATGGGGGCGTGGCTACGGCGCGTTGCGAGATGGCTGCCTGGTGAAGGAGCTCCGCAGGCCAGGCACCAACATCCTACAAATACCATCCTTAAAACTTACCAGATCTTGCTGAAACCGAGCGCATCATCGGCCGGACTCATCTGGAGCACTCGGCTGCGAGCTGGGGGCTCGATCGTTGCAGAACACGGAGTCGGCGAGAGGAGGCTTGGCGCGGCAGGGCCTGAGGGAAAATGGCCGCCACACCATACGCTGAAGCTGAGTGAGCTATGCCTGCTCCAGGGGGCGATTGACACTGCTGCGCCGCTAATCGCACGCCCGGTGCCTGGCTCAGCGGGGTGGGACAGCGGAGGCGGGAGGTGTGCCCACGATTGGCCTGGCGGAGACAGACTGAGCGGACTGCTGGATTGCCCGGCTGGACATCGGGAGACGGAGGGCGGTCTCTACAACGCATAGCTGCCGCCCCGTGGTGCCTCCTTGCGCTGACGCCTGCTGCGGAGGGCTGTGTGGATGCGCAGAGAGAGCGGCGGTGCCTGTTGATACGGCGGCTGGCCCCCGGCGCACATCGGACACGAGGTGAGAGTGGCGGGGCCTGGTTTTGGGGCTGGAGCTGGGCTAACTTGGGTGGCGCGGCCTAGGTCTCGCCTGGCCTTTCTGCCTTGTGGGGCCCGGAGCTAGCGGCACGGGTTGGCTGGTCCCGGCCGGGATCCTGGACTTCACCGGCTCCCTTCATCAAGAGGGCTTCCCGCTGTGCCGTCCGGTGCCGGGGGTGGGACACCTGAGGTGGGCTGCGAGCAGTGCCTGGCTTCCCCTCCGCAGCAGCAGCGAGGGGTCGTTGTGGTGGTGTGCGTGCCCGCCGGGTCTCCAGTCCCTAGTGCTGCGGCTAGGTGGGGTTCCTCTGTGGCATCGGCTTGGGCTGTCGAGGGCTGCCTAACTGTCCATACCGTTCACACTGCTGGCCGGGCTATCCATGGCGGGGTGTGCGGGTGCGGGCCGGCCGCCACGGGCCATCTGACAGTGAAGGGACACCTGCTGAGAGACTTTGGGGGACGGTCCGGAGTCACCGCTACCTCCTATGGTTGTGCTTCCTACTGTTGCGCCACGGGGGCAGGCCCCTGTTCTTCTACGTGCTGGTGGAGAGGAGTGCTGGGGACAAGCGCAAATATATAACTTTGGCTGCTGCGCCGATAGCTACAGCGGCGAAAAAGAAGGGGCCCTATCTCGGCTAGGGTGCCGTTGAGTCTACCTTGCATTCCAGAACCCACTGACCAGAGCTGGGATCGGGCCTGTGCGTGACGACGTGGGTCGACATAACGGGATATAGTGCACGGACGTGCTGGACCAGCTGTGTCGTGACTAACTCAAGACCATGGGCAAGGCGGACCCCAAACAGCCCAAGATACCATTCGAAAGCAAGCGCCACACTCGCATAATGGAATCGTCGTCGGAGCTGGGTGCTACTCAGGGTACAATTGACAGTGCAGATAATCCTGAGGAGGACATGAAGACTATCTTGCTAGAAGTACGATCTGGTCTTAAAACTATCGACAGTAAGATTGATGCCCTTGCGTCCAGCCTCGACACAGTAAAGAAGAAAGTGGACGTCCATGAAACTCGGCTTGATGTTTTGGAGAATAGACTGTCCGATACCCAGGATTCTCAGTCGGAGTCCAGGACGCAGATCCTCAGTATGGAGAAGGTGCTGGAGGTAATAAGGGCGAAAAATGAAGATTTGGAGGCACGTTCCCGACGGAACAACCTCAGAATAATTGGCCTTCCGGAGTCGACAGCCATTTCAAAGATGGAGCCCTTCATTGACAACTTGCTGCGGGAGCTGTTTGGTCTGGTACTCTCCCCGGTCATGGTCGTGGAGAGGGCTCACCAATCGCTCGGGCCCCAACCGGTGCCGGGTGCCCCCCCCGCGCCCGATCATTGCGCGCCTCCTCAACTATGCGGACAGAGATGCTGTTCTCCGTGAGGCGAGGGCTAAGAGCCCCATCACTCATCTGGGCAACAACTTGTCCTTCTTTCCGGATTACACCCCAACAGTACAGGCTGCACGTAGGGAATTCATGCCAGTGAAAAGACTTCTGCAATCTGCCTCTGTTCCCTATGCAATGTTGCACCCTGCCAAACTGAAGATCACTCATGATGGACAAGCACATTTTTTCACAGACTCCAAATCGGCTATGAAGTTCACGAAGCATATATGTCCACGCAAAACTCCTCAGGTCGCTTCGACAAGTTCAACGATGGCACCGACTCTCAGTGATGCTGACTGAAAGCAAATAGTTTTGATGAGTTCTATTGTTGTTTATTCACATAACTGCACACATGGACACAATAGACTAAATTACTGTATGAGGGCCCGTAGCTTAATTGCGTTGATGTGATATCAGAAACATGCCGTTAGTACAGTATAATTATGTTCTGGCTCGGCCTATAGCACAGTTAATTTTTCAAAACCAGAGGATCTGGATTGGGTTTTGTTTTGATATAGTAGCCTGGCCACCCTGCCGCTTGGTAGGTGTTTGTCGTCGTTCCTCCCCCCCAGAGGGTGATCCCCCATTTGGTTGATATCTCACAGTGGGTTTCGGGTAACTATTGGGAGGGTGGGGGGGTTGTATTGTCGACCTAATTGGGAGGTTGTAGTGGGAGGGGGGTGGGCAGAAGGGAGCACTAAGCTTGCCGTTAACAACTGTTTAGTTGTAATATCTCAGAGGATTGTTAGCTGCGATTGTATTGACACCAGGATTGGGGATTGCATTTTTCATACAAGGCACCACGATAGCCAGTTGCTTGACTCATATGTGACAAACAGTGTTAGTAAGGCCCATGGGTGAACGCTACAGATATCTCACATGGAACATTAGAGGGCTGAACACCCCAAAAAAAAAATCGCCAAGTCTTTGCATATTTGAACCGACATGGCACTCTGATTGCCTTTTTGCAAGAAACGCACCTGACCAAGGCTACAGAAGCGACAATTGCAATTAAATGGGCAGGATTCAGGCTGGCGTCCTCATACTCCTATGCACCGGGGGTTTTAATATTGATAAAGAAGGGAATCCCGTTCACACCGCTCAGGACTCACATGGATAGAGGGTCGTTGTGCTATGGTGCAGGGTAAACTAGGGAACACATTGATCACTCTCATAAATACATATGGGCCTATAGCGGATGAGCCAGAGGTGTTTCAGCGAATGTATGGCATACTGAGAGAGTGGCCCGAGACTGCCATTGTGTGGGGGGGGGGGGGACCTTAATACATATTTGGATCCCGCTGTGGACAAATCTAACCCGCAAAGTGTTCGCACACCTAAAGTGGCTCAAAGCATTAATAATGCACTGTTGGAGTTTGGGCTGGTGGACGTCTGGAGGCTTCGCAATAGCACAGCGAGGGAGGGAACGCACGCCACACCGGCGCATAATAACTGGTCTAGGTTAGATTATTGGCTCCTGAGTGAGGGCGCTACCGCGTGGGTGTCTGCTGTAACTACATATCCACGCACTCTCTCCGATCACAATCCAGTGCAGCTGGATCTCCATATTCCCAGTGTCGTCCATCGCCCTTTCACATGGCGTTTCTGTTCTGAGGCTTTGCTTGACCCAATTTATAATGACACCATTCGCAAGGCAATAGAACACTACTTTGAGGCTAATAAAGGTACGGTGGATAGTCCTGCCACGCTGTGGGAGGCATTTAAGGTGACGATCCGGGGAGTTTGCATTAGCACCACAGCCGGCATACTGAAAGATCTCAGAACCCAACTCACCCAGATAGAGACCACGCTAAAAACCCTAGAAAGTGCATACACGACCAACCCCTCCCCAGACATGCTTTCCCGTATTCATGAGTTAGTTTTGGAATATGACACAGTGGCAGAAACGGAAATTCGCTATATTTCACATAGGCACGTTGCCAGGAAATATGGAGAGGGTGGTAGGCCTGGACGTAATCTAGCTGCAAAACTCAAAACTCGTGCGGAACACCATCATATCGACAAAATAACTGACTCTCAGGGTGGGGAACACTACAATCCTCTGGAGATAGTTGAACAGTTCAGAGGCTATTATGCTAATGTCTATGCCTCTCAGGGGGCGACTCCACAACCTGCCGTGGAGGGGTATCTGGATGACATTGCCTGCGCATGGTTGGCGGACAATCATAGGGAATACCAGAGTCAACCAATAGATGAAACGGACATAAAAGCAGCAATCTGCACCCTACCGAATTCAAAAGCACCAGGGCCAGACGGTCTAACCATAGAATTTTATAAAGCGTATACAGATCTTCTAACGCCATACTTACTGGAGATGTATGCAGAAGCGCATGAGGCTGGTGTTCTACCTCCATCCCTTCGTCAGGCTTTAATTGTCACCCTTCTAAAAAAGGATAAACCCTCTGACGTTTGTGATTCATATCGGCCCTTGTCTTTGATTAACATGGACGCTAAAATACTCGCCAAAATCCTAGCCACTAAATTACAGCCACTGATGCAGTGTTTGGTCCTGCCGGACCAATCGGGCTTTATACCAGAGCGATCCACGTCTCACAATTTACGGACCATTTTCGCAATGATGCATGTTCTTGACCCTAAACTGCACGCTGCAGCCGTTATGCTTGACGCGGCTAAAGCGTTTGACTCCATAGAATGGAATTAAATGTTTCACATCTTACAGCGTATGGGGTTTCCCCTACTTTTCTTGGGATGGGTGAAGATACTTTACGCTGACCCGTTGGCAAGGGTCCGGGTGGGAGGTCTAACGTCTGAGCCATTCTCTATCAAGCGGGGTACCCGTCAGGGTTGCCCGCTATCACCACTGTTGTTTGCTATAGCAATAGAGCCCCTGGCATGTGTGATACGCCAAAGACACAGAGACACGGCTCTAAATTTTAATCACCGGCCAGTTGGAATATCTCTCTATGCCGACGACATGGTGCTTTTTATCAGAGAACCTGCTCGATATTTGGCGCAGGTGTTAAGAGAATACATCAGATTCGGACTGACTTCAAGTCTCGCAATTAACTGGGATAAGTCCATTATCATTCCTCTGACGGCGGCCACCCCTCCCCCACCTATGGACTACCCGATAGTTTGGACTGCAGAACCGGTCAAATATTTAGGGGTCTGGATTCATCGAGACCCCGACGTCGTTAGAAGGGAACATTATGGGCGAGCAAGTGTCTCTCTGGAACAACAAATTGATAAATGGATAGCATTGCCGCTGTCCCTAGCAGACCGCATTGCGATTATAAAAATGGTGGTACTGCCGCGTTTTCTGTATCTCTTTTCTAACATTCCAATAAAACCATCACAGGGGTTCTTTAAGACTCTGCGAACGTCATTGCTTCGCTTGGTCTGGGGAGGTAAACAGGCGCGGGTGGGGTGGAATACTCTTACATTGGACTATGCCAGAGGGGGATTCAGTGCACCGGACCCTTATATCTATTATTTAAGTGCTCAAGCACAGTATGCATATTTCTGGTTTAACCCGCACGCCTTTACTCCACATGTGGCGGTCGAAGACGGCGACGCTTCTCCGACCCCCCTGCAGTCTCATTACTCACACGCGCCGGGGTACCCCTAAAACGGAAATAAACACAATAGACACTACAGTGGTAGCTTGGCAATCTATAGGACGACTTGCCAATAAACTACCCATATATGCCCCAGCGATGCCCCTGGCGCATCATGCGGCATTATCGGTGACGCAGGAGGTTGGTCCGATGCGGCTGCTTAGGGACGCAGGTATAAATACCATGCAAGACTGTTGGAACCGGGTTTACCGAGTCCGCCACGGTAGCATGGCGCGAGGCGGGAAAGCACGCGAAGGCAATGTGTAAGGCAGTTGTGCAGCACACTCTTACTTTGACTCAGGAATGCGAACGCAATAACATGACACCACACCAGGCTTGTGTATTTAAAATCAAGATCTTTTATATATAAATCAAGTTAGCATCAGATGAGGCAGATTAATTCAGATCTACATTTAAATTCATTGCATTACTCAACTGGTGCACATTCTTAATAAAGCATCATAGCTCATCAACATTGTAGGCCACTAAGAGGCCGCAGGAATTATCTCTTAAACGTAGCACCAATAAGGATCACAAGGTGCATTAATAAAACATGGGCCTAAACATGCAGTTCACTTCAAGCATATTCAATTACTTAAAAGAAGGCTTTTCACGTTACATTTCAATAGGCCTGCATTAATCTAGGCGCACCCACATTCAGTACAGTGGGCGTCGCAATTCCAGTACACCTGTAACATAAAACACTTCAAGTCTTGGCGGTGTACACTTCAGCTCAATTCAATTAATCACTTTCCCCCTGTGGTAAAGACTTTGCAGTTAAAAGCATAGGCCTAGGCAGTAATTACAATAGGCATCTGCATTAAATTAGTAAACACTGTGGGGAACCCCTCAACATGTCCTGCATCCTGGGGCTTCTATGTCCCTTAGGGGTTAATTCCAGGCTAGGCCCACTCCTCTCCGGGGCCTCGCCTCATGGGGAAAGTTACACGGTTAATTTAGGGGTTAATGGTGGCCCCCGGCCCCCAGTGGCGTTTTTGTGGGCCCTAGGGGCCTCCTGGGCTCACCTGGTGCTTGGTCGTTGGTCGCGCTTCTTAGCGACTGGCGATCTCCAGGCCCGGCCCGTGTTCTGGAGGGCGGGGCCCGGTCGGGGTACCTCGGCCTTCTGGCCGGAATGACGGGTCGTTGCGGGGGCCGGTATCACCCTCCTCCGGCCCCCGGGATCAGGGAAGTGACTGTGCGGCACGTTGCGGGGGCCGGTATCACCCTCCTCCGGCCCCCGGGATCAGGTGAGTGGGTCTGGCGGGCTTCAGGGACTTCGGGAAGGGGAGCGGGAGCCGGCAGTCCTCTCCGGCCGGCTCCCCGTCTCCCTTTGCACGGCCGGGGCTCTTCCTTGGCCTCCGTCGGCGCTGGGGGCGTGGCGGGAGCCGGCACCCAATCGCTGGCGCGGCCGGCGTCCCCGGTTGCTCTGCAACGGCGTCGGCGGGGCCTGGAGGCCTCGCGGATCGCGCTAGGCCGCGGCGGTGATTTCTTCGGCCGCGACGGCGGCGGTGGGGCCCCGGGCCAGGCGGCAATGATTTTGGGGATATGTAGAGGCTTCGGTGAGGGCGCGGACGGCGCACCTCACCACATCCACTCGAGGGGCTTCCCTCACCTCAGCGCTTCTTTCGGTGAGGGCGCGGACGGCGCACCTCACCACACGGCCTCGAGGAGGGCCTCTCCTCACAGCAGCACTTCTCTTCACGCCGCGGCGGCCGCGGCGGCGGTGATTTCCTCACAAGGTCAGTGACCTGAGGGGTGGCAGTTTCTCCCTCGTGGAGACAGAACGCGGGGCGCACCAGCAGCCTGTGGGCAGGGCTGACTGGAAAAGTACTTGGGGGCAGCCCAGCAGCAGGCAGGAATCGATAGGGGGTGAAGGTCTAGCGCTTCAGGGTACGGCGCTTTACCTGGTGATCCCCAGTTTGGCAGTTTAGGTTTCAGGCCTTGCTGGACGGTCAGGCCTCCTCAAATTAAGGTGTCTTGCGACTGTTCCAGATTGGTTGCTTCTTAGGAGTTTCTTGTCAGGAGTTTCTTGTCAGAAGTTTCTTATAAGTTTCTTGTCAAAAGTTTCTTGTCAGAAGTTTCTTCTTATGAGGGGGGATATGAGTTGGTGGTTCTGGGAGTGCTTGATGTTCCTCCCAGCACGCTGAAGGTGGTTCCCTGGGTCCCCTCACACTGGGCAAGGTCAGTGGGTGGTGGGCGTTCCTCAGCTATCTTACTACAGCAGGGCCTCAGCCCTGTCAGCAGCAGTAGTGTAGGTCTCCCCCCTAGGCCCTAAAGCCTATACTCCGGCAGAGGTTCTCCCAGGATCAGTGGTGCCCCATCTCAACTTCAACTCCAACTCCAACTGACTAAAAGTTTTTCCCTCCAAGCCTTTTATACCCCTAGGTCAGGTGACCCTCCCAAAGGCGGCAAAACATAACTCCTCCCACAGCCCGGAAGGTTCTGGAACCTTCCACATGTCTGGCTATGTGGCCCAGAGGTGGGGACGGAATGGATACTGTATCCTATGTCCCAGCCTGACCCTGGCTACTAGTGTGTATGCGTGTAAGGCCCCTCTGCAGTAGCAGGGGCCTGTGGCAGCCATCTTGAGTGAGTTTCACACATGGTAAAACGGCTAGGGGGAAAAACGAACATTTTCTGGGAAAAAGGGCCAAGTCCAACACAACCCCTCCCAGCCAAAAGCCAGGGTAGACCGATCAATGCCTTGATGGGCTTCCCTGCTTCGGGCGAGAAAATTTGGACGCGGGCCCACAACTGCAGGAAGGTCCTTCTCCACTCTGGAACCCGGTGGTTCCCTCTCTCAAACCTCCCTGGACCAACGAAGCCACCCCACTGGTGCTCCCTAATTGGCTGCAGCCAGGACCGGCCCCTAGGCCATCCAGATGTCTCTGGCCCTGGCTGTCTCACAGAGTGGGGGGCAGTAGCCCCAGGCCCGTAGTACCCGTTGACCACTCTCCTCCTCCTCCTCCTCCTCCGTCTGGGGTTCCGCACGTTCCTCCTATGTGGGGCACCCTCAGACCACCACTCTCTCACTCTTCCAGGGCCGCAACCCTGCATCCGATCCACCAACCCAGGGTCTAAACCCCTAGGTTGCCCCGGTGCCAGAGGCGAGTCCTCCCTTCCTCTGCACCCCCTCCCAGAGTTCAGCACCCTTCCACCTGGAGAAGCACCCCTGGGAGTCAGCTCCGGAGGGACACTGCTTACAGACGTCCCTCCCGCCAGGTCAGGCAGAACCTGGCACCCCAGCCCAGGATCTAAATCCTGTGGCTGGGCAGACCCCAGAACCCCTGGAGCTCTGAATACATACGCCCCGGGTTCTCCTGTCACTGGGGGATCCCCTTCCATGGATGGCCCATCGGGACAGCCTAGGCTCCCAACCTGGGGTTCCCTTATGGAACTCTCCAGGCCCTGAGACTGCGGTTGGGGCACCTCGGGACACTTCCCCGTCTCACTCCTTCCTATAGATAGGATGTGAGGCCCTACAACCTGCTCACTATCCTGGGACCTAGCTGGGCTATTCTCCACCTCTCCCACCTCGCTGGGTTGGAAGATCCCTGCACCACTCCCTTCAGGATCACTCCCCAAACTGGCTATCACCTCTCTTGGTAGGTAAACTTTGGGCTCCTGTGGAACCCCAGCAGGTACGCTGCCACCATTCACTTTGCCCTGCATCTCCATCTGCAAGGCTCAGAGCTCTAGTCCCTTCAGGCTAAGCTCATGCGCAAGCTTCCTTTCCTCCATGGCTAGCCTTGCCTGTTCTCGCTCCCTTTTCATCCTAGCAAGTTCTAATGTTAATTGCCTCTCCTCCCCTGTCCTCAAATTCCTCTGCCGACAACCTCCCCCCTGACGCCCTACTGCCTGCCCTGGAACGTCTTCCTGGCAACACATTCTCGCTAACATCAATGTGCAGTAGGTCCAGTTCTCCTGGGTTGTCTGCCTCCCCTGCTCCTCGTCCCCTCTTCCCTCCGGGTGGGCCATTATCCATGCCCTCAAAGCTTTCTGAAGCACCTCCTTCCTGGCGCCTCGCTTGACGGCCACCCCCTCTCTAGGCAGAACTCCTTGAGCTGTGTCACCGTATACCTTTCTAGGTTGGCTAACTCAAACTCCATCCTCCTAGGTGGGGTCCCAGACAATTTAGGGAAAGGGTTCTAGACTGTAGGTAGCAGGTCTAACGCAGGAATGTACACAATCGGCAATTACAAAAGAATTCCTAGCACTTGCATTACAATAGGTGTCTAATTGCGGAGCACACTGAGTCACTGTAGGGTGCTGCACAAACACCAGTCCTTATCCAACCGCTGAACACCAAATGTTGGAACCGGGTTTACCGAGTCCGCCACGGTAGCATGGCGCGAGGCGGGAAAGCACGCGAAGGCAATGTGTAAGGCAGTTGTGCAGCACACTCTTACTTTGACTCAGGAATGCGAACGCAATAACATGACACCACACCAGGCTTGTGTATTTAAAATCAAGATCTTTTATATATAAATCAAGTTAGCATCAGATGAGGCAGATTAATTCAGATCTACATTTAAATTCATTGCATTACTCAACTGGTGCACATTCTTAATAAAGCATCATAGCTCATCAACATTGTAGGCCACTAAGAGGCCGCAGGAATTATCTCTTAAACGTAGCACCAATAAGGATCACAAGGTGCATTAATAAAACATGGGCCTAAACATGCAGTTCACTTCAAGCATATTCAATTACTTAAAAGAAGGCTTTTCACGTTACATTTCAATAGGCCTGCATTAATCTAGGCGCACCCACATTCAGTACAGTGGGCGTCGCAATTCCAGTACACCTGTAACATAAAACACTTCAACTCTTGGCGGTGTACACTTCAGCTCAATTCAATTAATCACTTTCCCCCTGTGGTAAAGACTTTGCAGTTAAAAGCATAGGCCTAGGCAGTAATTACAATAGGCATCTGCATTAAATTAGTAAACACTGTGGGGAACCCCTCAACATGTCCTGTATCCTGGGGCTTCTATGTCCCTTAGGGGTTAATTCCAGGCTAGGCCCACTCCTCTCCGGGGCCTCGCCTCATGGGGAAAGTTACACGGTTAATTTAGGAGTTAATGGTGGGCCCCGGCCCCCAGTGGCGTTTTTGTGGGCCCTAGGGGCCTCCTGGGCTCACCTGGTGCTTGGTCGTTGGTCGCGCTTCTTAGCGACTGGCGATCTCCAGGCCCGGCCCGTGTTCTGGAGGGCGGGGCCCGGTCGGGGTACCTCGGCCTTCTGGCCGGAATGACGGGTCGTTGCGGGGGCCGGTATCACCCTCCTCCGGCCCCCGGGATCAGGGAAGTGACTGTGCGGCACGTTGCGGGGCCGGTCTCACCCTCCTCCGGCCCCCGGGATCAGGTGAGTGGGTCTGGCGGGCTTCAGGGACTTCGGGAAGGGAGCGGGAGCCGGCAGTCCTCTCCGGCCGGCTCCCAGTCTCCCTCTGCACGGCCGGGGCTCTTCCTCGGCCTCCGTCGGCGCTGGGGGCGTGGCGGGAGCCGGCGCCCAATCGCTGCGCGGCCTTCCTGGGGGCGCGGCCGGCGTCCCCGGTTGCTCAGCGTCGGCGGGGCCTGGAGGCCTCGCGGATCGCGCTAGGCCGCGGCAGTGATTTCTTCGGCCGCGACGGCGGCGGTGGGGCCCCGGGCCCGGCGGCAATGATTTTGGGGATATGTAGAGGCTTCGGTGAGGGCGCGGACGGCGCACCTCACCACATCCACTCGAGGGGCTTCCCTCACCTCAGCGCTTCCTTCGGTGAGGGCGCGGACGGCGCACCTCACCACACGGCCTCGAGGAGGGCCTCTCCTCACAGCAGCACTTCTCTTCACGCAGCGGCGGCCGCGGCGGCGATTTCCTCACAAGGTCAGTGACCTGAGGGGTGGCAGTTTCTCCCTCGTGGAGACAGAACGCGGGGCGCACCAGCAGCCTGTGGGCAGGGCTGACTGGAAAAGTACTTGGGGGGCAGCCCAGCAGCAGGCAGGAATAGATAGGGGGTGAAGGTCTAGCGCTTCAGGGTACGGCGCTTTACTTGGTGATCCCCAGTTTGGCAGTTTAGGTTTCAGGCCTTGCTGGACGGTCAGGCCTCCTCAAATTAAGGTGTCTTGCGACTGTTCCAGATTGGTTGCTTCTTAGGAGTTTCTTGTCAGGAGTTTCTTGTCAGAAGTTTCTTATTATAAGTTTCTTGTCAAAAGTTTCTTGTCAGAAGTTTCTTCTTATGAGGGGGATGAGTTGGTGGTTCTGGGAGTGCTTGATGTTCCTCCCAGCACGCTGAAGGTGGTTCCCTGGGTCCCCTCACACTGGGCAAGGTCAGTGGGTGGTGGGCGTTCCTCAGCTATCTTACTACAGCAGGGCCTCAGCCCTGTCAGCAGCAGTAGTGTAGGTCTCCCCCCTAGGCCCTAAAACCTATACTCCGGCAGAGGTTCTCCCAGGATCAGTGGTGCCCCATCTCAACTCCAACTCCAACTGACTAAAAGTTTTCCCTCCAAGCCTTTTATACCCCTAGGTCAGGTGACCCTCCCAAAGGCGGCAAAACATAACTCCTCCCACAGCCCGGAAGGTTCTGGAACCTTCCACATGTCTGGCTATGTGGCCCAGAGGTGGGGACGGAATGGATACTGTATCCTATGTCCCAGCCTGACCCTGGCTACTAGTGTGTATGCGTGTAAGGCCCCTCTGCAGTAGCAGGGGCCTGTGGCAGCCATCTTGAGTGAGTTTCACACATGGTAAAACGGCTAGGGGGAAAAACGAAAAGTTTCTGGGAAAAAGGGCCAAGTCCAACAAAGACCTTTACCCAGATGGTGCTTTCCTTACCCCTGAAGCTCTGGGGTATGTTGTTCACCCTACACTGCTTTTTCAGTTCACTGTTCATAGACTGAGGCATGCTATTAAATCACATTACGATACTTACCCGGCCGAACCTCCGGCGCACAAATCCCTACAGTTATTATTGACTACTCCTACATGTAGAAAATTAATAACCAAGTTATACAGGGCAATACGAGCTGAGACGCTCAGCGGATCAGATAGGAGCCTTGCACGTTGGAATGACACGTTGACCCCCCTATGACGCTGGTGGAATGGGAACATGTCTGCAATCTCACAGGCAAGCTCACACCTAACGGAAACCTCCGCATAATACATTTTAAATATCTGCATCAGACGTATCACACGCCCCTTCGTCTACATGGCTATGGTTTACAGGATTCTAGTAGATGTAGGAGATGTGGTCAATTGGAAGCTGATTTTATACATCTTGCTTGGGACTGTGGGAGAGTGGCAGGTGGTGCAAATTATACAAGGAATGTCTGGAACAAACTTACAATGTACACCGTTGGTATGCCTCCTATGTTATGTTCCTCATGTGAAAGGGGTCATGGGTAAATATATACGTATTGCATTGTTGATGGCCAAACGTAGAGTCGCCATTACGTGGGGAGGGGCACAATCGCCGAAGGTGGCACACTGGCTCACAGACATGGTGTACTGCAAAGAAAACTTGGGGTTATATGCGGAGGAACTGCCCACGTCTTCCAAACCCAAAGACATTTGGGAGCCATTGCGACACAATCTTCAGCAGCAGGCCATGGCGGGTTCGCCAACAGGAGCAGAGTAACTGATGTCTATGGAAGAGAGTTGGCACTAAGACTGTGAACTGATATCGCTGATCTGCTGTGTAATGTTTGCCCCCCTATGGTGTTGAGCAAGCGTAGCTTGTTTCTGGTTGGTTCAATACGGTAGCTGCCCTGCGTGGTAGCATTGCTGATTATTTTTGAAACGCAATAAACAGAGTTAAAAAAAAAAAATAAAAAAAAAAAAAGGACAGTCAGAATCCATAGAAAGAAAACTCCAGTAAAAGCCAATGGAATGGAGCCTGAGGAATCAAATGAGCAAACATTGTATCTATGAAACACCAGGTTAGATACAAGCCAGAGATGGCATGCATCCTCCAAATGGATGATGAATGACAAAGGACGCTCTGAAAAAAGCCACCCAACTGGCTCGCAAAGTAAAGTCATAAACGACACCTGAGGCAAAGTGCTACTTGGAACAGATGGAGACCCTGCAGGGAACTAGAGAAGAACTAAGCAACAGTAAAAAAACATATTGGCAAACAAAATCACTGCCCTCTAGGAGAATAGCAGCAAGCATTTATTACTGATTGAATGCGAGTGATGATGCTAGAACAGAGTCTAAAGGGCATATTGGGGAAATTAAGTTCTAGAGTAACTGCAAATTTTGCCTTTGATGGCGTCATCAATGGGTTATCCACAGCTCCAGAGGCAGGAGAGTTTCTGTGTGAGGCACCAGAGGGCACCAAGGGGAGGGACCAGGAGACTGCTCTAAATGTTTACATGAGTACTACAAGAGCACATCAGGAAGAATCCTATATCTAACCTTTCACTGCGACTCCTGCTAAAGCCGAAAATAACAGCTCACGGCCCCCGTGGGCATCTAATCCCTGTCCCGGTCGAAGGCTCTGAATGGAGCACTGGGCAATATTTGGAGCGAAACTGAAAGATGAAATGAGCCATTAAGGAGCCCTTTAAGGCATCTTGAGGCAAAGCACGTGTAATAATCCATGAGCTTACCATGGGCAAGTGCAGCAACAATGCCCTAAAGGTAAGGGCAAGTTTTTAATGGGGATGACCCAGGTAAAAACTCTTAAGGAATCCTGGGCTTTAGTCAAGTATAATGCTCACGTTTAACTTGGTATTTAGGCTCTTGAAATGATCTAAAACATAAATGGGAGGCCCAGGACAACCCTGGTATAAAACCTAAGTGGACATTTGGCAATGATTGGCTTACAAATGCCCAAGATAATCCAACATAGTCCACCTAGGGCATTCTCTTCCAGTGACCAGGCCTCCTAAAAATTCAGCAATAGTTATCTAACACCTCCTTAAGTTAAACCCACAAAAATAAATGTCATCTCCTCACCCCCAAAATCGAACACAGATTCGATCTGGCATTATTTAAATGAGCTGAAACTAGCAGATTTCTCAAAGTCTCTGTAATCAGGAGTAAATCTACTGGGTTTTACATTTGAAAATATCCTATCATTATCCTCACATATAAACAAACTTTAAAAAATGTGTCAACATCTATCTTCATTCAAATAAGAAAATTCAAGAACCTTCGCTTTCCTAGCCAATTTAAAACAAATGCTTACACCGTGATTAGTTTCCGATTGGACTTTGGAAATGACATTTAGGCCAGCATTTCTCATCCCTTACACCCCCGAGGGTTGTTTTCCATTCACAGCCAAGCAGATGTGAGAAGGTAACACTCACTTTCCTAGGAGACCCCTAAATTTTAAACAATCTTAATATTGAACCAATTCTTCTCAGGAGCAGAGACCAGCTATTGAAATCCCGATCCCACACATCTGATAACTCAGCCCGCCTTCATTTCCTTCAGGAAAATGTTGATAGCCCATATTTTTCAAATGCCTCAATTAACCCACTCCACTAGGTCGCCCTGCATATAAACAAGTATGCATTTTGCAACAATTCTACCTAGTTTTTGCTCATCTAAAACATGTGCTCACTGCTAATGTATCAGGAATCTGGTTCCTTGTAAAGAACACTACCACCAACTGGTGCAGACTGTTTTATAAAAATGTTGAACAAAATAATGAGAGGCCACAGTAAGGTCCTGCTGCAACCTGGTCGAGCTGCAAGGCCCCAGAGAATATTTGTGAAGGGGCCGAGTTTTTAGTACCAGTATGCACTTCGGTCAAAGCCTCTAGCTCATCCCTGTAGAAGGCCATGGAAATCACCTCCAATTCACGACCCAGTGGGGCACTGAAGTCCCTGGTCAATGCATAGCACACCCCATTTTTCTTATGAAACTCCTTTGTGGGATGTATAGGTTAAGAGTCAAATAAGTGTGGCAGAGGCAAGAACAGGTAATTGATTTATCTTTTTCCTAGTGCACCACTCTGGCAACAAATAATGCGTAGCCTATGACAAAAGGTGTGGTTCATGTGCACGAAGAAGCAATAGGTTTCCTTCATTATTCTAGAGGATGGGCAGCCGTTTTAGATATGCTAGATGTAGCAAAGGCGGTTAGGCAATTTGTGTCAATCAGATCAATAAATCACAAACAACTAAGTGAAATTTGAATTGAGTCGACATTACCAGAAAATATATACAACTAAGACAACTACTAATACCAGATACACACACCAGGCATTTGCCTGTTATAACAAGTAATAGAGAAATTCTAAAATGGTATGGGGTTAGTTTTTATGAACTTTCAAAGGTGGAATGACAAGGAGAATTGGGTGGTCCAGTATACAGTCTCCTGCTTCATATGAAAATAACAATAAGGTATACAGTTCTGAAATCAATTAACCAATTTAGAGGCCCGGAATGTTTCTAATCACCAGAAGCATTAGCTTGTAGAAGCAAGTGCCCTCACCCACCCACAGGTGGCATGCATCATCATTGGACCTGCTCCTCGTTGGGCTGGCGCTGCAATGTTCAATGTGTCCATCAAGGGGGCTCTTTGCCAGAGATCTTCTCAATTTGCCAAAGTAATACTGGGGATATGTTGTATATCCCAGTACAATGGTGGGAAGATTGGAGAAAAGTGTGATCTAAAATGGACTATAGATATTTCTAAGAAGAGCTTTTGATACAAGTGACAATATCTATGTCAAGGTTAAAAAAGTAAGGAAAGCCTGGGGATGTAATGATCCTGGCTTCTCCTGAATGGAAACGGTGTAATCCAATGAACAATTATGAGTGTGAGGTCAAAATGTTTCATCCCTAGATTATCAAGATAGATCCAGTGGCATTTCTTCAGGACCAAAAACTATATAGATGTACCTAATCTTCACTCAGGGAGAGTAAGGATACTTTGCAATGAGTGTTACACTATCTCCATGTTTGGTGTGTAGTGTAACTTGCACTGAAATGTGTATGCTCTTGCAACTGGTGACCCTCCTTTAGTAAGGTCTAGGCCCCTAGGGGATCATGGTCACAACGGCTTCAAAAGTGGAGGCCCATTCACCTATCCTATGTCCACGATCCCGGAAGTCACATACACATTTCACAATTGCAGACCTCTTTCTGATGGTTAGAATACAGTAATGAAATATAAAATATCTCAATTGCCGTAATAAAAGGAACAAAGTCTGGAATCACCTCAAAGACTAATGCCCATATCCTCTGCATCAAGGAAGTTCATCTGTAATTCTGTCTGTCATTTTCAGACACTAATATTACTCTATGGCTTTTATGGCATCTATGAATGCGAAACACAATGTGTTTGGAATGGCCATCTTTTTTCCACAGAGTTCCTATTTAATCTTAGGGATCAAAAGAAAGGCAAGAATGGTAGATATTATTGGTTACAAGAGTTTCATTTGTCCAGGATGTCACTCTAGCGACTGTGTATGCCCCAAATGCAGGCCAGGCCTTCTTTCTTCCTTTCTTTCAAACATTAGCTGACTTTGCTTCTGGTATTTAAGTACACTAAATCTCTTCCCACAACACTTAATACTTCCTGATCAGTTCAACTTGGACATGGGCTGTCAGACTTATGACATGAGAATGGTTCCCTTGACAGAAGAAGTTGTGAACAAAATAATCCACTGCTCTCTTCAGAAGCTGATAAGGCATTTGACCTGGTGTGTTACTCTTGTCTGGGGTTCGTCGGACACACAGAAACTGGCTTTTATAGCTACATCAAACCTCTGACTAGAATAAGCCTCAATGGGTCCTTCACCGAGAAGGTTATCCTTCGAAGGGACACTATACAAGATTGCTCGCTGTCTTTCCTACTATTCACATTGTTTCTTGGCTGCTTGCCCAGAAGATCCATGTTTGCACTTTGGAGGAGACAAATAAAGAAGCTTTTTGATGATGACCATATCTGTATTCTCAAGTTGACAACTGCATTCAGCCCTGCCACTACTGGCTCAGTTAGTTACCTTCGAGAGGGTGCTAGGCTTTTAAATAAATCTGAATAAATCAGAAGCACTCAACTTCCCCGCCATTCCACTGGGCTGCAGATGGAATTACTTACCTGGGAGTGAAGCACTCTGCCTTAACGCTGACCATTTTCAAAGCCAAGTACCCATGTTCCTAGATGAAGCCTAAAAAGAATCACCTAATATGAAGCCTACTGTATCTCTCTTGGTTCAGAACCTTTAAAATAAACATGTTATTTAGGGGTCCTATACTTCTTTAAGGCTGTCGTTAAGTGCAAGTACCACATTTCTAGGCAAATTTGTTTGATACATTTGTAAGGGAAGGCAAGGAAGCTGATCTCTTGGTTAGGCTTTTAGAAAGACCCAAGCCAGTCTTAAGGCGGACTCATCATATACAACTCCTAATTGTACTATCAAGTAACCCAGGAGTGTTATGTTCTTTACAAATAAAGACGTGATAACCCTGCAACGATCTCTCTAGTAGTGTGGGGTGGTTGAGGGATTTACATGATGGGCATACATGATACTTCATTCAGCGATGGTGAACTGGGGAGAAAGGGTGTAGGGAGCTGGACTTTTGTTGCAGTTACACCCCCACTTTTTGCCTCCTTTTTAGCTACTAGATGCGTATTTTCGACTCCGACAGTGCTAACCAGATCTCAGTGCTAGTGCTCCTTCCCTAAAACAAGGTAAAGACTAATTGTGCCACAATTAGCAAAGGACTTTAGCACCACTGTAAGTCCCTAGTAAAGGGTACTCCAGGTACCTAAGGCAGGGGTACTAAAGCTAAGGGCTACAGCATATCTTATGCCATCCTAAGGGACCCACATACAAATTCCACACAGACTGCCATTGCAGGATGTGTGACATGGTGCAAACCATGATTGAAAAAACAACAGGACACACTCCTGTGTGTGATGCCAAAGTCACTGCATTTGATATATTTAAGTCAGGGTGCATTATATTTTATGTGAAGACATATCTACATGAGCAGATGTGCCCTTGTGATGTCTAGTTCCATTACTAGATGATGCAAGTGACTAGGGAGGCCCTTTTAAAAGCATGTGCTGGACACTGGTGAAAACGAGTTCCCCAGCTACATGATGGCTTCACTGAAAATAGGGATGTTTGGCATCAAACATCTCGTATTAATGAACCCACACTGATGCAGTGTCAGATGTATTAATACATGCAGAGAGAGGGCACCTTAGAGGTGCCCCTTGAAAACCAACCAGCCTCTGGTGTGTTGACTGACTGGTTCTTGACTGCCTGCCGCCAGAGACAAGTTTCTGACCCCCCTCCCCTAAGTGTGAGGGCTTTTGCTCTCATGAGGTCAGAAACAAAGCCTGCTCGGAAAGAGGGTGTTCACACCCCCTCCCAAAGGATGACCTGCTGATTAGCATTCCAAGGCAGGGGAGCTTCAAAGAAGCCACCGCCTTTGAAATGCGAGACTGGCTTCCCTCACAGAAGAGGAATCCAACGCCCATTGTCCAGAGCTTTTTGGCACCTGGGCAGGCGGGAACATTAGCTAGCCAGGGAGGCGTCCCCAACTCCAGGCTAGTACCACCCCTAAGGTGGGCTACCTGAAGTGGGCACGACTTTTCAGAGTTGGCCATCTTGAGCAGGGTTCTCCAAAGTTTGTCCTGGAGGGCCAGATCCATGCCAGATTTTTAAGATAACTACATTTATCTAAAAATCTGGCAAGGATCTGGCCCTCGAAGATAGACTTTAGAAAACCCAGATATTGTTGATGGCAAACTTAGGGATTCTGGGACAGGGTTATGCCAGGAGACGTAGTGACCCTAGGGGTAAAGCCCAATGCCTACTACCCATCACTCCCCTTAAAACCCCTAAATTGAGTATTTAGGGGACCTCCAGATCTTCAAATTTCATTGGACACAAAGAGTGGAAGAGGAAGATTGCTGACTCCGGAAACCGAGGAGCACGACTGACTTGGCGCCAACCTCGCCGGCCTGTCTGCTGCACCCGATATTCGTGGAGCAACTGATTCGCCCTGCCGCTCTGCAGACTTCAAGAAACCCGAGGGCTGCCAGTGCTTTGCAAAGTGCCAAAGGAACTCTTGCGGAGCATTTGGGAGCATTTCTGAGATCCATTAATGAGGCAATTGCACCCCAGGCACTTAGATACAGTCACTTTCTTGTGTTAGGTGATCTCAACATCCATATGGATAAACCTACGGAGTCCAAGGTAATTTCCCTGATTGAGTCCCTCTCAGTTTTTAACCTAGTTCCCTGTGTCTCGCATCCTACGCATAGAATGGGCCACACCCTCGACCACATTTTCTCAAATGTAGAGCTGGAGGTGGATTTGCCTCTTCCTATGGTATGGTCAGACCATTGCCTCATCAGTTTTAGGGTTTCTAAAGCGGGGAGGCGCTGTTACAATCCAGCTAACAAAATGGAAAGCGGGTTCAGAGCTTTTCACAGAGTCTCACCGTTAGCCTTAGGGGGAAGCGCTGGAAACCTCCATCCCCCTTCACTCAGGGAATCCAGAAAGGGATGCACTTCAACTAGATGCTTGGGTACGGCATAGCGCCCATGAGTTAGCTCTGCTGACCATACGTACTACTAAGAAAGTTAAACCTTCGGCCCCCTGGTTTAATGATCTTCTGAGAACGAGCAAAAGTGCCTGTAAACATTTAGAAAGGAAATGACAAAAATACTATAATCCTGATGACAAACTCGAGTATAATTTGGCCTTGAAGTCCCATTATATCAAAGTCCATCACGCTAAAAAAAAAAGTTATCTGAGATGAAATTGAGTCTTCTAATAATAAAGGCAAGCAGATCTTTAAAATCATAAAAACCTTCTCTGCCCAGACGTCCGTGGCTAGGGATCTCCCTCATTCCACTGAATGGACTCACCATTTAGTGACTTTTTTTCATGGAAAAATCGTGACTATTCAGGATTCCTTAGCAAGGTGGTCTCCAGATGATTATGCTGACAGATTGGCCCCTGCTGTGGAGCCTCCCTCAGGAGATATTCCTGCTCTCCTGCAGTTTCCTCGGCTGCAGACTAAAGTATCTCTTGATATCATCAAGGGTCTTAAGTCGGGCTCCCCTGCCGACCCTTGTCCAGGACAATTGCTGGCTTCGGTGGCCACGGTCTTAAATCCTGTGGTAAATAAGGTACTTAATACCTCTTTAGCAGCCGGCCATATGCCTCCTATTTGGAAACATGCTAAAATTCTTCGGCTACTTAAGAAGCCCTCAGCCGACCCCAAAGTGTTAGCAAACTACAGGCCCATATCGCTACTGCCGGCTTTCTCTTAGGTTCAGAAGAAATATGTGAATACAGTTATTTCAGACTATGTTGAAGAAAATAACCTTTTGTACATTAGCCAGCCTGGCTTCAGAGCTAACAATAGTACTGAAACCGCTCTCCTGGAGGTTTCGGAACATGTTAAGGAGAAGCTCGATCAGGGGGGAAAAGCCGTTTTAATTTTATTAGACCCGTCAGCGGCCTTTGATACTGTCCTGCATAACAGGCTCCTGGATAGGCTGCGGGATCTTGGAATAGACGGCTCTGCGTTAGAATGGCTTACTTCCTTCCTAGACAACAGAAGTCAGGAAGTCCGGACTTCTCCCTTTGTGGCCTCCATCCCCAGTCTGAAATTGGGGGTTCTACAGGGTTCTGTATTGAGCCCCACTCTTTTCAACTTATATATGTCCCCTTTGGCAGCACTGGCAGAAGCGTGTGGGGCAAAAATAATTCCATACGCCAATGATACACAGCTTCTCTTCACCTGTGACAAGGGAGCGGACTTTGAGGGTGAGAAGATTAGAACTTGCCTCACAAAGCTGTTTAAGTGGCTAAAGAGGAATCAATTTAAATGTAATCCGGAGAAGTCAGAATTTTTTTTTTTTGGGCTCCCCGCACTCTGAGTGGAGACGCTGGTGGCCTGCGGATATGTCACCTCCTCTCTCTGCGCAAAATACTGTAAAAAATCTGGCCATTATGATGGATGGCACTCTCTCGATGAGACCCCAAGTCCAGTCGGTAGTGGGCACTTGCTTCGGCCTTCTGCGCATGTTGAGGAAATTTCTTCCCCTTCTACCACTGGATTACAGGAACACCGTGGTCCAGGTGTTAGTCACTTCCAGACTAGATTATGCTAATGTCCTGTACCTAGGCCTTTCTGAGTGCCTTCTCAATCGTTTACAGGTGGCTCAAAATGCAGCCGCTAGAATGGTACTTATGCTTAAGCCCAGGACTCCTATATCCCTGCACCTCAAGACATTACACTGGCTGCCAGTAAAAAAGAGAATTAGGTTTAAGGCTTTGGTGTGATTTTTCAAGACCCTGCAAGGTAGTGGCGCAGGGTATCTCAGAAGGAGAGTTACCCAATATGCGCCATCGAGAACTTTGAGGTCATCCTCCGTGGGCCTTGCCTTCGTTCCTAGAATACGCTGTGCCCGGTCTGGAGGTAGTTCCTTTAGGTTCCTGGGAGCCCAAGCCTGGAATTTTCTTCCGGTGATACTCAGAACTGTGACGGACCTAGCCATTTTCAAGAAGCTGCTCAAAACCTGGCTATTCCGCAACTGAACTAGCCATTTTTAAGATTCTGCTTAAAACCTGGCTTTTCTGCATCTAGGGGTGTCTGCAGGATAGATGGGGGCCATTAGCAGACACTCTTGTTGAGTAGCTGTGTGCTTTATAAATGAACTCATTCATTCATTCTTGGAGTAGAGGAGATAATCCCCTGCAGCCACAGGTATCAAAGAAGCAAGACCGGGTACACTGACCTACCCGCCTATGGAGTCTACCAATGCAGCAGCCACCCAGGAAGAGGTAGCAGTGCTCCTACAAATCAGATCCGTCCTCCCTCCAAGTGTGGGGGCACCAGGACCGACCAGAGCCGCATAGTACCAATCCCTGGGGTACTGGACCCCTTGCAGCAGCCAAGGCTGCTTGTGCCCAGACTGGAGATCAGCACTGAGGAAGACCAACCTGCAGGTCGAGGGACTTCAGGGACAGCGAGACCCACTTTGTGAGTGGCCCACCTTTCCTATTTGCTCCTACTACAGTAAACAAAGAAAGAAGTGAGTCTGCGACCGCTGCCACCCGACACCTCAAAGCACCTATGCGCCCGTGCTCCAGAGCCAGAGTCCAAGTGAGGTAATGGTGCCAACGGGGTCCCCAGACCCACAAGATCTAAGCCCACGCTTGGGTTTGCCCACACTGGACATCCAGTCACCGCTTGCAGCCTCTTTCTGCAGGCCCCTCCAACCGAGAGAAACTCCTGCACCAGAATCGGCCCCAAAAGACACCACTGCGCTCAAGCCCCACAGCCCGAGAAGTGGACCAAAGGTGACCCTGCATGCCCAAGGATCTCAAGGGTCGAGCCCCCTTTTGGGTTCCCCCGCACTTGTCCCCCAGTCACAGCTTGCAGCCTCTTTGTAACCGGACCGTTCTCCCATTGAAGTGAATGGGACACTAAACACTGCGACACACATCTGCACCTGGACGCCCCAGAGCCTCCAGAGGTGACCTTTGGTGTGGCCTTGGACCTTGCCCCATACTCATCTCAAGTCCAGAAGAACAGCCCCGTAAGTCGCTGACAAGTGCCCGAATGTAATACATATTTTTCCCCATAGGATAACATTGCCGGTCCAGAAACTGCACTAAGTGTCCATTTCTGAAAACTGCAAAAAATCATAACAAAAAAGTACTTACCCGATGATCTTGGTTTCTAAATTTATTAAAAGTACATGTTATTTTTATAAAATGGTGTCGGATTTCTTTAAGTGTGTCTCGTTTACTGCATTTGTGTGTGTAATAAATGCTTAGCACTACCCTACGCCTAACTGCTTGCCCACACTACCAAAAAAGCATTTGGGATGTCATTTGTTCCTCTTTAATTCCTTTGGGGTTTGCCTGGACTCTTTGCACTGTATACTTCTTTTTGGTATACCATATAGAGAGCCAGCTTCTTATAGGGGGCTAAAGAGGCACTTTTAAGTGAATATAATGTAATTCTGTAAAACTCTGTTGTACTATATGAAATAACCACTCAAATTAATCCAGTGAGATTCAGTACCATAGTTCTGATAAAAGAATAATCAAAGTCTTTTGTTGCTCGTTTGACTTTTTAGGCACCTCATGCTGCTCCTTTGTTCCAGTGGATGGTCAGCGGTATTTTGGGCTATGTTCAAAGATATAGTACAATAATTGAAGCACAAACTCAGTGTACTGTCAATTACATTGTGCAACATATATTTACTTTTCTAAGAGGTGGGTGAAAAACTATTTATTTTTTCAATGTTCTAATTACACTGCATATCCAACCATAGTTCTTTTTCACCAAATTGAGCAAGGGTTTGCACTTCATTACACCCTATGACTTTTAAGGGTACCTTGTCCTCATACATTGTGTCCTCAGCATCTACCATTCCTGAATTCTGAAGCTAGATATAAAACCCCAAATCTTCATCTCTCCAAACAGCTACTTCAAGCTCAGACCTATGAATTGGTGTCTTCCTTACCTTGATATTTAGCTAAGCACATAAAAAAACACAATTATAAGACAAAAGCAAAATTGTGCAGTATCTTATTATTTTTTTTTTTTAACAGGACAACATTTTGGAATAATGGTGATTCAGTTCATGCAAAAGGTTAAAGCATATATCACTTACAATTAAATCTCATGTTTAGTAAACAGTGTTTGTGACCGGAGGAAACAGGTTGATATCAAAAACAAGGACATGATTTAGAGTTTGATGGATGGGTTACTCCGTCACAAACATGACGGGTATCAAGTCCTCCTTACTACAAGTGCATTATACGCTATGGCATTTTTGTTTGTGGATGCAGTGCCTGTCTGCCAAAATCTAAATCAGGCCCTAAATATTCCAGAAAGAAAAATGAAAGTTTTTAAAGAAAACTTTCTTCAACTCCCAAATTCCTGCAGTGTATGAAAAATAATCTGCATAACGGACAGGATTATGTGAACTACATACAATTTTAAACCGCAATGAGAGAATGCGGATTGCTGAATCTCAGACACAAACCTCTTTGGCTTGGAGACTGCATTATATTGTGAACCACCTGCTGCAGACACATCAGCTTCTGCTGTGGAGAAGTGCATTTATTCAGGTGACCCAATTCTCGCTTCGCTCGAGGTATGTTAACACTGTCAAAAGATGAACACATACAAGGTATATTAATTCTCAGAAGAAATAAATGTTTCTTTACCCATTTCATCTCATCAATATGAAGTCAACAATTGAGCAGAAACCGTCATCTAAAAGCAAAACAACAAACATTGAGTTTCAACTTATTAACTGAACAAATGCGATCCCAGATAAAAGTCAGCAAGTAAACGTTAATTTAACGAGAAACATTTTCTTTACAAATACACATGGCTGACCTACAGTTAAATCAGCTTGTGTCTTGATCAATGCTCACTGATCAGACTAGAAGGAGTTTCTTCCAAGTGTTCCTCACAGATCATTCATCTGCTACAGCAGATACCAATCCAGTGTAGGGTAAGATGGCAAATGTCCATGTTCTTCCTCTGTTTTATGGTCTCTGAACCTGCATTCTTCTTTTCAATGATTAGAACATCATCACATAAATAAATGAGCTTAGGTGCTTCTCTCTTTCAGAAATTCCATAATTAATTTTAAAACATAAGAAGCCAAGAACAATGTTTTGGGACACAAAACGCAATCTACATTTATTTTAACAGGTTTTAAGCTCTTATTAATTTATAACTATTCGAGGTTCTAATAAAAATCTCTATTTTTTCTAAGAAGTTAAGTAGATTATTTTAATGGCAATAATGCCAACATCAATTAGGGGTTTAAGAAGTCTGCATAAAATATAAGTTGTAAATAAGCTGAAATTAAGATTTCCAACTCGCTTTGAACTGATACAGACATTTGCTTTAAAAAATAAAGAAGCAACAACTAGATTTTCTACAACGTCAATAGGGGGACCCTGGCTGATCAAAAAAGATTGTATCTTGATGTTAAGGAAAGTACTTATATGTAGAATAGGAAAAGTAATAAATTGGCACCCAACCTCAGGATAACAGGTGCAAAATGTAGTTTTGCAAAAGAGCAGCAATGTAATTCACGTTACTGCACTGGAGGCACATCATAAACTAATATAATGATGAACTCCTCACACCAATGTCTGAAAGACTGCAGGAAGAGGAAGGGACCCACATGCTCAGGTGGTGGCAAGGTTCACGAGTACTGGCCTGATGTCCTGGGATAAATGAATTAAATGTTTATTTAAAACAATATATACATCATGTGTGCCTCATTTCTGGTTATATCAGGCAGCTTGACTGACATTTACAACAAAATGACAAGGTGTCAAGAGTTTGGAGTAAAGATGGATGGGAAATTAGTTGTTTGTGATTTTTATGAAAAGCAACATGGAGAAACCACTTCTGGTGGCCCCTTTTCATCGAACCACGTTAATATCATTTTTCACCATAATGACTTTCACAACACTGACAAACTCAGTGAAAGGCTTTTGTGGTGAAATATCTTTCTGCAGGTCCAACCTGTAAACCAAAACCAGTCAAAAAAAGTTCAAACCAGCCTCCTCCTGCGGCAGCAGTGACTAGAATGGGGCCACGAAAAAAGGTGGGCCAAGGCAACTCATCCTACTGTGAATGCAGCCCCCCCTAGCCAGCAGCCGACATGGAAAATGACACAGTGGCAGAATTGCCAGTCTGACCCCATCCAGGTTTGTTTCACTTCTTCCTGTGGCTGCTGCAATTTCCTGTTCACAATTTGTCAACATTAAAATATCTAAAGAAAATTCTAAGATTTACCAATCCCTTCACTAACAAAAATGGCAAGCATTTTAAACAAAACAAAATATGTCTAAGTTACAGAACTTTTCAACTTACTTCAAAATGCAGCAATTTCTGTTTCATGATTCATTGTCAGCTGTGTAAATGTATCTTCTCCTGCACTAATATTGGGTGATTATGTTACCTTTCATTACAAAATACAGACGCGCAATTGCGCTGTCTGCAGTCAAGGTAAACGTTTCAATTCATAAGAAATCCCATTTCTGCACCCTTAACTCTACGCCCAGGTCTGCACCAAACAGTGTTTCAAAGGACATCTAACAGTGTACCAAATTCATTGCAGAGTGCTCAAATGGTCTTAAAGTTATAAGGGAGGATCCTTAAATGTTGCATCTACATGCAAATTAAGGACAATTTAATTACTTTCCGAAATGCTATTTCTGGCAGAGACTATCTAGCCGCAGATTCATCACCTTTTGAATATTCCCCAGGCATCAGACTGCATCCAGACACTTTTCAGCAGTACCTTTGCGTGCCGGAAGGTGGCATGGTGCGGCTCCGTACTGACAGCGTTCTGCTCTGGAAGAATGTCGAGCCTATATAGGCGCCATTCCCACACACTTACGGCAGTTGCTTTCGAGACTGTCTGCTCCCCCAAAGCAAAGCCCCAAAAGCAAATTGGTAGACAGTGCCCAGATTTCTAGACTTCGGACCGTATTAATGGACAGAGGCAAATCTCAGAATGGGGAGGATGAGAGGGTCAGTGAGCTATCTGCAGCTAGATGGAGTCTCTGCCAGAAGGTAAGTATCTTGTTCTTCTGACAGAGACTTCTAGCCACAGATTCATCACCTTTTGAATAAATACCAAAGCAATACCTAATCGGAGGAGGGCCAGTGAATGAAGTCAGAAGTGCTGCAAGACCAAGTGGGCAAAATGATCCTCTCGACCTACCGGACGGTCCAGGCAACAGTGCTTCATGAATGTATGGAGGGATGCCCACATACACAGTGTTAGCAGCTTTGGCCCTGGTAGAATGAACATTCAGTCCTTCTGGAGGCTGAGTTTTGACCAATGTGTAGCAAATTGTAATGCACAGCACGATTCAGCACTGCTGGTTCTCTTTTGCAGTGCACTGCCTTGCCTTTTTTCTTACCAGAGAACCTCACAAAGAGCTGATCGTCCACCCAATGGTCTTTAGTACGATCTATGTAGAAGCCCACTGCTCTCTTGGGGTCGAAGATATGGAGTCTCTCCTCCTCCTTAGAGGGTGGAGGCAGAGCATAGATCAGCACAGTGATAGCATGACTGACGTGGACCGGTGTCATGCCCTTTGGCAGAAAGGGAGCCCTCGGCTGCAGAACCAGTTTGTCTGGGAAGAAGTTAGTGTATGGTGGAGTGACACAAAGCAGTTAAAGCTCACTCATATGCTGCACCGAGGTGATGAGGAACACAGTCTTAATGGTATGGAGCCAAAAGGGACAGCTGTGAAGTGGCTCCAACGGAGTGCACGTCAATTGAGTAAGGGCCAGATTAAGGTCCCATTGGGGCATTACAAACGGAGAAGAGGAAAACGTATTGTAGCTCTTTCAGAAATTGCATCACAACCGGTGACTTAAACAATGAGGGCTGATCAGGCATCCATAAGAAGGCTAAAAGGGTCAAAAAGATAACCCTTAACCGTGCCCAAACCAAAACCTTGCTGCGCACATGAAAACAAACTACAGAACTTCAGACAACTTGGCTTGGAGGGTGTCAATAGGTTGTGTGCCACACTAAACCACAAATTTGTCCCAGTGACAGGCATATACAGTTTTAATCGAAGGGCACCTGACTGCCAAGATGCCATCAACCACCTCTGGAAGAAAGTTGAAGCTGTTTAGCTGTCACCACTCAATCTTCAAGCAAGAAGGTGGTGATTGAGAAGGCCCGGGTGAAGAACATTGCCCTACTGCTGCAACAGCAGGTTCTACCAGAGCGGCGGCCTGATTAAAGGACATATGCTCAAGCCCAGAAGTTCTGGATAGCATCCTTTCTGTGCCCAATCCGGAGTCACTAGGATGACTTGGGCCTGATCTTCTTGAGATATTGGGGTAGTAATAGTACTGGCGGGAAGGCATATAGGAGTCCCGGGTTCCATTCGATGCGGACCGCATCTCAGAGCGAGAGAAACCTTGGAAACTCTGATGCGTAGAAGTGTTGACAGTGCGCATTCTCAGCAGTGGCGAAAAGATTTAGTCAAGGTTCTCCCCATTTGTGGAAGAGACCTTGTGCCACCTGATGTGGAGCCGGGACTCTGTCAGAGACCGGAGGCCTCTAATCTACACCTCTCATAGATAGCTGCCCCAATCCAGAAGCGATGCATCGGTCACCACTGTCCAGCAACCAGCACTGCAGATCTTTGGAGTCTTCTCTGAATTCTGAGCATGGTTGGAGAGGTCCCCTCACGGTTGGGCACACTGGGACTTGAGATCCCACTTTACAGCCTGCATACGCTACCTGAGGTGCTCGACTAGCAGTTTGCAAGAGAATCTGTCCCAGCAGCCTCAGAGTCGACCTCACTGAAATCCAGGACTGAGGTTGAAAGATCAGGATCATAGCCTGAATGACCTGGACTCACTTTCCCAGAGGAAAGGCACAAAACCGAATCGTGTCCAGAATGGCTCTGATGAAAGGGAGCATCTGAGAAGAAGTCATATGTGACTTCTGCACATTGATAGTTAACCACAAAGATCACAGGAGGTTTGCCATAGTCAAGACGTGGTTGACGACTGCCTGAAGAGAACCTGCCTTCAACAGCCAGTTGTTAAGGTAGGAAAAGACAGGCACCGCTAACCACTGATGTGTACTGCCAACAATGCAATCACTTTCATGAATACCCGAGGGGCGCTAGTGAGACCAAAGGGGAGCACCACAAACTGAAAATGCTCCTGTTCCACCACACACCGCAGGTAGCGCCGATGGGCTGGTAAGACTTGTATATCGAAATAGGTGTCCTGCAGGTCCAACGCCACCATCCAGTCTACAGGGTCAAGGGCAGAGAAGACATGGGCCAGGGTGAGCATCTTGAACTTCTCCTTCCAGAGGAAGGCTTGAGAGGGCGCAGGTCTAGAATAGCCTGAAAACTTTCATCCTTGTTGGCCACCAGAAAGTAGTGGCAATTACAACAATATCCTACTTCTAGCATTGGCACCCTCTAGACAGCCCCTTAGGCCAAAAGGGCTTGCACTTCCTGCCTCAAAACCTTTGTCAGCAGCTGAGGGGACTTTGGAAGGTGCTGCAGGAAAGAAAAGGAAAGTGAGACATATCCCCTGCAAACAATCTGCAGGACCCACATGCCTTACGTGACTGCCTGCCAACCTGGTAAGAATCGGTTGATTCTGCCTCCACCGAGTGGCTGTGTCCATGTAAGGGCATGCTTAGGAGGTTTTGCAGGTGGGGCCGTAGGGGAAGATGGGGGGGGGGGGGGGGAGGAGGCTGCAGACTGAGCGGCACGCTGATCTTGTCCAGGGGGGTGGTGTGAACAGTGTCCTCTACCACAAAACTGCTGGGTTCCCAGTGGGGGTTGGACATGCTGGTGGTAAGATACGTCTCGGCCAAAGTCGCAAAAGGAGAAATGGAATTATTTCATTTGCCGTAATGGGGCGGGAAGCCCAGAAAGTTTGCAGTGGCACTGCTCTCCTCCAAATGTTCCAGAGCAGAATTCGCTTTGTACCAGAATAGGTGAGGCCCATCAAAGAGTATGACCATCAGGAAGGACTGGATGTCACTGGAGAACCCAGTCAGTCGCAGC
Organism: Calotriton arnoldi; assembly: GCA_963921515.1. Classification (NCBI taxonomy): domain Eukaryota; kingdom Metazoa; phylum Chordata; class Amphibia; order Caudata; family Salamandridae; genus Calotriton; species Calotriton arnoldi. The sequence continues at coordinate 612,757 of CAWUFW010000382.1, read as the reverse complement.
CATGCATGGTGGAGAATGGCAAAGCTGGTGGCTATGATCCTCCCAATGGAAACTGTGGTGTCCAAGCCACAACGAATCGTGAAATTGGCTGCATCATGGCCATCTTTAATCGCCTGAGAGGGGACAGGGTGAAGGTCTTGGGGCACACTAAGGGGGACTTGTGCCACTGAATCTCAAGGGGCATGACAGAGCATCTGAACAAACAGCTGGTGCTAAGATAGAGAAGGGCCAAGCTGGCAGAGGAAAAGACATATTTGCCAAATGTTTCCACTCACGTAGATTCCCTGTCAAGGGGAGTGGTAGGAAATCTGTTTGGATTAGAGCAGCTAGTGGAAGCCTGCACCACTAGGCTTTCTGGTGAGGGGTAATGCAAAAGAAAAGCTGGGACGCCTCGAGCAAGGAGATGGCGCTTAGCAATTCGTAGATTGACCGGAGGGCCAGATCACGGTTTGGCCCAAGTCCCTAATAATGTACCAGTTAGCGCTTTGTTGAAAGGAAGGGGCTCAAAAGATGTCTACCCGGTTGAAGGATCTCAGTCAAACCATTAGTCAAACCATTAGTCTTAACTTCCAAGGTGGGGAGCTGGAGGTCAAGAACTTCGAGCGCCATGCATGCGTTGGAAGCGGATTACTCTGTGGCTGGTCCAGTGGAAGAAAAAAGACCTGTCTCCAGAGAGGTATCGAGGCCACTAGCCTCGTGTAAGTCTTCGTACCAACTGTCATCCTGGTAGTGCTGAGCAAACTCATAACCCAAGTCACAGTGATTATCCGAATCAGCCTCAAAAAGGGAATGCAAAGAGTGTTGTTGTACCTGTGACAAATCAAGTGGGGGGAAGTGGTGCCTCGGGCAGATTTGGTCACAACTGCGGTCAAAGTCAGACCAGCCTTGGAGAAAAACTATTGGGCCTCCTCCTCTGGCATCAGTGAAGTTGGCATTGGCCTCGAAATGCCCGGGGCTGGCATGGCTCATGGTGCCGTAAGCAGGGTTGGGACAAAAGTCAGAGGCAAGACAGGCTAGGAGGGTCAAGTTGGCGCCGAAAGTGAACCTGTCGGCGGTATCCCATGTGGAAAGCCACTCGGCTACTTGGAGCACAAAGGCATACCAGAGAGAGTTGGCAGGGATCTAAAGAGCCAAAGCATGGCTGCATAACTCTTCAATCTTTATGCCGGAACCAGCTGCGTGATAAACTCCGGAGTGAGATCGAGCAGGGTAGCGCCACTCCCTCAAGCCTGCTGAGGCAATTGTGAGTGGAATGAGGGAGACAAATCACGGTTAGATGTTCGCTTGCCTGAAGACTTGGAGTGTGACGAAGACCGGTCTCTGGAGCGGCTCAGTCGACTCCAGGAATAGGAAGGAGACTCAATCTTGGAAGCGGATCAGGACTTGGAACGGTCCCAGCGTGTTTTTATGCTTGGCGACATAGTGTTTTGCCTTGTGTTCCCTGATAAGCTTTGGGTTCTTTGACATGCAGTAACTGCAGGCCTTGGAGTCATGCTTCGACCCTGGCACCAAAGGCACACCTGGTGAGGGTCTGTCACAGACATTTGTTTTCGACTGTCCCTACAGGGCTTAAAAATTGTCGTTTTTAGGGGTGACATCCTTGCACACTGAATAAAAAAAATAAAAATGTTTTAAAATATATATATATATATATTGCTTTAGAATCTCTTTATTTATTTTGGAAAAGATTCAAACATCATAACCCCCCCCTCTCCTCCATCCATGGGCATGTAGGTCAGATACACATATGACAACAATTCTCATCTTATGGGTCAGGTCAGGTCAGGGTCGGGCATCAGCGGGTCAGACAGTGTTACTCCCAGGGTAATAGGCCCTGAGGTCTGAGACTCTGTCTCCTTATTTGTAAAGGGTATCCAGTCCTTCCCCAAACTGGGTAGGCCTTTTCCTCCTTCACCACCCAGCCTCTTCCCTCCATGTTCTCCATGGGCCCCAAATGTTTCTGAATTTACGCTGGCATCTTCTCGCCTGGTATACTAATTTTTGGGTTTCCATGCACCAGTTCAAACCTTCCTACCATTCCTGCAGTGTGGGTGGAGTGGGTGCCCCCCAGTGTTTCAAAATATCCCTACAGACCACCATCAAAGCCAGGTTACAAAAGAGTAGGGCGTAGTGGTCCAGTGTTTGTTCGCTCCAAATTCCAAGTGTGACCAATTGTGGCGTAAGCTTCACCTCCTCACTCAAAGTCTCCAAGATACGTTCAATCACCCTTCCCAGAAGGTCACCAGCTTCGGACAGTCCCATGGTGTGTAGATTAGAGTGCCTCTCATATGGCATCCTCTGAGACATTGATCATCCTGTGCCCGACGCATACAAAACAGGCAAATCTGTGTATAATATGCCCTATGTAGGATTTTTAACTGGATCAGTCAGAAACCCGCCTGGATCACTATGTCTCTAGGGTACTCACATGCCCGAGTCCAGTTATCGTCCTCTAGTCTGCCCACATCCCCCTCCCATGTTTCCCGCAATGGGTCCATTGAGGGAAGGCTATTTTGCAATAATGTGGAGTAGATACAGGGCACTGCATGACTATTCAGGGGGGAACCCAGCACCCTACACTCCAATGGGGACTAAAGAAGGTTTTTAAGGTAAAGTCACGGACAGACACGAAGAGACCTCCAGATCTGCATCTATAGGCACAGAAAGAAAGGAACGGACGTCAGCACCTATAAAGGCTCTGCATGTCATTTACGGAGAGGAACGGCATCAGTGCAGAGGTGCCCTGAGCCACCTTTTGGCATGCTGCGGTATTGCTGACAGGTTTCTGGATCCAGTCTCACGCCTGGGGAATATTCTAAAGGTGAGGGATCTGCAGCTTGAAGTCTCGATCAGAAACAGGATATCCCTATGAGATTGTTCCCATACAGAACATACATACCATTTCTTGTATTGGAAAAAAATGTGTTCACCTGTTCTTCAGATATTAACCAAAACATATTCAGTTTGAAAGTGAAAGGATTTTCTTTCATGTTCATAGATGCTGTGACTGAACAAAGGCAAGTGTCATAATGTGAATGTCCAACACTTCACGCATAAGCACTGAACACTCAAAAGGCGTACCTCTTGCACAGTTTGCAAACAATGACAGGGGGAAAAACACAACAGCAGGCAAGTCAATTTTCCATTATTAATTTAGTGGCAGGCCCTGAATCAGCCAAATGTGCATAACTTTCCCTGGCCTGCCTGACAAGTGCAGGAGCCAGAAAAAACACAGCTAAAGTCAAGAAAAAAGACTAAGGACACACTTTATAACTGAAGAAAGCTTTCAATATCTGAACCAAGCCTCAATTTCAATGGACATGGCTTTCTACCGGTTTCCTCAAAGTGAGATAGATACTTGCCCACTCTAGGTAGTATATTTTACCTTGCTAGGTGTCAAGGGAAGTGAGCACAGCAGTGAAAGAGCAGTTGAAAGGTCCAGTTAGGATATCATGAGGATCTGCACAAGGTCCATGATGCCCATGAGCTTTTAGGATAAGAAGCTCTTCTGGGACACTAAGATATGAGTAGGTCCCATTAAGGAATTTCGTATTATTTCAATTGGCTGAATACATTTTATTGTATTTGTGTGGGAGAATATATGTTCTAGTCCTGAAGCCCACCGAAATGAGTCAACGTAACTGATGAACTGAATCAGTATAATATCTTGATACCATAGATGGTGATTTCTACATTACATCATGCATCATGTCTGAACGGATTGGTACCACTTAAAGAGACAATTGCTTATTCTCTTCTCTGTCTCTCCCTTTTCATTTAAATTTAACAATTTATTTTTGCGCCAAATTGTGGGGTTTTGAATGTAGGATCTATATTGTTGTTACTAAAAGTGTTTTTAAACTTAGGCAGGTGATATGATCACTGTATTACCACTGATATATATACTGAGAACACTTTCAATTGTAAACAGTGTCTGTGAACACGCCATTAAAGCTTGGCGCTTCTTCATAATGTTGTGGAACTGGAACTGCTTGAAAAGATCCTCTGGTGTGATAGTAGCTTGAAGGGTGTTTGAAAAACTGTGTGAAACATATGCATGTAGTATGGTGATTTCCCAAGCGGAGATTTAATTTTACTGTTACTCTTTAGGGAATCCTACAAATTACACGCCAAACAAGAAGCTTGAAGAGACAAAGTACCTGATGAACACTGCACTGTGCAAAAACAGTAACAGTACCATAACTTCACAATGACCATAGGGTCATTGTAACGGACACTGCAATATGCATTGCACTCACTGCAAACCCTTTCAAGCTATAAACGAAAAGGGCAAATATGCCTCTCACTCCTTGAGAAGAGCAAGCAGCACATCAGTGCTTTGCAGGAAGTGAATGGTTACCAATTACCAAGGTCAGTTCCTCAAATCTCTCTCCAGTGAGTCCAATCAGATTTCTTGTCAAGCCTAATTATCTCACCTCTCTCTGATGGAAGAAGATAAAAAGATGTAAAGGACATTTTACATACTATGTGGAATTAGGAGACTACTTTCAACTCCCAAAAAGGTTTTATTAATAAAACCACACCAATGTCGGCCTAAAAAGAAAACTAAAGCAAGGAAACATGAAACAAACTTTCAAAGTCACTTTAATCGAAGCAATACATTACCAAAACACCATATCAAGACAGTTCAGTATATAGAATAAAGGACATTTCTTGTTCTATTATGTGGTGAATAGTTCAAACCACAAGGGATCAGAATATGAATTTCCTGGTCATTCAAGGACGTAATGGCTTACCCAAGGCCAGTGTCAGTAACATCTGCTTCACAGCCAAAACTGACATCTCAGACACACGAGCCTCACAGATGCTAGAGGTATTATGGCCACTTCAAGGTCAGAAATTGGGGAAGACTTGGTTGGCTTGGGGCTGAAGCCACCAGTGTTGTCACAGAAATAAAGTGCATCATAGATGCCATGGAAACTGCTGCACGTATAGAAGGTGGGCCAGATGGTCTAGGTGTGGGTTATAAACTGAATACAGACATCATGCCACCCAGAAGGCTGCACCTGCTCATGTGCTGCTCTAGGAGTCTGGAAGCATACTAGTGGTTACATTTCTTTTTGCAAGAGAAGGATTACATCCGAAGAGGATGAGTCTGACCACTCCTACCTGGACCTATTCTTGTGATGCTTACTACCCAAGTCATCCTGCAAAAATGAAGAAGACTTAATGTGCCTTTGTGAGGCAATGGCTCCATATAGAGATGATCTGTCCCTGGGAAGAGATCTGCATTTGGTTTGGATCCATCCTAGTTCAAAGTCCTAATAATATTGGATTTCCTATCTGCAATCGTATTCATGTACATGATTGCACAAATTAGAAATCCAAGTCTCAAGGTCTAAGCATCACATGTGGCTTGAATGAAGGTCAGTCATTTATCTGTCTGAGACCCAGAGAAGACAGAGTGGAAAAAGTATAAAAATCTGACATCTAAAAACAAACAAAACTGGGCAAGTGTCTGAAGTGCCTTTCTGGACCCATTTAGTTGTATCTTGCAACACCATCCTGTGGTTCAGAGGATGGTGTGGGGGAAGGAGTATCCATTAAAGGTTACCTTTACCAGAGACATCCTAACACCCAGAAAGACTATTTGCTTGAATAGGACTACCGACTAGGGGGTCAAAAGATAAATCAGATTGCAGTTTTGCAAATAGTTAATGTTATTATACAATGTGACGGTCGTCAAGGTACAAGTAAATGGATATTACTAAAGCTCTGTGACTATTATGACCCCCCTGCGTAGAAAGTTTATACTTCCGCTGCTCAGAAACTGTCAATTCGCCCAAGTCAGGCCTGCACTATTATATCTTCAGGTGATCTCTTCTCCCATGGTCTGTTTTGGGGTTGCGAGCTTCCTAACAGGGGCTATTAGACACAGGAAGAAGTGGTCTTCGCAGTAGCTAGCCTGTTTTTGCTGGTTGCACCCAGGGATCACTATGTGTCATCACGTGCACTTTATGTTATAATCGATCACAGTAACTGGTTTTATGCTTAGCACTGTGGCATCTTATATATTGTATCTCTTGCTGTTTAAAAACTTGACCCTGGAAACAACGTTGGTCGTTTTATTGATTTGTACAGTTGTTTTTACTATATTTGTGTGATCTTGGTTTTATTAATTGATTGTATTTTTGATGAAATGTCTTTTTAAAAATGTCTGCTTTTATGGCTTTCAGTGGCCGAATAAAGTACCATTTGACCTTCTAAAGCTCTAATCCTGGGCACTGATAGGGTTGCTCACTCAGCTGTATTCTCTTCTACATGGCATTGGAACAAATAGCTCCACCGAGCTTAACAGGCTTGTCAAAGTTAAATGGATGAGGGGTGAATTTCAGACATTGAAAGAGAAGGTAGAAATACACTGACAATCTCCGGTGATATCCGGTTAACCTAACAAACCAAGCCCTAGACTAATGCACTTCATGCAAATATGTTCGTACTCTACTGTGGATTGGAGGACTGCAGAAATGAGTTCCTTTTTATGGCCTTTTGCCTGACAAAAATGAAGAGACAATTCAAACAGCTGTAGGCAAGAATCTCAAATTGAACTTTCATCTGATCTCATATGACTTCACAATAGATGTCCAGAGTTATCAACCAGGTCAATATTACTCTTAAGTAGATCGTTTTGTTCAAAATGGCATTGTTCCCCAAATTCTTCAATGCCCAGCTAAACCGGTCATATGACATCCTAGCACAGGTGTTCAGATCAAAGGAGAGGGTTTTAGAAAATTACTCTGTGGAACTCTGGTATTATCAGAATACCCTGCACATGGTTGTATTAGCTTTTTTCGATATGGAAAGGTATCATTGCACAATGGGGATGAAATCGCAAAAACTAAACTAGATCCGGCCAATTCCTCCAAGGTGGCAGCTTAAGAATGTTGGTTCGAAACAAGCGCTTTTTGGAAATAATGAAGACTTATCAAACTTTTCCCATCTTGGATGGTATACAGTATACAGGAGGTTAAAAGAAAACACAAAAACAAAATTAAGACCTACACCTCTCCCAAATATCCTAAGCCTAATATCACTTTTTGCTTGCATCCATCTGCTCAGTAGTCCTCATAAGTATAAACTGCAGTGACACCATCAAAGGCACAAGGCACTATGTTTGAGCACACACTAAATTAAATAACCTTCATTTCTTAAGCAAATTTAAAGGAGTACCATTAACACATTACTTACCTAAATTCAGGCTTGATTCCAATATCTTTCTGTTGAAGATCTTGTAGGCCTCGTGTTATTTTATTGAAGGCAGCATCCTACCAAATAAAGACGTTAGTAAATTGGAAGAACTGGTTTGTGTATTAACTTTGAATTATAAATAATTAAGACATACCTCACTTGCCTCTATAGTTCCCACACACTTAAAGATCAGTTCATGAATGCCATGGTGTACATACATCTGTTAATGAAACAACATGTTTAAAATCTCACCAAAACTATATATGCATGCTCATTTTTTTTTTAACCCATTGACAAGCACTTACTTCGACAGCTTGCTTTATCTGATTCATCTGAGGTTCCTGTTTCGCAATCGTTCTCTAAAGATTGTAAAGACAATTCCGATTACTATGCCCATTTGTTTTTAAGACAAACAAATTGAGATAATATAAAAATGCACCTTACCCAATGAGAATCTCTTAATAAATGCTGAAGACATTTTGTGTAAATTGCATTGACAGAATCCTGTAAAAAAATTAAATGCATTAGTGATCAAGTAGTAAATGGCCCGTTTGTTTTGATCTATGCAAAGATGATCAACTACGGTAACTACAAATCATAATTTTGACTTCACAAAACAAAATCCAAGATTTTTAATTTAATGAATAATACTTTAGCACAAAACGGCATGTGGACCAACAATAACTTTAATAAAGGCTTCCACGGTTACCAAAACTAAACACTGGCCTAATGGAATCAAGAAGTATGCATAATAAATGCTCACAAGTATTTTGACTAATTGTAATGTAAATAGAAATGTGAATGTTTACCTCAGACAATGTATTCCCAGCTAATACACAGGAAAAAACATTGTAGAATTGGCAGCACGTTAACATACCATACTATACTTATTTACGTATTCTAGGTGTTTTCGAAAGCAAATGTATGTTGTTTAACAGCCATTCCACGCACAGTGGAAAACGTGAGGTGCTGAAGAGTGAGGCTAAGACATGAGTCACCTAATTGAATACCTAAAGACTCTTTCCTGCAGAAAATCTAGAAATGGGAACTTGGCTGTTGCCCTCTGATATGCAACACTGGACCTGATCCCTTCAGGAAGGGTTAAGGTGGGATTTTCATCAACAGCCAAATAGATTCTCAGGGAGTAAAGATGGCAGCATCTTGATAGGCCGTGTGCTTAGCTTTTTGAGTTTAAGGGAAAATGCATGCAACACCGAAATGGGGAGTGGATGCTCAACTCAGCTTTTTATGAGCTAGGTAGGCAGAGAAGAGAGGAATTTTGAGCCACGCTGTGCAGCTGTAGAGGGTCGTTCTGCATACTTACTGCGATCCAATTTAAAGACAGCATCACGAGAACCAGGTAGGAGCTGCAGACGCCTCTCATACGAACGTCAAGGCAGTCTGCTTCAGAAATGGCCATGAAGGGCCCCCCCGCTATGCGGCAGTGTTGGCGATTCAGCTATGAAGATGGCCCTGTGGAGTCTCTAAGCAGGGAATCAACTGAGGAACGCCCCCACTGAGATACCAGAAGAAGAGATGGCGGCGAGAGACTGCAAACTCTGGTGGCGATAAAAGGGGCATTCAGCCCCCAAGTTGCAGAAATATTCAAAGTGCCTAGTACAGTAAAAAGATATCCTGCAGGTAAAGAAAGACAACTAAGCCGCCCTTCTGTCTGTGTTGGTTGCAGGAAGCTGGCTCTTCATATAGTGGATCAAAAAAGAGGCACACTGTGTAAAGAGTCCTGGCAACCCAATTGGTTTACAGAGGCAAAAATGATAACACTAAACGCTCATTTTTTGTGGTAGTGTGGGGACAAGCAGTTTAGGCTCATCAGAGGGTAGTGCTAAGCATTTCTTGAACTCACAGAGAAAATAATTAGGACTCGCACTCAAGAATAAATCTGAGACCAATTCTGAAAAATAAGTCATAATTTTATATAAATTTTGATACCAAAAAATTAATTATCAAGTATACTTTTTTTAAATAATGAATTTCACAGGTAAGTAAACAGGTCACTTGAACACATCTTTACGCAGCAATGCTTCCTATGCCCTATGGGAGAAAAGGCATATGTTGCATACAGTTATTTACGGTTGGTTTCTGGGTTCTCCTTTTGGACTTATGGTCATAGGGATCAAGGTCCAAAGTACCACCAGCAGCTACTAGTTACCTGCCCTAGGGGGTCCAGGTGCTGGTTGGGTTGGTAGCTTTGCGCTACACCAGTGGAAATAATGGGGGCACCTAGAAATAGGCTGCAGAGGAGGACTTGGGTTCAAGTCCGGATCACAAGAGTCCTGGGGAAAAAAGGGGCACAGCCGGTTTGTTGGTACCTGGGCTGGGGCGCTCGGGTGCAGAGGGGAAATTTTGGCGGGGCTCAGTGCGTCCGTGCGTCCAAGGGCCTTGCGGTTGTCCGTCTCGCCAGTTGAGGGAGCAGAAATCAGGACAGCTGGACGAGTCTGGAAGTGGGTATCTGCGGTGCTGACATCCCTTGATGACTGCTCGGTCACAGTGCAGTTAGAGTCCCGCCGCGACTTAAAAAGGCCTTGGTTGCTGCAAGGGGTCCGGTATCCTGAGTACGGGTCCTGTGCGGCTCCAGTAGGTACTGGTGACCTCTCACTCGGTGGGGAGGGACAGATCGGACCTTCAGGAGCACACGTACCTCTTCCCGGGGGGCTACTGCATCGGGCTGGCCGGGGAGCAGCAACACAATAAACCGGACTTCTTCAATACCTACAGACTTCAGGGGAGTGCCTCCTCTACTCCAAGGGAGATTGCTGGCAATTTGCGAAGGGCTGGCAGTCTACCGGGGTTTTTGAAAGTTGCTCAGCTTCAGGACGATTCCCTCAGTCACAAAAGTCTAGACTGGTGCAGGCAGGAAGGGGTTGGCGCCAAAAGTCCATAGCAGTCTTCAGTTCTCGTTGGCTCACAGCTCTTTGTCCTCTTCTGGATCCGTCGAATCTAAGTTCCAGGCATCAGGGGTGCCTCCTAAATACTCAATTTAGGGGCTTTAAGGAGAGTGACAGGTAGCAACCAATGGGCTACTTAACTTTAGGCAACTACACCCTCTATATGACCTCTTTGTGTGGAAAGTGGTCATAACCCTGGCCCAGTGAGCCTAATTCCACCAAAGCAAAGATGGTGGAAGTCTAAGTTTCATTGCAACCTGAATTCCAAAACATTCTTCTGTTATTCTGCGCATAAGGCACCCTCATAGGTATAAAAAGCAGTCGGGCCAAATATTCAAATGGAGTACATCCTTATAAATCACGAAGCAGTCATAGTTCCAACGGTAAAAAATCATATGAGTTCTAACAATTCCCTTGCTAGTTCAGAGCGATACACAGCCAGTCACGTCTCCTCTACCTGGTATAACAGAAGGATGTTCTGGAATTAAGGTTGCGGAAATGGTGTGAAGCTATGGCAAATACTAGTCATTCTTTTCTGATTGATTTTCTTCCATTTGAGACGCTGCCCTGAAGAAGCCCCTGTGTTTGGGCGAAACGTGTTGGCTGCTTCTATGTGCCTGGCTACAGTTTGTGAATCTGAACAAGATGATAAAGGACTATTTTGTCATAACTGGGAGCTCTGGACTCGTACTGTTGATACAGATATCATATACTTCATTTTTGCCTCATTGCTTTGTTCAAATAATTTCTGGTTTATGGCCATGGGGCAGCTTGTCATTTGAGGAGGGCAATACACTTGAGAAAATGTGTATGTGACTATACTGGGTGGTGCAGTCATTTATACCTAGCTGCCTTCTTTTGTTTCTTATTCCTCAACCCAGCAAGTCTACAATAATCCTGGGTACCTATCACAGATTGTAGTAGACCATCTGGAAGGATTAGCTGAGCCTCCCTCGCTGGATCTTATTTATCATACCATTATGCAACATCATGAGGAAAATCGCTTGGACATTGGAAAGTGAGAATTGCTAATAGGAAACTACAAGTGGCAGTCTGGAGGAGGTCTAAAGCCTGTACTGAAATAGGTGAAAGGATTGCAGCTGTAGAGACTGAGGTGACAGCACTGGAAACAGATGTGTGGGGCTTGAAGAAACAATCCTCTATGCAAGAGGATCAGATTATAGATATCCTGTGGCAAATGGAGGATTTTGAGAACCGAGAAATAATTTACGGATTTTGGGCATTGAGGAAGGGTTGAAGGCAATGATGCGAGGTGTTTTGTTGTAAAAATGTTTAAGGGCGCCTACCCAGAACTGGAGAATTGGAGCTGGGACTTGGAGATTCCAAGGGCCCATAGGTTTCCACTTGTCTTACAGAAAACGGCCTATGCAAATGGTAGTGCTTTCTTAAAGCAGAGAAAAATTGTTGTCTATTTTGGAAACTTTTTGCTTAGACAAGCTGTATTTGAAAAGACACGCCCTGACTCTAAACGGAATTTTGAGGGTCTTTCTTTCTTCACTAGGCCTGACTTTTGTCATGTTCCGATGGAGAGACGTTGGAGGCTCAGGCAGCTCATAAAGCCGTGTCAAGAGAAAGGGGCTAAGGTGTACCTAATGAACCCTGTTCGATTAAAGATAATTTATAAGAATGTGACCTGGGTTTTTACCCCCGAAATCAAGGCCAAGGAATATTTAGATGGATTAGTCTAATTGCCCATGAATGAATGTTATTAGGTTCTGAAGCTTTCTTTAATTGGGGATTCTCCGCATAGATGTAGAGGGCTCGAATATTTCTGGGTTTGCTCTAACACAAATACAACTTTGTTTACTGCTGGGAACCTAGTGTTCTTAATTCAGCTGCAGCTTTCTATCTTTTTTGTTGTCAAATTATAAATGAGATGACTTCTTTTTAATTTTCAAAATTTCTGTCCCTCTCTTTTAGATCATGTGTTTTTTTCTCTCTATAACACCTTTGTCTGAAGGTTAGGGTGGGTAATGTGTGGTATAGCTGGTAAGGGAGGGGAGCATGCAGTCCATCCTTTAACCAGTGTAGGTCTGGTTGCTTTGAATGGTAGGAGGGGTGGTCACGCGGGTGGGCCAGGAGTGGGTGGGGCTTTTAGTTATGGTGGGTTCACGGAGGGACAGAGGGTGGGTGGGGGAGAGTGTCAAGAGGAGGAAAGATGAAGATGGGACACAAGAATCGGGAAAGTAGGATTCGTTGGATTATTGCTGGTTGTAGTTTTAAGACATGGCTAGACAGAAACTTGCAAATGTAAATGTCACAAGTAGAGAAACTGTGTATGACCACAATTAATATTTGTGGCCTTAATGGCCATATTAAAGGAGGGACGTAGCAGAAGGCCTGAAGTTATGTAGGGCAGACATCATCTGCATGCAGGAAACCCATATTGGAGGGTCGAGAAAAAGCTTATTGAAAACTCTTGGCTATACTCTATTGGCACATACCACACAGGAAACTACTACAAGGGGGGATAGCAATATTGGCCAGTAGGAAAATTAGCCAAGTGAGACAAAAACTCACTGATAAATATGGGTGCTGTGTCTTGATAGAGTGTTTACTAGGGGGGGGAGGGGTAAATCTAGCTTTTATCGTTTGCTCTGTTTATGGGCCCAATCAGAATGACCCTGCGGTAATCGACTTTATTAATGTTGAACTTGCATCTTGGGCTACCCCCGGTGATACTATGTGGTGATTTGAATATTCATATTAATAGATGTCTGGAAGCAGTACCTACCGATCCTTACAAGGGCAGAAAGCCTAAGGTGTTTCTGGCATTACAGGTGCTTAAATTGAAGTTGATGTGTGGAAGAGGTTAAGGGCCCCAGAACCAGGATGCACATTTTACTCAGCTCCTCATAAGAAGCATGTTAGGCTTGATTATATTTTTAGTATCAACAGGCATTCTTAACGGGCTAAAAATTGAGAGGTTTCCATGGATTCTTTCAAGTCATAATCTCTTAGTGATTGAAACTTTGACTTTGGTAAGTAAGTCTCAGATGCTGACTTGGCCATTTGACAGGGATTGCTTTCAAATATAAAATACACTGATCATATGAAGAAATGGATTTCTGCCTTTATGGGGGTCAATATGAATAGTGCCCCCAACAATATTGTATGGAATGCCCTGAAGGCATGAGTAAGAGGAGAGACTCTTTTTAGACAGCACAGACATAGAACTCAGGCCCAGCAGATGAAAGCTAGATGTGAGAAGATGAGTAATTTGGAGGCACAGCTTATGCGAGTGGCAATGGAAAGTGGGACACAGCAGGAAAGACTATATAGGATCTCATCAGCGAGATCTTTTATTAATAATATCTATGCAGGAAATGCAGCTGAAAAATACCTGGCCTGTAGGACCCAGTGGTACGCTTGTAGCAAGAGAGTGGGAAAGTTGTTGCCACTTTGGACACGGCGAAAGGCGGTACAAGGAAACATCCAGGAAATAAAGGATAAGGTAGGACAATTGACTACTACTCTTGAAGTGATATTGGAAGTATTCAAAGAATTCTATAGGGAACTGTATCAGGCAAAGGCCACACCTACAGAAAAGGAGAAAGGGCAATATCTTAGATCTATTATCATCCACGCTCTTCAACTTGTTCATGGAGCCTCTAACGGAAATGCTCAATTCATCCAACATTCACTATCACATGTATGCGGATGACACCCAACTGTACCTGAAAATCTCCTCCCCGGACGACATCAGATCACTCAACTCAACCCTACTCAAAACACAACACTGGCTGACTTCCCAACATCTCAAGCTAAATTCCTCCAAAACAGAATTCCTCCTTATCGCGCCAACCAAATAGACTACCATCATCGTTGAGTACTTGAAACACTTGACAGCTCTCAACTGTACCCCTCACATCATTGATTCTGCAAGGTCTCTTGGAATAATTCCCGATAAGACACTGAGTATGCAGGAGCACATTAGCTCAGCCACCAAAGGAGCCAACTTCAACATGAGTATGCTAAGAAAGATAAAACCCTTCCTCCCCCCGGACGACTTCAAGTCTGGTGTTCAAGCACTAGTAATTTCCAGGTTGGATTAAGGTAGCGCAACACTGTGTGGGCTACCCAGCTATACGTTGGCACCGCTCAGGGCATCCCTGAATTCAGCTGCAAGGCTCATCACAGGATCAAGAAGATGTAGCCACATCACACCGGACCAGAAATCCCTAAACTGGCGCCCTTTTGAGGCTAGGATTCATCTTAAATTGCGTGCATGACACACAAGGCCCTTCACTTTAACACTCCTCTGTACCTAGCCCAAAAACTGGAACTTTCTGGTGTTAGCAGATCTTCTAGGAGCTCCAGCACCCTGGCGCTAAAACCTCAAAAATTCCAAAGAAAGAAAACCTATAATCTGGCGTTCTTGGGTATTGCCCCATGAATCTGGAACTCCTTGCCTCCGGAAATCAGACTGATTCCTTCTACGGCATCTTTCAAAACAGAAGTGAAAGCTCTATTGATGAACGCCCTTGATTGATTGCACCTACCCCCACCGGGTAGCATTTGTTTTTGGTTCCGATACATGCAGGTTTCGCTCCCCCCTCCAAGGACTGCCTCGCCCTGAGTGATGCTGCTACAATGTATTTCGCATTTGATCCTATGACTTTGACTATGTCTACGACTTATGACTGTTCTCAACATCTATATTTTTCTGTTGCTCATATATGCTCTTCTATTTCCTTTGCGATGGCATGTTAACTTGTTCCTCTTTCAATTCCAGTATCTTGCTTATCACTGTTGTTGTTACTGACCTTCGGGCCCAACTTGTTGTGTCCTTGATCATCTGTAAAGAGCTCTGATACCCGCTTCGGTCATGTCCGCGCTATATAAAACTTTATTTAAATGAATAAATATATTATTAGAGGAGGACGGTTAGACGCAGATAAAGGCTTGTCTAGACGCTCCGTACGCAGTAGAGTAAATTGTGGACGCACTTAGAGTACTTGCATCTGGGAAAGCAGCAGGAGAAGGGTAGTTTCTCAAGTCCTGAGTACAAAGGCATTAGCTTACACAGGAGATATTGCACTAGTTACACCTGACACAGAAACGGAAATAAGGGAAGTTGAGGGTGAGGCCTAAAGGCTTGGGGAAGTGTCTGGGTATCTTTTGAATAAGAATAAAAGTCAGATAGTGGCTAATGAGTGTATACAGATGGTGGATAACGAGGGGTTGAGCATGCCATATATTTAGGTATAAATATTACAAGTAGGGTAGAAAGGATAGCGGAATTAAACCTGGCTCCAGTGTTGCAGAATGCCAAGGGGAATTTTAGAAGGATGGACAATTTATATCTAACAATAGTAGGGCGCTCCAATGTAAATAAGGATAATGTTACTTACCCAGTAAGCATCTGGTCTTGGCATGTAGAGCTGTAGATTCACATGCTTTGAATACTCCTGCCATCTAGTGTTGGGTCCGGATGTTTGCAAGTTGTTTTTCTTCGAAGAAGTCTTTCCTAGTCACGAGGTAAGGTGACTCCTCCTTTCGGTGATAGTGCGCATGGTCATCGACTTCATTGTTGGATTGTTTTCCCGCAAAATGGTGAGAATGGAGTGAGTAAGTGTAGTATAGAGATGTTCATGCGTATAAATGTACAATGAATAACTGCAACAACTACAGGTACCCGTGGAGGAGGGTGGGCGCATGTGAATCTACAGCTCTACATGCCAAGAACAGATGCTTACTGGGTAAGTAACATTATCCGTTCGAGGCATGTGTGCTGTAGAAACACATGCTTTGCATAGACTACAAAGCAGTATACTCCCAAAGCGGTGGCTAACCTGTAGATGTTGCAGTTGTTTGGAACAGTGTTTTAAGTACTGCTTGGCCTACATTAGCCTGTTGACGTGCTAACACATCTACACAATAGTGTTTGGTAAATGTGTGTGGTGTAGACCATGTAGCTGCCTTACATATGTCAGCTAGAGGAATGTTACCTAAAAAGGCCACTGAAGCCCCTATTTTGCGAGTGGAATGCGCTCTAGGGGGTATGGTTAAAGTTCTTTTAGCTTTAGCATAGCATGTTTGAATGCATTTAACAATCCATCTGGCAATACCAGATTTTGAGATAGGATTGCCTTTTGTGAGGTGGAGCAAATGCAACAAACAGTTGTTTTGCGAAAGTCTTTTGTCCTATCTATGTAGTACAGTTAAGCTCTTTTAACGTCAAGTGTGTGAAGAGCGCGTTCTGCTACAGAATCGGATTGAGGAAAGAAAACTGGTAACTCAACCGATTGGTTTATACGAAAAGCAGAAACTACTTTGGGAAGGAATTTAGGATTGGTGCGGAGAACTATCCTGTCTTTGTGTAGCTGAAAGAAGGGTTCTTCTAAGGTTAACGCCTGTAGCTCACCAACTCTCCTCAGTGATGTGATGGCAATGAGGAAAGCAACCTTCCATGAGAGAAATTGCAAAGGGCACTTGTGCAATGGTTCAAAAGGTGGCCCCATGAGCCTTGTGAGAACAATCTTCAGATTCCATACTGGGGCAAGAGGAGTCCTTGGTGGTATTACTCTATTAAATCCTTCCATGAAAGCTTTGATTACGGGGACCCGGAATAGTGACAGATGTTGCCTATTCTGTAAGTACGCAGCTACCGCTGCAAGGTGCAAACGAATAGATGTGTAAGCTAGTCCAGTTTGTTGTAAATGTAAGAGGTAACAGATAGTGTTTTGTATAGAAGCATCTAAAAGGATTGATTTTGTTGTTATTGCAGTATATAACAAATGTTTTCCATTTTGCTGCATAACAAGCTCTGGTGGTAGGCCTTCTTGCTTCCTTTAGAATATTCATACAGTCTGGTGGTAAGTTTAAGTAACCAAACTCTAGGACTTCAGGAGGCAGATTGCTAGATTCAGTTCTTTGGGATTTGGATGTCTGATTTCTCCATGGTTCTGTGTGAGGAGACTGGAGGTGAGGTGCAGCTTTTGATGTGGAACTATTGACAGCTCCAACAGGGTGGTGTACCATGGGTGACGGGCCCATGTGGGAGCTACTAGAATTAGTGTGAGGGATGTTTGCCTGAGTTTCCGAAACACACGGAATGAGCAGGAGAGGCGGAAAAGCGTAGGCAAATATCCCTGACCAGTTCATCCATAGGGCATTGACGTGCTAAGCACTCTTGTAGGGGGCGCATGTGAAGCCTTGCATGGGGTACAATTGCGATGCAAGACACCATCATTCCCAGCAGTTGCATGAACACTCTGGCTCGTAAAGCTTGGTGGAGTTGAAACTGTAGAATCATAGCCTGAATATTGCGTATTCTGGCTACACTGGGAGAGGCTAGAGCTTTGACTGTGTCCAGACTGGCTCCTAGGTAAGACTGCATCTGTGACGGATGCAGGTAAGATTTTTGAGCATTGATGGTGAACCCCAGTTGATGAAGTAGATCTATTGAGATCTGTGTGTGTTGTAGACAGTTCTGGTGAGAGCTGGCTTTGATAAGCCAATTGTCTAGATAGGGGAAGACGTGAATCTGCGGTCTTCTGAGATGAGCGGCGACTACTGCCAGGCATTTGGTAAAAACTCTGGGCGCTGTAGTCACTCCAAAGGGAAGCACCTTGTACTGGTAATGCTTGCCTGCTATCACAAATCTGAGGTATTTGCGATGAGCCAGATGAATTGGAACATGAAAATATGCATCTTTTAAATCTAGAGTAGACATAAAATCTGCTCTTTGTAAAAGTGGGAGTACCTGTTGAAGCATCACCATGTGAAAGTGTTCTGACAGTATATAATGGTTTAACTCTCTGGGAGCCAGAATAGGCCTTAGGGACCGTCCTTTTTGGGAATGAGAAAATACAGAGAGTAAACCCCCCCCGAGCCCTGGTACTGTATTGGGACCAGCTCTATTGCTCCTTTTAGTAAAAGAGATTGAACCTCTTGTTCTAGCAATTGTAGGTGTTCTGGAGACAATTTGTGGGATCGAGGTGGAATGTTTGGGGGATTGCTGGTAAGCTCCAGGTAATAACCATATTGTATAATTCCAATCACCCACATTTGTCTGTTGTTATGGACTGCCAAACGGAGAGAAATTGTTGAAGTCTTCCCCCGACAGGTGTGGTGTAGTCAGGGGGGGAAGCGTGGGCAAGTCGCTGTTTACCTTACCCCTATCTTTGAAGTTGTTGCCTCATTAACCTCCATATGTTGAGGTATTCTTGTCTGGGGATAGGGTTTTAGACCCTCCTCTGTAAAAGGAGCGACGAAAGGAGCCTCTGTTGGACAGAGACTGGAGCGCTCCCATGGACTTGGCCACTTCAATGTCCTTTTTCATCTTCTCGGACGCTTGATCTATGCTTGGACCAAAGAGATGTTCTTAACAAAAGGTGTATTAAGCATGGATTGTTGAACTTCTGGCTTGAACCAAGAAATTCTTAATTAAGCGGGTCTCCTGAGCAAGATGCTAGTATTAACCTCTCTAGCCGCAGTGTCTGCAGCATTTAGAGCACATCATATAGAGGAATTAGAAATGAGTTTACTTTCATTTACTAAGTCCTGAGCCTTAGCTTTATGCTCATCTGGGAGATATTGAAGCAATTGCTCCATCTCATCCCAGTGTGCCCTGTCGTACCTAGCTAAAAGACCCTGCGTATTCGCAATGCGCCATTAATTCGCAGCTTGTGCAGCTGTGCGCTAGCCAGAAGCGTCAATCAACTTGGACTCCTTATCTGGCGGAGAAGCATCTCCTGATGTCTGGGGATTTGTCCGCTTACGAGCGTTAGACACTACCAGAGAATCTAATGGTAACTGGCCCTTGATAAATATGGGGTCTGTAGGGAAAGCCTTATATTTTTTGTCAACCCTAGGAGTCAATATGCCTGCTCTTACTGGGTCCTTAAAAATCTAATCAGCGCGTCTCATCATGCCTTTAAGCATGGGAAGTGTTTGTGATGACCTGTGTGTGGATCCTAAAGTTTCGAACAAAAAATCTTCCTCTAGTGATTCTTTGTATAATGCCACCCCATGATATTGTGCAGCCCTGGCAATAAGTTCTTGATAGGATGCATTGTCGTCTGGAGGAGATGGCTTGGCTGGGTAAAGGTCTGGATCATTATCTGCTGAGAGATCAATTGTATATTCTGCCCATGGATCTATTGGGAGATGTATACCCCCCATCATCATCATGGTGAGATTGTGGAGAATCCGGAGCTGTAATTTGCAAGGGATTCGCAGGTGGAGAAGGAGGCTGCGGAGGTGGTGGTGATGGTAGATGCAAAGGACTTGTAGCAACAGATTTCCTCTTTAAAGGGATAATGTAAGAAGGGTCCTCATCAGGAAGCTTGCGTTTGTGAGGCGGCTTGGTGTGAATACGGCCAGTCGCATCGTTAATATATAGCTTCTTTTGCTTCGGATCTGGTGTTAACGGAACAATGTCTATATTCGGATCCGAAGGGGTGTCTTTCTGTTTCAGTGCCGATGTTTTCGGTGTCGGCGTTTTCGGTGCCAGCGTAAGATGGCCTTTTGGAGCGGAAGGTTTTGGCTCCGAGGGTTGTTTGACTTTCGGCACAGAGTATTTTGGCTCCGAGCCGGACTTGTGTTTGGAACTGGATGTCTTCGGTTCCGAGGAGGACTTTTGACGACTCAGTAGGCTTGACTTGGTGTTTCGAAGCCAAGCCTGGAGGCGGGGCTTCGGAAACGTCGTCTCAGTGCTGACCTTGGCCAGAAGGCAGAAGTGGTGCCGAAGCCTTGTGTTTCTTCAGAATAGTTTGTGAGGGCAAGGGGTCTTCGGTACTCACGTCACCTTGTCCCTGCGGCAGTTCTTCGGCGTTGAGGTCTATCTCGAGCTCCGAGTCTGAGTCCTGTCGGAGAAGGATCCCTCCTCCTCTGCCACTGATGCCCCAACGTCTTCCAGACCGGAGTCTTCACCGAAGATGTCCGGCGTGTCTTCGATGCTTTGACGCTGCATCTCTCGACAAGCCCGGCGATTGCATAGAGTTTTCTTTGATCAAAACGATATGCAAGCGTCACAGTCTTCTTCTTTGTGCTCTGGAGACACGCACAAGTTGCACACTTTGTGTGAGCCGGTGCGAGGGTACTTAGCGTGGCACCTGGAGCAGAATTTAAACGGAATCCGATCCATGGACGGAGAGCTGACTCAGTGCGGTTAGACCCGAAGGCTGTCCACGAAGAAAAGTCGGTTCCGTTGTCGAAACGATACGCGGAGAAGTGGGAAACGCGTACGAAACAATACCGTCGAGGGTAGAGAGATTGTGCGTCAAGGGGAACCTGAAGAACGGTTTCGATCTGGAGCGCAGCAATACATGTCCGAACCCGATGGCGGAAAAAAAACAATCTAACAATGGAGTCAATGACCATGTGCACTATCACCGAAAGGAGGAGTCACCTTACCTTGTTACTAGGAAAGACTGCTTAAAAAAAACAACTTGCAAACATCCGGACCCAACACTAGATGGCAGGAGTATGCAAAGCATGTGTATCTACAGCACACATGCCTCGAACAATGCTTTTTTGCCCAAAGTCCTTAATTTATTTAGGGCTATCCCGTTAGAATTCAATAATGCTGGATGGAGAATATTGTCAGTAGTTTTTACATGGTCATACACCAGAGCTAAAAGGGCCCTTAAATATCTGATGCTACCCAGGGCAAGGGGTGGGAAGGCTGTGCCTAATTTTAGATATTATTATTGGGCAGATGCCCTACAGTATATGAAGACTAATTGTGGGCAAGCAGCCTGGCAATCAATTGGTAGAGGAATTACACCCCCCCACCTCCCTCCCCCATTTATGACCTTTTAATGGGGGCAGAGGCCAATGCATATTTCATAAGAATAGTGATTAGTTATTAAAAAAAAGTTAAGTTCAAGATAGTGCAATCTGCATTTAAGATTTGGACACTGGTCAAAAGTAAGATGGGGATTGGTCGGTATAATTATTACACTCCTCTGTAAAAAGCTCAGATTCTTCCAGCCATTTTTCATGATGAACACTATGCTAAACGGGAACAGTGTGGAATAGGGAAGCTCGGGGATTTTTTCAATTAAAAAAATGTAAATCCTATGAGGAGCCTCAGGGGGAATATGGGTTTGAAAGACGGGATTCTTTTAAGTTCCTCCAGATCAGGTATTTTTTAGTTAAAAAGTGCCAGGAAAACTGCATGGGCGGAGAGGGTTCCGGTAATTGAGCTACTTGGCAATTGGGAAGAATGCAGGATTAGTCCGATTTATAAATGCCTAATTGAGCTTTGACTGATGATTTGGGAAAACAATTGGAGAACTGGAGTCGGAGGCTGGGTATTACGGACGTACAATTTCATGAATCATTGGAGATAGTGCACTTGATACCTTTGTCGACCGGTTTACAGGCTCAGCACTGTAATACATTATTTAATCTTTATTACATCCCTGCAAAAATAGCTAGCTGGGGGAGAAGTGTTGGTACAAACTGCCTGCGATGCAGTAGTCAAGAGGCAAATCTTGTAAGTGTAGTAAGCTGTACGCATTAAAACAAGGGATTACTGGGTTTCTAGGGGCCACACACACAGGTATGCCTTTCACCACAGCTCATGCTATAGGGTGTAGATGATCGGGAAGTAGGGAATGAGTTTCAATACTTTGTATTTGTAGCTATGGCAGTAGCTCAGATTTGCATTGCCACGGCCTGGCTCAGCCCAGATCCTCCTACTTATAACCAATGGCTGGCTAGATTGCTTTCCATATTACACCTAGAGAATAGCTTGTATACACATAAGGGTAAGACTGAGAGACGGAGGGGGGTTAGGATTTGGGCACCAGTTGTGGAATGGCAGGAAAATGGAGCCTCCTAACCGATTGAATGGCATGGCATGTATCGACTATATTGCTGTTTTTGTCATCAAATTTGGGCTGCATGGTTCCTTTTAGTTATCTAATTGGTTTGTTTTTCTAATTTGCTGTTCTTTTAATGGATTATGGACAGTGCCTTGGTCATTTGTATTTATTTTTCTTTGCTCTTTTCTTCCTCGTTAGATGAGGGCTTACAGGGTTGAAAGAATGCAATGGATTCTATGTAGTGATCGGAGTATCATTCTTGAAATTTTGATGAAATTGAAAGCTATGAGTAATGAATGGTTTGATTTTCTGTATCATTTATTCTTGATTATTGTACCACTTGTGCTAACTGGGGATACAAAAAAATCAAATAAATCATTTATTAAAAAAAAAAAGCTAAATAGATTCTGGAATAAATGAATCTTCAACTCTTTAATTAGGTTTAAAAGGTTGGGGTGATTTTTCTGTGCGAATTTCAGATCAAAACAGATTCTAGGTCCCAAAACTAAGTTATACAATCCACTCACTCAGATCAGCCTAATGCAAGGGAAAACTTGAATTGTTGAGGGGGAACAAGTTTTTGTAGATATTCTAGAAAGATTCTGCTGTAAAGAACCAGAGTAAATGTATGATCTTGAAGGTTCTTTAGCTCAAGTGAGTGGAAACGTGTGCTGTATGTGATGGCTACTAATTTTGATAAAAAGAGTTCCTTTTCACCACACCTCCAAGTTTTTCACTTTTCAAGGTGAAGTTGGGGTTGTTGCTGAGGCTATTGGAAGAGAATCATTTTAGCATGTGTCCAACCAAAGGTCAGGATCTCAGGTTTGTCCCTTTTTAGACACTGGACATTTTACCTCAACAACAGGCTAGATTATTTTGCGGTGTTTCTTGTTATTCTTCAGCTGGTTATGGATCTGCATATCATTTACATACATTTGCAACTACAATTGTTGCAGCATAATTATTTCTAACTGATGGTCGCATATAGATGTTGAAGTGGCACATTGAGAGGGATGATCCTTATTAAAAAATCTGCAGGGTATGTGTCACCGTGAAATGGCCCACTCTCAGCTATGGGTTGCAATCTGGAAGGAAAGATCAACACCTTCATACTGAGTTGCCTGACATGTCAGCCCATTTTTCCAGGTGGAAAACTAGAGCTCAGTCATATATAATAGGATCCTTTTTTGAGATGCTTTGTGGCTGACCAACAAAGGTGGGAGGACTATATATTCGCTTGACCAGATCTTGGACTACGGTATTAGGTTGACCGATGAACGGTACTGTGGCACGATTGAAATGAGATGTGTGATGCATTTGCAGCCTAAATAACTGGCTTACGTTTCACAGTCTAGAATGATTTAAAAGGTTTTGACTATACACGAGGTGTTGACTTGTATTGCATTTTGTCCTGTGCTGATTAAATGCGGTCTCAGATTTGATCAATTGTTAACTTAAAAAACCCCAACAGATTGTCACATTGTTGAATTGTAGTACCTGAGGTACTCTTAGGAGATTGTGGTTCATCACTTTAAGTGAGATTTTAAACTAGTTTGATTTGTTCTGTGCTAAAAACAAAAAAAATGTAGATCGTCGTGACTTGATTTGTGGCTTTGAGTTAGCCTGTTCTAAGAATCTAGTATTAGATGCTGTCCTCATTCTCCGACTGCTTCTATTGATGTTCAAAGTTACAATCCCTTCTTGCAAGATTCGCAACGCCTGTGAAACTAGCTCAGTGCATTTAACCCGTTTCATTTTTAGATCTTGACTGTCGACAGCGCATGCGCTGTCTGCTGAGAGGGGTATTGTACACTAAAAAGGGATTAGAGTGCGCCACTGCTAACTATTCGTTGGCATCATTGTCACTCTTCTTTGCTGCCTCCTAATTGGCCAGCGGATTCCAAGCATCACTTCCTTTTATGGCGCATGGAACAAGCACAGATTGATTCATCTTAAATAGTGTCGGTCTGCTGCTCACGCTGTGATTCAGGTACTATTTCTTTCATTGCTGCGCTTTTTATATACATCTTTTTTTGTATTTTTATATTGCTTATTGCGCACATATGCATTTCAGGACACTTCCTCTGTTTCCATGCTGCTTTCTCCAATCGTTCTGTTTTCAAACACATTGTTGGACTGTACTACTCTATGCCACTCCACTCTACGCCTCTCTACTCCGTACCACTAACTTTTAGCCATGATGAACAGCAACCATGCTGCTGTGCAACATGGCTAAGGACAATAGCTCTAGCATAGGCAAGATCCATTGGTTTTGCCAATGCCTGCTTTCAATTGTGGTGGGACAAGCAATTCAAGGATCCTTATGATGTATGCAGTTGAACGGTCAAGGAGTATATCAGGATTATCAAAGTTATTCCCATATGCATTGGTGCTTATCTCTCTTGTAAGCCTGAAACGTAATAAGATAGGTTAATTTTAGGAAGATTGATTGAGCAGAAGTTCCAACAGCACGGTTTAAAAAAAAATTATCTGACCACAATGTAGTTCACATATTTAGATTTTCTTACTCAAAGCCACAGTTGAAAGTAAGGTCATGAACATGACCAGACAGGTGGGTAGAGGTTGAGATTAGCTAGGTGAGCCCAAGAGTTCATAGACCTTACGGCTATTTCAGATGCATGTTTATTGATCAATGTTTCCAACCAGAGAGTTAAATCTTCCTTAAGCACTTCTGAGACAATACTTGGACACATAATGGTAAGTCCTTGGCCTCCTTGAGAAATATGGCATTTTAACTCTGACAGTGCTAAAACACAGCAAAGATAAAAGATGCCAGACAAGCTGAACAAGAACTGAGATACTCTTTATACTGAGGCGGAGCGGGTGGTTTATGCAATTAGGGGCTGTCCCCAATAAATTGGCAGAGTATAGGGTAATTGGAGGGAATACTACAAACATGGGTAAATGGAGGGAGCAGCAATATCCGAAACCTTACACCTGTGATTCGACCAGGATAAGTCCTGCCCAAGCAATTGGACGGGAAACCAAGGTGGAACTGCATAAACACTGGACTGAGGTGGGAAGGACGAATGTGTTGAATTACTGTATGCGAGAATACTACAATGTGAATGCTGCGCATCAATTCATTTGTGATGTTACAGGGTCGCATGTTACCTTAAGATTGATGTTGAATGTTATCTGTTGGACAATAAAAGTGAGATTCTCAGCTGGTTTATTTAAATTACAGTACACTATTGCACTAAACATAAAGCTATTTATATAAATGTCTACAACACTACCCCCTCACTATCTCTATAGTCCTATGGATTATTTTAATAAAGTGTTAAAAATAATTTGTCAATGACCATCTAATATGTAGGCATTGTCTGTTAACCATGAAACTTTTACTCAAAATTTTGGCATTTAATTACTGCGCTTGGGTTGTGGATATCAGGTGAAAGCTTCAAAGTTGAAAGGTCCTGAATTCAATGACTCTGTGATGGAATAGAAAGGCCAGACAAGGTACCGTAGGAGGGCTTTCTGTAATGATTCAGGAAGCCTCAGACCACTGAAAGATTGAAGTTTTCTATTTTACTGTGATAAGGCTTATGTAGCCACGTCCGGCGTTTGCTTTTTTGGTTGTTGGGTTAATATGGGTAACCAAATTGGGTGAGCTCGCACTGGTATTTATTTTCGTACACAAAAACACATGTACTTATACATATATAGCACATATGCAAGTGTGCTGAATGTAATGTACTATTTATTACCATTACTGTGTACATGAAAGGGCAATGATTCACAAGAGACTGACCCTCAGAGGGACTTAATATGCCTGTTCCCTTCACCAATTACTGCAATGCATAGCATATTACTCTCAATGGATCTGCCTATATGGTTTGAGCCAAGCTATTCTTTCATGGGTAGAGTCTTAAACAAAGATATTTAGCCAGAACACTGAGGGCTAATTGCTAATAATGAGATACAGCCTCATTAAATTGGTATTGTAGGATGGGTCCAGTTGTGATATTGGGTCCAAGCTCTAAAGTAGTAGGCACCAACTACTCAATTTAGTTAACTTAGGCTAGAAAAAAACATGGAATTTACACTTCTTTACTGTGGTAATGAATGTGTGATTGTAAATGTATTAGAAAAATATAACATGTTATGGAGGATCATATTTATTTTCACTATCAGGCCATAAATGTAATGCTTGCATATATTAAACAGTTATTACAAAAGGAACACATCCACTTGCAAAAATACACCTGTACTCCAGTAGTCGTTAGAAATCTTATACAGAACGAGAAAAGAGTTTACTATTCAACACCTATGCTACAGTCATTTCGAAATATTGTATGATTTAACAAATATCAGTTCTATGTTATAACATACATCAGCATTTTATTGCAGCTCTGACACTTTCATCCAGACAACCACATAGACAGCTCCACTTGTAGCTTGAGCTAATTTAATGGCCGATGTAAAGTAGACAAGTCTCAAGAAACTGTGGCCACTTAAGGAACAGATTTCCGTTGCACGCACCTGTTCTACAGCTGACTATTCGTACCTACTTAAAAAAATAAAATAAAGGGGGATAGAAGTTAAAATTAATCTAAAAAGTTATTTAACTAACAGTAGGCTGTCAACCTATCACTTTGACAAGCATATTCATCAAGCTGCTTCACATTTGTCTAGGAAGGCATCTAACAATACAAGACTTCAACATCAGCGGGCAGGGTATGACTCAATAGATTACCTACTCCACTAAGCCACTAAGGGGGAGTGTGTGGGACAGTTTAGATGACACTGCAAGAGCCTGTGTGCATGCCTCCTCTGCGAACATGCTTTGTGTGTGGCTAGCTCATTGCCTGACACAATGCCAGAATTTTGAGAGAACAGAGAGTTCCTGTTGCAACTTCAGAGGGGACTATAAGGACAATCCAACCTCTTAGTGTGCTGCAATGCTTTCTGTGGGGCTATGAATGATGGGGATGACAGGTACTGTAAATATCCCAGCGCTGGAGTGTGATTTGCCCTATAGGGGAAAAACCACGTCTTCCATTTTGAATGCCATGTCCGCAAAAACAACAGCAAAGTCTCTGAAAGGCTAAGGGTCTTAAATAAACATACAATCAGACAACCTAACAGACCTTTAACTATGAATTCAGTAGAAATATCTGGGACCAGCAGGAATTGGGGCTACATGGTAGAGCCAAGTTATGTCCTCCTCTCTCTGCAGCACCAAAATACACAAAACCTACCAAAGGTTCTAGAGAGAGGGATACCAATGGCTTTAACCATATCATACCTCAACTACAGTAGGTCTAACCAATGCTCTCAATATCCCAAAGTTCAATGGGAAATGAAACATATTTGCTCTCCTAGCACACTGACCGTTTCATAGCTTTCTCCTTCAACTCTGTGAGAAAGTAATGAATGTGGGAAGGCGATAAAATCAAAAATCTACAAGGAGAGTGTTAAGTCTCTGCTAGTGGGTTCGGTTCCCTAATAGGAGGCACCAAGAAGGTAAACCACAGAAGCATTTTTGTTTTCAAGCATTTACCACTAAAGATTACAAAAAAGTCAAAAATTGCCTCTTGGGAAGTTGGATGCCCATAGATGAAGATATTTAAGAAAGAAACAAAGGGGTTGTTGAAGCTTGCAAACAATTCAGGAAGGAGTGGGGTGGAAAAGAGGCTTAATGGGAGCATATTAGATGTAAAAAGTGATGAGAAGAGGTGGTTCTACTAGTGGAACAAACTAAGTGAAGCTCACAATAGTAAATTCGTTTTTCTTGACCAATGATGACAGAAAAACGAAATCTTCTAGCTCATTTACAGTCCAGAGAATTTGCACACGCATGATAACAGTGCCCAGAAGCTCAATTTTGCACAGTCCTTGAAAGCCCTGAAAGAGTAACCTCACTGTCCAGTCCAGGAGCAAATAAGCCCTCTTGAACACAGCACCTTGTAATTTGTAGACGGTACCCAGAAAGCCATCTGTTGCTAAAATCTAAGGCCAGACGCTTCCACACAATCCGCTACTGAAAATTTTCAGTGTGGTACTCAAAAATGCCAGCCATTTGATAGAGAAAAATAAAAAAATAGGCCATTAAAAACAAAAGAAACATTCCAATCTTAAGTGCCTCAAAGGTGCAAAAATCTGACTCTGGGTCATGTCAGAACTGGGTGGGTCCAGGAATCATTAGGATTCAAGATTTGATAATACTAAGTACAGTCATGATTTGGGAATTGAGGGATAGTTTAAAATGATGGTGGCAAAAGCAATCTCTTAAAACCACAAAGGAAGGTGTGAAAGGCAATGACTTTTGCTGGAAAACTTTGACCTGCAACCAAATTCTTGATCCAGATCATATCCACATCTACACGTTCAGAAAAATGGTTAAGCCCATGCATTGTTCTAAAAATCTAATAAAGAAAAAAACTGAATCTAAAGTCACA
Organism: Calotriton arnoldi; assembly: GCA_963921515.1. NCBI lineage: Eukaryota > Metazoa > Chordata > Amphibia > Caudata > Salamandridae > Calotriton > Calotriton arnoldi. The sequence goes on along the minus strand of CAWUFW010000382.1, from coordinate 584,416 downwards.
GAACAACACATTTAGAATTAGTTATTATCCCCAATGAATTCAGTACCTGTCCTCCCATGATAACCCATTTTGACCTTAACTTTTCCAGATTTCTCTTTCCTATTACTTGCAGCCATGTTTGACAATAGATTTTAACATCTGATCATATTTAGCCATGAACTTAATATATTTTCAGTCTGAACTAAATTCAAAGCTCCTAGCTCTCCCCTTTCCTGACCAAACCATTGTTTCTTTGTTCATCACACCGCAATATCAACCACAACTTGCGTCACTTTCCCATTAACCTTGGCTGCATTTAACAAAATCTTTGAAAACTCTAATAAGCTTACATACCTATAATGACACTTCTGTTTTTGGTTAAGAATGCTTCAGTGTCGGGGGGCGTGGCTAGCCAACACCCAAGATGGCCGCACTGGAATAGAGCTCCGGCCGGCCACCGACACACTCTCCCCTTTTCATCCGTTACATTTATCCGTCTGCCCACGTCTCTCGACACCACCGACGCTCCTAGAGGCAAGGATCCGTCCAATCCGTCTCCGAGGCCAATCTGACCCCGTCTGCCGCTACAATCAGCAGCTGAAGTCGCCGGCCGGGAGGAGAGCGAGGATCCGGCCGTGACGTCGAATGGCTTCCCCTGGCGCGTCGGAGGCAATCGGCCCTGGGAACGCCCGGAGAGAGACGACTCCACTACCGGCGGCTGCCGCTTTGCTTTCTTCAAGACCGGAGGCTCACGCGGGCCTCCACACACTGCCGGTGAGCGGGGGAGACCCGTGGTGCTCGAGGCACTGCGCCTGGGGCGCATACATCACACGGAGGTCCGCAGCATTCCCTCAGCGGCTGCCCCCGTGCGCCACGGATGGAGGCCCCCATCACTGTGCACACACGCTATGCCCACAAGCGGTGCTGGAGCCCATTGGTGACACAGAACTACAGGAGACGCTTTCCTCGCCCCCCTCCCCCTCCTCACTTTTCTGTTTGGCTCTGCGGGGGGCAGAGTGTTCACTGTGCAACGGCAGCGGCCGCCTTGCCCATTTTCCGGCGTGCCTCCTCACACGCCACTGCTCTGGGCCCATTGACTCCTCGGGGGCCCTGGGACCTCCCGTGACAGTGCCACAACTGCATGGGTGACTGTTGCCGCCATTTTGTGCTATGACCTGCTACCCAACGAAGGGACACTGACGCATCTGAACTTACCCAAATTGTCTGTGGTCCTATATATCCTGTACTCGCCGCTCCCTTAACCCGGCGATTCCCAGTCCGGGGTGTGGAGCGGGACACAATGGCCACAGCAAAAGGCCCCAGACAATCCGCTCTGCAAAAACTGTCAAAATTTGCCCATTCCAAGCCCGATGAAACAGAGGGAAAGCAAGATGGTGCGGAGGCGAGGCAGCAACCTGAAGGTGGGGGCCCAACACTGCTAGACATCATGGAGGCTGTCCAAGGAGTCCGTACAGCACTGGAACTCAAGATTGACACTGTCTCTATAGATGTCAACCTCATCCGCTCTGATCTGAGGAACATGGGGGAGCGGGTCAAGGCGAATGAAGGCTCTATCGCTACACTTACGCACTCTACGACACGGCTAGAAACGACGGTCAAGCAACTGCAGGCCCAGACGTCCGACCTGGAGGCTCGACTGGAAGACTACGAAGGGCGCGCAAGGAGAAATAACGTGCGTATCCTGGGGGTTCCCGAACGGGCGGAGGGGCAAGCCGCAGACCTGTTCGTTGAAGACTTGATACAAAATCATCTGCAACCCAGATCCCTCTCCAACTATTTCTCTGTCGAGCGCGCCCACAGGGTGCCTGGAGGCTCCCCGAAGCCGGGCGCTCCGCCGCGTCCCATCCTGGCGCGGATCTTCAATTTTAGTGACCGGGACATCATCCTTCAAGCCGCGAGAGTTGGACCTCCTCTCAAATTCGAGAACTCGAGCATCACCTTTTTCCCCAGACTTCACCTATAAGGTGCAGCAGAAACGCCGCTCCTTCCTGGAAATAAAACGGGCATTCAGGAGCCACAATCTGAAGTACGCCATGCTCTTTCCAGCGAAACTGCGTGTACAATCAGATGGTAAGTCATTGTTCTTCCAGTCCCCGGAGGACGCCTGGGACTGGCTAGAGAAGTGGCGTTCCTCCACAGACCGTGGTGGCTCATCCCAGGAACGCCCTCATGGTTCCGACCGTCCTCGGGGAAAGATTGACTGAGTTCATCAGACACAGGTATCAGCAGACTTTGCATGGCCTGGGGCCCCACCCCATATTTAGTGTTCCACCATGGCACTGACTATACTAGACCTTGCCACGATCCCTGGTTTAGGGGGAGGAAGGTGCACCTTGGATCCGAACACTGGCTAACGTTCGTGTTGTTTCCCCTAATGAACGCTCTAGGATCACTGTTAGTGTTTAATTGCGGCCTGATTTTGGGGAGGGGGGGGGGAAGAGACATATCACCCAGAGTGATTGGAGCTGTATATTCATAGTTTGGGGCCTCGAGGCCCTTTAGGTCCCAACTTGGGCAAATGTAACTGTCCTTTAAGGGGGAGGGTTTGAGTTGGGGAGGGGTACGAGACAGGGTTGTCCCCTATCGCCGTTGCTGTTCGCTCTGGCCTTAGAGCCCTTGGCGCTGTGGATTAGAGGTGACCCCTCTATCCGCGGACTGAATTGGTCCCCGGACTGGTCGGACAGGATCTCCCTCTACGCAGATGACATTCTTTTATATTTGGCCAAACCCCGATCCCGACTCCACGCGGTACTGCATATTCTCACCCTATTCCGCAAATATTCGGGCTACACCATCAATTGGGACAAGTCGCTGGTTTATGTCCTCAGTCGGGAGCCCCCCCCGGCTTCCCCCGGGCTGCAGCGCTGCCATAGTCACGACCGGCTTCCGTTACCTGGGCATCTATGTCACAAGAGATGTAGATGCCTTCCACCAGAGGAATCTCCTCCCTCTCCTGCATCGCCTCCGGGCTGACGTGCAGCACTGGAAGACACTGCCCCTTACTCTATTGGGTAGAGCTGCCCTCTTTAAAATGATGGCACTTCTCCGTTTCCTCTATGCCCTACAGAATACGCCCTACCCCGTCCCGACTCAATATTTCCAAACAATTGATTCCGAGATCCGCTCACTACTATGGAATGGCGGCACGCCCCGAATTGCCCTGACCAAACTCACACGCAGCTGGTATGACTGGGGTATTGCTCTCCCTGCAATTAAAATGTATTACTGGGCCTCACAATTAGTGGTCATCAATCACTGGGCCCACCGTCCGCTTACGGACCCCAGCGTACAGGATGGACAGGCTCAATATGGCGGCGGGCAACTACTTGCGGGTGTTATATGGGGGGCCTAGACATCTACCCACCTTTACTCCGACCTCCACCACAGTTTCGATCTGGCACGCGGCAACTGCCGTGCTGGGTTGGAAAGGTAGAATCACGCGGGTTACTCCGTCCGCTGCTGGAATCTCACCAACTAGGTATGCTTTCGGGTCAACCCGGGTTTGACAAATGGGACCTGATTGGTCTTTCTGCAGTAGGGGACTTGTGAGCGAAAGGTGCGATAGTTCCGTTCGGTGAGTTGCAAGTAAAATACCAGTTGCATGAGAGGGAAACGTTCCGATATCTTCAGGCACGTAGTGCATTAAGTAAGGTCATCCCCAAGGGTTTCGATTTACCCATTTCTTCACCTTTAAAAGATAGGCTCCTCGATGACTACCTTCCGGATAAGGCCATCTCTTTGACCTACCGTAAAATACTCAATTTACCTGAGCCTCTCGATAAACTCCGCGCGAAATGGTCTGACGACGTGGGGGATTTACCTGACGACGATTGGAGGGAGGCCCTGGCATCTCCCAGGGAGGTGGCGATCCGCTCTCGCTTTAAGCTTATACAGCTTAAAATACTCCACGGGGCCTATTACACCAGCGCAGCACTTGTTAAAATGGGTCTAAAGGTCTCCCCGCTCTGTCCCCGAGAATGTGGCCCCTTGGGTACCTTCTTGCACCAGTGGTGGGATTGTCCAGTTCTTCAGCACTATTGGAGTAGGGTCTTGTCCACAATGTCCCGAATATGTCGCAAACCTATAGAAACCTCTCCTCGACTCTGTATCTTAAATATCTGGGATGCCACTGACCTCACCCGCACCGAACAAATATGGGTTTCAATGGGTTGTATCATAGCCAAATGCAATATAGCCAGAACATGGAGGGGGGGGGGGTGAGTTGTGCCCCGGCATAAGGACTGGGCGGAGGACATGGACTGGTGTATGCAGGCCGAAAGGGTGGTATACGAGAGTAGAGGATGCCCAGGCAAATGGACTAAAATATGGGGCCCCTGGAACGAAAGCAGAGGGTTTCTGTGCACCCCCTTCGACGAGATTCCCCATTCAACGTTGATAAAGAGACACTTTAACGATTTAACGTCAATGTGTGACCGAACTATTATCCGTGACGTTTTCTTTTATTTTATTGATTACATGTACAAGGTGTTTACTTTACGTGATTTGCTCATTTCGACAACTGCTCTTCCTTTTTTGCGTTGGTATTTTCTTATTGCATTATTGTTTAGTGTTTCTTCCAATAAAAAGATTTATAAAAAAAAAAAAAGAATGTTTCAGTGTCTTCTTGATAGGTAGAGGTATGAGGCAGGGGTGTCCCCATACCCCCTCTTGTTTACCCTCACCATAGAATCACTAGCATGTAAGATCCGTGACCATCTGGAGATCCAGGGCTTTCGCACCTCAGATGAGACAATCTTCGAACAAAAGATCTCTCTGTACACGGATGACGTCCTCCTCTACGTTACCGACCTTGCCTGGTCCAACCTTTGCTTTTCCAGTCACTGGAGGAATATGGAGGCTAGTCGGGATACTGCTTTAATTGCGTCAATACTGTACCTTCCACAAGAGAATACTGTTGTTCCTCCTCTCCCCCATCGCTTGACACATACTAATCTGCGGTTTAAATATTTGGGGATATTTCTGACGCTACAAAGAGAGATATGCTTTGAACGCATCCTAGAAAGGGTTATACGTGTTTGCCGTGAAAATATGGAGAGGTGACAAGGCCTACCCCTTACATTGCTAGGGAGGGCCACTATTTTTAAAATGGTACCACTGCCCAAGCTACTATATGCCCTCCAATATACATGCTACCCGATTCCATCGGAGACCTTCTCCACAACAGAAGGTGACCCAAGTACCCTGCTGTGGAAGCGTATGCACCCCAGAATAGCCCTATCAACTCTCCAACCCAACTAATATAATGGCGGTATTGCTTTGCCGGGCATACGTGCTTACTATTGGACATCCCACCTCATCAATGCCAATGAGTGGATTTACACTCTCCAAGACCACTCCCCTTTTAGATTAGAACGGTCCCAGTGGACACAGAAATCTTGACTTCCTTACCTATATGGGGGTTGAGGGACCAACCATCTTCTTCCAGCCACTCAGGTGGTCTGGGCCAATGCCACAAAGTCTATTGGGTGGCATGATAAGGTCACTAGAGACATGCCACTGTGGGAGGGGGATATGGCTGCCTGAATTAAGCTGAGGGGCTTTTGGGCCTGGGATTTGATTGGGATTTCTAAATTGGGCGACCTCATCTGGAAGGGCGATATCGTGCCATTTTCCTCACTCCAGCGCAAATAAGGAATGCACGGAAATCAATTTCTAAAAGACGTACAAGTGCAGCGCGGATGGAAGGGAGAGGGGCTCCCAGGTGAAGGTATCCCAGACTCCGCGCTGTTGTAAGGGAGGCTGTTGATAAAAGACCTGGGAAGGGGCGCCATTTCCTCCACATACAGGACCCTCTTTAACAATAAGCTGAACACCCTAAAGGGCTTGCGGGAGAAGAGGGTGGCTGATGTGGGAGATACGGAGGATACTGACTGGGAAGTGGCCTTAATGCATCCCAGAGAAGTTACAATAAACGCACCGCTCCGGCTGGTTCAGTTTAAGATCCTTCATAGAGTCTATTACGATAGGCACCTATTCCATGACATGGGAAGGGCCCCTGATTCGCACTGCTCAAGATGTAACAATAGAGAGGGTTCCTTTTTCCATACCATCTGGAGTTGTCCACGCACACAATCTTTTTGGAGTGCCGTTACTGGAGAACTTAGTGCCATGTTCTTGCTAGCGCTTCCCTTAGACCCCAAGTTTCTCCTTTTGGGTAGCCCTAATGATGTTGATTTGCCCTGGGCCTCAGCCTGGTAGTGGCAAAGAGGGATGTGGCTCGCCACTAGGGATCAGGGGAATGCCCCACATTGCAGGAGTGGAAAAGAGGAAGATATGTATATGATGGCTGAAAAAGCCACATACATCAGCAGAGGCTGCTCCCAAAAATTCCATAAAGTCTGGTGTAACTGGACATCATATTATTCCCTGGAGGAACTGATAGAGGGAGAAGAGTTGGATTGAGATGGGGCTGGGGACAGTCATTGGGTTCATGCCTGATACCATTTTTGTTTGTTGTTCGATGTGCTCTTTCACCATTACATCAATGTGTGTCCTGTTGGAATTGGGGGTGGGAAGGGGCGAGCGGAGGGAGGTAGGTTTTGGTTTTGTATATGGTGGTGTTGTATATGGTTATTGTTTTGGACACAAATGATGGGAACTACTAGCACATTTGTGGTCTATTATTTGCTCATGCTGTATTATCAATTAAAACTTCAATAAAAATAATAATTAAAAAAAAGAATACTTTGTTGTCAGAATGATGCAATCATATATTATGCTGTGCCGTAAAGAATAAAAATATACTATTTGAGTAGCACCAAAAGGGTGCCACAAAGGAGTCTTATTAGTGAGTTAGGAAGGTATCTAACAAGAATAGAGTATGTATTAAATTTTGGACCAATTTTAAAGAGAAGCATCAAGTAGAAAGCAACAACAAATGCATGTAACTAAACAAAAAAAGGAGAGAAAAAATATTGGGAATGCAATTTATGAGATTAAGACAAGTGCTCTAATAGTGAGGGAGTAGGACTAAACTCAGACTGTACTAAGCCAAATATCCCTGAAACAAATATGAACCTGCACCTTGGTGCCTATGTTACCCCTTGACTAAGGGATCAAGAAGAAAGCATCAGGCACAAAGTAAACAGGTGCCACATGCCCTATTTACGGTCTGTAGTTTCCATTCACTGCCATTCCAGAGTCCCTCCACATCAAACATGAGGCTGCCAAGAGACTATCTGTAGGAAAAGAAGCCAACACTGTGACATCACTTTGGTCAAAGTGTGAACAGCATTTTCACTTTTGATGAACCAATGTCAGTGCCTGCAATGGTATCAGAAGACAGGAAAATAGTTATGTCAATAGACCGTTAAAACAAGAATGTCCACCATCAACCAGGAGGGTCAGGCTGGCCAGACTGCGACCTAGACCAGGTCAATGGAGTGTGTGCCCCTCGTGAGCATCTAGGTTCATGGTCAGACAGAAGTCTGAAAAGATGTGATGTTTGAACCTGCGAGGTCAGGACACAAAGCACCTAACCAAGCTGGTCTACCTTCTTTCCATCAGAAACAAACATTTTTTACACTTGCGACTGTAGGGAAGAAATAACTTTCAACACTTAAACACTTGTAGGGGGTAAGTGTTTGTTTGTTTTTTCTCTGCAGACCCATGATTTGCAGTATATCATCATCATCTTCAAGATACTTGCTTCCTCTCCTCACAGTATATCCAACATCCTTACAAAGGTGAGCATGTACATTATTTTCTCTGCAAGCAACTTCAGTTCATTGGAGAGGGAGTGATTTTTTTAAATCAGTCTAGTTTAGTGGACTTCACTGGTTGTACAAACTGTAGAAGCAAAAATGTAACATCTTCTTCCCATCTTGTTTTAAAAATGCTAACTCGAGTGAAACCCAAATGAAAGACTCAACCATAAAAGACTTTGCAGGTGAACCTAAAATTTACTAGCGGTCATGTTCTCCAGGACTCCTATTGGGACAGGATTTTAGAAATGAGTCAATGGGATGGCTGCGAGCAGGCTAAGATGATGGACGCCTAAACAGGGGTCTTTACACCACCCTTACCATCCTGCAAGAATCCTGCTGTGATCTGCGCCCTACTTGGGCCCATCCATAATGTGGCTGCTGTAAAGAGGAGCGGAGGACTGGCCACCCCCTTGAAAAACTGAATGAATCCATCCCAAGTGGTCTGGAGGAGCAGTGCAAGTAACGGGGCGGAAGGCAACTGCAGGGAATGATCCCATGGTAGAAAAGGGCCTTAGGGTGCTCGAGAGAAGCAGCAACAAAGGATCGAAGTTAGCTGCACTTTTAATCTTGTTCCAGCCGCCCCTGCGGGAGATCTGACCCTGACACAGCCTAGATGTAGAGGCCCTGAAACTGCCCTGGGCTGTGGTCAGTAAAAAGGCCTGGACCAGACGAGAGAGAGACCTGGGCTGTGCGCAGCTGGTGACTGGGAGAGCAAAATCCGCCACCGCCCCTCCGCACCTTTTGCAAACATTATCCTGGTATCACTGTCGTGGACATTCAGAGATAGTGGCAGATGGTGGCACTGAGGTGAGGGGGTCGCTGCGCAACGGCCACGTGGGGGGTGGGTCCCCAGAAATGTACCTTGATGACATCAGTGGGTCAGGAGACAGGCAAGCTACACTTATGCCTGGCTGGGTGTGTTGCAGAGGAATGGAGGGAGTGATGTCGGCATGTGGTCCCAGACAAACAGGGGGGTGACAACCTCTGAATCTGCATAATGGAATCCGGTCCTCTCCCTGGAGAATGGGAGGCTCCCTCGCCTGATCACCTGGATTTTGCCTGAATGGCAGACTACACTGTAATTGTGGGTGCTACGAGGCCCGTCTCTTGAGGGGCGTTGCCAGACATGGTGGGCAGCTGCGGGGGGCTTGTCTTCCGCCACCCACACTTTAACAGGAGCCTGCTGGTTCTGACTTTTGTGTGGAATCGCTAGGGGTCGGAGATGCCCGTCCGCACAGCTGCATCTCTGGTAGTAAATAGACCAGTGATCAAACAATCTCCCATCCCCTCTCGTTTGGGGCCTATGTTTGGCCACCCACTGTGTGCTCTAAATGTCCGTCGATCAGGGGGACACTGCCATCATCGGTAAGAGGAGTGCCCATCAATCGCAGGCAAAAATTCACTGTTAGTCCAGAGCACTTCAAGGCGAGTCGGCTGTGGTGTCTTCTGGACCGTAACCTGTGGAACAGGACAGCATGTCATCCAAGGCGGAGGCGATAAGTCAAGCCATCAATTACTCCAGACTGTTCTTAAAAGGTAAGATGGAGGAACTCAGAAAAAATAGCTCTACTACGGCTGATCTCTGCAAGACAAAAGAATGATTAACAGAAGCGGAGACATGAATCTCAGGATCAGAAGATCAGATCCATGCAATGTGGGTCCAGCTACTAGAGCCCACCAAATGCCTAGAAGATAGCTAAGAATGCAGAAAGGAGATCCCGAAGGAACAATATTCGAATTGTGGGAATGCCAGTGGGAGTTGAATCCCAAAAGGAGAGGGCTTTCTTCTAGGCTGGTTAAAATCCTGGGTATACCCCAGGACACTTGTCCTACTGCTTTATTGTGAAGCATGCACATCACGCTCTGATGGCATGGCTCTCTCCTGGTGTGCCCTTAATATGTGTTATTGTGCGCTGCCTCAATTATAACAAGGACACTACCCTTGAAAAGGCCCACAAACTGGTGACAGTTACTCAGGAGTATCACAAAATCATGCTCTTCTCAGAGTACATGCGAGCAGTGCAACAGCAACAATGCTCATTTCACACAGTCATACAGAAACTCATGGCAATGCAGCTGTAGTATGTGTTGATGTACCTAGCCAAACTCAGTGTTCACTTCAGCAGTAAGCCTTTTTTCTTTGATAAGTCTGCAGTTGCGTGGGACTGGTTTGAGAAGAGGCATCCAGCAAATTCAGACACAGAGCCTAGAAGGGCTAGAGTGGACAGACACTCTAAACCACAACAGAAAAGATTTCAGCTGCCCGAAGAGAGTCCTGCACCCAAGAACACTGGTGGTAAATGGAGAGGTTTCAGCTGACCAGAATGCACAGATAGAGATGTTGCTCCCCCATATTCCCTTCCCAACTGACAGTACCATGTGCCTGGCGCTACCTACAGAAAATGAAATATCCTGGTCTGGTGGGACGGCCCAGTTCGAACCCCCAATTAAAACAAGACCCTGATACAGCAGTCTGAAGATCACCCAGAAGCAGATATGAGCCCCTTTGTTGCAGATGGCAACAAGAGACCTGCTTTCACTACTAGATGATAGGTGAGGTGCATCAACACTGAACGACTATGCACATCCTTAGAGTCTGGTTCCTCTGTTAATTGTTCACTGCTCTTGAATTGGGCAACAGATGCTTGTGGGGTGGAATAATGGGGTGGGGGTGAGACAGTTGGAGCTGCAGTGTAGACATGTTGGCTGTTTATTGTTCTAATCGCTTTGTTTTGCTACAGGTTTGAGGTATCATCCAGCAGAGTTGTTTGTTCCTAAGGTTCTAATACACAATAGCCTCCCGATACACAATAGTCTGGCAAGCCACTGGCGTCAGCCTTGATCGTTAGACGAACATAGCATATTTACAAGAGCTTTAGTGGACCCAAGACATACGTCTGTTTAGCATTATATGAGAACTTACGGGCATAGAAGTCCTTCACTGGGGATGCACTGGCTATACACACAATTATCAAAATCAAAGGGGGGGGGGGTTTGGGGGTGGGAGGGGGAGAGCAAAATGTTTTAACGAGGTCCAAAACAGAAGCTCCTGCCTGGGGACAATTCAACGAATCTCGAGATAGGGTTAGTTCCTCCTTAGTCAAATCTTGGTGCCCTCACACACCTGCTAGGGTGTCATGTTTCATCACTGGGCGCTCCTCGTCAGGCCCGTGCTGCAATGCCGGACGGGCCTGGGGGCTCTTTGTTGGAGATCTTTTTGATCTGAGGTCGCCGTAAAGATGAGTGCAAGTGAGGGGGCTATCTAACCAGTGGAGTGCCCTAAGTTGGCAGGGTATGCCCAGACGTGTGTCCCTTGCTCAGTTTGCCACTGGATTCAAGATAGCCTGGCTGATGAGGGTTTTGAACCCGAAACCGGTCCCAGGATGCTTGTTTCCGGTCCAGAGAAGACATGGCTTGGCAATTCGGGCTGGACTGTTCCCATGAGGCACAGGGTCAGACTGATTTGCATATGGCCATGTCTGAACTGGGGTGGTGGAGTGAGCTAAAGAATGATGATGGATTAAACCCAGATCAGTTGACTGGGGGTGAGTGTTTGATTTGCTCTAACGCTCCGTCCATCATCCCCTTTGGTATAGAATAATCTGTACAACGTAGTGGGTCCTTCACATCTTGTGTCAGCCACTTATGTCCAGCACCACCTGTATCCACCAACAAATGTCTCAGCTCTTGGCAGTGCAACTATAGTATGCTATCAAACAACACAATTCAAGTAATGTTCAAAGGGGTTTATTTTTCAAAATGGCCCGAGACCATCAAAGGTCTCAACACTTCTGCACTACTTGCCTTAGGACACAAATTGTTCATGTCAACATTGTGATTACAAATGCAGCATATGACTCAATTTGAAGGCTGGGTTTCAAACGTGTGTTTGTGAAAGTTTCATGAGGGCTCAGGACTCGCTAGGTAAGCAATCTTTGTTCTCCACTGTTGCTTGCACATCAATGGGCTGGCTACGCATTCACGGTTGTTCAGTATCTTCTCGGTCTCTCCTCTTCTTCAGATTTCATCATTCCTGGAATCCTCCCTCACAGGATCATGCTAGGACCAGCATTTGGTGGGCCTGTCAGTGGCCTTTAAACCCGTTGACCTGCCTCTGGGTATGCAATCAATACTGTAAGTACTCAATGTATACGATGCACTTAACTCCCACTCCAACTGTGGAGCTGTGTTTCCAACACATTCGCCTGAATAATTAAAGGGAGAGAACAGAATAGCAATGGACGGCTTAGCCGGCATCCTCTCACATACTCTTTCAGGAAGGAAGAGGAAATACATGCTGACAGAGCTCCTTCATTTCCAGCATGTAATAAGCAAGACAAAGTCCACCTCTCTATAGAGACCGGCCTTCCCCTTTAAATGTACATTCCTCGATGTAGGCCACACCAATATATCATCAAACAGACATTACTAAGTACTGTAGGTCTCTAACTAAGACTTGGATCGGCTCTCACTGCAAGTGGCTCTGCCCTTCAGGCATATGCTCTAGTAAATCAACTCGTGAACTTTGTTGTCTTCTGTCAAGACTAAATATAACGTATTCTAAAGTAGACTCACACTAATAAGCACCTCCGTTATAAGGGCCCATTATTTGCGGCGCTATTACCCCATCCGGTAAAAACTGAAACCACAGGTTACAGTATTTTCCATGTGCAGTATTGCCTCCTCATTTTGAGTTGTACACCAAGGAATGGAGGCTGACATGATAATACTGCGGGGATTTACCCATTCTGAGCTGCCAAATCCTGCATACTTATTCATTTTTTTCTCCACAAGAATGCAACTAGGTTTTAAATGTCAAAATCTGTGTAGAGAAAAACCATCACATGGAGTAATTTGCAGACTTTTCTTATACCTGAAAATAAGGAACTAAGTATCTAAAGCACAATGGGTGAAGTGCGAAGAGTAAGCGGAACAATTGTCTAGGAATGGCTGTGGGCATGCACATATTTGATTGATAAAGCTGAAAAATCAAAGATAAAGCAAATCATTAATTGAGTTTTGAGTATATTCTTAGACCCTATATTAGGAAAAGACTAAAATCTATAAACATTACAGTACGAGATACTGTGGCTTGTGAGATTATTACCTACATTTAACGGAGTTTTGCACATGCCATTTCTGGCTTTACCCAAGCAGACATCTATTTCATTCATTCAGATTCAGCATAGATGAAACAGGTGATTTTAAACATTTGAACTACTTACTATATAATGTCGGAGACTTTTTCTTTCATATTCCTTAAACGAACCGTGAAATGATGCAATGATCTTATCAAATTTTTCGGTGTGTCTTCCTAAAAACTCTGTTGCATCTTCTATGTTTTTCAAAGAATATGAAGCTGATGTTATTAGAGGTTTTTCTAGGGGAAAAAACATTAAAATGCATTCTTAGAATGTTAGTTTATCAATGAAGATGCATATTTAGCTGGCAGTTCTGATCTGGCAACATAATATGCAACACTGCTTTAGATGTATCAATGTTTAAATGAAAGTATGATTTTGTATGAAGACACATGCTGTCAGTTATTTGACTTCTCATTTTCACTATAGACTGAAAAGAAACAACATTCGCTCAGTGATAAAATTAAGCAATACAGTGCAAATATTAGTGAAACGGAAATTTTAAACTGAATTGACAAACATCTAGTCTACCCGCCATCACCAATTCAGGCGCTGACATGCTTTCAGTCTTTACAAAACCATTTATTTCCATGGCAAACCAATTTCTATATATTCTTCTCCCAACAACTTAATTTCTTTTTTTATTTTTTTTTAAATGTTTCATCTGAGGAAACTGTCCCCAACGAGTATTCGAATGTCTCCCAAATCTTTAGAGAAGAGTGCATTAACATCACTAAAAACAATAAGAAGCTCAAATTGTAACAGAACTATTTCTTTGCAGCACTAAAAATGGGGTAATCTATCCTTCCACACAACTGAGAACTCACTCTAATTCTGAGAAGGTGCTTATGTAAGTGGAGTCCGTAACTAATGCTCAGACCAAAAAGGTGGGTACTCACCCATTTATGTTTGTCCGCAGCTTTGCAGTTGCTTGTACAGATTTCAAGCCGTGCCCATCTCTACTCATTCTTATTAAAGGGTGCTAATGAAGCGGGTCCCTCTAACAAGCTTACGTTCACCATTCAAAATTGTTCCTTTTGGAACTATGCCCTAGGCACTTTATTTAAGCCTTGTAAATCACAACACAGCTACCCAAAAATTGCAACAGTTTCTCTGAGTCAGCAACACTGAGTCTGTGTTGATGTCATTCTAATTCTGCTCCTCCATCAAACATCGAATCAAATGGCTTGCTTATTTAACTTAAACACTTAAATGCATATTTGGTTTTCTACCTGTATAGTTAATCTAGTATTTGAAGTCCTTTGCATCTCCCCACCACCAAAATGCACAAAAGGTGATCTGCCGACATGAAATGAGGGATCACCGAACATTGTGTTGCATTTGGGTAACTAATCTCTAAATAGTCCCAAAGGATAATATAGTACTCTTCAGTAAAACATAATTAAAATTATAGAGTAATAAAGTAGCTTGGTGGTTTCTTAATTTTACAATGTTACTAGTACTCAACTGCAGTCACCTCTATCCCTTGACCAAGTGCATTCCCCTTACCTGTCCCTTGAACAATAACAGAACGCTACAATGGGACCATCAACTTTCCTGACATTTCCAAACCACACCAGCCATATTCAAGCAAGGTATTTCAAAGCTGGTAGGGGAGACTCTAGACATGGCAGAACACTTTAGGTTTTTGTATATGGTCTGTGCTCGTGTATTCTTTTTTGTGCACTCATGCCAATAGTGGAGTGCCTTATGAACTTTTCTTATGCGAGATGGTTGTACCGTTTTTGCAAAGTTAATGTACTGTATTCTAAGTTGTTTTACGGTGCTACTTCAATGGCCTATGGCCGAAATAAAGTATTTTACTAATGGTAGGGGAGTATAAAGTAAAATAGCAACCTGTTTATGCAACAAGGCTCAACTTTTTATACATAAGTTTAATTAAATTGTAGGTACCTTTTACTAATGGCACAAAGATTTCCTCACCTTAAACCCACTGCAGGGCACTCAAGGGGGAAGGGGGAGGGGAATAGAAAAAAATGTAACTCAGAAATGCTCTGAGATTACAGCCAATGGTTGTGAGATATTATATATATTCACTAAAAAAACAAAAAGGTTACAGGGATGTGGTTACAGGAATTGTATAGTTAGGCTCAGATTTTACTTGTACAAACCCAGTGAGATTCAGCAGTTATAGTTACCTGAGCTAACTATCATTTACACCCTCGCAATGCACTGCTTATGACCTCACATATTACATCACTAATGACATGGTCAGTGACATCACTGATGACATCTCAAATTACATCACTGATGACATCATCCAGTAAGTAGTTTCTAAGAATTTATGATTGTTAAACATAAATACTAAGCTAGTATAAGTTAAATTTGTATATCTAGATGTACTATTAATGAGTGATACTACTTCTAACGTATATTATGTGTGTGACTGTGTGTATATCCGTGTGTGAGTGGGTGTCTGAGTGGATTTATGGGTGTATAACTGGGTGTGTGAGTAGCTGTGTGGTTGAGCGAGTAGCTGTGTGGGTGAGTGAGTGGGTGTGTAATTAGCTGTGGGTGAGTGTCTGTGTGAATGGCTATATGGGTGAGGATGTGGGAGTGCTTGTATGGATGTGTGAATGGGTATGTATGTGGTTGTATGGGTGTGCGAGTGCTTTTATGGGTGAGTGACTGGCTGTGTTGAGAGGCTGTATAGGTGAGAGTGGGTGGGTGTGTGAGTGGCTATATAGGTAAATAATTGGGTGTGTGAGTAGCAGTATGGGTGAGCCTGTGGCTGCGTCAGTGGCTCTATGGGTGAGTGGCTGGTTGTATGAGTAGCTATATGGGTTAGTGGTTGTGTGAGTGGCTGTATGAGTGAGTGTGTGGCTCTATGGATGAGTGAGTGGTTGTGTGAGTACTTGTATGGGTATGTGAATGGGTATGCGAGTGGTTGTGTGAGTGGGTGTATGAGAGGTTGTATAGGGGTGTGAGTGGTTCTGTGGATGATGTAATCAGTGATGTCATTTGAGATGTCATCAGTGATGTCACTGACCATGTCATGAGTGATGTGATATGCGAGGTCATAAGCAGTGCATTAGTGGGTGTGGGTGTGCGAGTGTCTGAGTGGGTGTGCGAGTGTCTGACTGGGTGTGAGCGTGTCTGACTGGGTGTGAGGGTGTCTGACTGGGTGTGAGGGTGTCTGACTGGGTGTGAGGGTGTCTGACTGGGTGGGTGGGTGTCTGACTGGGTGGGTGGGTGTCTGACTGGGTGGGTGGGTGTCTGACTGGGTGGGTGGGTGTCTGACTGGGTGGGTGGGTGTCTGACTGGGTGGGTGGGTGTCTGACTGGGTGGGTGGGTGTCTGACTGGGTGGGTGGGTGTCTGACTGGGTGGGTGGGTGTCTGACTGGGTGGGTGTCTGACTGGGTGGGTGTCTGACTGGGTGGGTGTCTGACTGGGTGGGTGTCTGTCTGGGTGGGTGTCTGTCTGGGTGGGTGTCTGTCTGGGTGGGTGTCTGTCTGGGTGGGTGTCTGTCTGGGTGGGTGTCTGTCTGGGTGGGTGTCTGTCTGGGTGGGTGTCTGTCTGGGTGGGTGTCTGTCTGGGTGGGTGTCTGTCTGGGTGGGTGTCTGTCTGGGTGGGTGTCTGTCTGGGTGGGTGTCTGTCTGGGTGGGTGTCTGTCTGGGTGGGTGTCTGTCTGGGTGGGTGTCTGTCTGGGTGGGTGGGTGTCTGTCTGGGTGGGTGGGTGTCTGTCTGGGTGGGTGTCTGTCTGGGTGGGTGTCTGACTGGGTGGGTGTCTGACTGGGTGGGTGTCTGACTGGGTGGGTGTCTGACTGGGTGGGTGTCTGACTGGGTGGGTGTCTGACTGGGTGGGTGTCTGACTGGGTGGGTGTCTGACTGGGTGGGTGTCTGACTGGGTGTGTGTCGGCCTGGGTGTGTGTCGGCCTGAGTGGGTGTGTGTCGGCCTGAGTGGGTGTGTGTCGGCCTGAGTGGGTGTGTGTCGGCCTGAGTGGGTGTGTGTCGGCCTGAGTGGGTGTGTGTGGGTCTGTGAGTGCCTGTGTGGGTCTGTGAGTGCCTGTGTGGGTCTGTGAGTGCCTGTGTGGGTCTGTGAGTGCCTGTGTGGGTCTGTGAGTGCCTGTGTGGGTCTGTGAGTGCCTGTGTGGGTCTGTGAGTGCCTGTGTGGGTCTGTGAGTGCCTGTGTGGGTCTGTGAGTGCCTGTGTGGGTCTGTGAGTGCCTGTGTGGGTCTGTGAGTGCCTGTGTGGGTCTGTGAGTGCCTGTGTGGGTCTGTGAGTGCCTGTGTGGGTCTGTGAGTGCCTGTGTGGGTCTGTGAGTGCCTGTGTGGGTCTGTGAGTGCCTGTGTGGGTCTGTGAGTGCCTGTGTGGGTCTGTGAGTGCCTGTGTGAGTGATAAGCATTTTGGGTGTTTGCACACTTAGTGTATTTAAAGGGGAGAACCATGGACTCTGCTCTCACCAGGAGAGGGCAAGAAAGAAACGACTCATCACAGTCACTACACATCAGATTGTGCTCAAATAGATCAACAATGAATTCACCTCCATTAAGGATTTCATATTGTTTTTCAATGTGGAATAGGAGAGGAATCTTACTTGCTTTGCCTTCGCCAAGCCCAAGAAGTAAGGATCGTTTGTGCTTTACTAAAGTGGAGCTTCAACAGGGGGCACCTGCTATCTTTATATGCAAGTGCTTCCCGTTAAAGTTTAATTTCTGTGAAATCAGCACCAGGACCAGAATCAAACATCCTTTTCCCCCCAAGAAGAGTCCCCAGTTTTGCCAAAAACATCTTTCCAACTGGAGTACTATAATTTGGTTAATTAGTAAGTGCTACCTCGTTGGGTAAATGTCTGTGCATATTCTACACTACAGCTGCGTATAGAACCACAAGAAGTGCATGTAATTTTGGCAATGTGATTGTTCCTCGAGCGTCTTCATCCACAAGTCTGTGATAACGTGAATCCCGGCAAGAGAAGACGACGAGACTACAAAGAGATGAATCTCCACCGAACAGGGGTACTTCCTCTTAACTAAACAAAGTAAGTGCTTCTTTGTTCGGTGGAGATGTCCTCGTATTCCTCTGCTTGAATAACACATCACCGAAATAGGTTGGAAACGCGCTCAAGGGGCTTTTGTTATGTGGGAAAAGGGGGAAGACCTTTGCATACCACTGAGGAAAACGAGGAGGGGGCCACGCAGCCTCTGCCTCCTCGGGCCGATTTAGGCCCCGGGACCCCATCCCCGGCCAGGGCACCCAGTGTGCATGCTGGGGACTGTGGGGGAGCATGAATGCCCCCCGCGGTCTCAGCCGGCTCTCCACCTCCTGCAGGAGCCACCATTGCTCTTGCAGACAAGGAGCTGCTAGAAGGATTATGTTACTTACCCAGTAAGCATCTGTTCTTGGCATGTAGAGCTGTAGATTCACATGCTTTGCATACTCCAGCCATCTAGTGTTGGGTCCAGATGTTTGCAAGTTGTTTTTCTTCAAAGAAGTCTTTTCCAGTCACGAGGTAAGGCGACTCCTCCTTTCGGTGATAGTGCGCATGGGCATCGACTCAATGTTAGATTGTTTTCCCGCAAGAGGGTGAGAATGGAGTCAGTGTGTAGTATAGAGCTGTCCATGCATATGTAATGTAAATAATGAGAACTGCAACAACTACAGGTGCCCGGGGAGGTGGGAGGGCGCATGTGAATCTACAGCTCTACATGTCAAGAACAGATGCTTACTGGGTAAGTAACATAATCTGTTCGAGGCATGTGTGCTGTAGATGCACATGCTTTGCATAGACTATATAGCAGTATTCTCCCAAAGCGGTGGCTAACCGGTAGATGTTGCAGTTGTTTGAAAAAGTGTCTTGAGCACTGCTTGCCCTACATTGGCTTGTTGACATGCTAACACATCCGCACAAGAGTGTTTGGTAAATGTGTGTGGTGTGGACCATGTTGCTGCCTTACGGATGTCAGCTATAGGAATGTTACGTAGAAAGGTCACAGATGCTCCTATTTTTTTAAGTGGAATGCGCTCTAGGAGGTATAGCTAAAGTTCTTTTTAGCTTTAGCATAGCAAGTTTGAATGCATTTAACAATCCATCTTGAAATACCAGATTTAGAAATTGGGTTGCCCTTGTGAGGTGTAGCAAATGCAAGAAACAGTCGTTTTGTTCTTTCAATATTAGTATAATAACGCTCTTTTGACATCAAGTGTGTGAAGAGCTCTTTCTGCTACTGAATCAGGTTGAGGAAAGAACACGGGTAACTCAACTGATTGGTTAATATGAAAAGCAGAAACCACTTTTGGAAGAAATTTTGGGTTGGTGCGAAGAACTACTCAATCTTTATGAAGCTGAAAGAAGGGCTCTTCTAAGGTTAATGCCTGTAACTCACCAAATCTCCTTAATAAAGTGATCGCAATAAGGAAGGCAACCTTCCCTGAAAGAAACTAATGGACAATTGTGCAATGGCTCAAAAGGTGGACCCATGAGTTTCGTAAGCACAATGTTTAGATTCCAAACTGGTGCAGGAGGTATTCTGGGTGTTGTTACTCTTTTCAGGCCCTCCATTAAAGCTTTAATCAACGGAACCTTGAACAAAGATAAATGTTGTCTGTTTTGCAAATATGCAGCTACTGCTGCAAGGTGCAATCGAATGGATGTGTAGGCTAGATCAGCTTCTTGTCGATGTATAAGGTAACAAATAATATTTTGAATGGAGGCATCTAGCGGATCAATATTGTTGTTTTTACAATATACAACAATTCTTTTCCATTTTGCCGCATAACATGCTCTGCTTTCTTGCTTCTTTAAGAATAGTCATACAATCTGGCGGCAAATTTAAGTATCCAAACTCTGACTTTAGGAGCCAAATTGCTAGATTGAGCTCCTTGGGGTTTGGGTGTCTGATTTCTCCATGGTTCTGAGTGAGAAGGCTGGAATTGAGATGCAGCTTTTGATGTGGAACCACTGATAGTGCCAAGAGTGTGGTTAACCACGGTTGACTGGCCCATGTGGGAGCTACCAAAATCAGTGTGAGCGATGTTTGCCTGAGCTTCTGAACCAGAAATGGAAGGAGGGGGGGAGAGGCAGAAAAGCGTAGACAAATATACCTGACCAATTCATCCATAGGGCATTGCCTTTGGATAGAGGGTGTCGGAACCTGGAGGCGCAGTTCGGACATTTTGAGTTGTCCACTGTGGCGAACAGATCTATTTATGGGAATCCCCATTCTTGAAAGTATGGAAGGAGAACTTGGGGATAAAGTTCCCACTCGAGTATTTGTTGCCGCATCCTGCTGAGGAGCTCTGCAATTTGATTGTTCACTCCTGGGAGGTGCTCTGCCAGAAGATAAATTCTGTAATGGATTGCCCGCACCAAATGGTCAGAGAGGCGTGATAGTTGCAGTGTGTGTGCCCCCCGTTTTTGTACATAGTACATAGCTGTCATATTGTCCATGTGGACTAAGACAACTTTCTCTATGAGGTGAGACTGAAAGGCTTTCAGTGATAGATACACAGCTAGAAGCTCTAGATAGTTGATGTGGAGACTTTTGTGCTTGTTGTCCCACAGACCCTGAATTGTCAAGTTCTGTAGATGGGCACCCAAACCTGTGAGAGATGCGTCTGCCGTTAGCATGATCTGTGGAACATGGTTGATGAAGGGCCGCCCTTTTATAAGTTTTGTATGTTCCACCACTGCAGAGAGCGATGGGTACGGCTGTCTACCAACACTAGATCTGTTAATTGACCCTGTGACTGATTCCACTGGTGTGCTAAGCATTCTTGAAGGGGACACACGTGTAATCTTGCAAGAGACACTATTGCAATGCATGATGCCATCATTCCTAGCAGTTGCATGAAAGTCCTGACTGCTAAGTATTGGTTGGTCTGAAACTGTAGTAACAGTTTGAATATTTCGAACTCTGGCTGCATTGGGAGAGGCTAGAGCTGTGTAAGTGTTTAGAGTCGCTCCCAGATAGGACTGTATTTGTGAAGGCTGAAGATTAGACTTTTGCGTATTGACCGTAAAACCCAATTGGTTGAAGAGGTCTAATGTAGTCTGAGTGTGTTGCGAACACTTTTGGTGTGCTGGCTTTGACGAGCCAATCTTCTAGGTATGGGAAGACATGAATCTGTTGTCTTCTGAGATGAGCTGCCACTACTGCTAGACATTTTGTGAACACTCTGGGAGCAGCAGTTACTCCGAATGGGAGTACTTTGAACAGATAGTGATTTCCTGCTATCACAAATCTGAGATAATTGCAATGTGCTGGGTGAACAGGAATATGGAAATATGCGTCTTTTAAGTCTACTGTGGACATAAAATTGCCTTGCTGTAGAACTGGAAGCACTTGTTGAAAGCGTAACCATTTGGAAATGTTCTGACAGTATGTACAGGTTTAACATTCGTAGGTCCAAAATGGGTCTTAAGAAGCCATCCTTTTTGGGGGTTAGAAAGTGCAGAGAGTAAATCCCTGAACCTTGGTACTGTAATGGAACTAGTTCTATGACTCCCTTTGTTAAAACAGCTTGTACCTCTTGTTTGAGGAGCTGTAGGTGCTCTGACGAGTTTGTGAGTGCGAGGTGGAAAATTGGGAGGATTGCTGGTGAGCTCCAGGCAATAACCATGTTGGATAATGTCTAGTACCCATTTGTCTGATGTTATCGATTGTCAAATGGGGAAAAATTGTTAAAGTCTTCCCCCGACAGGTGTTAAATGATCGGGAGGAAATGTAAGCAAGTCACTGCTTATTGGGGGAAGGGGAGTTACGCGTTGGCGTGCTCTAACCCCAACCCTTGAAATTGTTTCCTCTGTACCCTCCACTATAGAAGCCTCTAGAGGCAGAGGGCTGTGTGCTTGATTTATAGGAAGAAGCATTAGGGTCTAAGGATGTACTTTTGGACCCTCCTCTATAAAATGAGCAGCAAAAGGAGCCTCTGTTTGATGGGGACTGAAGTGCTCCCATGGACTTTGCCACGTCTGTGTCCTTTTTCATTTTTTCTAGGGCCTCATCTACTTGAGGTCCAAAAGGGATGTTGTTTATTAAAAGGGGTATTTAAAATAGACTGCTGAACTTCAGGTTTAAAACTTGAAATTCTAAGCCAAGCATGTCATCGCAGGAGAATGCTGGTGTTAATTCCCCTTGCTGCAGTGTCAGCAGTATCTAAAGCACATCTAATGGAGGAATTAGATATGAGTTTTCCTTCTTGTACTAACTCTTGAGCTTTCTTCTTGTGCTCTTCTGGGAGGTATTGAAGTAGGTCTTCCATCTAATCCCAGTGTGCCCGGTCATACCTAGCTAGTAGGCCCTGCGTGTTGGCAATACGCCCGTGGTTAGCGGCTTGAGCAGCCACCCTTTTACCTGATGCATCGATCAATTTAGACTCTGTCTGGGGGAGGTGCATCTGCAGAGGTCTGTGAGTTTGCTCTCTTATGAGCATTAGAGACTCATAGTGAGTCTAAAGGCAACTGTCCCTTAATAAAAATGGAATTAGATGGTGGGGGGTGATATTTTTTGTCAACCCTAGGTGTTCGAATGCGGGCACGAACGGGGTCCTTAAATATTTCATCAGCATGTCTCATCATGCCCTTTAACATAGGAAGACTCGGACTTGTCCAATGTGTAGACCCTAGCGTCTCAAATAAAAAGTCTTCTTCAGAAGACTCTTTGTATAATGTAACCCCATGATAAGCTGCTGCTCTTGAAATCAGCTCTTGATAAGCTACATTATCATCTGGAGGTGATGGCTTCGCAGGGTATAAATCTGGATCATTATCGATGCGTGGATCAATATTATAGTCATCACATGGATCTGCAGGTAAATGACTATTCCATCATCATCATCCCCTATATCAGGCTGTGTATGAGGAGACCCCTGAGGTGTTATGCGTAGAGGATCTGAGCCTGGCAATTGTGGTAGTGGTGAAGATGGTGGAGGGGATTGAGGACTAGGATGAATAGGGCTAGTAGCCATGTCCTTTTTCTTAAGAGGAATTTTATAACTAGTGTCCTCTGAACTAACTTTCCTTTTGGAAGGTGTTTTTGCCAAAATATGTTCAGTATCTGGATTGATATAGATTTTCTTCTGCTTAGGGTCTAATTTCTCTTTCAAAAGGTCCAAGATCGGTTCCGGAGGCTTTGGAAAGCCCTCTTTCGATTTCGGCACTGAAGGTTTCGGTGTCGAACCAGACTTGACTTTTTTGTCCTTCGGAGCAGAAGGTTTCGGTTCCCAAGACGGCTTTTGTCGACTCGATCCCGAGCCAGAAGGCCTGACTAGTTGTTTCGGTGTCAGGCCCGAAGGCGGGGCATTGGAAACATTGTCTTGGTTCCTACAAGGGCCTGAAGGCAGAGGTGGTGCTGAAGCCTTATGTTTGGTCGAAGAGTGTTTGTGGGATAAAGGGTCTTTAGTAGTCACGGCTCTCTGTCCCGGTAGCATGTCTTCAGATTCCAAGTCGATCTCCAGCTCTGAATCTGATTCTGGGAGAGAGAAGGCTTCTTCCTCTTCTGCTGCCGACGCTTCAACCTCTTCATGTTCGGATTCTTCTCCGAAGATATCCGGAGTATGCTGGATGGTTCGTTGCTGCATTTCTCTTCGTCAAGCCAGACGATCCCGTAGAGTCTTTTTCGATCGGAACGACCGACAAGCCTCACAATGTTCTTTTTTGTGTTCCAGTGAGAGGCACAAGTTACAGACTTTATGTAGGTTGGTGCGAGGGTACTTGGAGTGGCACCGAGGACAAAATTGAACCGGAGTCTGTTCAATCGGCAGAAGGCTAGACCGACGCGGCTCGGCCCGAAGGCCGCCCACGATGTTTTTGACCGAAGATGGACAGTTTCCCGATTGATTCGATATGCGGAGAATAGGGAGACGCGTACGATAAAAATACCGTGGAGGGTACAGTGGATTGCGCACCGAGAGGAACCCGAAGGACGGTTTTGAACCGGAGCGCAGCAAAACACGTCTGAACCCGATGGCGGAAAGAAAACAATCTAACAATGGAGTCGATGCCCATGCGCACTATCACCGGAAGGAGGAGTCACCTTACCTCGTGACTGGAAAAGATTTCTTCGAAGAAAAATAACTTGCAAAGATCCGGACCCAACACTAGATGGCAGGAGTATGCAAAGCATGTGTATCTACAGCACACATGCCTTGAACATGCAGCTCCCTGCGTGTGGAAGCAATACTTTAATCTCTTTCCCTGCCCGTATGTCTGGGGGCAGGGAAAGAGATAAAAACTCCGCTTCCAGCAAGTGGGAGCAATTTGACAGCTTTGACAGCTTCCGCTTGAGGGAAGCGGAGTACTTGCCTTTGCAGGAGCTGTCACAGCTCGCGCCAAGCAAAAGCAAACAGCTTTCTCCTGAGGGTGGGCACCTCAGGAGATAGCAGGAGCTGGCCCTGGAGGGTGGCGGTTCCTGCGGCCCCCCTCCTTTGTTCTACATGGGTCGGCCACAGGAAGTGGTGGACTCCAGGGCTGTATATGGCTCGGGAGGGGGAGTTGCGCGCCCTCCCTCCTTTAAAAACAAAAGAAAATTGGCCCCAGGGAGGTGGTTGTCTTGGAGGCCGGAGGGGGGGGGGGGTCGGGGGGGCCCGCTTAAGATTGCCAATAACCCAAGGGAGGTGGTGTTCCTGGGGCATTATTAAGCCCCTGGAGGGGGACCCCGTACGCCCCCCCCTCCAATTTTTTCCATAAACTCTGCATGCCCCTGGGATCTGACCCATCCAGGGGATACAAGTATAACAAGCGCAGGAGACCGCTCTTTTTTTTTTTTTTACATTAATAATCGCAAATTTCGCCGTGAACTAAAAATTTTTTTTTTGCCCTGTCATGGTCCCCGAGGGACTCCAGGACCAAGGCTACAGGGTTGGGATATTCATACCCTGCGTCCTTTTTCTTTTGCATTTCTTTTATTTTTTGGGGGATTCAGCTGAAGCAGAGTCCCAAAATGGCTGCCAACACTTCCTAGTTGAAGTGTTGGCAGCCAATCAGAGCTCTGCAGATCACTGCACGAGCTCATCATTATTTGCGAATGTTTTGCAACTGTAGATCTACAAATTTGGATTTCCTTTAATATCTCTAAAACTACTAAACGGATTTACATCAAATAACGAAAAGCGTGCTTTCTGGACCAAAATCTACCTTTTTGCCAAATTTTGTGCAATTCTGTTTCTCAGCCTCCCCTTCACAGATCACCCTGAAACTTCCCATGAAGACTCAACTTGACACTTTTTTTTTGCAAAATTTCTTGAAGATTCGTCAAACGGTGCCAAAGATATAGTCAGGTCAAAAAATGCTTTTCCTATGGAAACACAGTCCAAACTATAACTATATATATATCTATC
Source organism: Calotriton arnoldi (assembly GCA_963921515.1). NCBI lineage: Eukaryota > Metazoa > Chordata > Amphibia > Caudata > Salamandridae > Calotriton > Calotriton arnoldi. Next base: position 559,248 of record CAWUFW010000382.1, on the reverse strand, counting down.
TCTGTGTTGCCGGTCATACTTTATTCCAATGATCCATAAAGGAGGGCACCCGATTCCATACCAATTATATCAGCAAACAACGGGCTCCTACAAAAGATATCACAATATGTGGATTTTTTTCTTCAAGAATTTGTGGAGACGCTACTGTCCTACATAAGAGATACCGGCAGAGATATCGGCGACTTTTTAAAGAAATTAAATATTGTACCCTGGTCTGATGATTACATTCTTATAACTTTGGACATAACTTCACTATATACTAGCATTGAACATAAGGACGGTCTAAAGGGACTAGAGCACTATCTGCGTAAAAGATCTATTAATATGTATAATCATAATGTAATGCTTTTGGATATGATCAGCTGGTGTTTACATAATAACTATTTCTTATTTGGAAAGGAGGTATTCCAATGACTTGGAGGTGTGGCCATGGGAGCCTGCTTCTCCCCCAGTTATGCGTGTTTACACGTAGACTGGTGGGAGGAGCGGGTTCTCAGGGTGACCCACAGAACAGATTGGGAGGCACATGTCATTAGCAGGATGCGATATATCGATGATGTTTTGTTGTTTGGAAAGGTTCCAGGGACAGTGCTGCAGCCTTTGTGGATTGCATTAATGCTAACACATTGAATTTTGAATTTTCTGTACAAATGGACAAATATGCTAGTGATTTTTTAAATGTACATGTATATGTTGCTGATAACAAATTGGAATCCACCTTGCACCGTAAAAGTACTGCAGGCAACTCTACAATACATGCATCTAGTTTCCATCCCAAACACCTGATCAAAAGTATTCCACACGGAGAGTTAAGACTGCGCAAGATCTGCAACTGAGATAAATATTCAATTTGATGCCAACAGGAAACTAAAAAGAGATTTTATGATAGGGGTTAAGACATTAAGACCATTGAACATGCCATAGTAAAAGCTAATGAAATCACTAGAGATAGTATGCTTTCACCAATTCTTAACATCAGTAACCCCAAGCAAGATATAGCCAATCCAGGGCAAGATGATGAGCTGGAGGTTAGACTGCTTACTACATACAGTCTACAAGAGAGGAAAATTAGCTCTATTATTAATAATTAATGGCCCATAGTTTTGAATGATGCTATATTGGGCCAACGATTACCAGACAAACCCACCTTAACTTTCGGACGGGCCCCGTCCATGAAAAGCGCGCTGGTTAAGAGCAGCCCAGAGGTGGACATTAGGAATACCAAAACTAATTGGCTCTCACTTGAAAATGATTTTTACAAATGCAGTACATGCAAGGCCTGCCGTTTTGGGGTCAAAACATTTGATTACATGTCTACATTCAGTCCCAAACCTATAGAACTGAAGGGTGTCTACAATTGTAGAACACAATTTGCTGTATTTTTTCTTGAGTGCACCTGCGGGCTGCGCTATGTGGGTAGGACTAAGCTACAGGCGCATTTGAGAATATTGCAGCATCTGAGGGCGATTGTCAACTCTGACCCCACTTATCCGGTGGCTAGGCACTTCAAACTGGAACACAATAACGACCTTAAGTGTTTACAGTATTTTGTAGTTGGAGCAGTGCCGCCTCTGAGAAGAGGTGGCAATAGGGAAAAAATGCTCCAACGTTTGGAATCAAGGTTCATTTTAGAATTGGATTCCAAAACCCCAAATGGTCTGAATACTAGCGAGGATTTACATATTTTTTTATGAATGTCAACCAGATAGGAATAAATAGGAGTGAATACAATATTATTTTAGATAACCAATGAAGAAATAAACTTTTAGTATCTAATATGAAATATGTTCTCCGGACTAAGGCTAGATCAACAAATATAGGTTTTCATATATTCTATGTATTAAACATAACTATTAATAATCTTCCCTTAAAGATTCATCATGGGTTAGTACTGAATCACACCCAGCACTTTGTTTAGCACTTTGCACTTTTCACAGTTAGCACTTTAACAATGGATATTTGACATTTGAAGGCTATAACTATATTTTTATATATTGGTTTTTAGGTACAAACTGCAAAAAATCTTTTTAAGTATTCTAGAGTTATTTACCATTCGTGCTATATTTATAAATTATTGTTCATGAACTAATAAGTGAAAAAAAAATCTTAACAGTTGGACATTATTTTGAAACAGCTTTTTTATGTATATTATTATTACAATACTTGTGCAATCTTGAACCCAGTTAAAACCCTTTTTATTAATGAGTATTTATTTGAAGCCAAAAGCATTTACGCTCGCAATGTTTGCCATTTGGTTTCAAATCTATTCTGGGTGAAATTAGTAAAACAACAATATATGTGCAACACAAGCTGGAATAGGGAAATATGAACAGTATATTTTCCAATGAACAACAAAACCCTTTCGTGCAGTCTGTCTTCATGGTTGTTCACAAAGTCAATCACATGGTGTTTTACTCTGTTTATTGATTGTCATTCACATCACAGCGCGTTATTTATGTGATCAAGGCCACTTGCAGTGGCTGATACGTGTCATATAACATGTTTGGAACAATAAATCAAAGAGAAGCACTATATATTGGAGCCTGTGCACATTTCTATGCAAGGACTTGCATTTGGAATTGTTGCACTATATATATATATATATATATATATATATATATATATATATCTCACAAAGGTTTAAGTGACATTATACCTAGGCCTTGTAATAATATAGGATTTTGAATTTTAATACAACACCGAAATTCACCAATTATAGTTTACTGAGCTAACTAGAACTTGCACCCCCACCTTCCACTGCTGATCACCTCACATATTACATCACTCATGACATGTTCATTAACATCATTGATGAAATCACTGATGACATCTCAAATTACACCACTGAGGATATCTCAAATGACAGCACTGATGACATCATCCAGACCCAAGGTACATCTAGACCTAATGTTTTATAGCCTCTTTACTGCTAATGAGTGTAAGCCTTAGCAACATGCTTGGTCTTCTAATGGGTTTTGGGTGTGTGGAAGGATTGAGCTCTCTGTGAATGGTTGTGCTGAGCGTGAAGACCATGCGCAGCAGTAACTTGTCAACTCAGGTCTTGATAATTGCCCACAAGAGGTCAGCTATCTGTAAAGGTTTTGCTACAGGGTGAAGGTTGTACGTGGTAAGTGCTTCCTGTCCGAAGGAACCTTGAGTGTCTGGAGGGAATGGGCACTCCTTGAGAAGCTGTGCAAAGGAGTCAAGACTATACACAGCAGGCACTTGCCCACCCATGACTGCCTGATTGACCTCAAGAAGTTGGCTCTCAGCAAAGTGTTCGGTACAGGGTGAAGGCTGTGCGCAGTAGGGCCTTCACCATGTAAGGGACCTTGGGTGTCTAAAAGAGGGAGTGGGCTCACCGTGGTAGGGTTCCTCATAGGGCAAAGACTGTTCACAGTGTGTGCTTTCCTATCCATGTCTGGTTCATTGCCCACAAGAGGAAGGCTATTGGTAAACGGTTTGGTACAGGGCAAAGGTGGGCGTAGTAGGGGCTTGGCCCTCAAATGAGGCTTGGGTGACTGGAGGGACTGGGTTCCCCAATGACGATTTGTTCACAGGATGAGGATCCTGTGCAGCAAAGGCTTGCCCACCCATATCTGGTTGATTGCCCACATGAGGTCTGATTTCCAGAAAGTTTTTACCCAAGAGGCTTGTGTGTCTGAAGGGTAATTTATGCTTTACATGATTCTGCATCACTTAGTATTAACTTTCATATATGAAAAGCTATACTGGTTTATTGACAACTTTGAACAGCAGTAGGTTGGAAGATGTGATCAGTGATGCCATTTGAGAGGACATCAGTGATGTAATCAGTAAAGTCATCAATAATGTCATTGACCAAGTCAAGAGTGATGTTATATGTGAGCGCAATAGAAGTGCATGGTAGGGCGCAACTTATAGTGAGCTCAGTAAACTATAACTGGTGAATCAAAGTTTTTTTTTCTTTTCTTTTTTCTAAAGTAGTCCTAACTATAATGTCACTTTAACTTTTGGGTTTTTTCCAGTGAATTTCTAGTTTTTTTTTTGTTAGTGTAAGCTAAAATCTTAGCAGCACACCTTACCGTAACATCACATTAACCTGTGGTTTTTCAGTGAGTTTGAGTTCTTTTAATGTAAAGCAAGCTATTATTACTAGCCTCAAATATTAGAGTCTCAACCAGAAAAGACATTACCAAGTGGAAGTAACTTGTTCTTCTGGAAGAGACTTCTAACCAGAGATGCCACACTTTAGAATAGCTACCACAGTAATAAACTCCCCAGAGGAGGGGCAGCGAACTGGTTTAAACAGAAAAGTCCTGGAGGACCAAGCAGGCAAAATGCCCATCTTGATGGTCCCGAATGTCCAGACAATAGTGGTTTATGAACATATGGAGCAACGCCCACATAGCAGACCGACAAATTTCAAGGTCAGGCACCCCATGTGCCACCACAGTAGTCGCAAGCCTTGGCTCTCCTGGTGTGAGCCCTCAAGACTTCCGAATACTGCTTTTTTGCCAATGCGTAGAAGATTTTTACGCAGAGTACAATCCATCAAGAGATGGTTCTCCTCTGAACTGCTTTGCGATTCTTTGCTTCAGAGAATCCAAGGAAAAGCAGGTTGTCCAGTTGAAGGTCTTCAGTATGATCGATAGAAAAACTAAGGGCTCTCTTTCGATCCAAACGATGTACTCTCTCCTCCTCCTTAGAGGGGTGAAGGGGAACAAACAAAGTCAGAAGGGTGAACGTCTGACCAACATGAAAGGGAGTTACCACCCTAGGTAGAAAGGAGGCAGGCCTTCAAAGAACCAGTTTATCCTGGGATAAGGAAATACACAGCAGGTCACCGGAGAGGGCCTGAAGATCACTCACTGTCCGAGCTACTGTATTGGCAACCAAAGACACGGTCATAAGTGTCAGAAGTCTGAGAGGACAGATATGCACAGGTTCAAAGGGAGAAAACATCAGGTAGGTCAAGGCCAAATTCAAATCCCACTGGGTCATAATGAAAGAGCAAGGCAGAAAAATGTGCTGCAAACTTTTGAAGAAACGAGTCACACCAGGTGACTTAAACAGGGACAGCTGATCCGAAAACCGCAAAAAAAAGCTGAGGTAGTCCCCTTAACCCCTTGGGGACCCAGGGCGGTTTGGAGCCATTCTCAATCACGGGGGCGTGTGCCGAGAATGGCTCCAAGCTGTCCTGGCACCCATCAGAGTTGGGAGCACTAGAGCTCCGCCACAGGTGGGGCTGCGTTCGCACAGCAAGAAAGCAGCGACTAGCACCAGGGATTTATTTAGGAGTGTATTTGGTGTAGGGCAGCAGCCTCTGGGGCAAGGGTCGCTCCCCAATAATTTGGGCATTGTTTTGGCTGTTTTCAGCGCCCCCTCGGGGCAGATTGGCCTTATTTTATGGCCCATCTGCCCACAAGGGGACAGAAAGCCATTAGACACCAGGGATTCAAATTACTTCTATGTTGGGAGCTGGGGGCAGCTAGGCCTTACTTTTAGGCCCATGCAAAAACAACAATTGGTGGACAGAATGCAGAACAATGTCCTACATTCACCCCAGTACAGATATCTGGGCCTAAATCCATCGTTTTTTTGCTCACCATGCCATTCCAGTTTGAACCGAGCCATATGCAAATCAGTCTTGACCCTGTGCCCAAAGGGAACAGTCCAGCCCGAACTGCCAGGCCAGGTCCTCCCTGGACTGGAAACAAGCATACTAGGACCGGTTTCGGGGTTTCACCCCTCTTCAGCCAGGATAGCTTGATTCCAGTGGCATGGAGAGCACGGGACCCACGTCTGGGCATACCCGTCCCACTCGGGGTGACAAATGCAAACACAACAATTGATGGACAGAATGCAGAACAATGTCATACATTCACCCCAGTACAAAGATCTGGGCCTAAATCCATCGTTTTTTTGCTCACCATGCCATTCCAGTTTGGACTGGGGGTGAATGTTTTGATTTGTTCTGCATTCCGTCCATCAATTGGGTCTCTTTTGCTTTCTTGCCCTAAGTGCGTCAGGTATGCCCAGACGTGAGTCGTGGACTCACTGTGCCACTGGAATCAAGCTATCCTGGCTGATGAGGGGTGAAACCCCGAAACCGGTCCTAGGATGCTTGTTTCCGGTCCAGGGAGGACCTGGCTTGGCAGTTCGGGCTGGACTGTTCCCATGAGGCACAGGGTCAAGACTGATTTGCATATGGCCAGGTCTAAACTAGGGTGGCATGGTGAGCAAAAGAATGATGGATTTAACCCAGATCTCTTGACTGGGGGTGAATGTTTTGATTTGGTCTGCATTCCGTCCATCAATTGTGTGTCTTTTGCTTTCTTACTTTTAGGCCCAGCTGCCCCCAGAGGGGACATACTGGACACCACAAATTTTCTTTATTTATGTCAGGAGTGGCCCCTTGGGTAAGTGTTGCGCCTTATTTCTGGGGCAATATTTTGGCTGTTTTTTGTCCAGAATGGCCCAGATAAAAGGGAGGGTTTGAGAAGGAGTCAAGTGTGACTTCAGCATGTTGATAATAAACCTCAAAGAATGTAGGAGTTTTGCCCAAGTTTGGAGGTGGGTGACGACTGCCCTGTGTGAGCCCACCTTCAGCAGACAGTCGTCGAGGTAGGGAAAGACTGGGACCTCCGAAGAGGAGTAGCAACTAGCACCATCACTTTCGTGAACACTGAGGTGCAGTGCTGAGCCCAAAGGGGAGCACAGCAAACTTAAAATGCTCCAAGCCCACCGTAAGCCGCAGGTAACATCTATGGAAATCTTCTTGCCGGTCCAATGCTACCATCCAGTCTTCAAGTTCTAGTACAGACAGGACCTGGGCAAGAGTCAGCATCTTGAACCTGTCTTTTCTCAGGAAGGTGTTCAGAGGGCAAAGGTCTAGAATAGGACAGAGGTTGCTGTCCTTTTTTGGCACCAGAAAGTATTGGAAGTAGGAACCACGACCTACTTCTGGTCTTCGGCACCGTCTCGATAGCTCTTTCGGAAAAAAGAGCCTGCACTTCCTGACACAAGTACAGGTGGTTACCTCATAGCAGCTGTATAGATGGTGCCATGGGTAGCAGGGATTCCATGAATGGAGTAGCAGAAAAAGCACTTGGGTTGACTTTGGCTCCTGAAGCCTGCACCATGAAACCCTCAAGTGGGATGCTGAGTGAGGAACCCCTGGTGTTGGGTAGTGACAATTGGGACCCCAAAACAGGATTTGAACCAGGCCCCCAGAAGGACATCCGTGAGGGCTTTCTTAAATGGCAGCTGAGGCAAGGGGCGCGGCCACGGAGTACAAGATGGTGGTCGAGCCTTAGCAGAGCTCCAGTTGCCCAATTCTTGATTGGCCTGCATCCTGCCTGAGAGCAGCCGCACTCACCCCTTTCCCTACTATTAATCAACTACATTCCCTAGGCACCCTCCTCACCCCCTTTTCAGACGACGACGGAGCGGTGGGGAGTCTCCTGCAGAACCAGTGCGGATAGTGAGCTGCAGCCAAAATGACAGCCACAATGCCTTTATCGGTGACCCGCGAACAGCCCTGATCGATACCCTGGCCGAAGGGGAAGCCAGTCGCCATCACATCCCAGGGCTTGGGGTGCCTAGTGCGGCACGCTGTGGGGGAGACACCCACCCCCTGAGTGCAGAAGAGCCCCTCGGGCAGAGGTAAGGCGGTGTAAGGTTGTGGGGCAGCCTGGCCAGGAAGCGGGAGGCGTGGCTGGGGTGCGATGAACACAGGTGCACTCAGGTGTGATCTGAACGGTGCAACGGCTCTCCGACCGGGGGAGGGGGGTAAGACTTGCAGGGATCCCCAGGGAATCCCGGATTTCGCACTGTGTGGGCGACGGAACAGCAGCTGCTGTGGCTGACGGGCCTTGGGGGCCTAGCAGAAGTAGGGGTGGCGGAGCCCCCTCCGCCCGTCCCGAGTGCCCCGGAGAAAACAGGACTGATCTCGAAGGGGCCAACGTGGAAGACAAGAATCAGCAAACCTGCTTCTTGCAGAGGAGGCCTTCGGATACAGCGGGCCTTGAGGCGACCCTCTGACACCTCTCTGACACCCCAGTACTCTTTCAGACCCTTGAGGGTGTTTCGGATTCATTGACCTGAACCACCCCCCCGCCCCCCATCACATGTCATATTACATGTTCCATGTACCGCTGTGCCGCTGAATGGGAATATCTACAGAGGGGGTGATGTACCTCCCGTAATCAGTGTGGGGGAGGTGGAAGGGTGTTGGGACAATCTTCCGAGGGTGTATTCAAACTGTTAGTTGCTGCTGTCCGGCACCGTTTTCCTTCCCATGGGTAACTGGAGTATTCGACTGAGTACCTCCCTTGATTTTGTTGTGTTATGTTTTTCGTATGGGTGACTGATGCTTCGGGCTGGAAGTATAGGGTGGAGGGGAGTTGGGGATAGGGATGTTGTTTTGAGTAGGATTGTTGCTTCGCAACGTTTTTCTTACAGGTACACATCACAGGGGTGCTCTACCGTATATGTCCCTAAAATTGTGTTAGACTCCATGGTGTAACATGCCGACCAACCCCCCCTCCCCTTCCGTGGGACCACAGGTCGAACCGCCATTTCTTGCTCCCCCCCCCTCCAGATGGTTAGTCATCTCCTGGAATGTGAAAGGTCTCTTGGAGTGTATAAAGAAATCAGAGGTGCTGCGCTATATCAAAAGATATAGACTCGGTGTGGTTCTCTTCAAGGAGACGCACCTCTTAGGAATCAACTGCCCTTTCTTCAGCCGGTTTGGATACGACTGCGTTTAAGCAGGCTTCTCTAGAGACTCAAAGGCAGTCGCAGTCCTCCTGCACAGGTCTTTCTCACTTACAGTAACTGCCCCCCACAGTGACTCTCATGGGAGATATGAGGGGATCGAAGGGCACCAGGAGGCCAGACATTATAACTTTGTTTCATGTTATATCCCCCAGTAACTCCTAAGCCGGACTCTATGGGCACTCCAGACCCGGATGGTGGCCATTCCCCTGGGGACGACCTTAATAGGTGGGGACTTTAATGCGGCCCCGTGCGAAACACGAATATTCCTGCACCCGTGCGCTTGGACTCATGGGTGGACTCCATTGGTCTCTGTGATGCATAGCGTTCGTGGAACCCCACACAGCAATCCTACACGCACATGTTCGCAGCCCAAATAACAGAGTCCAGAATTGATCTCCTTTGGCTCTCAGCCTGGGACTTGCTGCGACTACAGTCTGTTCAGATCCTGCCACTAGGCATATCAAATCACACGCCCCTCCTCCTAGAATGGGGTTCTCGGCCATACTCCCTTCGTCCGATGTTAAGATTTAATGCGCGATACCTGATGGATCAGGAATGTGCAGACTAAGTGGAGGAGGAACTACAGGCCTTCTTTCCAGACCAATCAAAGCTCGGTGTCCTCTGCTGGAAATTTATGGGCAGCGAACAAGCCTACCTTACGGGGCTGCTCAAAGGGTATTTCAGGATAAAGGAGCAGGGCCTGCTGGTGCAGGTGGTGGATCTGGAGAACCAGATCCTTACCTTGAAGCGTAGTATTGGAGGTCGGGACGCGGAAGAAATCAAGCGCCAATTGGTGCTGGTGAGGTGTCAACTACATCAGATATCTCTGGAGGAGGTGAAGCAGTGCTGGAGGGCATTGACCCAGTGAGTTTATGAATCTGGCAAACTGCCGTATTGGCTGGCGACTAGTGACATCTCCAACAGGCTAGTTACCAGCATACCGGCTTGAGGTGCACCTTATGGGTCTCGATGGTCTTCTTGGCCAGCTTTATGGCAACCAGATACCTTTGTCAACTCCCCCGGGTGACACTGCTTTGCTGGAGAGCGGCTTTGCTCTTTATCTGTTGGAATGGCAGTCTTACAGACATGCACCGCTGTGGCAGGGTACCTTGCTCGGGCAAGTGTTGGGTCTTTTGGGGTTCGCCCGGTGGGACTGAATAGGAATCACATACTTAGAAGACGTTCACCTAGGAGAGACATTGATGTCCTTTCAGGAAATGCGAGATCAGTACAGTCTCCCACACACAGTTCTTTTGGTATCTGCAGCTGCCCCATGCTTTGTTGGTCCACCTCCAAGTAGATGCCCAGATCCCCGAATACAGTCCCCTTGAAGCCAAGCTAATGATGGGAAGATTGGGTAAAGGAGCTATATCAATGATCTATCGCTCCCTGTTGATTAATGCGCCAGATCACTTCCTCCTTCTCCAGCAGAGGTGGGAGGACTGGGTAGGTGAGCTTGATGATGATGACTGGAGGGAGGCATGCTTGTCCCCAAGAGAACGGGTGATTTGCTTGAGGCTTTGGATGATCCAAATCAACTATCTCCACGTGACATATCTGACCATCCCCAGCGATTACAGAGGATGGGCTGCGTGACTGAGGCTGCATGTGCGAGATGCTCTTTCCCGGTCGCTGACTTCCTGCATGTGGCCTGGTTCTGCCTGGCCTTATCCTCTTTCTAGGATGGAGCACGAGATCTCTAAGGTGGTGGGTCACCGCATACGCTTGAGTCCCCGGGTGGCCCTGCTGGGTCTCCTAGAGTAAACTGCTGAGAGGATCTTCATAGGCAAGGCCTCCCTAGTGGCCAAGAGAGACATCATCCGAACCTGGAAATCGCCAGAGTACCCCCCACCCCCCTTGCAAATTAGAGAAAGGGAGTTGATTGGTGTGCACGCCAAGAAAAAACTGTTTATGAGGCAAGAGGCTGCCCACAAAAACACTAAGATTTGTAGTGGATGGTGAGCGTACCATGGATTACCGCTGGGATGAGGATGTTGAAACTCATGACTATGATTGTGCAATGGTTTCTTCTGACACAAACGTGATGATGCTATTTTCTTATTGGTGGATGATTCCTTGTGATATTAAACCCAATATAATTTGGTTATTAAAAAAAAAAAAAATGGGAGCAAGCGCTTCGCACTGGTATGTCCTGGCTGAAGCAATTCTGTTAAAACATTAGTTTTAACCCCCACTGACGGGAGTTCAGCAGCCTTCCTCATGACTACTGCAAAGGACGCACTCTTCTCAGTGGTCAGACCAGGTGGAGAGACCAAATCAGTCTGGAAAGGTGTCTAACCTGTGGGCTCAAAGACTCTGTACTTTGCTTCCTCCTCAAATTCAGACCTGTGAAAGGACAGGGGCAACATATCAGAGACCAAGAGTTGTCCTGGGCTAGTTGGCACCAGTGTTGACTTCAAGCGGCGCCATAGCAGCACCATCTTGGTGTTGGACAAAACAATAGGTTTCCCCTCTGTGCGGTATTGATGATGTCGGTAATAGCGTTCAGGGACCAAACCTCAATGAGGGACGCAGATCTGGAATGGGGCTTGGGACCGGAGTCATTCAGATCCGGGAATGGATCCAGCGTACCCAACTGATGTTGGGGAGGACCCACCGACGGTAACCCAGGTGGGACACCTCTCCGCTACTTGGGGCCAGGAGGCACACCAGAGGGAGTTGGTGGCCCAAAGATGTGGACCATGGCCTCGTAGAGCTCCTTAAGTTGGGCAGGAATATCTCTGAAACCCGGAAATTCCAGGAGGCGCGTAGTGGGGGGGGGGGGGAGAGAAGGTCGGTGCTGGCTCTGTGGGCGGAGTGCGGAAGCAAAGACTAGAGGCACAGGGACGCCCCGCACTCCTTCCGGAAACTTGGATGGGCGCAGCCTAGTCAACCAATGCTTTGACAACTTCTTCTTCGACTTAACGACTTGGATTTCAAGAACGAACAGTCACAGGTACTGCTCCAGGAGTGAGCCAGAGTCGGTCTGTGGGACCAAGACTGTCCCGAGACCAGGAGCGACATGGTCTTCCACTGCAAGCCAAAAAAGAGCATCATCTCTCGCTCCAGATTTGCCTTTGGATGCACTGGCAAACGGTCGGAGGAAATCTTAGAGTCGCGGCCTGCCCCCAAGAACCAAAGACAGGCCAAATGGGGATTAGTCACAGAAATTTGTCTGACATTCCCTGCAAGGTATAAAATCCATAGGTTTTGGAGGGGACGTGTCCCTAGCACACTGAAAACAAGAAAAAAAGTGCCTCAACAAAAGTCGAGAAAATGTTGGTCAAAAAGTGACAGAGGTAGCTCTCTGAATCTGCAACTGTTGGCACGGAAAGAAAGGAACTGACATCAGCGCATATATAGGCATCGCGCACGTCGCATACAGTGCAGAGGAAGTCTATGCGGAGCCATCGGCGCCACCTACCAGTGCACAGTGGTATTGCTAAAAAGTTTCTGGATCCAGTCTGATGCCTGGGGACTATTCTAAGGCAGTGTTTCCCAAACTGTGGGTCCCGACCCACTAGTGGGCCACAAGTGGATTTTTGGTGTGTCGGGAAAGTCCAAGCAATAAATAAATAAAGATGCCTTTTAACTCTCTATGTAACTCTATGAAACTTGTCACATTTGATGCACTTCAAAGACAGCGATCACAGTCAGGCTATGTCTTCATACAAATTGCTGCTTATGTTTTTTAAGGAGGAAATTGAGATTTACAAACTCCTCTCACTTTGCAGACAGAGAAAGAAAAGTAAAGTGAATTATGTCAATTAGTCATTTTTTGTAACACAATGTAAATGTAAGTACATGTAAATGAACTGTACACGTTCACCAGTTAAGAAAGCAAAAATGAAGCAAACATTTACTTCTGAAGTGTAAAGGAAGCAACGATTTTAGTACGATCAAAATAAAAATCAAGGCATTTTACTTGTTGATGTACAAATGACCAAAAATATTCACTGAAACCCGATTTCCACATATAATTTGTGTTCAGTATAGTTTTATCAGAGCAACTGTATGTCTGTAAATTTAGTTGCCATTTTAATAGAAAATGGGCCGTCTGTAAATGAGTATGAGAGCGCGTTGCTTCACAATACTTTAGATACCTTAAAAAAATGTAAAAAAATAAAATCACCCACCTCACGGCCAAAAGGTTTGGGAATCACTGTTCTAAGGTAAGGAATCTGCGGTTATGAGTCCCTTCCAGAAAAGGACCGAATTGCAGTGTGATTAACTGACTGGAGCTGAAAGGACAAAGGAGCATGCTATGGCCCTGTTCTAGCGCCAAGTCCGCCTTCTTACCAAACAGACAGGAGCCATCAAAAGGCATGTCTGAACATCTTCTGAGAGGCCAGAGCATCTCATCCAGGCATGGTGTCAAAGCACCACGGTGTTAAGCATAGACTACCCAGGCAGTCAATGGTGTCCAGGCCCAAGCGGATGATAAATTTAGCTGCATTCTGACTAAGGTGAATAGTTTGGGACGTCCATAAGTCTTCGAGGACCATGGAAAAGATCTCACATAACAATGCATGGATGTAGCGACCTAATGAACAACCCGCATTAACCAACCTTAAAGTGAGGCTGGCTAAGAGCATAAGTTTCCGAAAGTGTTCACCCTTTTTGATTGTCTGTGAGGTGGTGTGGTAGGAAATGCCTTACGGTTAACTCTACCAGCGGACGCACAGACCACCTGACTCAGGTGTTGGGTATTGTCTGAGAAAGTCCAGGTCTCCAGAGCAGGTCTTTGGTGGTGAGCAACAAGTGAGTTGACTGAGGAGCTGGAGCACTGGTTAGCCCAGGTGCCCAGCAGCTTTTTGGTAAGGGCTTCCCTGAAGGGCAACAGAGGTTCAGTCAGTGCATGGCCGGGCTATAGGACCTCTGACAACAAGTTCGTTTTTACCTCCATAGTGGGAAGATAAAGGTCAAGGACCTCAGCAGCCCTCCTTATTACTTTCACAAATGAAGTGCTTTTTTTCGCTCAGTGGCTTTAGGTGGTAGGGGGATAAACAGTTCAGTATCGGATGAGGTGTCCAAGTCTACTGGCAGTCTGCAGCTCCATGTACCAGTTATCATAAGATTGGGCAAATCCTTCCCCATCCCCACCACTGTCATCTACAGAAGGCTGGCTCTTGTTAGAGTTCGGACCAAAAAGTTGGTGTACTGTCTGCACGACTGCGCAGTAGAGAATTTTTTTCAGAGTCGGATCGGTTCCGCAAAAGCGACGGCAAATCAAGATCTGAACGTGTCAGCAGTTGAGGTCGAGATGAGGCCAGCATGGAGTCGGGCACCACAATGGGTTGCAATTCTGGCACCGGTGGCGTCAGTGCCAGCACAGACGCCAGTGCAAACTTCGGCACTGGACCCGATGTCGGTATGGAACCCAAAACAGGTAGGGGCCCCAGACGGCACTAAAGGTGAACCCAATGGTTGTAACCAGACTTAAAGTCCCTGCAGATTCTTGGGGCCAAAAGGCGTGCCAGAGAGAGCAGAAAGTGGGCGGCATTGCCTCTTGAAAGGCCTCTACTTGCTGCGTTGTTGATGGACCCAGGAACTCGGGTGCATCGGTACTAGAGATGGAATCGGCTCTCTGTGCAACAGGAGCAAGACCTGGAGGCATGGTGAAACCGTTGCACCTTTTTTGGAGATCAAGAGTGGTGGCAAGTGGCAGAATTCCACTAGGACGTCTTGTGTTTCTTATATAACTTACCCAAAGACTTCAACCATAAGGAAGATCTGCCTTAGGAACAACTTCAGGAACAGGTCCTCGACTTTGACTTTGACCTGGAGCGGGACCAGCGCACTGCCTTCCAGTGTTTTGAGTTTTGCCTCACGCTTGCGGATGGCCTTAGGGTTTTTCTGGGCATAGTCATTGATGGCCTTGGAGTCAAGTGAAGAACCTAAATACCATACATGCACCTTGTGAGGATCTGTCACAGATATCCGTTTGCAACAGTCCATACAAGGTTTGAATCCTGTTGTTTTAGGGGGTGACATCCCTTGCACACTGATAAGTTTGTTGAAGAAAAAACTCTTTTCACAGAGTGAAGGAAGGAGCAGAGCACCTAATCAGCATCTGAAGGGGCAGAAAGGAAGGAACGGATCGGCCCATGGGTGGCGCTTGTACGAGGCTCTGTCTGTCACTAATGGAGGTGAATGGAGTCGACGCAGAGTGGCATACTGCCACATACCGGTGAAAAGGAGCAATGCTTTTGAGTTTTCCAGATCCAGTCTGGCATCTGGGGGTAATTCACAAGGTGATGAATCTGCAGTTAGAAGTATTCATCAGGGTTTGCAGTTTGTCAAAAACTGTTGGAAAATGTCCTCCTCTGCAGGGTCACCACCAAACTATTTGCCTTCCTCCTCCCCAGTTTCTGACTTCTTTTTTGCTGGCCTTAAAAACTAGCACTGGTTAGCAGTGGTAAAGTGCTCAAAGTGCATGTGCTTTCTCCTCAAAACATGGTAATATTGGCTCATACCCAATTGGCATACTTAATTTACTTATAAGTCCCTAGTAAAGTGTACTACATGAGCCCGGGGCCTGTGAATTAAATTCTACTAGTGGGCCTGCAGCACTGCTTGTGCCACCCACTTAAGTAGCCCTTTAACCATGGCTCAGGCCTGCAATTGCAGAGGCTGTGTGTGCAGTTTTCAATGGCATTTCAACCTGTCAAGATAAAACCTCTTGCCAGGCCTAAACCTTCCCTTTTTATAAATACAAGTCACCTCTAAGGTAGGCCCTGGACAACCGAGAGGGCAGGGGGCAATATACTTAAAAGGTAGGACAGCTACTTTTAATTTTTACATGTTCTGGTAGTGAAAAACTCTTAAATTTGTTTTTCAGTACTGCAAGGCCCATCTCTCCCATATGATAACACTGGGATTACCTTATTAAATTTTATAAGTGTAATTCCCAATTGCAAAGAGATAGACTTTTCAAGTTTGGCGTCTCTGGGCTCAATTTAAAAATCAGAACTAATGGTGAAGTAGGATTTTAAATTGCAGTTCTGAAAATGCCAATTTTCTAAAGTAGGCATTTTCTTACTTTGCCATTTTGGGTCTGCTGCCTGTCTCGGAATACATGTCTGGAGGGGGGGTGGCAGCTGAGCTTTGAGAATTCCCTCTAGACAGCCACACACAAAGGGAGCGGAGGTGTGACTTAATGGGCCATCTGTGTCCTGATGGGCCAGCCTGAGCAGGATGGGAGGGAGGAGCCTCACACTTACACCTGAATATGCTATGTCCTGTCCCCACACAAGGGCTGCATACCCCATTTAGTGAGTCTGGAGCCAGGGCAGGAACGCCAGTGACTCTGTGCACTTCAAAGACATCTCTTTGAAGTCTCTCCCACTTCAAAGGTCCAACTGGATAGAAGTACTGCACCTCTGGCATTGCCACTTCAGAACACTTCTGGAACTGTTAAGACTCTGCCAGGAAGAAGGACTGCTGCTTTGCTGGACTCCTGCCTTGCTGTGTAGCCCTGCTGTTCCCCAGCCTGGGTGTGAAGGACTGGAGCTGCATCACTTGAACCCAGAGTGAATCCAAGGGCTTGCCTCCTGATCTAAAGACTCAGGGACATAAGATACTTCCAACCACCCTGTTTCTACACCTAGACTCTGCAATCTGTGAGTCTGCCCTTACAAGTGGCGCCACCCCAGTCCTTTACCCTTGGAAGTGGGCCTAAAGTGTTTGGGCAAGCAGAACCGATGCATCCTCTACTGCAAGAGCATAATAAACGCATCCTGCTGTGTCAGGAACAGGACCGGCGCATCGCCTCGGAACTAGCGCATCACCCTGGCACCGTCGCTTCAGAACCAATACATCTCCGCCACTGCATGGAGAAGATAGACACATCACCTCTACTGCATGGGAAAACCTGGCCCATAGCCTTCGGAACCATCGCATCTTGGAGCCAGCGCAGTGCCTTCGGAGCCAGCGCATCGCCTTCGGGAACCAACATATCGCCGCTGTTGCAAGGAGAAAATCGATGCATCACCCCTACTGCGTGAGGAACATCGATGCATCATTTGGCTGCACCCCGCATCTTCATCGAAGCAACCAGGAAATTTTGTTCAGCAGGCCTGACTGGGTCCTTGGATCTGGTCCACACTCCATCATGGTTGGCCTGAACTTTAAACTTTGTTCTGGTCTGGCGCGACCAGATGCCCAAGTAAGCACTTATTGTCTCTACATGCCATTTTACAGTTTATTCTTTATAAAATCATTTCTCAAGTTCTACTGATTGGATTTTTGTTGTTTTGGTTGTGATTTGTTCATTAAATTAATCTCCATTTTCCTAACCTGGTGTGGTATCTTTTTGTGTGGTGTTTTCATTGTTTTACTGTTTGAAGTGTTGCACAAAAACTTTACACATTGCCTCTTAAGTTAAGCCGGACTGCCCTATGCCATGCTAACAGGGGATGAGGACAGATTTACTTCGGGTGTGTTTGTGACTTACCATGACTAGGATTGTGGTCCCGGTTTGGACAGGGATCATACCTCTGCCAACCAGAAACCCAATTTCTAACAATGACCATCTTTTGTGTGGTGTCCCCCTAGAGTTTTGCCCTACATGCTTTGCTGGCTTTAGAAGTCTGTGCAGTTTACCTTTGCTAACCAGTAGTACAGTGCCTGTGTTTCCCCTTTAAACCTGATTGAATTGGCTTATTCCAAATTGGTCCCCTTAGACTTGCATACAAGAACCATATTGTATAGAAAGTACACCCAGGTACTGGAAGTTAAATGCAACTTGTGGACTGCAGCCTATTCACATGTACAATTGTATGGCAAACATGGTTTCAGGCTTACCCTGTGTACCCCAACTACTGTAGTGTAAAACCTGCACTGTACCCCTTCTTGGAAGAAGAAAACCATCCTTTCATATATTAATAAGGCACTCCTTTGTAGAAACTGCAGCTCACAAAAGTCAGGATGAATGGAATTTAAAACTGTGACAAGTAGAAATTTAAAATCAAGATGTCCTCACAGTGACTAGTACTCAAATGTTATTTTCACTGTAGGAAGGCTCTAGTTGGCCCAAAGGAAATAATGGGTAGTGAGATTAAATATAAATTCTGCCATCTCTGGATTGAGACCAGCTCGAAATAGGATTAAACTTCTCTTTCTAATATTTATTAGAAGCCCAACTTAATCGCAAAATTGGATTTTTAATAAACAATAACGAAAGGTAACTTTTATAAAGTTACTTTTTCCCTCTCTGAAGCTCCGCATTTGCGCTTCGCAGTAGTCCACTGGGTGATTAGCCCTGATGAGCTGTGAAAACTGCTGAGAGCAGAGACAATGGCTTGGGTGTGGGGAGGTGTTTTTCTTTCCCTGGCAGGAAAACCATTTGGAGTATACCTAGGAACTTAATTTACTTCCAAAGGGCCTCCCCCGTCACAAGCAAATGTTAGGTGACACCTGGAAAGACTCCAACTTCTGTCCTCCCTGTCAGGCAGGTACCAAACCAAATGGGAGAGAGCTACCTTAAGGACTGGCTTGAAGTGACCATAGAGGAGGGGACTGTTCATTATCCTCGCCACAACTCTGGGTGGGCACAGAGGCTCTGCACAAGGGAAGAAGTATTTGCCCATGTTGGATTTTGGGCATAACGGGCACTGTGGGATTGTTTGCAGTAGAGCAAACAGGAACTGCTGCAGATGGTGTAACCCCTGAGAACTTGGTTCCCCCATTGGTTATAGAGGGGCAAGGAGTCACCCTTACTCACCAGTAAGTGCCAGGTATAAGTGCGGTATCTTCAGACCTGCTGTCTGTGACCCGAGAGGAGCCCTGAAAGACTGCTCCTTCTTATACCCAGGACAAAGAAGTAGACTCCAAGGGTCAGTTGGCTGACCTCCTGTGTGGCTACAGGGCTACAAAAAGCTGCAAGTGGCCTTTTCCTGAAGTTCCCAGCTGCCCAGTTCCAACTGGACCTGACCTGGGACCTATTGGTGGCCCCTGCTGGAGTGAGTCTTGACCTCTAAGTGCTGTTCCTGTGGTCCAGGGACTCTTGGCTTTGCCCACCTCGACTTCCTACCTCCCTGTAAACCAGGAACTTGATAAAGTTGGACTTCCAGACCTCCAGAGGACAAGGACAAACCACCACAGTCTAGCTGACCAAGCCAATACCTCACTGGACTAAGAAATCAGGTTTCTCTCACTCAAAGCTTCTCCACAGCAGCAAATTCCTGTCAGCAGACCCTCGACGGGAAGGTATCCGGCCCTGAGGAAGTCAACGTTCGATACAGCTGCAGCCTTGCCTTACTGAAGGATTCTTAGCTCCAAAAAAGAGCCTAAGGGTCTGATTTAGAACTCTGCAGACAGGTTACTTTGTCACAACGGTGGAGGATATCCAGTCTGCTAAAATATAAATCTCATTATTTCATATGGGATTTATATTTCGGCGGATGGGATATCAGTCACTGCTGTGACCGAGTAACCCGTCCGCAGAGTTCTAAATCAGGCCCCAAGTCCAAGGTAAAAATCCTGACCAGGCGAAGGTGCCAAAAGTATACAAGTGGTCTTTTCTGGGCACAAAATCTCAATTTCTTCCCCTCTGAGCTTTTTCCGCCAAAACCAATAGCTTCAGCAGTACCTCACCCAAGGCCTATCTGACTTTGCAAAGATTTCCTTGGACACAGCCTGCTACCTTACCACGCTGAAGGATTTTGACTTTCAGAACACAGACTAAATCCCAAGGTAAACCTTCCAACAGCATCCAGCCAGGCCTCCATCACTGTCGGCCTCTAATTGTGCTGAGGTCCCAGTTTACCGCAAACAGTGACTACCATTGTGCTTTCACTTTTTGGAGCCATTTTCACTTAAGATTTCAAATTTTAAAGTTTATTCTGTTTTTTCTAATTTGGGTTTGGGATATTTATTGCATGGAGTTTTGACTTTATGCAGTGCCAAAACAGTGATAAATACTTTAAACATGGTCCTAAGCGAAGCCGGTCTGCTCTGTGCCATAGCTATCAGTGGGTAGAGCTCTGGTCAATTTAATGACTTTGAGAGTTCAAACCGACAACAGTTGTGATTATGCCTAGAGTTGGGCAGCTGCCCAACCAAAGTAATCCAATTTCTTACAGAAGACCCAAAGCCCTACTTTGAGTAAATGGCCTGGTGTGTTCTTCCCTAACTTCATTTGCCTCCTGAGCCCAGACATACTAAAACAGGATATGAACCAATCTTGCTGCATGTACAAACGGTTTACAAACTGCATTTAAAAATGAATAGTTAACTGTGGACAATTGTTTCTGTGTAAACAGCTCATCAGTAAGAGACTGTTGCTAAATTTACTACTGGTTTGCGCAACAGTAGAAAGACACCAGTAAATTAACTTTGTGAAATAAATATTACATATTCAGATGTTAGGTAATTTACTATAGGCAATTATAGTGCAAGATATTCCTCAACAGTGGAGTAAAGGTGGAATTTCAACAATTACATTGGCATCAGTTACTAATCATTAACTAAAAATATTGCATCTAAAAGCCCACATAACACTAAATGTTGTCTTCCAACAAATATGAAATCATGTTCCTTCACCCTCTTCTTTAGTCCAGGTTTAAACTTAACAGCCACTGAACATACAAAGAACACTGTGATTTGTCCAACAACTAAGCATCTGCAGTACTTTTTAATGACTTTTTGAACTTACCTGAACTTTCATCTTTTTCTAGTGGACGGTCTATACATAATATGCTAAAACTTTCTTCTTTTTCATTGTAAAAGGTTTCTTCAAAAAGGACAGGTACTGCGAGATCCCACGAAAAGCCAGTACCTAGCTTGATCTGGTTGCCTTGTATTGTAAGTCCCTGAAATTCAACAGAATCAATATGAACAAATGAACACTAATTATTTTCCTTAGAAATGTAGACATGACATTGCAATAAAAATAAATTAAAAAAAAAAAAGAACAAGTTACTATCTTTTAGTTATTGCTTTTAGTGGTGGATTAGAGCAGATTCCTCACCTTGAATTTCCCCAGGTGCCAGACTATATCCAGAAAACTCAAAAGAAGTGTTCCTGCATGCTGATTGGTGATGCCGTGTGACTACTTTGATGCTGTTCCACTCCGGAAGTGAAGAGCGGAGCCACATACAAGCACCACCCATGCGTGCTCACGTCAGTTTCTTTCATGACTCATCAGCACCCTAAGGCATGGAGTTAATCAGCAAATCGCGATAACCACTGTGTAAATTCCTCAACTGGGACATTTAGATGGAAAGGAGACAATTCTACAGAATGGGGAGGTAGGAGGGTGGTGATGAATATGTGCTTAGAGTATTCATCAGAAAAAACATTACTGAAGATAAGTAACTTGTTCTTCTGATGGATACTTCTAACCACAGATTACTCACATTGTGAATAGATACCAAATCAGTACCTCCCAAGCAGTTGAATCTGTGGAATGGCTCAGACTAAATAGTCCTGTAGAACGAAATGAGCAAAATACACATTCCGGCGTAACTGATTGTCAGAGCAGTAGGGCGTCGTGAACTTCTGCAAGGATGCCCACGCAGCACCCTGACCGATAGCCAAGACAGGCACTTTGTGTGCCAATGCAGTGGTAGGAGCCTTAGCTTTGGTAGAATGAGCATTCAGACCTTCTGGAGGCTGCTTCTTAGGCAAGAAGTAGAAGATCTTAATACAGAGAACTATCCACTGAAAGATGGTATGCTTCTGCACCACCTTGCCCTTAATTGCCCCAGGGAAACCCACAAACAGCTGATCCACCACCTGATGTTCCTTGGTGTGATCAATGTAAAAGCGGAGCGCTCTTTTGGTGTCCAAACAATGGAGTCTCTTTTCTTCTTTCGAGGAATGAGGCTGAGCAAAGACGGTCGGAGGAATGATGGCTTGTCTGACGTGGGAGGGCATCGCTACTTTTGGTAGAAACACTGTGTGAGTCCTTAAAACCAGTCTGTCTGGGAAAAAAGTGGTACAAGGAGAATGGACAGAGAGGGCCTGAAGCTTATTCCCATGGTGTGCTGATTTTATCGCAACCATCAAGATCATTTTTAAAGTGAGAAGGCGCAATGGCAAACTCTCCATTGGTTCCAGAGCGGTACACATGAGGAAAGTGAGGACCAAAATAAAATTCCATTGTGGCAATACAAAGAGGCTTTGGCAGAAACATGTATAGCAAACCTCTAATAAAATGCATCATACCCAGTGATTTAAATAATGACAGTTGGCCTGGCAAACGTAAAAAAGCCGGTCCGCCCGAAATGTAACTTTTAGCCATGCCCACAGCAAGTCCCTGCTAGGCCAAGGACAAAACATACAATACATCTGACAGTTTTGCCTGCAATGGGTCCATCTGGCAAGTACTACACCAAGTCACAAATTAATCCAAGCACCAGGCATACACAAATTTCACAGAAGGGTGCCTTGCTACCCAGATAACATCAACAACTTCGAGAGGGAGGTCAAAGCAGATTAACGGTCACTGTTCAATGTTCACACATGGTGAAGGTTGCGCAGGCCTGGATGCAAGACTCTGCCCATCTGCGGTGATAGAAGATCCTCTCAAAATGGCATCCTGATCGAAGGACAGATGCTCAGGCCCAGAAGTTATGGGTACCATAGTCTCCTGGCTCAATTCGGAGCCACTAGACTGAGTTGGGGCCCAACTGTTCCTGATTTTTTTCAGAATTCGGTGCGGTAGAGGTAGCAGCGGGTAGGCGTACATGAGTCCCATGATCTACTGCAAGCGGAATGAGTCTACGAGGGAGAGCCTTCCTGGGAACTCCAACGCACAAATGTGTTGACACTGTACGTTCTTGTTGCTAGCTAGATTGAGCCACGAATCACCACCCCACTGCTGGAAGACGCCATGCGCCAACACCAGGTATAAACCCAGTCATGATCAGCTAAGCACACGCAGATTAGTTTCTCTGCCCTTATTAAAGATTCCGTAAGGTAAACTGCACCAGCTAAATACCCCGACTGCTCTGCCAAATCCAAAGGTTGTAGTGTAGTTCCAATAGTACCCCTGCAGGACCTGCGCTTTTGGATAACATACACTGTGGGCCTGGTGGTAGACTGATTCTGTGCACCCTCACCGCGTATGTTAGCCTGTTTGCATTAGCTAGCTCACAGTGCCACTAGAATCTCCTTTTTATCAGAGAGATTAGTTTTTGGCAACCTCAGAACACGACAACCCTGATTCCTCAGACTCGTGGAAACAATGTACTACTTTTCACTCAGTCACTCGTGCTTGCTCATTTGGTCTCAGAGAGTTACACAGAAGAAACAGTCAAGCGTGTTTACAATAAGAATTTATTGCACAGTTCTTCTAGTATAAAATATATGTGCTGCGACAACTGTTAAACAGTAGCAGAGATGTATGATCAGCAGTACAGTGAATAAAAAAAGGATAGTGCAGTTCTACCATTTTGCAATAGTCATGAACGTATACATGAATATAAAATGCATTTATAAAATAAAGCGCATACTCCTACGATGCCTGTTTAGATGTACCCAAGTGTACCTAGCATGTGAGTAGGTGCGAAAGAAGTCAAGAATCCCGCTTGGATTTAGTCAAACCCCATTACCTGAATAATGAGTGTGGGACCTCGTCCTGGTCTCGAGTTGGACACCCCGCAAGGGATGATTAGACCACTGTCAGCTGGAGCGACTGCATGCAGGAGCTTCAGCGTCTCTGGCCAGTGTGTCGACCTGGAAGTCTTGGTTCCCTCTAACTACTGATAGCATGAGGTGCTGTATTTATACAGAAAAGTATAGAGTCCCTTTGTCCCTTGTGTCTTGTGTTAGCCATTGTTGGGTATGAAGATGACGTATGGGATGAACCGGTTACGTAGATGTTTATGCAGGTGGATCCTAGCCCCTGCCTGGTTTCCTAGAACTCTTATGAATATTTAATCATACTGGATGAGCACATCGAAGATGGTATAGGAGGCCATTGTTTGGGAAAAATCCTCCTTCTGTACCCAAGCCACAGTCTAGATAAGGTTCAGCCCTCAGCGCCCGTTATTGTGGAGAATAGGGAACTAATGTAGGTGAAAGATTATGCCTATATTAGGGCATCTCAAACCATGCCTATATTAGGGCATCTATATGAAACATAACACCCACTCCTCTTAATAGTCAACAATAATAAACAATGACAGCAAACTACTAAGTCATACTAGGTGGTAGCGCATATAATTGTCAGTGAGCCACATAAAAACATTTTAAAAGCATATTTAAAAACATTTTTAAAAGGGGAAAAATGTGTAGAGTCAGTTTTTGAATTCGTACTCAAGCTAAAGCTCTAGCTGAGTCCCTTTATAGAATTTAAAACTTTTACAAGCGTTTTTAGAAGGCCATGCTTTCTCTAGCGATAGTGTCAATTTAGTAGGAAATGTTTCAAATTTAATCAGAGTCGAAATGAAAAAGGAAACTCCGAATTCTTTCCCAGCACATGATGAGCCAATTGAAGATTAAGTGTCCTGGCTGGGAGACGCAACATCACAGTCACTTGCTGTAGGGGACGGGAATTGTAATATTTCACACAGTACGTCGATGGAGCACAGATGAAATTCAGTACTGCCCATAGTTGGCATATCGGCAGCCGGTGCTGTAGTCGATACCTCAGTGCCCGTAGTGCTAGTTGTAGCGCTTATGCTGGTGTCGGCGCTAGTGGTGGCTGAGCTAATGCTCACCCCAGTTGTTAAAGGCACCTGCGGGTTTTCAAGGAATGCAGTCGTCAGGATAGGAATACGCTGGGGACACAGCCGAGCGTGGGACCTCAGCAGTTCCAGCCTAGTGTTCAAGTCCGCAAGCGTCTCTGACTCGAGTGTCAGACAGATGTCCAACACGCATTCTTCACCGCACAACAGGCATCGAAGAACAGGTAAGATGCAGTCCATCCAGACTGGTCTAAACAATAAGAACCAAGGAGCACTCAGTTCTCGTAGGCGAGGCACGCCCAGATGTTGTACCATGCGCTCACGGTATCTACGTTCCAGAAGAGCTTTCGCCATTTCGTTCTTGATTGGGCTGTCCATTGCGTATCAGGAAAATAACGATCAGGATTCCAGCTATTAAAAGCAGTATCAGAGGTAAACCTCCAAAGGTGCTTCCAAATGCGGAGTGTATAAAATTTGGGATAACTCCGAGGACTGTTTGGAAGGTGCTTAGAAAACCTGACCCTATGGTCTTAAATAAGTGTACAATACCACTCGTATCAGACATGTTAAAGATACGATCCACCATTTCTACGAAATGAAAGGGGCAGTTTGTACGAATAAGTGCTTGTATCTCGGTCGAGGTCCTTGCAACTTGAAGATCAAAGGTCTCTCGAGCGGAGGTTAAGGGTACAGTTTGCTGTAAAAGTATGGCTTTTACTCTGCTCAAAAGAGTAACAATTAACAGGAGTAAGGCCCGTTAGCCCAGGTGAGACCAGGCGCAGTTTACAACAAAAAACAATTTCTCAACTGGAGGATAATTAAAAGAGGTCAATTTAAAACAGTGAAATAAATCACAAAGAGGAAGGGGGACAAAGGGAGGGAGACCACAACGTGAGAGTAGGGTGAAGTAAATTAAACTATAATTCCGTAAGTAGTTTAATAAGCACTACAGTACATCATTATACAATGACCATGACACACAACGTGAGCAATGGGCGTGCAAGTGAAGGTGGACGGCGCAGTGACATAAGTGTGCGAAAAACAGCGTGAACGGCGAAAATAAGTAAATTAAAGGTGGTCAAAAAAATGCAGAATATATACAGTTTATATATACAAGATAGTCAGAAAATTAAATTTGACCACAGTAACGCCTGTGTTCTAGGCTGGATAGTCGACGGCGTTTCAACCTGAATGATTGCAGGTCATCATCAGGACAATGGTCATTAATTTGACGGTAGTGCTCTAGTAAAAGAGCGAAGTGGACGTGAGGCATCACGAAGGGATCACGATCTGCGATTTCTTCAGGGTGGCTTGTGAAGTCCAAGATGTAGGTCCAGGAGCGCGACCATCGCGCTCCTGGACCTACATCTTGGACTTCACAAGCCACCCTGAAGAAATCGCAGATCGTGATCCCTTCGTGATGCCTCACGTCCACTTCGCTCTTTTACTAGAGCACTACCGTCAAATTAATGACCATTGTCCTGATGATGACCTGCAATCATTCAGGTTGAAACGCCGTCGACTATCCAGCCTAGAACACAGGCGTTACTGTGGTCAAATTTAATTTTCTGACTATCTTGTATATATAAACTGTATATATTCTGCATTTTTTGACCACCTTTAATTTACTTATTTTCGCCGTTCACGCTGTTTTTCGCACACTTATGTCACTGCGCCGTCCACCTTCACTAGCACGCCCAGTGCTCACGTTGTGTGTCATGGTCATTGTATAATGATGTACTGTAGTGCTTATTAAACTACTTACGGAATTATAGTTTAATTTACTTCACCCTACTCTCACGTTGTTTACTCTGCTCAAAGCGTCAAATTTTATAAAAGATATCTCTAGCGAAGGCCACAAAGGCGCCTCCCTGACTGTACTTGTTGGGGGAAACAATACTTGCATACAGCAAGTAACCCTGGCGTTCACGGTGACCAGATAGGCGATGCCCGGAAGCATGCCACAGCAACCTTGATCATTCAGCATCAAGTAGCTCCCATTCAAGAGTAACTCGAAAACTGGCGTGATCACGGCAGCTGGGGTTCCTTTCATGTGGCAAGACAGATTTGCCA
This sequence comes from Calotriton arnoldi, assembly GCA_963921515.1. NCBI lineage: Eukaryota > Metazoa > Chordata > Amphibia > Caudata > Salamandridae > Calotriton > Calotriton arnoldi. The sequence goes on along the minus strand of CAWUFW010000382.1, from coordinate 532,777 downwards.
CCGAACCATTACAAGCTCCGTGTAAAATAATGTCCCGACACATGAGAGAGCCGCTTAAAGCGTTCCTGCAGTTTGTACCACTCAGGAATACTTCACGATCCCCCCTCCGGCATCAACATTTATATGGTAATTCCCAGGATTCCTTAATGTATTCTTTACCCAATTTTTCCTATCTGCCTGCCTGCTTTTGCTCAAGGCAATACTGAAACTGAAAGGTCGTGACCGGGAGAGTGATATGGCCGTGAATTAGCCATTCTGTTGATGGTGATTCCGCCACTGTGAATGGTAGCCTGTCCAGTTTTTCAATACGCAGCATTGCATATTTAGCTCCCCTTTGTGCCATTTCTATCTGTGTATCTGTTAGATTGTATTCAGAAAACAGAGACGTACTGTTTATAAAACGCCAAGGCACAAAGCCTGCACGCAAACATTGCAGCGTCCAGCTTAATAACATAATAGAACGTAACTGAGATTGGCCGTGTTGTAATATGGCCAAATCCTGTTCCAGTATGTTGATAGCAGAAGATACAATGTTGCCCAATGAATATATCCTGGAGGTCAAAGTTGTTAGCCCATTATCTACCACAGCTAAAGCTTTTTCTAAGTTTATACAGTCTATTTCCCGTATTCTCTCTGCGGCCTCTTGTTGGGAAATCTTCCAGTTTTCATCATAGGCAGCATATATGCCTGCATATATGAAACGTTTTTGACGTGTTTTCCTGGGTCCTAGTAAAAAGTCCCTAAGATCCATGTCAAGTGAGAGTAAAGATAAGTGTTGTTTCACTTCTGCAAGTGTTGAGGTTTCTAGCCAACCGAGGCACAACTTCCCAACACTGTAGGATGTCACTACCCCTGGATGTTCTCTCTGTACATAACGTGGGTCTGGCCTATGGATACGGAGTCCCTCGGTGATGTTCAGGAATCGCTTATGACAGCTATTCGTGTCTAAGGGCCAAACCACCCACTGTTTCCAATTTGGGTCCGTTCTATTGTAGTCTAAGATGTCATCCACTTTTGCCTTTTCTTTTGTAGTTGAATTCTGCCACCCCCCATATGTCGGTGTTAGAAACCTAGGGGTGTTCAGGTCCTTGCTCTTGGCTAGTCCAAGACAGGATGTCTGTTGCACAGTATCATTTAAAAAGATCATCTACTGTGGAATGAGGCATGCTCTAAATAGTGCCTCTGTACCCTGGACTTGCCAGTCCCTTGAACCCCAAACTGATTTTAAGTCAATTTCGTCTTTCCATAGGTCGAAACCCTGTTCAGACAATTGGGCCAGAAAGGAAGCAGAGTAAATCGGTTTAGTGTTTGTCAACATAATTTTCAGTGCTGATGTTGGTGCAACCTTGTAGTAATATGAGGCTGGATCTGTGGTGTTAAACCCTGAAAAGTATGAAAATTTCTGTGCAAACGTTTGTGAACTACTTTTTGGTGGTGTTGGGCAATGTTCCCACTGATGGTACTCAAAAACATTCCTAGGTGAAATGGATTTGTGCAGGAAATGATGACCATAATGTTGGTAACAGTACAATGTGTCATAATCTGAAGAACCCTCTAACATTTCATTATTAGAAAATGCAGCAGTTTTCTCTAAATCAGACAACATATTATTAACTGTTTCAGGGTCCCAATCATCAGAAAATGTACTTGAGGTAATGATATCTCTGAAATTTTAAATATATGATTAATTTTTAAAAGTTCTGTCGGACCGAATATGTTAAAATCAACCTTGTCCCATACTATACCATCCGGTATAGGAACTGCTGTAATGTTCACTGATGACAAGTCTCTTTGCTCACGATGTGATGATGGATGTGGCTTCAGTAGTATGTTGACCTTTTGGGCTGTGTAGCTTTGTTGAAGATAGCGTCCATTAATAAGCATACTAAAAGTTAGTACTAAGCCAAGCCAGAAAAGAAAAAACAATATCCCAGAAATTACCCAGAGTTCAATCCAAGGCGATACCAGGTATGTCTTTTTTAGAAAGTGAAGAAAGTTCTTTATTTGTAGCTTGAATGGTGTTTTGGCTGGCATCGTTTGCGGCTCGCTTGGATCCAGAGAAAACGTATCAAAGTTCATGAAATAGCCAGAAGCAGTTCGATCAATTGTAGGAATTGCATCGGGATTAGTTGAAATGTTATTTTGCTCTTGACGAGACATGTTGACGTAGACTTCTGTATTAGGTCTAATTGCAACTTGTGAATTAGTCTGATGTTCATTTTGAATTTCAATGTTTGGTTCAAGTGGAACAAGTTGCATAGCATTGTTGCTTAGTCCTTCATTCCTTACAGGTGGCTCGTCAAACGTGATGAGTCTTTCTGTTTGAACTTCTTGGATTGTAGCTAGAGGAGGGCGTCTGCTACTGTGGAGACCACGAGGCCTACTGCTTATTATCGGCCACATAGTGTGGTTTGATTAAGTCAATTGAGACAAATCTTTTCTCCTTTTTCCCGGCAAGAGGCGGCAAAAGTACAGTTCTTGTTCCTTGTACTGCAAGGACTGGTACAGGTGTTCTGTATGAAGGTCCAAATTCCTTTTTGTCCGCAATTTTCTCTCTGACCAGATCCCCAACTTTTGGTATCCAGACGAGTCTTGCCATGTCTGCCTCGACTTCCCCAGTGGCGGTCTGCTTTAGTCGGACATTGCTTTGTTTTGCCCTGGATTCATTTAGATCCTGTAAAACAGCCAAACGATCATGGATATCAAATGGTTTTTCATCCACCACTGCGCCTTCACAATCAAGATCAGGTACCCACATTCGTGTCCCAAAGAGGACTTCATATGGAGTGACACCCCCTAGAGAGTTTCTTGGCTGGTTGTTTAACGCCCGCTGTACCCCATAAAGGTGTTTGGCCCAACTACCGCCCTTGCCTAATACCCTAGCTGTTAAAGAGTCCCGGTACTTCCTCTCAACAACCGAATTTCCCTCGGGATGGTACGGAGAGGAGTACCACAATGCTACGCCCATTCCTTCCATGGCCTCTTTGTAATCCCGAGAGCTAAACGCAAGGCCGCGGTCAGAATGTAACGTGCTAACTGCGTATGTGCCGATAAAGACTCGCAAATCTTTTATAAAAGTTCGAGCGTCAGCCGAGCGCTGAGGCCAGACCTTGAGGAAACTTGAGCTGGACGCACACGAACGGACAACCTAATGCTGTCTAATAATGGTATCTGTACTGGACGTGTTGTGGTGGACCCTTTCATCTGCTTGCAGATGTCGCAGTTCCAGACATAGTCTCTAATCTGCCTTCTCATCGCAGGCCACCAGTAGCGTTGTTTCAACAAAGAAACAGTCTCCCTAAGTCCCGTATGTACAGAACCTATCCCTTCGTGTGCTGCCACAATTAAACCTAACCTACGATCCATATTTGGTATTACCCTATCCCCCACTCCAGGAATCTGAGCATATGGAATGTTACTTGCATCTAACTTGTAGGAGTATTTGAGTCGAAATTTTTTAGGTACTGCTGTGCTGCCTTTGCGTGAAGCATTGACAGCTACCATAATCTCATAAGACTAAGGCCTTTCTGATGGGTAAATTTCTCCCATAACAATCAACAGGGAAGTCGAAGTCGTTGTGGAAATGGGAACAGGGGTGGGAGCACACCGCTTCACCTTCCAGGAAAGGTTCGCCCCAGGCATTGTGGTAAATACAGTCTCTTGCTGCTTTGCTAAAATATTTTTATATATTGTGGAAATGGGCTGACAACACGGCGATCCTAACGCAGATGATCAATTTAACTATTGGGAGCAGGAATGCTACCCTGCTAGGCACAGATCATAGAAACTGTTCACCTCCCGATTCAAGATACAGTCATTATCGAAGCTTGAAAGGCTAGCATCTACTAGAATGTAATCTAATGATTTCTTTTATTCCTCATTATATTATTGTTTATGGATAAATATTTGCCAATGTTAGCGGAACACAGACATGTTACTGACGTGATAAATTGGATATCTGCTGATATCGAAGTGGTTGGAAATGTAAAGCACTCTGACACCCAACTCAGGGTCTGGTTCGCGCTATAGAAAACACTAAATAAATAAAAATAAATACAATTCTCGTTTTGGAACGAGTGAGTGCAGCTACGGAAGCCGTGCGAACAGCCCCCTTTGCGGCTTCATCAGCCAACGAATTCCCTTCAACGTGAACGCCATCACGTTGATGACTCAGTGTATGGATCACGTGAGTCCTTGGTAGCTCGTTTTTCAACTCTACTACCTGTTCCCATAGCATTTTATGCTTAATTGTGCCACCTTTCGCATCTTTAAACCCGTTTTGCTCCAAATGGTCTAGGTATTCATTATAGGACTGAACACAGTAAAACATATCACACACGATTAGTGTGGGGAATTCATGATCCGTATTTACCAGTGCCAATATCAGTGCTTTTAACTCTGCCAACTGTGCCGTGCAGTCTCCTAGCGATTGCGTTTTTGTGCAACTCAGATAGAACTTTCCATCCTGCATGTGACCTTTAACGATAGCACACGCGGCGCTGTATTGCTGCTTACTTCCTATGGCCGGTTGTGCAGATCCGTCAGTATAAATAATATATTCATACTGATCGAGAGGCAAGATTTCATTTGGTAGAGGATATTCGTGTTCATATTGCAGGAATGCCTGTGTTTTTAAACTTGGATCAAATCTGTATTCAACGTCCGTTGCAGTAAGAGAATTAGCCCATTGTATCCACCTTGGATGGAAGGGTTTTGCATTTGGAATGCTAGCCTTTGTAACAGCTTCTAAAGCCTGTACCGGGGTTACGACAATAATGCGTTTCCCCTGTGCCAGTGCTCTTTCTCTTGCTACAGCGGTCTGAACAGCTGTCAGGATTTTCTCTGTTGAAGTGAAAAGCATTTCTGCATTTGTGTACAGGTGCGATTTGTATGCGATTGGTACGGTTTCTCCTTCATTGAAGGTTAAGTAAGTGTACCCGCATTGACCCGCAATTATACGGATCACCAAGTGGCGTACGTTTACGCGTGTTTGCAAGTGTTTGGAAGCTATCATGTCTTCCTGGAGTGAACGAAGAATATTAGTATGTTCTTGTGTCCAATTTCTGGCTGAACAGTCAGGTTTTATTAGGTCGTAGAAAGGTTTTGCCCTTTGTGCGTAATCTAAAATGTATGTTCTGCCAAAATTTAGGAATCCCAGTATTGATTGTAATTTTTTTTATGATTTTGGAGGCTGGCGCAGCGCACATTTTTCTAAAAAGTTTGCTGCTAGACTTTTCCCTTCACTTGACAGCTCATATCCCAAAAATAGGACATTGAGGTGGGCTATTTTTGATTTTTTAAAGTTAAATTTGTAGCCCTCTGTGGCAAATTCCATAATAATGGTGCTTACCCTGGTCAAGTGCCTCTCTAAGTCATCGTCCGTTAGATAAATATCTTCAACATAGGACAATGCTTCTTCATCAAATTTTTGAAGCAACTCTGTTACCCTTTCTGAAAATACCCCGGGGCTATTCTTATACCCTTGGGGGGAGTCGACAAAATTGTCGCTGGGACCCGAACGCTGAGAATGCGGTCAAATACCTGCTTTCAGGCGCTATATTTTGGCAGAAAAATCCATTTGAGATATCAAGTGTTATTTTGTATTTTTTCCGCACAACGTTATTCATTAATGCAGCACTATGTGCATTTTGGACAGCAAATGTCTTTGTGCATGAGTTTAAATGTCTGTAATCTAAAACTAGACGATATGTATTGTCGGGCTTAGAGACGGGGATCAAAGGATTATTCATTGGAGAGGTACATTTTTCAATGACCCCCTGGTATTCAAGTTGATCTAAGATCTCCCTGACCCGTTTTTTAGCTTCTTGCTTTATTGGGTATTGCCTCTGAGCATTAGGTGAAACTTTTAACGGGATCACGTGGTAGGTTGAATCCTCATCCCACCCAGCGTGATTTTTGTACAATGCTGGAGCTTGGGCTACTGCCCACTCCCGTGCATATGTATGTTTAAGGTGAACGGGAATATGATAGGAAAATGCAGGAAAAATTATACTTTCTAATCCTGGGGCACTCCATTACGAATGCTGGCGGCCAATCTTGTTCGGCTAACAGGATGTCATACCCAGATGATAAGTTCTTCCAAAAGAGACCTTTTATTTTCCTGGGCTTGTCCCCCTCCATCCGGAGTGTTATTTCATGTAACTTATGTGGGACGCTCACCCTTTTGTCTGGTGTTTCCACCGTGATGTAATCATTCAAGTCCGCTGTCACCAGAAATTCCTTCAGGTTCTGGCGAGCTATTGTTACTTCTGCCACACTGTCTAGCATCGTCAGAGCCCATTCCCCGTTCAGAAGTTGTCCTCAGAATTCTGGGCATGTCTGATTTTCAGACCAGCAACTTTCTTTTTCTTAAATTGAGGTTTTGATTTTTGCTTATCTTCTTTTTTGGAAGTAAAGTCTGAAGCGCGCTGCTTGTCTCTGGACTGTGTGCGCTCCTCTCTGTGTTCTGACCGTCCTTCTCTCTCTCTCTGAGTTTTTCTTGGAGTCCTGAAAGGAACGAGAGGAATGTGTATCAGTATCCGGATACCCGTCAGGTTTCCTAATATTATCCCTACTCCTAAGGTTGTACCTCTTTTCAGAGGGCTCCTGTGGAGGAGACCAACCTCGGGACTGAGATCTGTTGTCTTTAAACTTTTGTTTTTTATTATCCCACTTCTTTTTAGAAGAAGTCGGTGTCTGCTTCGAAGTGTCCTTTTCGGGACTGCCCATTAGTTGAGGTTTTACAGCTTTTCCCCCCAAACTATCCCAGCCTAACTCTGCATACGCAGTTTCAATTATTTTGGGTAGTTCATTCTCCTGTTCTAATGGCGAGAACTCCCGTAGGCGTTGGCGGATTGCCACTGATGCTGCTTCCCCTTTAATGTTAGCTAGTATTATGGCTGATACCTGGTCGTAGTTATTTAATAACTTCATCCCTAAGTTCAGGGCAGGCTCTGCTCCGTACTCATTTTGTATTTGTCTTAAAACATCTGGTATCACTGCTAATGAAGGAATACCATGAGTTCTGGTATATATGGCAGCAAAGACTGTACCCCAAGAGGTACAATCCTCTAACTGTGGTGTAATCCCCATGGGCAAGCAGATTAACATTCTGTGTTTTTCAAATGGTGTGGTATTTGGAAATGCTGCTTCTAACTGGGTTATTTTCTGAGCTACCCAGAAAGGAATTTGTTCACGTTTTGTGGGCATTTTACCCATTACCGTGTGTAATGTTTGTGGAGTAATTTTAGTAGCTGTGCTCTGTGTAGGAGCTGTATTTGGTGTAACTACTGTTGGTTGGACCGCAAGTGTCCTCATGATGAATTGTGTCATGGTTCTGTAAAGTTTTATCAACTCTTTGTGTTGGAAAAGCAATTCATCATTTGGCATTGTGTCAATGTCAGGATGTGGTGCATAGGTCGCTAATATCGGCCATGTTGCTCCTGGTCTTTCTAATGGACCAAGTCTTGCTCTTCTTCTTGAGTGGGGTAGGGCGACATTAAACCAGAAATGATGTTCCTGGTAGGTAAGCGGAATTTCAATCTCCTCAAACGGAGTGTAGACCGCTGGGACTTCTTCATGTGTATAATAATGAAATGTTTTTGTTATAGCATTTGTTGCTGGGAATGTAACCCATGAATAGAACACCTCTTTGGAAATCTTCGTGTGCCTCCATCACGAATATTACTACACCTCCTCTGGCTGGTACACCATTTTTGAGGAGTTTAACTGAGTGTGTGTCTTACATTGGGTGCAATTTGTATTGCATTGGCATTTTATTCTCAACTGACTGGCCTACTTGTGCCAGCGGGTCTAATTCTCCATTTTCGGTAGTCATTGTGTTAAGAACACGGAATAACTGTCCAAGGAAATTAAGATAAGGTGTTTTGCACAATTTTGGGAACTAAATGTCCCTCAAGCTTGATTAACCAACAGCCAATAAGGAAAAATGCTACTTACCAGTATGCATCTGTTCTTGGCATGTAGAGCTGTAGATCTGTACACTTGTGCATAGATCGCCATCTGGTATTGGGCTCGGATGTTCGCAGTTTGTTTTTGTCTTGGAAGAGTCTTTGTATTCACGAGATAGGGGACTCCTCCTTAGGACGATAGTGCGCATGGGCATCGACTCCATCTCCAGATTGTTTTCGCCATGAAGGGTTGTGATGGAGTTAGAAAGAAATATAAATAATAATAATAGTAATAGAAAAAAGATGCCCATGTATAGTTATCTAAGTAAGATAATACTGGAACAGTTACAGGCAACCGGGGAGGAGGGTGGGCGTATACAGATCTACAGCTCTACATGCCAAGAACAGATGCATACTGGTAAGTAGCATTTTCCGTTCGAGGCATATGAGCTGTAGATTGTATACTTGTGCATAGACTACACAGCAGTTATCTCCTTAGCGGTGGCCACCTGTATCTGTTGCAGTAGTTTGAAAAAGTGTTTTTAATACAGCCTGGCCCACAGTAGCTTGTTGTTTTGCCTGCACATCTACACAATAGTGCTTTGTGAAGGTGTGTGGTGTAGACCATGTTGCTGCTTTACAGAGGTCATCTATGGGGATGTTTCCTAAGAATGCCATAGAAGCCCCTAGTTTGCGTGTGGAATGCGCTCTAGGAGGAACAGTTAATGTACGCTTTGCCTTTAGGTAGCATATCTGGATGCATTTAACAATCCACCTGGCAAGTCCTGATTTTGATATGGGGTTGCCCTTATGTGGTGGTGAGAAGGCTACGAAAAGTTGTTTGGTTTTCCTGAAAGTTTTTGTCCTTTCAATGTAGTAAAGGATAGCTTTTTTTGACATCTAGTGTATGAAGAGCCCTCTCTGCCACCGAGTCTGGTTGAGGGAAAAAGACTGGTAGCTCAACAGACTGGTTAAGGTGGAAGGGAGAGATGACTTTTGGTAAGAATTTAGGGTTTGTCCTAAGAATTACCTTGTTGTGATGTATTTGCAAGAAGGGTTCTTGTATGGTTAAGGCCTGGAGCTCACTAACTCTTCTGAGAGATGTGATTGCTACAAGGAAAGCTACTTTCCATGTGAGAAACTGTAGCTCGCTCCTATGCAAAGGTTCAAATGGGGGGCCCATGAGCCTAGTAAGGACAATGTTTAGATTCCACGCAGGAGCTGGTGGAGTTCTGGGAGGAATTATTCTTTTAAGGCCTTCCATAAAAGCCTTGATAGCAGGTACCTTAAACAACGACAAATGTTGTCTGTTTCGTAGGTAAGCAGCTATGGCTGCAAGGTGTAACCGTATGGATGTGTATGCTAGATTACAGTTTTGTAGATGCAAAAGGTAACAAATGATGTTCTGAATTGACGCATCTAAAAGGATCGAGTGCATTGTTATTGCAGTAGATCACAAATCTTTTCCATTTGGCTGCATAGCAGGCTCTAGTGGTAGGACGTCTAGCCTCCTTAATAATATTCTTACATTGTGGAGGTAGGTTAAGGTATCCAAACTCTAAGACTTCAGAAGCCAGATTGCTAGGTTCAATTGAGCTGGATTTGGGTGTCTTATTTCTCCATGGTTCTGCGTGAGAAGTTCTGGAGAAAGGTACAACTTTTGATGTGGGACTAGTGAAAGTTCCAGCAGGGTTGTGAACCATGGTTGTCGAGCCCATGTTGGAGCAACCAGGATCATTGTGAGCGACTGTTGTCTGAGTTTTCGAACCACTAATGGAAGGAGTGGGAGAGGCGGAAAAGCGTACGCAAATTTGCCTGACCAGTTCATCCATATCGCATTGCCTTTGGACAATGGGTGTGGGTACCTGGAGGCGAAGTTTGGGCATTTTGCGTTTAAGTGTGTGGCGAACAGATCTATGTCTGGGTGGCCCCACTTGTGGAAGAATGGATGAAGAACTTGTGGATGAAGTTCCCATTCGTGAATCTGTTGTGTCCGACGACGGAGTAGATCCGCAATTTGATTGTGTAGCCCTGGGTAGGTGTTCTGCTAACAGGTATATTTTTTGCGGAATGGCCTATCTCCATATGGTTTGCGCTAGGCGGGAAAGCTGCAGAGAGTGTGTCCCCCCCTGTTTTTGTATGTAGTACATTGCAGTCATATTGTCTGTCCTGACTAGGACTGCTTTGTGTACTAGATGTACCTGGAATGATTTTAACGCAAGAAAAATTGCCAGTAACTCCAAATGATTGATGTGGAGTCATTTTTGCCGAGGGGTCCATATGCCCTGAATGGTATAATGTAAGAGATGCGCTCCCCAGCCGGTGAGCGATGCGTCCGTTGTTAGCACAATCTGTGGAACCGGGTCTATGAACTGCCGCCCCTTGGATAGGTTTTGTGTGTTCCACCACTGCAGAGAGCGATGTGTGCGGCTGTCCACCAACACCAGATCTGTAAGCTGGCCCTGGGCCTGGTTCCACTGATGTGCCAGACATTCCTGTAATGGGCGCATTTGGAGTCTTGCGTAAGGCACTATGAAAATGCAAGAGGCCATCATTCCTATTAGTTGCATGAACACTCGAGCTGGAAGCGAGTGTTGAGGTTGAAATCTTTTTATGAGAGCCTGTATGCCGTGTATCCCGAGTGGATTGGGATACGCAATGGCTTTTGAAGTATCTAGTGTAGCGCCCAGATACTGTTGTATGTGGGACGGTTGCAGGTGTGACTTGGTGAGATTTATTGTGAATCCCAAGTCGTGCAGGAGCTGAACTGTTTTGTGTGTGTGTTGAACACATTGGTTGTGTGAGCTGGCTGTTATGAGCCAGTCGTCTAGATAAGGGAACACATGAATGTGTTGTCTTCGCAAGTGTGCTGCTACTACTGCGAGGCACTTTGTGAATACCCTGGGTGCTGTAGTTACCCCGAATGGGAGGACTTTGAACTGGTAGTGCTGACCATCCAGCACAAACCGTAGATATTTCCTGTGAGCAGGGTGAATGGGGATGTGAAAGTAGGCGTCCTTGAGATCTAGAGTGGAAAGGAAATCGCCCTGTTGGAGCAGTGAGAGAATCTGTTGCAGGGTGACCATATGGAAGTGGTCGGACTGTATGTACAGGTTTAGTATTCTGAGGTCTAATATTGGCCTTAGAGTACCGTACTTTTTTGGAATGAGAAAGTAAAGGGAGTAGACCCCTGAGCCTTTCTGATGTAGGGGGACTGGTTCTATTGCTTGCTTTTGTAAAAGGGAGGCAATCTCCTGTTTGAGAAGTGTTAGATGTTCCGTGGACATCGGTCGATGCCTGGGAGGCACGTTTGGTGGAGTAGAAGTGAGCTCCAGACAGTAACCATACTGGATAATTTGTCTCACCCACCTGTCTGTGGTGATGGAAAGCCAAACAGGTAGGAACTGTGATGGTCTTCCCCCGACCGGTGTGGAATGGTCTGGGGGGAGCGTAGGGAAGTCACTGCTTTGAGGCGGGGGAGGTGCGGGTATTGTTACCGCGACCTCTTCCTTTGTTATTATTACCCCTGTAGCCCCCTCTAAAATATCCTCTGCTAGGGGAAGATTGCGTGGGACTTTTGTATGAAGAGGTGTTGTCTGTGCCACTGGTTTTGTAGGCGCCCCTATAAGTGGGGCGACGAAAAGACCCTCTATTTGCCGGAAACTGTAAGGCCCCCATGGACTTGGCTGTTTGTGTCCTTTTTCATTTTCTCTAATGATGTGTCTACAGAAGGGTCAAATAGATGTTGCTGGTCAAATGGCTGGTTAAGGATTTGGGACTGCACTTCCTGTTTAAAGCCAGAGATGCGCAGCCATGCATGCCTGCGCAGCAGAACGCTTGTATTGACTGCTCTGGATGCTGTATCTGCTGCACCCAAAGCACATTTGATGGAGGTATTAGTGATGGTTTTTCCCTCCTGTATAAGGTCATTGGCTTTAGCCCTATACTGGTCTGGAAGGTGCTGCATAAGTGTCTCCAGCTCATCATAATGCGCCCTGTCATACCGGGCGAGTAAAGCCTGGGCGTTGGCAATCCGCCAGTAATTGGCTGCTTGAGACGCGACCCGTTTGCCAGATGCGTCCAGCAGTTTTGACTCCTTGTCTGGAGGAGGGGCCTCCCCTGTGGATTGAGAATTAGCCCGTTTACGGGCATTTGACACTACGAGGGAGTCTAGAGGGAGTTGTCCTTTAATATAAGCTGGGTCGTTTGGGGCTGGCTTATATTTTTTGTCAATGCGTGGGTTGATTATCCTAGCCCTGACTGGGTCTTTGAAGATTTCTGGGGCATGTCTAAGCATGCCTTTTAACATTGGCAAGGTAGTGGACGACTTTTGAGAGTGAGTAAAAGTTTCCATTACGAAATCTTCTTCCGCAGGTTCTGAGTGTAACTCTACCTGGTGGTACTTGGCTGCCCTGTCTATCAGTTGTGCAAAGCAAATGTTGTCATCTGGTGGGGATGGTTTGGATGGGTAGGAGTCTGGCTCAGGTATATCTGGGATATTATGATAATCATCCCAAAGGTCTTGTGGTGGGATGTTATGTATGTCATCATCCTCTTGGAAATGCCCATCACTGTGATCATCCCCACCCCCAAAGTCCTGTTCATCCTGTTGAAGGGCAGGTGAAGAAGGAGATAGGGAAGAAGTAGGAGAGAAGTGTATAGGTGGAAGGTTTTGAAGGGGAGAGATAGGTCCAAGATGAGAAGTAGCAATGTTCTTCCTCTTTAAAGGTATTTCAGGTGGGTCTGGAACGGCCAATGTCCTCTTTTTTGGTGGAACTGTGGTCACCTGACCTGTATGAGGGTCAATGCACAGAGTTTTCTGCTTTGGATCCAATGGATCTGGCCGAAACAGTTCTTCGGAGGAGTCCGGTTTTTTCGGCACCGAGGGTTTCGGGTCGTGCTTTGACTTGGCTTTGGGAGTGGTAGAGCTGTCCTTCAGCTTTGTCTGAGTCTTTAGTTCTGTAGCAGTTTTCGGCTCCGAAGGAGTATGGTGTTTCTTCGGATCCGAGGACTTGCCTTTGTGCTGCTTCGGTGCCAAAGTGGTGGGCGTGGAGGCCGACTTTGGTGCCGATATAACAGGGCGTGGCCCTGTGCCTGGCTTTGGTTTTTCTTTCGGTGCCGAGGAGTGTTTTTCGGCACCGGTACGTGGCTGACTCGGTCCCGAGCCGCCTGAAGGCTTTTCTTTCGGCTTTGGAGCCGGGCCCGAGGTCGGGGCATCTGAAGACTTATCTCGGTGTTTGCCTGAGCCCGAAGGCGTCACCGGAGCCTTTTGTATTTTTACTGGGAGAGGAGCGTCGAGTTCAGTACTCACAGTTCGTTGTCCTGGAGTAATGGGCTGATCCTCGGCATCGGAGTCGTCTGCCTCGGAGACGCTGATGTCTCCCTCTTCCGATTCCTGTTGTTGCTGGATTCTGGCATCGAAGATGTCGTCCGGCGCCGAGGAAGTTGATCGAGCCATCGTGTGACGTCGAGCCCGGCGATCACGTATGGTCTTCTTCGATCGAAAGGAATGGCAGGCCTGGCAATCCCTGTCCTCGTGCTCTGGAGACAAGCAAAGGTTACAGACCTCGTGGAGATCTGTGTGTGGAAATTTAGCACCACACAAAGGACATTTCTTAAATGGAGTTCTTTCCATTTACTGCAGGGCCTGATGGCGCAGGTAGGCCCAACGGCCCGCGTCGACGAACGGAATCGAAGGTCTTGGTGGATATTCCTTGATGCGCGTCGAAGGGGAACTCGAGCGAAACAATACCGTCGAGCGGTGAAGGATTGCGCATCGAAGGGGGATCGAATACGACACCAACCCGGAGCGCATCCTTTTACATCCGAACCCAATGGCGGAAAAAAACAATTTGGAGATGGAGTCGATGCCCATGCGCACTATCGTCCTAAGGAGGAGTCACCTATCTCGTGACTACAAAGACTCTTCCAAGACAAAAACAAACTGCAAACATCCGAGCCCAACACCAGATGACAATATATGCACAAGTATACAATCTACAGCTCATATGCCTCGAACATAGGATATCTCGCCTACTCAGCTGTGGCGGAATTTGTGCCCACCCACTCCAGACGTCTCTGGTTTTTGTGAGTAGGGGTCTCTGAGAATAAGCACGACTGAACTACTCAGATTCTACTGTTAAATAAGTACCAAACCAACGTTGGTGGCGCCATGTAGTGTAGTTCCTATAGTACCCCTGCAGGACCTGCGCTTTTGGATAACATACACTGTGGGCCTGGTGGTAGACTGATTCTGTGCACCCCCACCGCGTATGTTAGCCTGTTTGCATTAGCTAGCTCACAGTGCCACTAAAATCTCCTTTTTATCAGAGAGATTAGTTTTTGGCAACCTCAGAACACGACAACCCTGATTCCTCAGACTCGTGGAAACAATGTACTACTTTTCGCTCAGTCACTCGTGCTTGCTCATTTGGTCTGAGAGAGTTACACAGAAGAAACAGTTGAGCGTGTTTACAATAAGAATTTATTGCACAGTTGTTCTTCTAGTATAAAATATATGTGCTGCGACAACTGTTAAACAGTAGCAGAGATATATGATCAGCAGTACAGTGAATTAAAAAATTTTTTTAAAAAAAGGGTAGTACAGTTCTACCATTTTGCAATAGTCATGAACATATACATGAATATAAAATGCATTTATAAAATAAAGCGAATACTCCTACGATGCCCGTCTAGATGTACCCAAGTGTACCTAGCATGTGAGTAGGTGCGAAAGAAGCAAAGAATCCCGCTAGGATTTAGTCAAACCCCATTACCTGAATAATGAGAGTGTGGGACCTCGTCCTGGTCTTGAGTTGGACACCCCGCAAGGGATGATTAGACCACTGTCAGCTGGAGCGACTGCATGCAGGAGCCTCAGCGTCTCTGGTCAGTGTGTCGGCCTGGAAGTCTCGGTTCCCTCTAACTACTGATAGCATGAGGTGCTGTATTTATACAGAAAAGTATAGAGTCCCTTTGTCACTTGTGTCTTGTGTTAGCCATTGTTGGGTTTGAAGATGGCGTATGGGATGAACCGGTTACGTAGATGTTTATGCAGGGGGATCCTAGCCCCTGCCTGGTTTCCTAGAACTCTAATGAATATTTAATCATACTGGATGAGCACATCGAAGATGGTATAGGAGGCCATTGTTCGGGAAAAACCCTCCTACTGTACCCAAACCACAGTCTAGATAAGGTTCAGCCCTCAGTGCCCGTTATTGTGGAGAATAGAGAACTAATGTAGGTGAAAGATCATGCCTATATTAGGGCATCTCAAACCATGCCTATATTAGGGCATCTATATGAAACAAAGTGTGGCGCCTCATGATACAGAACCCAAGACCCAACTCCACCCTGCTTGTTGCAGTACCACAATGCAGTGTTTTTTTCCGTGAGAACCTGAACCAGCCTGCCCTTGATGGTCGACAGGAAGGCCTTCAATGCCAAGCCTATCACCCACAACTTCAACAGGTTCATGTGGAGGCAGGACTCTGCTGGGGGCCAGAGTCCTCTAATATCCACCTCTCCGAGAATGCCTCCCCAACTCAGAAGCGATGCAGCAGTCACCACCATAAGTACTGGGTGTGATATGAAGAGGCATCTGCCACTGGTCCAACTGTGGTAAAGCAGCCACCACTAGAGATCTTTTGCAGTGTTCTCGGACACCTGGATAGAATCAGACAGGTTTGTCTGGTCGACAAGCAGAATGGAGAAGGCAAGCAGGCCAAAAAGCCTCAGAGCCTTGCTCATTGAGACCCAGGACAGAGACTAAAACATCAAGATGATAGCTTGAATGTCCTGAACACCTTGGTCCAGAGGAAAGGCCCAAAAGCGCACCGTATCCAGGATGGGTCAGATAAAAAGGAGCCACTGCGAAGGAGTCTGGTTTGACTTTGGCAGGTTGGTTGAGAAACTTAATGATGTCAAGAGGTTCACCGTTGTTTAGAGGTGGTCCACAACAGACTGTGGTGAACCCACCTTCAACGACTAGTCGCCGAGGTAAAGGGAGACCGGTACCCCCAGACCACTGCAGATTGGCAGTGGCAAACCCCATCACTTTTGTGAACTCCAGATGGGCACTGGTGAGGTCGGAAAGCAGCATGGCAACCTGAAAATGCTTGTGGCCCATCTCGAACAGCAGGTAGCAACTGCAGAATGGGGATGTGAAAATAGGGTCCTGCAGGTCCAACACCACCGTCAGGTCTCTGGGATCCAGGACAAAAAGACCTGGGCCAGCGTGAGCTTCTTGAGTTTGTCTTTGCGGATGAAGGCATTGACAGGGCAAAGATCTAAAACAGGACATAGGCCTTCGTCGTTCTTCTAGAAGTAAAGTGGTTCTGTCGGGAACCGAATTGCTTTCTTATTTATTGAATACAAACCTATCTATATATGTATACAGAATGGCTTATGCAAATATTTTTTGTTGTTCACAATTAATGAAGAAAGGAAACAAAAAACAAAGGAACACACCAGAGTCATGAGCAAATCAAGTATTATATTCAAAGAGAAATGGGGGGAAAAGAAAACACTTTTTGTTGTTAAATGAAGAACTTTTTTTCTTTTTATGCTTTTTTACATTTTCTGGTATGTATATGACAATACAGAGCTGTCACAGACAAACAAAATGATCGGCGCAGATGCTGAAGTGACACAGTGCAAGGGAAGTGCTGGTTGTGAAGATGTTATATACAGTGATACATTGCTGATTAAAAAACAATCATTTTTAAATGACATCTATCCCTAATTGCATAAATCTCCGAACCACTGAAGGTTTGATTTTCCTTTTGGCGTGGAGCTGAGAAAATAGGGTCAGGATTGTCTCAGGCACGTCGACGTTTCGACCCAGATACAAGCGCTGTTTGTGCGTCGCGGCGGGTCTTCATAAGGACAAGGGAAGCGGAAATGGACAGCCTATAATTAAATATGGAAGATTACGGTGTGTTCCAGAGTAGGACAATGATAAAAGAGAACCACACAATGGTGACGCAGAGGGCACAAAGGTCCGAGATACGAGAGTTCCCAATGGACCGCCATGCAAAAGTGCCCAACTGAGACGGTGATTAACGAGACGGTGATTAAAAAACGGATCCAGTGATCAAGAGGGGTTTGATCAAGATAGTGAGAGCTAATCGGCCACAACAAAATCAAGGGATACTATCCAGTGTAGTTGTGCCACTAAGGATAATTGGATGTGAGGGCCCGTCAAGGGAGGGAATTCATACTGAGAGCCTACCTTATGACGAGTCAGTAATATTTGAACAAAGATCCACCATCAGATTGAAATCTTGTATGCACAAGGAATTTCTGAAACGAAAAAGGTGGGGGAAGGGGTGATTGGAGCCTCCAATAAACAAAAATTATTGATTTATATCGGAGGATGCGCCCCAATTATGAGCAGCTTCTCACCTTAATTAATGGCAAACGGATCCACCATCCGGTTATACTTGAAAATAAATCTCAAAGTTTAAGGGTCTATAAGAAGAGGAAAGAAGGGAAATGAATTTCCAGAGTCTTGGATCGTGTATCTATAGTTAGTTAAATACGATCAAAGTCAGAGAAAGGCCCACGCCGTAGCGCAGATCCGACACTTACCAAGAGCTGGAGCTGCGAGTGTCTTGTCAGTCTCGAGCGCGGCAAGTATATGCCGCTGTTACAAGGGGATTGACGTGGCCAAAGTGCTGACTCACTTGACGCCTACGTGCACGCTGTCGTGCAGCCGCTGGGTGCTGCCAGACCGACGTCCGGATGACATGATTCAGTGATACATGTCGATAGAAGCACTTGGGTTAGATGAATGATGAGAGTGCACCGTTCTCAGTGATAATTTTCACGATTATAAGGCTTGTGATTAATTTCTGTATAGTTTAACGCTGAACATTCATTATGTTGACAACATCCTATTTTACAGCTCGGTAATTTTGGCACAAAATTGCTAAAACATAATTATTACGTTTGACAGTTGTGAGAGATGGTAAACATCCGCGTGATTGAAATTTGAAGCAGTCATAGTTTAGATTATCGATGTAAATGCAGATGTGCAACCTATGTCTAGTTGTAGTAAAACAGAAGCTATTGTTTATGAAATAAACACAATCAAGCTAATAAGTGGCGGTTGTGAACAGAGATTAGAGAGCGGTAAAAAGACGCAGTTTTCATTATGCTGGCACTTGGGTTAACAATACGATGCATATAATGCAGTAAAGACACTGATTGAAAATAATTTGAAACCAATCGTTATATAAAAACAATTGAGTATACAAAACAATATGTGCATAGCAGTCAGGATGCTCATAGCTCAACATTTCAACCACGGTGGTATCTGGAATGACTTAAGTGAACCCCTGTAAAGGTGACATATAGTTAAATGAACCTGGTTGATGTAAGTGCGAACTCCTAAATACACTAGCCTGCTCTTTTTAGAAGAGTGTGTTATAATATAGACTTATGTTACTAGGAGAACTGGGGTGTGTACAGGAGTCAATGTTAATGTCATAGGGGGTGGTTATCTTCTACGCAGAAGTCAGAGTTGTCTACTGGTCTCTTCCAACTCATTCAGACCATTGTTTACAGTATCTAGCAGGTGGGTCCACCTACATTCTTTGAAATTGAGTGATGAAGCTAGGTCGCCACCCCTTGTGTGGGGGGAGTACCTTTTCAAGTACCCACCATCTTAGGTCATCTGCTTTATGATTTTCTTCAGAGATGTGTTCTACCAGGGGTGCTCCCTGGGTCTTGCAGCGCAATCTACTACAGTGCTGTAGGATTCTGCTCTTGATTTTTTGTGTCGTCTGCCCAATGTAGAGTTTGTCACAGGGACACTGGACTGCATAGATGACATTATTGCTATTGCAGTTGGTTAGGTGTGAGAGTTTAAATAGGCGTCCTTGATGGGTGAATGTAGCTCCTGCGACTGAGTTTGCATGCCTTGCATCTGCTGCATTTAAGTGAGTGCAGGTAGTTGTAATTGTGTTCTGATGTCTGGAAGGTCTGGTGGTGCCAGATATGCACTCACAACGTGGTCAAGTACATTTCTTGCTTTTTTAAACGCAAAAATAGGATCGCCGGTGATGTTGATTTCGGAGGCCACCAAATTCCAGTATTTTTTGATGATTTTCTTTGTTTCTGGGCTTCGAGTGTTGAAAGTAATATCACAGACTAGTTTCTCTTCTGTGTCTGTTTTGGGTCTTACTTCCAATAAGGTTTCTCTTTGGCAATACCAAGCCCTCTTTCTTGCGCGGTTTAACAAGCCTTCGGGGTAGCCTCTTTCTTTCATTCGTTTGATCAAGATGTCAGTTTCATTGAAGAAGTCAATCTTGCGTGAGCAGTTCCTCCTCAGCCTGAGGAACTGGCCATACGGTAAATTATCCCGCAGTCTTCTTGTGTGAGGAGTATTTGAGTAGAGTGTTGCACTCGGTTTCCTTTCTGTAGAGGGTGGTATAGATCAACCCTGCAGCGACCTTGATGTGGAGGTCCAAGAAGCAAATGGATTCTTTTCCGTGATTCACAGTAAATTGAATATCAGGTGATCTTCTGTTGAGCCAATTGCAGAAGTCCAATAGGTTTTGTTCTGTCCCCTTCCAAACCATGATGACATCTATATATCGCTTCCAAAGCATGATGGTGTCGATATATGGGCATTTACTTGCCGCGCTTGAGACTGACAAGACACTCGCGGCTCCAGCTCTTGGTGAGTGTAGGATCTGCACTACGGCGTGGACCTTTCTCTGACTTTGATCGTATTTAACTAACTGTAGATACACGATCCGTGACTCTGGAAATTCATTTCCCTTCTTTCCTCTTCTTATAGACCCTTAAACTTTGAGATTTATATTCAAATATAACCGGATGGTGGATCCGTTTGCCATTAATTAAGGTGAGAAGCTGCTCATAATTGGGGCGCATCCTCCGATATAAATCAAGAATTTTGTTTATTGGAGGCTCCAAACACCCCCTTTCCCCACCTTTTTCGTTTCAGAAATTCCTCGTGCATACAAGATTTCAACCTGATGGTGGATCTTGGTTCAAATATTACTGACTCGTCATAAGGTAGGCTCTCAGTATGAATTCCCTCCCTTGACGGGCCCTCACATCCAATTATCCTTAGTGGTACAACTAAACTGGATAGTATCCCTTGATTTTGTTGTGGCCGATTAGCTCTCACAATCTTGATCAAACCTCTCTTGATCACTGGATCCGTTTTTTAATCACTGTCTCGTTAATCACCGTCTCAGTTGGGCACTTTTGCATGGCGGTCCATTGGGAACTCGCGTATCTCGGACCTTTGTGCCCTCTGCGTCTCCATTGGGTGGTGATCTTTTATCATTGTCCTACTCTGGAACACACCGTAATCTTCCATATTTAATTATAGGCTGTCCATTTCCGCTTCCCTTGTCCTGATGAAGACCTGCCGCGATGCACAAACCGCGCTTGTATCTGGGTCAAAACGTCGACGTGCCTGAGACAATCCTGACCCTATTTTCTCAGCTCCACGCCAAAAGGAAAATCAAGCCTTCAGTGGTTCGGAGATTTATGCAATTAGGGATAGAAGTCATTTAAAAATGATTGTTTTTTAATCAGCAATGTATCACTGTATACAACATCTTCACAACCAGCACTTCCCTTGCACTGTGTCACTTCAGCACCTGCGCCAATCATTTTGTTTATTGTCTGTGACAGCTCTGTATTGTCATTTACATACCAGAAAATGTAAAAGCATAAAAAGAAAAAAAGTTATTCATTTAACAAAAAATGTTTTCTTTTCCCCCCATTTCTCTTTGAATATAATACTCGATTGTCTCATGACTCTGGTGTGTTCCTTTGTTTCCTTTCTTCATTAATTGTGAACGACAAAAAATATTTGCATAAGCCATTCTGTATACATATATAGATAGGTTTGTATTCAATAAATAAGAAAGCAATTCGGTTCCCGACAGAACCACTTTACTTCTATAGCGTCACACCCAGGTTCTGAGGGTCACTGGGTTACCCCATTATACCAGATATCTTCGTCATTCTTCGGCACAAGGAATTAGCATGAATAACATCCACTTACCACTGCCAGGCACTCCCCCTATGGCTCTTTGGGATAAAAGGGTCTGCACATTCTGGTGAAAACAGACGGATAGTCCTCCGAAAACTCCTCTGATGTAGGTGGCAGCTGCATCAGGTCGTAAAGAATGGCAGGGCATAACCCCATTGGACAATTCAGAGGACCTAACTGTCAGATGCAATGCTCCGCCACCCCCAAAGGAAGTGGATGATTTTGCCTATTGGATGGCTATGTGCCAGTAAATTCACACTATAGAGGTTCTTAGGTTATTGTCAGAAGGACGGAGACTTGGGGTTACATTGCACCTGATGGCTTGGTGGTAGTGGTCTGTTGGGCCCACTGCCCTAAGCTTAAAAGGACTGGGAGGCATGTTGTGCTGGTGGCAAGGCCCGCCACTGTCAATAAGCAAAACCCTTAGCTCCAAAAAGGGCAAAACTGCTGGAGGGATTGGCGGAAAGGGTGTCGTGGCTCTATTCTCCTTAAAACGCTCCCGGGCCGAACCCGCCATTTCACCAAACACTTGAGTACAGTTGAAGGGCATGTCCATAATGGATGCCTGGATGTCTCCTGAGAAGCCTGTGACGTGGCACCTGAGCACAATGCTTGTCCCATTACCCCTTCCTAGACAATCCCGGTTGTCCAGGGCCAAGCAGTGATACATTTATCTGCATGCCAGCCATCCTGAATGGTTTGAGTCAATGAAGCACATACGTTTTCTGGGGATGCAGGTAAGAGCTCACCAACCATGTCCCAAAGTGTGTGGGGATAGCGCCCAAAAAGGCAGCAGGCACCTCAAGACATGGCTGGCCGATGAGAAGTTTCTCTTGTCAAACATTTCCATCTGTTTGGATTCTTGTCAGAAGTCATCGGATAGGCATTCAAGTTGACTCTGTTGGCAGACATCTGCACCACCAAATTCTCTGGGTTGGATGTAAAGTTAAAATGGTGGAGGTGCCTGGAGCCAGTACATGACGAGGGGTGACCCCTTGATTGAACAGAAGGCCAGAACATGTTTTTTACCCAAGTGCCGAATAGTGAATCAGTGAGGTAATTGTTGAAGTGCTCTGGCGTGCCTTGGCAGGTTAAAGGACCTCTTTGAGGACATTTGTTATTACCTCCATAGTGAAGGGGAGGGGGGGGGGTTTATACCAACCCAGTATCGGGTGAGGTATCTAACCCACTGCCATCCCGTAGATCCATGTACCACCTGTCTTCATCATAAGGGTGGGGAGGCAAACTCTTCCTTATCCCCTCCATTATCATCTCCATATGGCTGGCTGTAGTCAGAGCCCAAGCCAAAATGTTTATTGTCTGTGCGCGACTGTGTGGTAAAGGGATAGCATCTGAGTCTAAGTATTGAGTATTGGCTGCGATACATCGGGACCCAGGTGCAGCCTTGGTCAAGATGAATTTGGTTTGAAGACCACAATGAGTTGCAGCCCCTCTTCCATTGTCAAGGTCAGTGGGACCGGCACAGATTTCGGGGCTGAACACAAAGCTAGCACCAACGCCGGTGTGAAAACCAAAGCAGGTTTACATGGCACAGACAGTGCCAATGGCAGACACACTGGCAGTTACCAGACTGAAGGCCCCTGCAGCTTTTTAGGGTCCAAAGGTGGACTTTTGGAAAAGTGTCAAAGATGTGCAGCATGGCCTCTTAAAAGGCTTTGACCTGCTGCAATTTCACTGATGGACACGGGATGCATTGAGACCAAGGACAGAATCAGCTCCTCGGCAGAGCGGGAGCAAGACCTGGAGGCTCGGTGACACAGAGAAAGAGTGTCAGGAAAGCGCAGATTTCTGTATGGGCTTCTTATTTTTTTTCTAGGACTTACCCGAAGAATTTGACTGCGAAGATGATCTGGCTTGGGAACAACTTCAGAAACGGGAGCTGGTCTGCACTCTCAACTTTAACCTGCAGCGGGACCTGTTCTCGGATGGCCTTAGGATTCACCTGTGTGCAGTTGTTGCAGGCTTTGGAGTGATGTGCCAAACCCAAACACCAAAGACACATCTTGTGGGGATCAGTCACAGATATCTGTTTGTGACAGTCCCTACAAGGCTTAACCCTTGTAGTCTTGGCGATGACATGTTCCCTTGCACACTGGAAAAATTTGAAGGAAAAGAAAAAAAAAGCCACTTCACGGAGTGAAGAAAAAAAAGGATCGGAGCTCCGCATCTTCGTCTGAAAGTGCGGTAAGAAAGGAACTAATGTCAGCACGTATTAGTGGCGCTTTTGTGCAGCTCTTCTCGTCACTTGCAAAGTAGAACGGTGTCAATGTGGAGTTGTACAGCACCACCTACTGGCACAGGAGCACTGCTTTTGAGTTTTCAAGATCCAGTCTGGCGCCTGATCATATCCACAAGTTGCGGAATCTGCAGTTAAAAGTAACCATCAGAAAAAAAAAATACCACAACTGCTTTGTATATTTTTTATGGGCTGCTTAATTCCAGTATTTTGCCAATTCCCAGTGCTACACGGCTTTGCAAACAAAGAGTTAAAGGAATATGCAGATCCAATGATTGACCCGGCATCATATATTTAAGTAAAGTAAGGAAGGAATCATAGAAGAAGCTCCAGATGAATATGTGAACATGTAAAAATAAGGAAACTGTGACCAATTTGGAATCAGTAGGATCCACCATAGGAGGTTTGTTTCAGGGACCGGAAACTGGCATGCCCATCACAGACGTTCCACACTGAATATTGATCCAATTTATTTTGGACAGGGTTGTCACCCTATCCAGAGCAAAGAGAAGGAAGAATTGGAACAAATCAGTAGGGAGAGCTACCAAATCAATGGCCATGGAGGGAAGAGGATGTGTCCTGACAAACCTCCTTTCTCTTCCATTTGCAAGTGTAAGAGGTTCCTTTAAGGGAGTGAAGTGGGAAGTAATAATATGGGTGGCATAAAGGGAGCCAGTTCCTAAAAATCTTCTGTCCCTGACACAGATTCTTTAAAGGGTGTGAGGAAGGGGTTTAAGTGGTTTAGTCAAGAAGGAAGGTGGCGTAACCCGACACGCTTTCCTTCTCTTCCACAGAGAGAATCATAAACAAGTACCATCATCGGGTGAATCATTTGTGTTTTCATATTTGCTTGAAGTGAATGGAGAGGAATATTTGGACTTCACATATTCTTACATACAAGTAACCAACCATTCCCTCCCCAAAATAAACCGCTTACCTTTCCATTTAGTGTCTGAAATCCATCCTCCACATGTTTTAGAACATAGGAGTCGAAAGGGCAGGTAGAATAAACAGTGCTTGAAAGGCTGCCTTTGCGTGGCACCAAAATCTAAATGAAAAATACACATAAGCCATTACAGTCTTTTGATAAACTTGAAACATGGTTACATAATTGGAAATTATTTTTTTCTCTCACGATTCTAAATCAACAATTTACTGAATGGTGAAGGCAGGATTGGCTACATAAAGGGAGGATTACTGACACAAAGTTAACAAAGGGGGGAAATTGCCCTTGCCGAGCCTCTGCCTGGGAACAAGCTATATATAAAGAGGGGAAACAAAGGTAAAATCAAGTGAAATAAATAGTATATAAAAGGTGGGATGAAACGCGAAGGTCAGCGTTCAGGACAAGAGGGATTTTAATCACACCTGGAATCTGATGAGTATCAATTCTAGAAAGGCAAGTTTGAATTAGAAAAAGGTCATTCTCCACACAAAATGTATTCTCCATACAAAATATTCTGATACTGGCATTTTAAATCATTAAATAGAAGACATATGTGGCATTGCTACAACAGTGTGTGTCCGGTTTCAGTTCCAGGTGCATCCTTGCGCCTTGTGTATCTGCCACAAATCCTTACCTCCTTCCTCAGATGAAGGGGCGGCATAGGGCACCTACGGCTGACTCTGCCCAATAGACTGTCAAGCCACCCAATGATAGGAGATGGGGGCGATCTGGGTAGGACAGAGCAAAATCTGTGACAAAAGATAGGTGGCTTTAATACCCCTATTCACCCATGAGACCTGGCGCGCACAAGTTTGAATCCTTAAAGGGTCCACTTGGCCAAATATTCTTCTGAAGTGGACTTAAAGAGTACCATTGAGATGGGTGCTAATAACACATCTGAGCACCACAATTCAATTCAAGCTGTGGTATGCTATATAAAGTAACATGATTAAAATTAAGGTGCCCTATTTTTACAGTTTGTTTAGATATATACAGTAAGAAATTCATCAATATTCCTTTATGTATCTATTTTTTCTTTAAATGGATGAAAAGGGAATTTGGATGGTTGCCTGAGTTATTCTAAATGCTGCCAGTCATGACTGCAAAGGCCAATAGCTATGCTGATGACCGGTAAGGGAGTCAAAGAGAGAAAAGTTTCCTAATGTGGCTTAAACAGCTGTAGATGAGCAAAAGATTCATACTAAAATGTGCACTGTTTCATATGAACGCATTGATTTATCATCCATGTGCATTTATATCATTGAAACGTGTGAGGCATTGTATTGTAATTGCATTTATATAGCGCTTACTACCCCAGACGAGGCGTCGAAGCGTTGAAGTAGGAGTGTACTTTTAGCAGTTAAATCAATGTGGAGATATGAGTTTTAGCTCTGATTTTTTCACAAAACTCAAAAGAAATGTGGATAAACAAAGATAAAATTAGAAGAAAAAAAAATATGGAAAAATTCAGCTGGAAATGTTTAAACAAATAAATATTAAACAAAAATTGCCCTAATTATATTTCAGCCTGCCGTGTACTGGTTAGCTGCCGACAGAGGGCCCACACTAACCGTTTACACATACCCGAACACATGTCATGTAGTTTAAGATTAGGGCTCCCAGTTTTATGTTTTCTTTTTTTACATTTCCGCACGTATTTAGCCATTTCTTTTTTGCTGATTTTATCTGTATTTAGCCATATTTTGTGCTTAGTGTAAAAATTAAGATGCAATGGGTACATTTCCACATTTACTTAACCCACAAATGTTTACTCATGTTTGAATGTCTTATGGGTTTTAGCCATTTACAGTACAATACAGTCATCTGAAATCATTTGCATTATAGAACAGCTTAAACAGCTATACTGCTGCAGTTATATAAGTTTCATTCGTTTTTTTATTTTAAACTCTCCTACCTGTCCATCTGCACAACTATTGACCTAGCACGCATTACTGGCAGTAGTGAGAATCGTCCAAAAAAAAGCTATTTTTCAGTATTTAAAAATCAATACGGACAGAAAAATAGATTGTTTTCTGTACATATTTCGCTGTAATAATTGAAAAGTGGGAGCCCTTTAGATACATAAATCGCAATGATACATGCAACCAAAGTATGGCTTACAATAAATGCATATGGACAGTCTGAAGCGTACAGCTATAATTGGATCCACAAGCATCACAGAGCATAGAATCATGCAATTAAGCAAGTAAAAGCTTCAACAAATAAATACAAATATTTAACCCACCCAATAAGCATTTCAGCAGAACAACAAATTCAACCCTTAAGACCGAAAGGCAAAATGGAGAACTTAATCAAACCAGTAAAAAGCATATTTAAAGCACAGCACGTGAGACATTTGCGTGCGACTCATACAAAAAACAAAACAGTTTAACTTACAATGCCATGGACTTCGGCTACTTTGCTGTAAAGATCAGGGCGTCGTTTCTGAATGGCCAGATAGAAGGGGTTTTTCAAAATATCCTCATCATACACAGCCATAAGGACTTCCGACTCCCCAGAGTTGAACGCTTCCTGCCAAGAAAACCGTGAAGAATCAAACCAATTTTCCATGCAATTACACGCAGAATTTCTACGATCACATAAGGTTTAGAAAGTCTCTAGCTGGAGTTCCCAAATCATGGGAGATTCGCGATTGGTATAATTTACCTGAAACAAAACCAGCAGATACGCGTTATGAGGAATTAAGTGCCCACAACCGGGTTCTTTCGGTCTTGAAAAAACTATAACATGGCATAAGCCTCTAGCGTCAGGAAATGTGATGTGCTTAAAAGCACAAGGGCCCTTCTGTAGTCTCGGATCTAGGAATTACATGTGACGGCGAAACACGCGTGAAAACCTCTTCAGAAGTGAGCATGACAGGATCCGACGTGGTTATGGGTGTCAGAGGGCCGCGGAGGGTCTGAAAGCAGTCTCCAGTCCCGGGCATCGCGTCTACACATTGTCACATGCGTTAGTGAATGAGGGTCAACTGATGTACGACACTGATTTGTAAAAAATAAACAACTGGACTAGAAATCGTGTGTCCGGCCTAGATGGGGCGAGGTGATAACCTTCAACGTTCAGTGCTTTTCAAACAAGCATTGGAAATGCAATAGGTCTCGCATTTCTTTGAGTTAAAGCTATTGGCATTGTAAACGTGCAAGATTACCTACAATGCATGCAGCACTTTGTTTGTAATTCTATTTTTATGTAGCACTTACTACCCATGATGAGGCAGTGAAGCGCGAGCAGCATGCTTTATATATATAGCTCAACTATATTTGCCCCTCCTTTGTGTTCTTTTTTTTTTCCATTGGACACTGCTGCGCTCCTCACTTTGAGCGGTGAAGGAACCGCTTAAAATACAAGTACAACACTAGAAAACTCAGGAATAAACAAAGCACGTTGTGTTGAAAATAAATGTGATTGCGTCGTGACTGAGGAAAGAGCCACCTCCAGATACAAACGTGCACGAGTACCTACTATGCATGCAGCACTTTGTACTTGTATTTATATAGCGCTTACTACCTATGACGAGGCACTGAAGCGTGAGCAGCATGCTTTATATATAGCTTTAATCAAAGTGTAACTAAAAATAACACAGTAACTGTAAAAGAGTAGTTAATTCACAAGCATTCAGGGCTATACCTTGGAAAAAGACCTGTACTTGAGTTACCTTCCCCGAGCTCTGAACAAATGGTGGGGAGAGGGGGATGCAGACTCCATGGCGGACCCAGGTGCCTGCAGTAACGGCTCTGCAGCTTCAAAGACCCTCAGCCTCTTGACACCCAAAGGAAGATGCGGTGGGACCAACAGCGCAAGCAACAAATAGAAAAAAAAAATATTTCTTTACTATTTCAACAATCGCGGCACCCGCGCTTTACTTTAGTTAAGCGCGGGTGCCGCGATTGTTGAAAAAGCCAAGAAATAGATTTTTTTCTATTTGTTTAGTTTTTCAACAATCGCAGCACCCGCGCTTTACCTTTAGCCATGTTAAAGTAAAGCACGGGTGCGGTGATTGTAGCAAAAGTAAACAAATAGAAAAACATCTATTTCTTTACTTTTTCAACAATCGCGGCACCCGCGCTTAACTAAAGTAAAGCGCAGGTGCCGCGATTGTTGAAAAAGTACACATGTTTTTATTTTAACTTCAGTGCGTAGTTATTGGCCCAAGCCTCATTAATAGTATTTAACGTCACAATGTTAAACGGCCAACGGACATGACAGTAATAGTCTAAAAAAGTGCCTGCCCAGTAATTGTAAAACACAACATGTTACTCCGCCAGTAAAAGATCCAGTCCGGGTGGGCGGGACGAAAAGGAGACAGGGCGGTAACAATGAGCGACAAAAAAGCCTCACTCGCAATAAAAAGCCAGCGTTTAAACATAAACAAGGACGCAAGCCAATGAAAATACAAGGTGGAGACTACACTCCACTCCAGAATGTTATCGATTACAAGAGGCCTCGCAGAGCGAGCAGCGCATGCGCGCTGCAACACCAGGCGAGACCTAAAAACAACGAAAGCAGGACTCAGGCCCAGTGCCAGGAATTTTTATCTGGGTGGGTCAAGGGTGCGTTTGGGTGGGCCAATGCGGGCCCAATTTATAACAATTCTGAAGGTAGACTACAAGCCTTAGAGTTACACATGGACACCAATTCACCAAAATGCCAGGGGTAGCGGAAATGACATCACACATCCCTGACCTTAATGACATCACAAGAAGTGACATCATATGACCTTTGGCCCTCAATCTTCCTACGAAGTGATGTCACATGACCTTAACCCTTATAACATCACAAGAATTGACATCGCTGAAGTAATAATAAAAGCCATAATAAAACATGACTAATACAATAACAGAATGTTGAAAAATGTCTGTTTTAGATCCCACTTGTATTGGGGTGCTGACGTCATATGAAAGGAATCATTAATCGTTTTTCTTAGTTTTACATGAAAAATTATGTGTTTATCTGAAGAGGATAATTCCACATATATTCTTAGATAATGGTCGGACATTTATGATTCCCTTGTGGCTGCTTATGCAATGAGGCATACACTGCCACTATGGGAATATTATAATGTATGCCACATCCTACAGTATATTACTGTGTGCATCATACACAGACTCAAATACATAAACACCTTCAGAATCCACACACAGAAACAGCCGGGTCTGGTGGACTAATGCGTCCACTGTAGGGGCCTGTGCTCGACCTCATGGTCACAGGTTCAAGTCCAGGCGGGCCCACTCAGCATTTCATCCTTCTGAAGTCAACAAAATGAGTGCCATTGAGTTGGGTAACAATAAACCTCTGTTATTCAGTGCCAACATACCCTTGAGTGAACATGAATTTTACAAATACACATGTTATGTTAGATAATTGAGGTGCAAAAGGACGCTCACAGGTCTGGGTTCTGGTGCCACTGCACCTGCTGCATCATTGGCAGGTAACACCCTGTCCCCACTCCCTCATACACACCACCTAACTGCAGCTTGCCTCCAACATGAGGTACAGTTGCCACATTGCCGTTCTCTTCCGACATGAATATTTTAATGTCTCAGCCAGTGTAAAAAAAGAGAAAATCACCCAAAGTCCGCATTTTTCCCCTTTACAGTGCATACCTACAACAGTATTTATAAAAACAATGCACTTTAAAATGTGTTCTAGAGGTTCCTTAATTACACCCGACTAGGGTTGCCACCTGGCCAATTTTTTACTGACACTACCGGTATTTTACTGTCCCAGCTGGTACAAAAATTAGCAAAACCACCTAAAGCAAGAATTTTTACCCCTTATCTGTACCTAATTCAAACAGCAAATATAAATGGAAAACACGTATAAATGGATTCTAGAGCTGCAAAGATTCCGGACTATTAAAAATAGTAAAAACAGTTGGAAAAGTAATGGTACAAATGCATACATACAATTTATGCATACATACAATTTTTTTCATAGTTCTATTTATTATCATGTCCATGCATGTGCACACTCTTAAAACTACAACAAATAGCCGGTATTTCTTTTGGAAACATTACCCCAGATTGATAATTAATGTAAACAAAGTGAAAAAGCATCACAATGTTGGGCCGTCCTCATGGCCTCCTCTGCTGACTGGGAGGGCCAAAGGTCATGTTTGGGTGGGCCTGGCCCACCCGCTAGAACCGGGCCTGGCAGGACTGTAGAACAGGCCGTTAGGTCTTGCCTACTGACAGCGACCTCATGTCACCATAGCCATACAAATAGCATACATACAGTACAGAAGAGTGGGCTTTTTGGTCAGCCCCCTTCTGCCACCGTCTTTCATGTGTTTTTCGTGGTTCGCTTTTGGCTAAATAGCTGCCCATCAAGCCCAGAGCATTTTACAGTTTTCCATGGTGAAAGGGCTTAAAAAGTAATAATCAGTCAGAGTTTGGCTCATACTGCTTGCTTCCCCTCACCCATGTTGTCCTACTTCCCTTTCTCTCATGTCCTGTCCCCATTCCCTCGCTCACAGTCACGGCTCTTGTCCCCGCCGCTCCGTTGGTCCCGTGTTTATCCGCCCCTTCCCTCGCGCTGCATACATCATTGCTCCCCATAATTTCTTATTCTGTGTCACTCCGCTCCCTGCCTTCCTCGTGGAGTCACAACTCTCACATTCTCCACGCCCCGCATCCTGTCTTTTAAAAACACAGAATTCGTCAGTGGTGCTGGAACGATTTCCAGAGTAGGGCTGCTGGCCAGAAATACCACTTCAGTAAAGTCCTAAAGATTTTAAACAATTATGGTGTTATTGAGCATGCAAGTGTACACCTTTATGGACTCTGCATGCTCTCTATCTAACTGGCTCTTGGTGCTGTGTATATATCAAGACAGTAGCTGAAGTGGGTGGCAAACTAGTTTTGAAAGTTTAGTGAAGATTCGTCAAACGGTGCCAAAGTTATAAGCAAAACAAAAATGCTTTCTAAACTAGGTCCTAACTAGATCTACTGGTGACCGGCATATACTCATGCATCTGCATGTTTAACTTTATCAACATGGTGGTAATAAACTTTGGAACTTTGCTGCACGAAAAGTTTTGGTTCCCACCATTTTATTTCTACTTCTGGTGCTGCTGTGTGCGCTGGACGAGTGAGCCTTGGCGTGAATTTGACAGAGAGAGATAGAGATATACACACACACAACACTTAGTGGCGGTCGCCACTAGGTAGTGATAGTTAGGCCTGCTTTTCCAAAGACTGAGCATTTTTCGGTTTGCTAATAACTTTGGCTCCATTTGACGAATCTTCACGAAACTTTCCAAAACAAATGTTTATCCACCTCAGCTCCTTCCTGTAAAGCTTCGGGGTGATCCGTCGATCGAGAGCCAAGAAAAAAAGGGGGGTCCCAAAATGTAAAATTCCCATGCATTTTCCATAAACTTCTTTAAGACAGATTATAGCAAAAACTGCTGAACGGAATTAAACTCAATTTGTCAGGAAGCTAGAACTTGGTCCGCAGATTGCCCTTTTTGTGAATTGGTGTAAGCCGTTAACCAGTTTTGGAGAAATCAAGGGTAAAAAATAATTGCATATTTTGGCAGTTGGGCTCACAAGGGTACTGTGAGCCTCTCGCGAGAGCGCAAAATCAAAAACGGAGGCCTATGATTGGTCGAGAGGCCAATTTTTCCTGTGAGCCTTCACGCTCTTGCGGAGCCAGAGGATCCCGCATAGTCCCACGAGAGCGAGCGTTCTGATTGGCTGGCTGTTGCAATATTAGAAATGAAATTGCCACCATTACTGCGAATAATTGGAGGTGTTGTGGAAATGAAGTAAAAAAACGATATAAAACGGGCAGTAGAAAAGCATGCTGCCCCCTAGATTTGGAGAGGAGGTGTCTCAGGGATAACTACTGTAAAGATAATAAATGTATATTGTTTTAAACTAATTTACTATCATGCAGGATCGTAAATAGTAAAAAAGGAGTAGATGAGTTCAATACACCCTATTAGTAGGAATGCATATTGTGGTCCTTGTTTTTGAGAGGAAGTGTGTAAGAGACAAGTAATGTGATGATTAGAAGGTTAATCCTTTTTTTTTTTTTTTTAAAGTTATGATCTCGAGAGACTCTCACAGGATTATGAAAAGTAGAAAGGAGTAGGTGATCTTTGAATACACTGTAGTATGTACATTTGCTACTGTAGGAAAAAGTGTTAGTGGAGATGGTGTTCATCACAATGTATTATTTATGCCCATTGGATTGGTAAGAGTTGAGAGTAGAGTACAGTCTCTTTCCACACCCTACTATGCACACCTATTAACAGAGAGAGGGTTGTTAGCAGGGAGGACAGTCCCTCTCCACTCACAACTCCGTACATCCGTCATTTGAGAGAGCGGTTTCAGCAGAGAGGCCAGTCTCTCTGAACACACCCTACTATGCACACCTATCATCTGAGAAAGAGGTCTGAAAGGACAGGCCAGTCTATCCACACACCTTACTACGCACACCCGTCATTCAAGAGAGGGCTCTCAGCAGATAAGACAGTCTCTCTCCACACGCACATCCGTCATCTGAGAGAGAGGTCTGAAAGGAGAAGCCAGTCCCTCCCCACACCCTTCTATGGACACCCGTCATCTGAGAGAGAGGTGGGAAAGGACAGGCTGGTTATTCCCCACACACTACTATGCACACCCGTCATCAGAGAGAGGTCACAAAGGAGAGGCCAGTCCCACGACACACCCTTCTATGTACACCCATTATGCAAGAGAGGGGTTTCAGCAGAGGCCAGTCACTGCACACGCCCTACTATGCATAGTTGTTATTTGAGCGAGGTTTGAAAGCAGAGGGTAGTCCCCCCTCATACTCCAGTATGCACACCCATTATCCAACAGAGGGTTTAAGTGGAGAGGCTAGTGCTTCCCATATACTACTACTTCCCTACAATTGTGTTGCGATCCCGCGAGTAGAGTGCAAGCATCAGGGAGTTAGGCTTGCCGCAAGAAGCTCGGGAGACCCGCACTGAAAATTGCCATGCCTGCCAAAAGGTGTTTTACGATCCTGTGAGAGTCTTGCGAGATCATATGGGGAGAAGTTTAAATATAAAAAAAAGGGCCCAGGCTCAACCAATAGTTACCATTCTCATTACATGGTTGAAGACAGGCTGCGATGTGATTAAGAGGAGAACCAGAGATAGCTCAGTTTGTCCTTGGTGTTTTGGAGGCGAAGGAAGTCCGAGTTCTGCTCAGCAGAAGTGAATTTATGTTGAGCTGAAAGACTGGTGTTTTCATCTGTATTTAAGAAAGACCTTCCAGCTCAGGTATTTAATAATATATTTTACAAACTTTGATGTGAAGTATCAGTAAGTGTACTAGTGTTGGTAAACTTATTCAACACAAGGTTTACTGAGAGAAAAGCGGTTTGCAGAGGTGTAGATTTCTCAATATAGCTTTTGAGAGGTAGACAGCAGAATATAGAGAAACATCAGCAAGTATTGCAGATAGTGTAAAAAAATGAAGTGTATGGACTTGTAAGTAAAGGAAGCAGTGTTTCCCAAACTAAAAATGAAAGATTGTGGAATGTGTTATTACAAGCCCTAGTGTTTTTATGAACCTTCCTGTACACATACTTTAGCCCTATGAGGTGTTTGAGTGGTGATATTGTTTTTCCTACTGTGAAACACCGTGGTGAGTGTCAGCAAAGGTATGTGAAGATGAATGTGTTAGTTTATAAACTTATGAAAGCAGGGTTCATGGCATGTTATAATTTAATTGTGAAAATATGAAAATAGAGTGATTCAGGGTGTGGAATTTTTCAGGAGAAAGGAATAACAAGTTACTGGTGTACTAGTTATAAATATGTGATTGTGGGTGAAAAATGTAGTAAAGCTTAGATAGTATAGTGATGTATCACTGTTATCAATTACTGATCAGTATGTAACTTATCTTTTTGGTTATTTTATCTTTTTTTTTAAGGAGGAAAATGGAGACTCGTCTCTGAGGAAAGAATGATCTGCTTATATAAGCAGCAAAAAAGAGACTTGTTAAGACAGCAGGATTACTGTGCTGTTCAGCAATAAGTACCTCTTCAGGCACAGTGTATTCAGGTTGGAAGGATGTGGAAGTGCCTGAACAGTGGTCTATTTCAGCACCACGAGCTAACTATGCACAAGCTATGTTTTGTTTGCCAGCTAGCCTACTATGAAACAATAGGAAGCTGGAGGCTCTCTGGCAGGCTAAGGTGGCTAAAAGACAGAAAATGAAGTGCTACCTACATCAAAATCTAGTAGGCAGATAAAACAAGCATTTGCAAAGCAAATCGGTCTCTACAATGCAAGAGTTATTGGCTTTGTCAATGTCAATGTGCTTCAGCACTGCATGGCCAGATGGTAAGTGTTCCCCAGGCAGATGCAGCACCCAAGTGCCCGCAGCTAATACACCGGTACTCCTTTGTGTAACCACGGGCATACATGAACAGGTAATCTTTTTGCTGTACAGCAATGTCAGGGGCTGGCCATTGTATTTAACTTAATGATATGTACATCAACTTAATTACAATGGTAGACACCCGACAAGCTCTTCAAAGAAACTTTTCCAATAGTTAATTTCGAGTGTTGGAGGTGGGCGAGACAACAAATTGACAGGGAGAGCCGAGCCAATCAATCAATCAATCACGGCATTTATAGAGCGCGCTACTCACCCGGGAGGGTCTCAAGGCGCTGGGGGAGGGGGTAAGTTATTGCTCGAACAGCCAGGTCTTGAGCTGCTTCCTGAAGGAGAGATGGTCCTGGGTTCGCCGAAGGTGAGTGGGGAGGGAGTTCCAGGTCTTGGCTGCCAGGTAGGAGAAGGATCTTCCTCCGGCGGTGGTTCTGCGGATGCGTGGTACGGTGGCGAGGGCGTGGCTGGTTGATCGTAGCTGGCGGGTGGGCGTGTAGAAGGTCATGCGGTCGTTGAGGTACTTTGGGCCCAGGTCGTGGAGGGCCTTGTGTGCGTGGGTGAGGAGTCTGAACGTGATTCTCTTTCTGACGGGGAGCCAGTGCAGGTCTTTCAGGTGTCCGGTGATGTGGCTGTGTCGGGGATGTCCAGGATGAGTCGTGCGGAGGCGTTCTGGATGCGCTGGAGTCTTTTTGAAGTTTGGCTGTGGTTCCGGCGTAGAGGGTGTTCCCATAGTCCAGTCGGCTGGTGACGAGTGCCTGGGTGACGGTCTTCCTGGTTTCAGTGGGGATCCATCTGAAGATCTTGCGGAGCATGCGCAGGGTGTTGAAGCACGAAGATGAGACGGCGTTGACTTGTCTGGTCATTGACAGGGAGGAGTCCAGGATGAAGCCCAGGTTGCGTGCGTGGTCCGTTGGCTTGGGCGCGGTGCCCAGGGCCGGGGGCCACCAGGAGTCGTCCCAGGCGGAGGGTGATGAGCCCAGCTGTAGATGAGGGTGCCTCGGAGGGTGGTCTTGGGGTCAGTGTGTATCTGGAAGTGTAGGTGTTCGGCGGCGGTGAAGGTCTCGTCGGAGTTAGTCGAGATGCGGATGGTGTTCTTGTGTACGATGGCGATGCCTCCTCCCGTCTGGTTGACGCGGTCCCTCCGGGTGATCTTGTATCCGTCCGGGATGGCTATGGCGATGTCGGGCGCTGAGGAGGCGTTCATCCAGGTTTCGGTGAGGAAGGCGATGTCCGGTGCTGTTGCGTCGAGCAG
This sequence comes from Calotriton arnoldi, assembly GCA_963921515.1. Classification (NCBI taxonomy): domain Eukaryota; kingdom Metazoa; phylum Chordata; class Amphibia; order Caudata; family Salamandridae; genus Calotriton; species Calotriton arnoldi. Next base: position 496,982 of record CAWUFW010000382.1, on the reverse strand, counting down.
GTCCCAGAGTTCCACGGCGAGCCAAGGTTCTGGTTTGGCACTAAGAGCTCATTCATGATCACAGCAGTGAAAGAGGAACAATCTACACATCGTTCTAACTTGTAAAGTGATTTAGCACTGGATGAAAGTATGTGAAAGCGGAAGCTTTCAGAAATTTGATTTATCCATGAGAAGTGCCCACTTTCAATCATGCCTTCATCAACTCCGAGCAAAAAGTTTGATGTAATAGCATAACACAGCGTGAAAAAATCAAAAAAGTTACAGTTTGACAGTTGAAAGAGACCTCGTCTTTCTTTGGTTTTCGGTAATTTTAAATGCGACGCTGCGCATTCTCTGGTATTACTTCGTGGCACACGGAGTGCGTGCCTGGAACGGTCATCGTCATTAATGGGAAAGATCCTCGCTTAGCCCTAACCTTGGAGGGGCGGGCTGTCCCTTCCTAAAGAGAAGCTATAGGACTGGTCCAACTCACGGAAAAAGTGGTGGCGGGCGATGAAAACAACAATAGAACAGGATAGGGGGAGAACAAGAATAATAATTTAGATTTACACATGAAATGATGTAAAAGGAGGAGGACTGGAGAGAAGTGAAGAGAGTGGCTGGGTGCATACGAGGAGGGGAGGCTTAATGGCACAATCTGGGCAGCGGGCGTGGCGCTGGTAAGTTTTGTAAAAGGTTGTGTCCTCTTTAAGGTGCGGTTCTGGGCAGGGTCCCATGAAGTTGGTGCACTAGTTGTGGTTCGGAAAGTTTTTAACCGAAGGTGCAGAGTTGGGTTCTATGCACTTTGCACAGGGCTGCAGTCTCCCGTTACCCTCCTAGCATGGAGCAGCTAAGCACCCTCACCGGCTGCGTGCTGCGCTGGTCTACCAAGCGCCTTTGGGGACGGGACAAGAAACTAGATAAAAACATGATTTACAGCACGGCGCTCTGAGCTAGTGAAAAACACAACCGCTCCTGAAATGGACTTTTAAACAAAGGAAAAAAAGTTCCTAAAATGATTAAATGGGAGGAGTGGATGGATAGTAGTAATTGGTCCCTGCTCTCGGGGAGGGCTAAACACAGGAAGAGGCATGACGCATGCATGCCACGGACAAATGGGGAGAAAGATTAGAAGAGCGACGATGGAGCCAGCAAATGGAAAGTCTAGGGAGGGCTGAAGCCCACAAAGCATATACATGTCTCTTTCTGTCTAGAGCGGAGACCTAACAAAAAGGGGGGGGACGTTACCACCTACTGATGATCAGAGAAAAATGTTTTATATTACTAAAGTTGTTTGTTTTGTTTAATTTATAGCTGTAGATGTAGTTTGTTAATATAGTTGTTGTAGTTTTGTATTGTTAAATTGTTTTGTTGTAATAAAGTTTAGTTACTTTTGATTTCTTGGTTTAAACACTTATTATAACTTGCAGTTTTATTATAGTATTGCAATATTGACTAAAACTGGCAGTTCACAAAAGAGAGGATACACCATTTAATAATCTATTATGGACATTCATCACTATGAAGAAAGGTATGAGCAGAGAGAGCAGTCTCTGCCCATAGCCTAAATTGCACATGTGTTATTCTGGGGAGATGTCTCAGCTGACAGGGCAGTGTGTTTCCATATCATAGGCTGTATAGTTGTATACAAGACAGACTTGTCAGCATAGAGGTGATTTCATCCCCACACCTTACTTATACACCTGTCATCTTGGGTAGAACTGTGACCAGAGAGGTAAGGCTCTTTTCACACCCTTCTTTGCAACAACCATCATCCAAGACACAGGTCACAGGAGAGAGGCAAGTCTCTTCCCACACTACTACACAGATGTATCATACAGGAGAGATGTGTCAGCAATCAGATCAGTTCCTCCCTACAACCTACTATGCATACCTGTCAGCATGGGACGAGGTATGAACAGAAAGATAACTTTTTCTGACAGCATATTACAGACATCTCTCACCCTGGTAAAATGTGTTAGCGGACAGACACCACTGCGTATCCCTGTTGTTCTAGGTAGAGGTATCAGTAGTGAGGCCACTGTTTGCCTACACCGTACTGCTCATCCATGTTGTCATGGAGATATGGGTCAGTGGAGAGAACAATGTTTCCCTACACACTAATATATAGGTCTGACATGCTGGGGAGGGCTGACACTGGACAGTCAAATCCATTCCCACACCCCAATATATATGGTTATTACTCTAAGGAGAAGTCTCGGGGAGAGGTCAGTACTTGCTATACTTACTATGGAATAGTAAGGTTTTACATGTGAGGTTTGTACCTTCCCCACCCTACAATGCACACTGCTGAGCCTGGGGAAAGGTGTTAGTGAAAAGGCAGTGCCTCTTTACACACTGGTTACCTTCATGCAAGGTCTCAATGAAAAAGGCCAGTCCCTCCCCATAGTCTACTATATACAGTTGTTACGCTACAGAGAGGGGTCAGTGAGATCACAGTGTCTCCTTACACCCTACTGTGCACTGTTGTTGTACTGTGACAAGTCTAATTTCAGAATCTACTTCACCCCACACCCTATTAATGGGTACTATAAGGCATAAGTACTGTAATAAAGGAAAGTGTAAATTCTTCCTATAAAAAAAAAAAGTTACGATCGAGAGACTCTTGCAGGATTGTGAAAAAAAGTTGCGATTGAACTTTTTCTAATAATAATAATAAATGGACATAAAGTAAATAAATTAGTATCAATGTGTGCTATGTACCAATGTTTGTCTCCTGCAGATAAAACAAGCGTGTTTTTAATGAATCTAAGCTATTTATTTTTCTCCACAATTATTTAATGGATTGCATTTCATTAAACTAAACGCAATTTATATACACTATTCTGGTGTCTATAAATTATACATACATCAGGATATATTCAGTGTAAATGCAAAGTCCATTATAAAAAGTACGATCTCACGAGAGGCTTGCAAGATCAAACCAGGAAGTCCTGCCCACTCGGACTGCACGTAAGGGATTGACTCCTGGGCTATCGCGAGAGTCTTGCGAGAGCTTTGGAGAAGGGGAAAAACGGGAAACATACTACAAACAACATGGATCATTAAACTATAGGGTAGCTCTGGAAAGAGTTGTTTTTGTTAACAGTCTTCAACTATAAAAAATACATTTTGTGTTTTCAAACATTAGTATTTTAATTTTTTTTTTTTTTTTTAAAAGGGTACAACAAAAACATCAACTTGAAGTGTTAAATACCAACTGCATCTCCTTAAAACCAAAAAGGAAAACAAACACTACTGCCTTGTGCTCTTGGCCAAGCATCTCCTCAGTAGACCTGCTTGTCTCTGATTAAAAGAGTATCTGCTTACGAAAGCAGTAAAACAGCGCTTTATTAAAAAAGCAGGGTTATTGTCCACTTGTGCATTTAGAACCTGTGCAGGCACAGTATCTCCTGGAGCAAAGGATGTTGAAGCCCCTGTAGAGTTTTCCAGCTCCGCAGCATCAGCCAACCCTGCCCATGCAAGCCTTTGCGGCTGTATTGACCCAAGGTATCTTCACATCCCTGTGGTACTCATTGTTTATTTCTGCTCCCCCGGATGAACTCTTTGCTGCAAAGTTTACAAGTAACGTACTACGAAGAAACTTTCTTGCTACCTGGCCTCATTTAAAAAAATTGCAACAAAGATTCCTTGGGAGGCTGAGATAGATTAGCTGGTGCAGCTTCCCCTGGCTGCTCATCAGAATCTGATGAAGATATCTTTGTGAAGAAAGGCAAACAGGAAAGGAGGGAAAGGCAAACAGGAAAGGAGGGAAAGGCAAACAGGAACGGAGGGCAAGCCAAATAAGTATATCCTCACCAAAATCCAATAGTGAAACAAACCAAAAAGGATGGAAACCTTCCAAATATAGACATCCATATGAACCATCCTAATCCTTCCTTAAAGTGTGGTTCCTCTCCTGGACCTCTCACAAGATTCCCGCAGGCGTCTTGCAAGATCATGAAAATATTATTGCTTAATATATTTAATGGAGCGATTGATAATACATTTTTCCAAGCTAATCAACATCTGTAATGTCTTAATTTGTTCTGAATTACAAGAAACCACTTATTAAATTATTTGCAAATGCATGATGTTGCGGGTCGATCGCGAGAGCCGAACAGGAAGTACAGCCCACTCAGAGTCCACGCAGGGTATGGTGTGCTCGACTGTTATTGCCTCTCCTATGTCTGACACCGCCAAATCAACCTCATCCAAACATCAGTGTCCCAGAGTAATTTCTTTTTTATCATTTTAGCACTGCCCACACATTTAAGATGGGGTTGAGCATGCACACTTTGTTATGTACTAACCGAGTTTGCCCATTCAGACTTTGTGCGTTTTTTCCAAATACTGATGAAGTATGGTTCCAGTCGTTGCTTCATTTAGTAATTGGCCAATGCTTTTGTACGTTAAGGCTGGCTGGAACAGTCAGAAGCAGACAGCCTTGTTCCTCTATGCGCTTAGGTTAGCCAGGCTGTGTGCACCCAGACAATGACCATGTCAGCCCCCATGGGTGTCCATGGCAGAGAAAGTTCTGTTGCAGTCTCGCTAAGCAGAGGCTTTGGGAAAGGCTGCCGGCAGGTCTGTAACAACAGCATCTAGACAACAAAGAAGTAAATTCCATATTTTGAGACAAGATGCCATTAACAAAATGATATTCTTGAACACATTTGCACTTTCTGTAAACGACAACTTGATATTTTGGGACAGTTGAGTACATTTGTAAAAAATAAGATGATATTTTGAGAAAAATAAAATGAGTACACGATGCAACTGACAATCTAATGTTTATTGGGCGGTTTCAAAGACAAGTTTATAATAGCATGAAGAACTAACTGCTTTGAAATTTGCAATACATTCATAGTTGTGATGCAGAGTTTTGTTTTATGAATCATTTTCCATTGGAACAATGTACTTCTCCGTTTCAGAAAAATGGTAGTTGGTGGATGTATTTTAGTGAAGCCTTTGTTTTTTTGTCACTTTTTAAATGTTTTAGTTTTTCATTATATATTTGGACACTAAATACCTTTTAGCATATTATTTACCCATTTTATTGTTATATGCTGTGATATCTCGCCCAATAAAATCACGTCCTGAGAAGTAACTGATGTAAAAAGTCACATGACGTCAATTACTGACTTGGGATCACTTTGTGTGTTCTCAAATATTGGGTTGACTTTGATGGTTGGCGACAAAGCTGCAACCTGGCCCTAGACTCAAAAAGGCTGGACAGACCCGTTCTAAACTTTTTACATCGACTGCTGGCAACTAGATGGAAGGCCACATTCGAAACAGAGGAGCTTTTGTCCGACAAAAAAAATATATATATATATATATATATATATGGAAAATATCAGTGTAAATTAATTTAACATTACACTACAGAACCATACAAGATGACTCCATGCTTCTTGATCTCACTCACTAGCCAAACCTATTTCATTACTTGACAAGCAGTCTGTACCTCTAACAAGGGTACAATGTTGAACACACTGCAGGAGAAATACACCTAGGAAGGAGTGCACCACAGCCTATTTTAGCTCCATCGTCCTTACTGCTATCAACATTTAGAGACTGAATTAATCCCTCCAAGTTTTTCTGACAAGGCAGCTTAACCTAAAAAAATACATTAATAGAGGCAGCTTTTAGAGGATTGGATTTCAAAATAACATAAATGTGAGGAATCTAGGAAATCCTCAACCTAGGATGGCTGACCAAAATAGAATCGAGTGACTTTTAAATCTGCCTCATCTTGTATGTAAATTCTGAAATTCGAAATAAACATCCCAATTATTGCCATGGAAAACAAACTTGTCTAATAAAAGTTTGACAACCCCATTATTACAGGAGGATGCAAGCTCTTGTAAATAAAAGTGTAACATGAGTCACTTAAATTGCATCTCTCTATATTTTATTGATACAAAACATTATTGGTGTGTTATTAGCTACCAAATTTTTCTTATCAAATGAAAATCTGATGCATAGTCAAGGCCGCTGGAATTATGGGATTTTACCTGCCGTACAGTTTTCCCGCATAATTATGGATTTGCCACATTTGCCATATGATCGATCATCTGCTGCATAAATTCCAGACTAACAAAAATAAAAGTGTGCTCAGCTCAAAAGGATCAAAAGTTACAAAAAACGCATTTAAACTTGAGGCGAAGTGGAAGATCTTTGCAAAGGCTGGCTAGTCACCTTTTTGCTGCTTATTGCTGTATTGGATATTAAATTGGTACTAATGAGGTGACATCTTTTCCCAGTGCTAGCATGTGTAGAAATTATAAAATAATTAAGTAATACCATACTGCTGCATAATGCCAGTGGCCCTATGCATAGGGTTAGATATTAAAGACTCCAGGCTACACCATCCCAAGTTAAGCTCACAAAGCAAGGCGGCAAAGTGAAAGCTTTATGGTATTTACGCCAATCAGACAGGCCAAATCATCCTCTACACATGACTGGATATTCTTGCCCTTTTCAGACCTACTCAGAGCTTCTTAAAAAAAACAAGGATATACAAAAAAAAAAAACTTCGAAGTTCTTTTTGGTGAAATGTAAAAGGTAAAGCATCATTTCACAAATGAAAAAAAGCAATATCCAAAAACTGTCTAAGTGCATGGTATATTAAAGTATGTGAAGACCAGAAGAAGGGGAATGTGCTTTTGCTCAGTTGGTCAGAAGAATTTCTTTACACTTTTCAACCAACTCCACTGAACATACAACTGAACATCTAACTAAAAGAGGTGTAATGCCAGAGGCACTCCCATGTATTGGGAAAATGTAATGACCTTTCACTACCATTGTTTTAATTGATTTTATGTGTTTTATTTCCACTTTGCACTTGCATTTCGTGTCTCCTTACAGCTTCAGAGTAGGAGTGTTTGTTTTTTACAGCCTTGCCAGGAACAGAACATGTGGGATGTGCATTTGAAAGCATGAGAGAGAGGTGTGGAATGTACTTCTCTGTCTCGGAGTGTTGTGTTATATGCAGTGGTGCTCAAATGTGCATTATGTTGTACATTGGGAAATGAAGTGTATGATGCTATTAGCAGTGGTGCAGAAATTTGCATTATGTTGTACATTGGGAAGTTTTATGAAGTGTTTACTATTTGCTTTGACATGCCCTCATGCCATTTTGAATTCTGACTCTGTCTAGCTTGAGCCTTGCGCACACAAGCAGGCCCCCAGATCACTCAAGTTGTTTAGACTATTCACGTTCAAGATTGTTTTCTGTACTTTTGGAGAGGATTTCTACTTTCTCAAGCTTCGCTAAGATAAGGGGCTGGAACATGTGGGAGCGCTGAAGAATACGCAAGAGCTTCTTTGCCTTTGGAATGCTTGTGGGAGAGTGGCCAACTCCAGTAAGTTTCCTTGGAGCAGAGGAGGTCCTCTCAGAAACTTCTGTTGCATTGAGATCATAAAACTGGGGTATGTTGACTTGTAAGGCGGGATTTTGGAACCGAATGAAGGATGGACGCGTCTAATTCAGTGTAGCAATTCCCGGCTTGCTGAGTCTCTTGACCCTGGCTGTGAATCCCCCAGCCTGGAGTGGGCTAAGATGAAGTTATTGCAGCCGGTGATGTATTTTCTCTGATTATTGGCATTGTGATGTGTGAGTGTGTGTGTGCACATTCAAGTCTCCAGTGGTTTTAATCATCTGATGTATTCTGTGTATTTATCTTTCATGCTTTCCTTTGACAGGGTTTATTCCTTGTGTTTGATTATTTGCACTTAAGTTATTTCTTTCTTGCAGTGGACGTCCAGTATTTTCATTATTATCTGCCTGCATTTTATTCCATGCATTTAACAGTTGCATTTGCTTACTTGTGTGTTGTTATTATATATATATATATATATATATATATATATAATTACAATTTCGGCTATTACTTTTGGTGAGGGCTTGACTTTATAATCACGGATCTCTTAAACCAACTTCTAGACAATGGCATATCTTTTCCTCTTTCTCCCATCTTACATATATATTTTTTCATTGCTATTCATTCAATTTTCTTTCTCTACATCAAATTGGCACAGGAGCTTCATTTTATTTTGGAATGTTAACATATGCAATAAACAGTTATCTGTACAGCAAACATAATTTATATACAAACATCAACAAAATGTACTATATCTGTATTTCCAGCCTTGAAAGTCGTAAAAGACGAAACACGTGTTGGCTGATCTTTTGCTGGAAGTGTTTTTGCACAGAATAAACCAACAGTGAAAATTCATTGGGTCTTATCATTGGCGTCCGTGGAAAAAGTATCTGCTTGTCCCTTCAAAAGGACTGTTAAATTGGATGGAGTATTGTGTTCTTGTCAATGAATACCAAATACGGATGTGGTTACAATAACTACCCATGAGGGTGCTGAGGTTGCCGTTCTATAAAATGTTCATTTGGATTACATTAGGTTTCTAATGTATAGGGGTCACCTTTGGTAGTAGGGTGCAGGAACTGCGTAAGCACCTCTTCATATACACGATTTAATTGTACATCGTTCTCACGGATAATCTGATATACACAGGTTTTTGTAAGAGGTGCAGTAATTTTCCCGTTTGGGTCCACTACTACCACCTGACAGCGCATGCTGACACCGTTGCTGACATCCTTTGGCTGAATCAACCAGATGGGCTTACCTAGCACAGACTGTTTTTGAATAGGCTCAAATGAGATTGAACCGATTCTGAAAATAAAACAATTGTGATTCCAAGCATACTTTTGAAAGAAAATTGTGAAAGGATATTGTTTTAATTATAGCAGGAGGGCTGTTTAACTTCACACAGTTAGAACTGATGGAGAATATTTTCATTGATTCTAGCACTGCATATGCAGAGTGTTACAGGAGAAACTGGTCAGCTTGATGAAAATTATTTTGAGGTTCATTTATTATTTTAGATAGCAGATATGTTTGGCTGCTTCAATAGCAGAAGTTCCAGGATTAGCCATTTAGAACACTATGCGCATTAATAAGTTAACATGTTTGATTCTATTTGTGTATTCATCACACATCTGTAGCTGAGTTATCAGATATACATGAGCTATTTTAGATGAAGTAATAAGTTACATGCTTTTATAATGTCACTGTTTTAATGTGTGCTTCATTTTATATTTGTGCTTTCACTTAAAAAGTAGATTTTAGATATGCATGTTATGATAGTCAAAGGTCATGGGGTGGAATGTAGTGCCAGAGGCATTCCCAAGTATTGGGACCATGTGATGACCTTTGACTACCATTGTTTTAATTGATTTTATGTGTTTTATTTCCACTTTGCATTGCATTTCGTGTCTCCTTAAAGCTTCAGAGTGTGAGTGTTTGTTTTTTACAGCCTTGCCAGGAACAGAACGTGTGGGATGTGCATTTGAAAGCATGAGAGAGAGAAAGGTGTGGAATGTACTTCTCTCTCTCTCTCTCTCGGAGTGTTGTGTTATATGCAGTGGTGCTCAAATGTGCATTATGTTGTACATTGGGAAGTTTTATGAAGTTTTTACTATTTGTTTTGACATGCCCTCATGCCATCTTGAATTCTGACTCGGTCTAGCTTGAGCTTTGCGCACACAAGCAGGCCCTCAGATCACTCAAGTTGTTTAGGCTATTCACTTTCAAGATTGTTTTCTGTACTTTTGTAGAGGTTTTCAAATTTCTCAAGCTTCGCTGAGATAAGGGGCTGAAACATGCGGGAGAGCAAAAGAATACGCGAGAGCCCCTTTGCCTTTGGAATGCTTGTGGGAGAGTGGCCAACTCCAGAAAGTTTCCTTGGCGCACAGGAGGTCCTCTCGAAAACTTCTAGTACACTGAGATTATAAAACTGGGGTCTGTTGACTTGTAAGGCAGGATTTTGGACCTGAATGAAGGACAGAAGCATCTAATTCAGTGTAGCAGTTCCAGCTTGCTGAGTCGCTTGACCCCAGCTGGGAATCCCCCAGTCTGGAGTGGGCTAAGATGAAGTTATTGCAGCCGGTGATGTATTTTCTCTGATTACAGGCATTGTGATGTGTGAGTGTGTCTGTGTGCACATTCAAGTCTCCAGTGGTTATAATCATCTGATGTATTCTGTGTATATATGTACCTTTCATGCTTTCCTTTGACAGGGATTAATCCTGGTGTCTGATTATTTGCATTCAACAGTGTTTATTTCTTGCAGTGGACATCCAGTATTATCATTATTATCGGTTTGTATTTTATTCCATGTATTTTATTAGATGCATTTAACAGTTGCATTGGCTTACTACTCAGTGAGTTAGAATTATGAAACTCTCAATATATACACATACATATACCCTGATGGCTTCCTGATGAAGGCACCCTGCCGAAACGCGCGTAGTACATCAAAGCCCCTCAGCATTATGTCCCATGATCACCCCAACATTATATCTTCTGATCACTAGATATTCATGAATTGGCAATATTGACAAATGGGAATATTGTGTTCAGTCCAGCATATTTTTTGTATCTTTTGACATGAAGTATGACGATTTAATGACGTCAGAAAGTACGAGTCTGAGTATGTCTGATGAACATCTTTATTGTTAGAGTATATATCAAAATTTATATAAATCTTTGATTAATTAAATATATTTTTCTACTTTTTTCATAATCACATCAGATCTCTTTTTTATGTCCTGTGTTTGTCTTACGTTTGATTCCTCTTTTCAGCGGTTATCATTGTGTGTTGTGCCTACTAATGGACTATATATACACACTTGCTTAAGATATTTGTGAAATTTAACAGAAGTGTAATAGTCATGCAGCAGCATTTTGGAAATCCACGGCCTCTTCAGAAGATATTTATGGAGATAAAGGTATAATGCACTTGCAGGAAACATCCTCGCCTAAAGTGGTGAGATTGCAATCTGGATCAAAATAGGCTTGCAATTAAAGTTTTTAAAAAAGGCATTTTTCATAATCTCTTGATGAAGAGAAAACACATGAAGCTCATTTTACTGATCTGAGGGGCCCAGGGAGTCTATTCATGTAACTTCTCTACAACTGATTGAAACTGTGGAAAAGATTTCTCATAAAAATGGATGTGGTTTTCCAATCAATCAATCAGTAGATTTGTAGAGCTCTTCTCGTCATCCGTGAGGGTATCCAGGCGCTGGCAGGTTCCAGTTGATTAGCCAAATAACTTTGGTTTTCAGGGACTTTCGGAACTCTGAAAGAGATGGGGAGGACAGTAGATAAAAGGGTAGCTCGCACCAGGTCTTCGCTGCTAGGTAGGAGAAGGAGCAACTTCCACATCTGCTACGTCGGATGCGGAGGTTGAGGGTTAGAGAAAGGGATGCGGATCGGAGGTGTCTGGTGAGCTGATGGAAGTTCAGGCGGTGGTTGAAGTTGGCGGGTCCGCAGTTGTGTAAGGCCTAGTATGCATGGGTCAAGACCAAGAGTGATGAATTGATTATAGGTAGCCAAGTCAGATATAGGCGAGTGGTAAATAAGCAAACGAAAAAGATAAAGGGACATTTTTGTACTGTTGAGTGACTCACTGTCTTTTCAGTGTCTAGCACAGCTTAATCGTGGAGGCATGCAGGGTCTTCTATCCGGAGCACAAGGAAAACCCCTGCCCATAACCTGCAGTCAATTACCTTGGCAGCCAGACTCCTGAATAAAGACAAAACAGGAATTTAAAAACTCACCCTTAGACTGCATGACAAGTCTGAAAGATGCAAAATGTATTTCTGACAAGTCAACATTCCTTACTTTCAATTGTTCGCTTTCCTTTTTAGGTCTCGCCTAGGCAACGCTTGCGCTGTCTCTTCGAGGCATGCTCTATTCAGGATATGGGCATTAAGCTCCGCCCATGTTTTTAATTGGCTCCTTTGATTGTCTTTTCCAAATGCTTTTGTTTCTTTCGTTAATCTTTTCTAGTTCCTCCTTAGTACCCCCTTTTCTCCTGTTGTACCCTCCCATAAGGACTCTCCCTGTTACATGTGTCGTTACTCAGGATGTTTTATTTACTGTTTGTGAGCACTATTTTCTTTTTGAGGCACAATGGCATGCCGCGTTGGAGTTTCAATAAGGGCTTCCGCGCAACTTTGTTATAGCGCAGTTTGCCCAAATCCTTTGGGTTTTTTTAAAGATTTTTTTTTTATAAATTAATTTTTTTATGCAGCGCAGCATGCCAAGCTTGATCTTCATGGCAGCTGCGCGCCTTTCTTTTTTTTCTTATCTCCGGCCCATTTGAGCTTCAATAATGGGGGCTGCATGACTTCCTTAAAGCACGGCTCGCCCAAATCCTTTGTTTTTTTAACTATATATTTTTATGCAGCGAGTATGTTGGCCGTGCGACTTTCTTACAGTGCAGCTTGCCCAAATCCTTTTTTTTTTTTAATTTAATTTTTTTTTATAAAGTGTGGCATACCAAGCCTGGTGTGCATTTTTGTTGGCACGGTGCTGTTTTCTGAGGGCACTTGTTCCGTCCTCCATCTCCCAACACCCTTCTGCTTTCCATGTAAACCCCTCCCCAACCACCTCCCTAATGCAATAGGTCTCGCATTACTGAAAGTTTGAGCTATTGGCTATTGTTGTCCACTGGCTGCAGGACTGCCTCTTTACAGGTTTAATTTTCAACATTTCTAAAGATATATATATTTTTTTCGGCTGAGACACAGTCGGAGCAAAATAAATGCAGTATTGAGCTACGGCAATCTTCTGCAGACACGCCCTGGCTACAGAGAGGCTGTAGCTGGGGGCAAGGCGGAACTCTGTATTTCTGCTCCCCCTCTGCGATGTTCCAGTCCGTACTTTGGATCTTCACTGGTTGAACTTACTGTACACCACAAAAACACTGGGAAACGTTCTTCGGTGGAATATGTTGCCTCATGCAATGCTTCTTAGTGCTGTCTGTACGCACGCATTAAATATTAAATGCCCTTTAAATGCAGCGTGTGTGTGAGAAGAAGCGTTTATCCAGCTTGCTGTAGATGTGTCTGTTTTCACCCTAGTGTCTGACAGGCCGTACTGGGGTGAAGTAACACCTCGCAAACATACAGGCACATCCGTGCCTGTCAGTCTGACCGTTGTCTCTGCATTATGCTGGAGTTGATATAATCGTTTCTTCACAGAGAACTTAGTTAATTAGAAAGGTCAAACAGATCAAAAGGCTGGAGCCACCCGAAGTTCCCTCAAGGCACTGAGCTCCTTGTTGGGAACACGTTTGACTCTTAATTACACCAGCCTAGCTTTCCTGAGCTTCTGATGAGCGTGCAGGGTTTTGTCAATATCTCCCCTAAACACCAAATAGGCAGCTTCCCAAATATAGCACCTTCAGTGAGTTGGCTGTCCTTTGCATTTTTTTAAATAATTATAAAAAATTGTGTACGTATTTGTGTTTCAGCCATGCTTTATGGTACAATTATCATCACAGTGGTATGCAAAGTAATCACAAGGCTGAAGGCGGTTTGATTTGTTAATGTCACCAAAACCCTAAGATGTCATTATATGACCCATTTGGCATTTTGTCTAAAAATAGTATGGTTTCAACATCATAATGGCAGCCCTCATGTCCCTCTGCAGAGCTCTGCCATTGTTAGGGCCACGAGGCTTATGTGACAAGATTATCTAAATCATGAAGAAAGTGCTTTAAAATATGTTGCACCAGCAGCAAATTATGTGGCACACTCTGGCAGTATTGTAAGCAGGGCCACTGGAAGTATGCGATTGTGCGACCTGGCGATTTTTGCATAATTATAGATAAGTTGCATTTGCCACATAATTCATTATCTGCTGCATAATTTGCAGATTGTAACACAAAATTTGGTTATAGCTTAAACACTTCAAAAGGTACTAAAAATGCAGCAACATGTGTTGCAGTGCAGCGTAAAGTCATTTGAAAAGGTTCATTGGTTGCTTATTGCTATATGTGGGTGTTAAAAGTATCTGGACATTGGTGTCACCTCATTTTAACAAGAGTATCAAGATGCAATGCAATAGGTCTCACATTACTGACAGTTTACGCTTTTGGAATTGCATTATTATTTGCAACGCCAATAGCTCAAACGTTCAGTAATGCGAAAGCTATTGCATTGCAAATGCTTGTTAAAGAAGGAATTAAAAGCTTCCAGTGCTGTAGCCTTACATTTTCTTTAGAGTTTTATTTGCCTACGAAAAAAAGACGTTCAGAATACTGTGCACGGGGGAAAATATCCTGTTCTGATGAATTTAGTGAAGAACTAGGATTACAGGCATGTTTTTCTATTCAGAATATGAAAACTGTACAAAACCTTTGCTTGCTTACAAACCCACTGTTTAATATATAATGCAAGAAGAAAGTATGTCAGAGCACAGAGTAAAAACTATAAAGACAGTAAGTGTGTAAGGCACAGGTTGCTATTTTAATGTGCAAACAAGGCTACTTTACTCCAAGCTGGTGCTCTAATCGACAACCTCTGATTTAAATGAGCATTAAGCAAATTCACCTCAGACTAAAATAGCTTAAAGCCATTTTCGATTTGGCAGATGGTGGCATGGAAAGAGTTTACTGTGGTGATCTCTCACCTAATCCATGATGGAAGAGATTACACATCACAAATAACTAGCTCTAAACCGCTTAGAACCGGCACAGAGCGAGCAAGCATGGCGGCAGAAAGCAGACAGCAAGTGCTGGAGGCTGGTGTGACACAAGACACAAAAACCTACAGGCGCGAGCAAAGCTCCATATTCAAGCAAATCCGTGACTGGGTCAGAGGCAAGGTCATACTGGGCTACAAAAGGTTTATTTTAGACCACCTTTTAAGGAACAGAAAAAAAGCAATCCCTCTACTGTGGCTGGTTTAGTCACTCAAATGAAGGAAGCCAATTCATATGTTAGAGCCCCGAGGGAGCTAACCCCATTACAGTCTTCAATTCTTAATTACATTTCAAAGCCTGACAAGCAAGACTTTAGAATCTGTGAACTGCATTGGAGACTTTAAGCAATGCTTACAAAAAGAGTGTGCGGAGAAACGAACAGTTTGCCAGAATTTTTGGAGGGAACCATTTCCGAAAGTATAAGTTAAAATATACCTTATTATACCTGTATAATAAATTCTTCAATAGTATTATAAATACGATGTTGACAAAGCCTAAAGGAAACAGCTAAGATTTGATTGAGCGGTTAAGAGGGTTTCCTACCGCTATGAGAAGGAAGAGCTCCAGATGGGGTGACTGTTGCATGCAGGGAAATCAGCCCCAGTCTTTGGTTTGGATACTAATATTCTAAAGGAACACCAAAGCGACAAGCAAACATTAAAGATATTTAATAGTATTACCAAATAATGTGTTATATATATATATATATTCACTGAAAAAAACCATAGGTTTCAGGGACGTTATAGTTAGAAATAAGCATTTAAAAAACCTTTGAAATTCACTGAAAAAACCACAGGTTTCAGGGACGTTATAGTTAGTTGGACATTTCACTCGTACAAAACCAGAGAAATTCGGACGTTATAGTTAGTTGAGCTAACTATAACTCGCTCCCCCGCAATGCACTGCTCATGACGTCACATATTACATCATTCATGACGGGTACTGGTGGTAACTGACTCGGACTAACCAGGCCTAGAGCCAGTGCTATGCTAAAAAACACTTAGAATACAGTGAACACACCTACATACACTAGGGAACACTATGGGTTGGGGTACCCCTGTGATTGGCATGACCTCCCCTGTAAGGCCCTAGTATATAATAGGGGCAGGGGGATTAAAACTACCTCTAAGTCAGAGGTGCAGAAACATGCTACTTTAACTAGTAGTGCTGGGCCTCCGACCAGCGCTCAAGAATTCCGCTGCGTAGGACTTACAAGAGGTACCAAACGCGGCTCCTGGCGCACTGCTGCTCGGGGGATGAGGTCCTCTTGTGTCCTGAGGTCCTCAGGACACAAGAGGACCTAATCGCCCCACCAGCAGTGCGCCAAGAGGCGCGTTTGCAGAGTGATGTAAAAAGGGGAGTGGCCTTGGACCACCTCTCTGCAATCCAGCTGTGTGGCGCTTACTGGAGGTACCTGGTGGGCTAGTTGGCCCCCAGGGACCCTCAGTATTCAAGGGGACTTAATTCCCCAACATAGAATGCGCTAGGGGGCGCGTTTGCAGAGTGGTGCAGGGAGGGGGCGGGGCCTCCGGCGAGATGCCGGCTTTTTTTTAAAAAATTGTTCGATGGGGGCTGTGTGGCCCCCCTTCTTTCAATATGTTTTGGGCCCTGGGGACCCCATCCCCCAGGGCCTGCACATTTTAGTAAAAAAAAAAAAAAAAACGGGAAGGGGGACGCGCGGCCCCCCTCCCGAGGCAAATTTCAGCCCCGGGCACCCCATCCCCCGGGGCATGGCCAGACTTGTTTTTTTAATTTAATAAATTTGGAGGGGGGGGGCTGCGTGGCCCCCCTCAGGCCAATTATGGCCCCGGGGACCCCATCCCCCAGGGCCGGCCTTCTGCTTTTTTTTAATTGTTTTATTATAGGGAAGGGGGGCCGCGTGGACCCCCCTTCCCTGGGCCACTAACGGCCCCGGGGACCCCATTCCCCGGGGCTTGGCCATTATTTAACTTATTTTTTTTTTTGAGGATGGGGGCCCCCCCCTCCTCAGGCCCTGGGGACCCCATCCCCCAGGACCCGGCCATTCGTTGTTTTTTTTTTTTTAATAAAGGGAGGGGGGCCACGTGGCCCCCTCCCGGGCCACTTCTGGCCCTGGGGACCCCATCCCCCGGGGCCGGCCCTCACGTTGGGGACCGTGGGGGGAGCCCCAATGCCCCCACGGTCCCTGAGGGCTCCCCGCCTCCTGTGGGAGCCGGCATTGCTTTTGGGCAAGGGGAGCTGCTGACATGCAGCTCCCCTTGTCCAAAAGCAATCTGCTTTGCTTTTTTGGAAGCGAGAGCAGGTTTCTGCTCTCGCTAAGCAAAGCAGGGTTTGCTATGACAGGGCAAACAGCAATGTCCCGGGGTGGGCACCCGGGACATTGCAGAGCCGGCCCTGGGGGTGGCGGTCCCCAGGGCCATCAAGGGCTCCAGGAGGGGGCCTCCTGGA